>OY747718.1:13048888-13648888 GCA_963556495.2 Valencia hispanica
TTCCAGATGCGTCTTATGGCACGGATACGAGCACGGACCGATGGCACCACTGGGTCTGGGAGAAGAGAAGGTTGGTAGCCGAGTGATATTTCGAAGGGAGAGAATCCGGTAGCAGAAGAGACGTGTGAATTGTGGGAGTACTCGACCCAGGGGAGATGGATGGACCAGGTGAGTGGGTTTAAACTGCAAAGACAGCGAAGGGTGTTTTCAATCTCCTGATTTAATCTTTCACACTGACCGTTTGACAGAGGATGATAACCAGAGGTGAGTTTGGAGGTGGCTCCCAGGGCGGAACTGAACTGTTTCCAGACGGCTGAAATGAACTGAGGACCACGATCTGAGACTATTTCAGTGGGGATTCCATGGAGCTTGAAGACGTGAAGAATGAGTTGACGGACAGTTTCTGTGGATGAGGGAAGCTTAGTGAGAGCAATGAGATGGCAGGCTTTTGGAAAACGGTCAATGACGGTTTTACCTTTAGAAGGTGGGAGGCCGGTGATGAAATCCAGAGCGATGTGAGACCAGGGTTAGATGGTGTGGAGAGTGGTTGCAGAAGTCCAGCAGGAGGTTGATGGGATGATTTATTCTGGTTGCAGATGTGACAGGCAGAAATATACTCGGCTACGTCCATGTTAAGGGACGGCCACCAGAAATATCTGCGTAGGAGGGCAATGGTGCGACTGGTACCGGGATGGCAAGAAAACCTGGGTCGGGTTCATTCTGGAGGGCGTTTTGGATTGATTTTTCAATGTCCCAGGTGAGGGCGCCGATGAAACAGGAAGGTGGAAGTATTGTGGTCTCTTCGGGGAGTGTCTCATCTGTCTGGTGAATTTTGGAGAGAGCATCCGGTTTCTTGTTTTTGGAGCCTGGACGATAGGAAATGTTAAGGTTGAAGCAGGAGAAGAAGAGGGACCAGCGGAACTGTCTGGGGTTGAGTCTTTTGGCTGTTTGAAGGTATGACAGGTTTTTGTGATCAGTCCAGACAATGACGGGAATCTCTGTATCCTCCAGCCAGTGACGCCACTGCTCCAGGGCCAATTTTATGGCTAGAAGCTCTCGGTCACCGATGTCGTAGTTCCTCTCAGCTGGGGAGAATCTTTTGGAAAAGAAAGCACACGGATGAATCTTGTGATCTGAAGGAGACCTTTGGGAGAGGATAGCACCGACAGCGGTGTCCAAAGCATCGACTTCTAGGATGAATTGTTGGGTGGTATCAGGTTGAGTGAGGGTTGGAGCCTGGATGAATGATTCCTTTAGTGGTTGGAAGGCAAGATTAACTTCCGGGGTCCATTTAAAGGTCTTTTTGGAAGAAGAGAGAGCGTTAAGGGGTTCTGCGAGTTTGCTATAACTGTTGATAAATTGACGGTAGAAGTTTGCAAAACCCAGGCAGCGTTGAAGTTGTTTACGGGTTTCCGGAACTGGCCAGTCCTTGATTGTATTCATCTTAGCTGGATCTGCCTTCACCTGCCCATCTCCCAGGATGAAAACAAGAAAAGTTATGGAAGAAACGTTGAACTCACTTTTCTGCTTTAATGTAGAGTCGATTCTCCAACAGTCTTTGAAAGACTTGCCGGACATGGGTCTTGTGATCTTGGAGGGAACGAGAGAAGATGAGGATGTCGTCGAGGTAAACAAAAACAAACTTGTTAAAAAAAAAAAAAATCAAGTAGGTCATCATTAATAAGGTTTTGGAAAACGGCGGGTGCGTTGGATAGTCCAAAAGGCATGACCAAATATTCAAAGTGTCCAATGGGTGTTTTAAAGGCAGTTTTCCACTCATCTCCTTCACGGATGCGGACAAGATGATAGGCGTTCCTGAGATCTAGTTTGGAGAAAATGTAGGATTGATTGACGGGTTCCAAGGCGGAGGAGAGCAATGGGAGAGAATATTTGTTTTTTATGGTGATATGGTTTAGACCTCTGTAATCAATGCAGGGACAAAGTGAGCCATCCTTCTTTCCCACGAAGAAAAATCCAGCACCAAGAGGGGAAGACGAGGGTCGAATGATGCCGGAATCTAGCGAGTCATGTACATAGTTCTCCATTGCCTCTCTTTCCTTGTTGGAAAGATTGTGTAGACGACCGGAAGGGAGTGGAGCACCAGGCAGAAGATCAATGGCACAATCGTATGGGCGATGAGGTGGTAGGGAAAGAGCCAGATCTTTGCTGAAAACCTGACTTAAATCGTGGTACTCTTTTGGGACATTAGTCAAGTCAGGGGTGAATTCAGGAGTGGAATTGGATTCAGATTTAGCCGGAACAGCTAATTTTTTAAAACAATATGAGCTCCATGAGTCGATCCTTCGATGAGTCCAATTTATTTGTGGGTTGTGTGTGACAAGCCAAGGATATCCAAGAACGATGGGATTTTCGCTGTTAGGGTAAATGAAAAACTGGGTCTCCTCATGGTGATTGCCTGAAACGATGAAAGATACGGGTTGTGTCTGATGGGTTATGGGCGTCATGGAACTGCCATCTAAGGCGGTAACAGAAATGGGATGGCTTAATTCGAAGATGGGAATTTCCAGTTTTACCAGATCTGGATGAATTAGATTTTGTTCAGAGCCGGAATCAATAAGAGCAGAGCAATGAGAGGGGATTTTCTTTTCTTTTACGAAGAGTGTTGCAGAAACAGATAGTCTATTTGACTGTTGAGGCCCCGCCAGGACCCCCACCTTCACTGGCGGGGAGATTCTTTTGGGCGGACTGGGCAGTGGGAGATGTAATGCTGAGGGGAGCCGCAGTAAAGACACACAATTATTCTTGATCCTTTTCTGTCTTTCTAGAGGACTTAGACGAGCTCTGCCAATAGTCATAGGTTCAGGGGATTCCTCTCTCTGGTTGGCAAGCTGCCTTGGGGTAGTGAAATCTGGTCTGGGTTCTAGATGGGTGGAAGAATGAGTCTTTGCCTTAATTCTTACTCTGGATCGTCTGTCAACTTTTATGGCTGGGGCAATCAATTCATCAAGGGAGTCAGGGTCATCTCTTGTGGCAAGATCATCTTTGATTCCTTCATTTAACGCTTGATAAAACGCTCCTCTTAATGCTGGATCGTTCCACCCTGACTCTTCTGCTAGGATTCTGAAATCAACGGCGAATTCAGCTTCCGGGCGAGCTCCTTGTTTGATTGTCCAAAGTTTACGGACCGACTCCTTGTTTCTGACCGGAAAAAAAGTTTAATTAAATAACTCCAGAAATTCTTCTAGGGTTGTGTCTTCCACAGAAGACTTGTTAAAAAAGGCTTCTGCCCATCTGAAGTCCTTTCACCGGAGAAGTCCAATTATGTAACTGATTTTATGAGAGTCTAAAGAAAATGTTCAGGGAGAACGAGAGAAAGCTAATTTACACTGTAGGAGGAATCCTTGTGTTTTTTCTAGATCACCAGAGAATGGTTCAGGGGGTGGTGACGCGACATCCCGGAAGCAGGAAGTAGAGGAGGACGATTTCTCTGGAGAATGACTGAGTTTGGTTGTTATATCAAAAATCTGTTGGTTTAAACGGCTGATTGTTGAGGTCTGAATAGATGATTGTCGTGTTAGGTCCTGAATAATAGTTTTGTGTCGGCCTAGAAGCGTGCCTTGCTGAGAAACAGCATTCTGAAATTGTGCTGCTGAGTCAGGGTGGCCAGATTGTTCTGTCATGTTTGCAGGGTTTTATGACTCAAAGGCAGCAACAAAATCAGAACACCAGACAGTATTTTGGATTTGATAAGAAGTATTTATTTTACAATTAGTAAATGTGAAAGTCTCTGGAAGGATGCCAGGAAATGAGTCCACGATGGCGGGTGGAGGAACTGCAGCAGAGAGTGGAGGTTAGATGAAGTAGACTGGTGAGTGAGGCGGAATGTAAATGATTACTCACACGATGACTGCGACGTCTGATCTTTAGGGAAGGTAAGTAGGATCCAGTACCGGAGGTAGGTGGGAGCTGATGTTGTGCAAGGCTGTGTGTGTTTGCAGGTGGAGCGGGCAGACGGACGGAGAAAAGGCAGACCAGCGGAGGTAACGAGGCAGAAGCTGACCAGGAGGGAATCCAGAGTGAAGGTAAGTTGTTTCCAGAAGGTATCGCCGATGGAACGGAGATCAGAGAAGGAACCCAACTTCGGAGGACAAAGGAGTCTGGATCAGGATCACGCTGGAAGCGAGAACAATCTGGCGTCAGCTTGCAGCCTCCATTCCTCCTTTAAAGCTGGGGTTGATGAGCCTGAACGAGCTGCACCTGTCGCCAATCAGCCACGCCCCTGCAGAGAAGGTAGGAGAGCACACACACACACACAGCAGAAACACCAGCAGAACACAGGATCCTAACACAAATAAAACCAACACATGTCCAAAAATATGTTTCATAATCATGTCAAGGTCAGATTTTTCCATGAAAACTATATGAAATGTGTGTTGGCAATAGAAGCATAATACGCAGTAACGAAGATGCTTCTTTCACAACTAATGGGCAAAATATTTGCTGTTTCAAAGTAATTAGACAAAAAAAAGAAATCTCTAATAGTACAAAACGTTACATAACTTGGGCTGCACAGTATCACTGTTGCCTTCCAGCAAGAAGGTCCTGGGTTCAAATTCCGGCCTGGGGTCTTTCTCCATGGAGTTTGCGTCTCCTGTGGGTTCTCCGGCTTCCTTCCACAGTCTAAAAATGTGACTGTTAGGTTAATTGGTCTCTCTAAATTGCCCTTAGGTTTGAGTGTGTGCTTGCATGGTTGTTTGTCCTGTGTGTTTCTATGGTGCCCTACAACGGACTGGTGACCTGTCCAAGGTGTACCCCGCCTCTCACCCGATGATCCTGCATAGGATAGATGGTATAGATAATGGATGGAGGGATTAAGTTACCTAACTTACTTATGGTGTAAGTCTTGGGCGGGCCTTTTCTGTTCTCATTTTCATAAAAAGCAAACTGTTTCCAAACACTTGTCTTCAAACCTGCTGAGTAAATTTTGGGCTGCATGGCTGTAATGGTAGCTGCCAGCATTGTGTTTCCACTGGTCTGTCCTCTAAAGTGTCCAGACTGCACAGCAGTTCATCCACTAAAATGTTTCCGCTGGTCCGTCTCCTAAAGTGTCTGGGCTGCACTCCGGTCTGTCTCCTAAAGTGTCTGGGCTACACTCCTTTCCATCTCCTGAAGTGTCTGGGCTGCGTGCTGGTCCGTCTCCTAAAGTGTCTGGGCTGCGTGCTGGTCCGTCTCCTAAAGTGTCTGGGCTGCACTCCGGTCTGTCTCCTAAAGTGTCTGGGCTACACTCCTGTCCATCTCCTGAAGTGTCTGGGCTGCGTGCTGGTCCGTCTCCTAAAGTGTCTGGGCTGCACTCCGGTCCGTCTCCTAAAGTCTCTGGGCTACAGTCCGGTCCGTCTCCTAAAGTGTCTGGGCTACACTCCGGTCTGTCTCCTAAAGTGTCTGGGCTACAGTCCGGTCCGTCTCCTAAAGTGTCTGGGCTGCACACCGGTCCGTCTCCTAAAGTCTCTGGGCTACAGTCCGGTCCGTCTCCTAAAGTGTCTGGGCTACACACCGGTCCGTCTCCTAAAGTCTCTGGGCTACAGTCCGGTCCGTCTCCTAAAGTGTCTGGGCTGCACACCGGTCCGTCTCCTAAAGTCTCTGGGCTACACTCCGGTCTGTCTCCTTAAGTGTCTGGGCTACACTCCTGTCCATCTCCTAAGGTGTCTGGGCTGCACACCGGTCCGTCTCCTAAAGTCTCTGGGCTACAGTCCGGTCCGTCTCCTAAAGTCTCTGGGCTGCACTCCTGTCCATCTTCTAAGGTGTCTGGGCTGCACTCCTGTCCATCTCCTAAGGTGTCTGGGCTGCACACCGGTCCGTCTCCTAAAGTGTCTGGGCTACAGTCCGGTCCGTCTCCTAAAGTCTCTGGGCTACAGTCCGGTCCGTCTCCTAAGGTGTCTGACACGTTTGATTGATTAAACAAAAATCTGTTTGCTTGTCAGAATTGTACCGAGTGTGTTAACCTGTGTTGTTTTTGACATGCGGACTAATTCTTTGCAGGCAAAATCTGCCCGTTAACTGAAAGAAAAACCAGTAGAACTCTTTAAGAGTGTGTTTCAGCGTGTTTGCCTTCTTTGTTTACAGCGGAGGTGAGCGCCGTCCTGAAGCTGGAGAACACAGTGGTGGGACAGACTCCTTGGAGAACAGTGGGGGAGCAAGCCTGGGACCACACCTTCACCGTAGAACTGGAGAGAGTAAGACTTTCCAACTCCTAATGTGTTATTAGACATATGCTGTAAGTTAAAGGTGTTCCTAGGTTATAAAAAAATCACACTATGTCATATGCTGGCTTTAGTCTAGGGAGATGGAGATAGCTGTGTACTGGCGAGATTATCGCTCCCTGTGCGCCCTGAAGTACCTGAAGCTGGAGGAGTTCTTGGACAACCAGAGACACCAGGTCCAACTGGAGCTGGAGCCACAGGGGCTGCTCCTGGCTGAGGTGTGGCTCCACTCAGCCTCACGTGACCAACTACTATAAAACCACATTAGGTTTAACTTCCTTTAATATGTAAATGTCTGGGTTTCAGGTGACCTTCTTCAACCCGGTCATAGAGCGAGGCCGCCGGCTGCAGAGGCAGAAGAAGGTCTTCTCTAAACAGCATGGTGGGTTCAGTTCAGTTGTGCTCTTCCAAACTGCACATTGGCAGTATTTTCATTCATAAACAATGAAATGTTGACACGAGTCTGAGTTTAGTCCGACTTTTAGGTTCCAGCAGCTGTAAGAGGAGTTGCTATCCTCAGGAAGCTAATCGCTTCTTTCTTCTGAGCCCAGTTCAAAGATTTTCACTTTCTAGTGCACAGTATGGCACAAGGTTCAAACCGGATGATTTAACCAACGAATACTGAAATACAGTCAAAGGAATAGTCCTGACTTTAATCTTAGAACTACACCTTCTATTCATCCAGCCATTTCTATTGTTTTCCACTCTTCTGAGATCGGGTCAGATAGGATCATCTGTAAAGCTGCTGCTCATGAATAGTTTTTATTATTATTCTTTCTCTCAGAGGAATTATTTTACATCATAAAAATAAAAAATGAACCGCAGCAGCAGGAAACACAGCAGCCCTATGGGGGTCGACTCCTTAAAGCTGGAGGAGGTCGATCCCGTCGTACGCTGATGACGTTTGCCTGTTTTTGACACGTGTCGCTTGCTGTGCGTTTCAGGCAAAGCTTTCCTGCGGGCTCGTCAGATGAACGTGGACATCGCCACCTGGGTCCGCCTGCTGAGGAACGCCATCCCCAGTGGAAGCTCCACTCCTGCATACACACCCGTCATCCCCAGCAATACGATCACACACCTTGCGGGGCATGGAAACGATTCGCCAGAGAATAGGTCTGTTAATCTGACGAACGTTTCTGAGTGAAAGTCAAAGTATGCCCATATTTTAGCTGTTTTTAGTTTTGCCTCTGCAATGCCCTGCATCGTTCCCTTTTTGTTTAATGCAGAGAAATCTCGATGGGGAAGTTGAATCTAGACAGCGATTCTCCTCCGAAAGCCGAGAACCGGAAAGATGTGGTGGATGCCCCTGCACCCTTGGTGAGTTATAGAAAAAAATGTGAAAAAGCAGGTGGAGGATTTTCATGCTTAGGACATCTTAAAGTGGACATATCATGCTTTTAAATTCTTCCTTTTTACATCTAAATCATTTAGTTGTGGTCTATATATAATGGAACTGCAGTTATTAGGTCGGAATCTTTTATTATAGTAGTTCTATAGGTTCCTCTTCTACCCCTGTGCAGAAGAGTCTGAACAGGGTTTGCAGAATGACTCGTTGGGGTGCGGTCTTTAAATGTGTAGAACGTGCTGCATACCACGCCCCCCTCCAGGTCGCTGAACTTTCAACTCCACCCCATTCAGCCATTTTTGTAGTTTGATAGAAAACCGGCGCCAGAGTCTGACCCTGAGCGAGAGGAAAATGAAGGAATTGAGCCCTCGATAAGACGAAGTCTTTCAGAAAACCCTTGTTGATACTGCCGGAGGTTACTGAAGCATTCGTCTTTGAAGTGTTTGGCGCAAACTAAAACCACTTTAGCCACAGATTCGGGCACATTACCATTAAAAATAAAACTTAACCACGCACTTCGAAGCAGTTCTGATGCTGGGAGACGGTGTAAAGAGTTGTGCGGGTTAATACACCCAACAACAGAACATTTTGACACTTGTACTTTCGGCATACCTGAACTTGGACTACAAATTCACAGCGAGAAATAAAGATGGCGGATTCGCTCAGCGTTTAGGCGGAAATCCATGACCAAGTTTGGCAGTTTCAGTGCAAGTACTGTGACGTAATAGTTCAAAAAACCTAATAGATAATAGAGAAAACTGAATGGCTTAAAAAATATGACCCAAAACATTTTACAAAAATATCTCCACAACACATGGAGTGACAAATGTATGCTTTTTGCCCTCCTAGACACTCTAAATTCACTACACAAAGCATTTAAGGGCTAAAAAAGTGGAATTTTAATGATTTGTCCCCTTTTAAAGGGAGTCATCTTACCTCCCTGTTCACTTCCAACCTGCCGCCTCTGTTCTGGAGACGGTGCTTTAGTCATAGAGCTGCAGGGGAACCTAAGAGGGCACAGCTAGTTCTCAGAGAAGAGAAGAAACGGGATGGGACAATGAATGTCTGTGAGACGAAACCTCAGAGAGGCACCTTTAGCCAGACTTAATCCGATTGGAGGCGGGGTTTAATTTTGATCGAGGTGAGGAACCCTTAATGTGATGAGAAACACAAAAAGATAAACTGACGTAGCGGAAGAGTTTAAAGGGTTTCAAGTATTAAATGGACATATTATGCCTCCTTTTAAACAAGTGTATAATAAGTCTATGGTCTGTACAAAACATTTCTTTGCACAAAATCACTCTCACATGAAGACTCTCACCAGCTCAATTCTTGACAATTTCAGTTGCTTTTCTGAATGACCCGTTTAGAGGACTCTGTCACTTTTATGCAAATTAGTGGTTGCATACCACGCCCATCTATCTTGTTACTAGGCTGTGTGTTTGCTACACATGAGAATAGGATGGAATTGATGGGCAGGGTTTGACAGGTAAGGGGCGGGGTCTGACATGTGATAAGCGGTTAAATGCAAATTATGCTTATTGTGACGTCACAATAAGGCACTTTTTCAAACGACTTGTAGAAGCACAGGCAACACAACACAAAAAAAAACAAAAAACTGTTTGCCGTTCTTATAGAGGCAGCAGAGACCCAAATGGCAACACAAAATGATGAAAAAATTTAAATTTGCATAACATGTCCTCTTTCAGATAAATTAACAACATAGTGCCATCCCACATCAAGCAGATGAATACATGCATTAAAGATGGAAAATATTCGGTTGACGGGACCTGTGGTGTGAGCTGCACCTCTGTAAGGGACATCTGATCAAATATCCATACATTTACATACTCTGTGTACAGTACAGCCAGGCCTCTGCCAATGAAGAAATAGTCTTTTAATTTGGAACGTCAGGGAGGCTGAATGAAAGGGTCTCAAGCCGAGTCTGGGGGGGCCTTTGACAGATGGTGCGTTCAGTGGGGCTGAAGCATGATGGGATTAATTACGCTGATGTTTTTTAGACAACTAATTAACCAGGAGGATGAGGTGAGGAGGACAGGAAGAGGAGGGGGAGGGGAGGGAGAACAATCTGTGTCCTCATTTTACCTTCGTTTCACTCTCACAATGCCCACTTTTTGATCCGAACAGGAGCAGACGCCCGTCATCGAGCCCCCGCCCACGCCTGAAGTCCCCGCGAAGGAGCAGCCGACCAGATCGCTGTCCCAGAACTCTTTACGCAGGTGCAGAGACACAAAAAAGACCTCCCACTGTCGGCTCTTCCTGTGTCTTTTCTCACCTACACCCACTCATGATCAAAACACACTCCTGAACATGACACTCTGCAATATGGCCGCCTCAGTGTGAGCTCAGGAAAACGCCTACTCACACAGAATGAGCCCGTGTTAGGCTGCAGCACCTGTTAATGAGGGCGAGTCATCAGTAATGGGGATTTTTGCACACGTTGCAATAAGGAATGCTCAGCTGTGCTGAACTCGAAATAATGATTTTTGGACTAAAACAGGATTCCTTAGCGGTCTGGATAAATCTTAACTTAAAGCTGGCCTGCAGCTTTGAATATTTTAATAATCAAGTGCTGTAAGAAATAATCCCAAGACTGAGATTTATATCTATATTAATTATTAGAGCCTCTGTTTTCCGGCACACGCTCACATGTGAATGTAATTTATTATTTATACGACAGAAACACCTTGAAGGACATTTTTATAATCAAAATTCTGTTTCTCAAAAACAATTACATAAAACCAATAAGAAAATATCTTTATTAAATGTGAGCTTGTTTTGCATGAATTATTGCATCGCCGTGGTGTGGTATGCTGAGGTGGGTTTAATAGCTGTTATTGGCTCTGGTTTCTCTCATCTTCATAAATTCTTCAGAAAGTTGCGCTCATTGAGTTTGCTAGTCAATATTTGTCCGTTTTTTTATGGGATTCCGTCTCATTCCTCACATTTTCCCCCATTCCTCACAATTGCATATAATGTAAACAGCAGCAGGGTGTGCGACTGCAATATCTGTCCCCCCTTAAAACATTTGACCGGTGCAAAATATGCACCAATGTGAGATTTTGCCTCCGTAATAAACTGTATTAGCAATCGGTTCAGTGATATTTTTTAGTATTAAAATGGAATATGGAAAGGTGTTATATTTCCAGACTTTATTCCATGTCCAGCTCTTTAAAGGTTATCTCTATCCATCGATCACTAATCCTTTCATCCATCGACGGCAGATTAAAACATTCTGGAAATTAGACTTCAGTATGTTCCAGGTCTGGTTAAGTATGAAATATGAAAATGGAGTATGGAAAAAATTTATATTTTTCGAGTCATCATTTACTCTAAAAGCTCTGTCCACCCATCCATCCCGTTGTTTTTGCAGGTTCCGTATTTAAATCCTGACCACTGTAGAAAATATCTGCCATAAACTCACAGGGAATTTTTGTATTCTTACTGCATAAATGGGCTGAAATGGACTGACCACTCTGGAATAGTGTAGATTTTTGATTTGGTAAATGTGGGAACCCTGATTTCTGAACATTGTCATTTGAACCTGCTTCATGTTGTGTTTCTCTCAGAGCCAGCAGAGGCCCTCTGTGTCTGCAGGACTTCAAGCTGATTGCAGTTCTTGGCAGGGGCCACTTTGGGAAGGTACCGCGGCGCCCCTCCTAAATCTTCTTCTTCTTCAAAATGAACAACAACTTTCTTCATGAAATCTAACATTACCCATGTATTACCTGCAGGGTCTTTTTGAAAAAAACAAAAACAACCTTTTGTTATGTTAAAGGCATACTCTGCAACTTTCATGATATTTGCTCTCTGTCGCCCTCTTCAGGCATGCCGCGCAACATCACTGTCATAAAATCAAATCTCTCTGTTGCTCATAAGAGGCATGCTTCAGTGGCTGCTTTCCAAATCGCTTGCCCAAACAAACAAGCGCCGTTTCAGTTCGCAATTCAAGGTCAGGGTAATTTAGAGTAAAGATCTCACAGCTAGGTATTCAGTTTGTGGGGGAGGTCGGGGTAATTGGAAAAACAGTGGGATTAGATACAGAGAACGTCTAAGCGCCACGTAGCAAACACCTCCTGACACTAGAATCAGCCTACATTTTTAGGTGTTTTTAGGAAAAAATAAAACGCCAAAAATATAAATCACTAGATTGACAAAACCAGAAGAAAAAAGTTTGACTTATATACTGAAAAACAGCGACTACGCCGGAGTTTGCAGCTTTATCTACAGAACCGAGTCTTACACGTTAGCATCACGTTAGCCTCTAGGTGGCTAACGGAGATCGACTCGGTTGTGTAATTCACATTACTACTGTAAGGCATACCGTGCAAACTATGCTCATCCACCTCCACACATTGAATAAATAGCTTTCTCAGGACTGTATAACATCATCATGCCAGACCAAACACTATAACCCGGGTGAAATAATTGATTACTTACCTATCCATTAGCAGCACGGCTAACTCGGCGTCCGTAGTTAGACGTTCGTTCCAAAAGAACTCTCCAACTAGGAAAAGCCAGCCCAATATTTACTCTGGTCTTTGCTCTCTCTCTGTATCACGTTCTCTTTTTCTTTTTCTAGCTTCATCTGATATGGGATTTTTCGGTCTCTTTGGTGGATCAGCCATCTCTACAGTCTAAACAGCGAGGCCGTATGACTCTGCCGTAAAGCAGAACCCAGTCGGTACTTCTGGCGGCGGGCCGCCTCTCAAAAGTTCTATAGTGCAGAAAAAGCCTAGGACCCCTGTAAGGTGGTGATAACTCTAAAAATGAACATAATAGATGATAACATTCCACCATAACTTTTGAAAAAAACATTATATTAAGGTGTAAAAGTTGTGGAGTATGCCTTTAATGACACAAACTTCAATGTACCCTATCGGGATTTTTTGCGGTATACCAACACAAAGTGGTGACGCTGGGGCATTCTCCCCCCTTTACTCTGACGCCCCTAAATAAAACCTAATGCATCCATTTGAACTCATGCAAAGCTAACGTCTCGTATGCTGCAACTGGTTAAAGTTGTCTCTATCTGCTCTCCTCAGGTGTTGCTGACGGAGTATAAAAAGACCGGCAGCCAGTACGCCATCAAAGCCCTGAAGAAAGGAGATATCGTCGCTAGGGACGAGGTAGAAAGGTAACCACGTTTTACCACTCTCGAGCACATGCCGCCTCACACCCAGCACACGCCCATTCACCTTGCACTCCGCCCCCCCTGTTTCCAGTCTGATGTGTGAGAAGCGGATCTTCGAGACCGTCAACAGCTCCCACCATCCCTTCCTGGTCAACCTGTTCGCGTGTTTCCAGACGCCGGAGCATGTGTGCTTCGTCATGGAGTACACGGCGGGAGGAGACCTCATGATGCACATCCACGCCGACGTCTTCTCCGAGCCGCGGGCTGTGTGAGTTCTGCTCCTTGCCGGATAGGTTGCAGGATTAAACAGTGAAGTGCTCTAGCTGTGATTGCTCCGGTGAATCGTTTCACCCTGTGTATGTTTGATGAATAGGTTCTACTCAGCCTGTGTAGTCCTGGGTCTCCAGTTCCTTCATGACCATAAGATTGTGTATCGGTGAGTACTTGGATGACACGCTGCATGCTTTGGTGATAATAGGACTCATTTGTTCATACTAGATATAAACCCACTCCATTTTCTTTATCAGGGATCTGAAACTAGACAACCTGCTCCTTGACACGGAGGGTTTTGTGAAGATAGCTGACTTTGGACTCTGTAAAGAAGGTAAGTGCTGACGATGCATCTTGCATATTTTGTGCACAAACACCACCTATAGGCACAAGTGTGATATAGAAGATAAATTATCCATGGCTTTTTTCTTAACAAAAATAAATCTGAGGTCTGCTTGCATCCAGCCCCACTCTGATACCTCAAAAAAAAAAAAAAACTACAAAAACAACCTTCTTTTTCAATGCTTCCTTCAAACTCTTGGTGACGAAATGTGAAAAAACTCCTGGGGGCGTGGGAATATTTTTGAAACTGACTGTATCTAAAACAACATGTGAGGAATTATTCCACACTCGAACTCCTCTTTGTTGTTCACTCTTTTATGATTAATTCTTAATTTTTAACAACTTTTTTTCTTCTCCCAAGGCATGGGTTACGGAGACAGAACCAGTACTTTCTGTGGTACTCCTGAGTTTCTGGCCCCCGAGGTGCTGACGGACACATCGTACACCAGAGCAGTGGACTGGTGGGGGCTCGGCGTGCTCATCTATGAGATGTTGGTCGGCGAGGTGAGCTCATATCCTTCAATGACAGGGAGATCCACGGAGCTTGGTATACCACCATACGGAGGCTAAGGCTGAGGCATTAGGGCAAAAACTTGGAACAGAAGTTTGTCAAAACCCCCCCACCACCATAGGTGTCGCCAGACGTGCCTCGGTAGACTCTCACGCTGGAGCAAACCATGCAGCAGTGATAATAAGATTATAACAGGAAGAGAAGTCAAATATCTAAGACGATCTGTAAAGTCACATAAAACATAATAGATGCTCCAGTGAGCGGTCTGTAGAGATTTGTACATTGTGATGTCCAGCATAGCGGAGAGTCTCTCTTTAGGCTGCAAGGGATTTTCCAACAGCTGCCCATGCTGGATTCAAAACCTCGCTCAAAACTCCCGTATATCGATGAGAAAACGGATTGGAAAAAAGACGAAATGAGGCAACTTTTAAATATATTCAAAACATGAACATGTTTTTTAATCATCTACGTCCTGGAAAGGTGATGTTTGTTTTTGTTTTTGGCAGATTAATTTTTAAAATCCCGATTTTGATACCTTTTATCTGAACACATTTGAGTTGAATGTTTTAAAGTCACAGTGTCTCAAGAAGAAGTCCTCTGCTCCTGGTTTCCAACTACGAGTCACATCTCCCCGTTTTTTTACCAAGAGCATCATTGTTTAACTTTAAGCATTGTGGTCCAACCTTTTTTTTTTTTTTGGTATATATATATATATGTGTATATATATATATATATATATATATATATATATATATATATATATATATATATATATATATATATATATATATATATATATATATATATATATATATATATATATATATGTATATGTCAGCATTTTGGCCATAACTTATTTACACTGCCCTCTGCTGGACTATTAGTGCAATGACCATGTCTGTCTGATTGCAAGTTTCAGTCAACCAAAAAAATAAGAAATTCAAAACTAATCAATAAACCTATAAATGAAGTGTTCAGGATTTTTACTAAAGAGTCATAATTGCTCTGGATGAACAAATCCGCATTTTTATCTTGGCCTGAGTGAACATAGTGAACTGATTTACACACTGGTGAGCGTCATAGAGGAGCAAAATGGAAAGTATTTAATTTTTTTCCCTGTCTGTTTCTGTTTCAGTCTCCGTTTCCAGGTGACGATGAGGAGGAGGTGTTTGACAGCATAGTGAATGACGAGGTGCGCTACCCGCGTTTCCTCTCCACCGAGGCCATCGGCATCATGAGACGGGTTAGACTGAATCACTCCCTGCTGCTGGCTAACTTTTTCATACAAGAAAGCTGAAGTTTAAGATATAGTACTTTGCAAAAGCATTCCCAGCCATGTGGAAGCAAACTCAGCAAAAAAAAAAACGTCCTCTGACTTTCAACTGTTTTTACTTTCAGTAAACTTAACGTGTGTAAATATTTGTATGAACACTAGAGTCAACACTATAAGACATAAACAAAAATGTTTCACAGACATGTGACTAACAGAAATAGAATAATGTGTCCTTGAATGATGGGAGGCTCAAAATCAAAAGTACCAGTCAGTATCTGGTGTGGCCACCAGCTGCTTGAAGTACTCACCCTGCGATCCAACAGGTCCCAGACGCGCTTAATGGGATTGAGATCCGGGCTCTTCGCTGGCCATGGCAGAACACTGAGATTGCTGTCATGCAGAAACTCACGCACAGAACGAGCAGTATGGCTGGTGGCATTGTCCTGCTGGAGGATCATGTCCGGATGAGCATGCATAAAGGGTACCACATGAGGGAGGAGGATGTCTTCCCTGTACCGCAAGCCATTGAGATTGCCTGCAATGACAACAAGCTCAGTCCGATGGTGATGTGATATACCGCCCCAGACCATGACGGACCCCGACCTCCAAATCGATCCCGCTCCAGGGTACAGGCCTCGGTGTAACGCCCATTCCTTCGACGATAAACACGAATCCGTCCATCACCCCTGGTGAGACAAAACCGTGACTCATCAGTGAAGAGCACTTTTTGCCACTCCTGTCTGGTCCAGCGAAGGTGGGTTTGTGCCCATAGGCGGCGTTGTTGCTGGTGATGTCTGGTAAGGACCTGCCTTACAACAGGCCTACAAGCCCTCAGGCCAGCCTCTCTCAGCCAATTGTGGACAGTCTGAGCACTGATGGAGGGATTGTGTGTTCCAGGTGTGACTCGGGCAGTTGTTGTGGCCATCCTGTACCTGTCACGCAGGTGTGATATTCGGATGTACCGATCCTGTGCAGGTGTTGTTACACGTGGTCTTCCACTGTGAGGATGATCAGCTGTCCTTCCTGTCTCCCTGTAGCGCTGTCTTAGGCGTCTCAGTGCGGACATGGCAATTTATTGCCCTAGCCACATCAGCAGTCCTCATGCCTCCCTGCAGCATGCCTAATGCATGTTCACGCAGATGAGCAGGGACCCTGGGCATCTTTCTTTGGGTGTTTTTCACAGTCGGTAGACAAGTCTCTTTAGTGTCCTGCGTTTTTAGAACTGTGACCTTAAATGCCTACTTTCTGTAAGCTGTTAAGGTCTTAACGACCATTCCACAGGTGCATGTTAATTAATTGATTATGGTTAATTGAACATGCATGGAAAACATTGTTTAAACCCTTTACAATGAAGATCTGTAAAGTTATTTGGATTTTTACAACATTATTGTTGAAATACACAGTCCTGAAAAAGGGACGTTGCTTTTTTTGCTGAGTTTATAACCATGCATAGTTGTGCACTTTTTTTTTTAAAGATAAAAATCTGAAAAGTGTGGAGTGCAAATGTAAACTCAGCAAAAAAATTTACACCACTCTGACACACCTAAATATAATTTAGTGGTCTTCAGAAGTCAGAATAAATGCTGTTCTGTGAGCTGCAGACCGACAATTTTACATTAATATTAGTCAAACATCTAGTCTTTATTGTCTGGTCAAGAATCTTTTTGCAAGGCCCTGTACATTGTCGTGTTTCAAGGAGGGTGTCTAAGAGTTCTGTTGGTTCCCCTCTCCAGTTGTTGAGAAGAAATCCCGAGAGGCGTCTGGGGTCTGGAGAGAAGGATGCAGAAGACGTGAAGAAGCAACCGTTTTTCAGAGTATGTATCATTTCTGAAAGTTTTCTCAGACGTGATCGAATATTTCTGTCAAGTTTCACTGAGTTCACTTTCAGATGTTTTAGGACCTTTAAATGCAAGACCTACATGAATGACATAAAATAACTCCATAATGGAGTAAGAAATTATATTTAACAGCCTGTCTGTTGAAAAGAAAAACGTAACTGCCTCACTAACCGATTTAAAATCGACCCTCCAGGGCATGGACTGGGACGCACTCCTGCAGAGGAAAGTCCCGCCTCCCTTCGTCCCGGCCATCGCGGGGAAAGAAGACGTCAGCAACTTCGACACGGAGTTCACCGCCGAGGCTCCCGCCCTCACGCCTCCCCGCGAGCGCCGCACCCTCTCGCGGAAGGAGCAGGACCACTTCAAGGATTTCGATTACGTCTCTGACCTCTGCTAGGGCCTGGAGCCAATGGAGGGTCACCAGCCCTCAGACTCTTGACGGGAAACCGGCGAGCGAAGGTGGAGCACTGTGCCGCGCCGGCACAGAAGAACAGAGAAAGGAGGAGAGGATCCTTTTTTTTGTCTCTGGCCTTGTTCTTTCTTTTGCGTGAGCGTGTGTGAGATCGATAGGACAGCTGAGCTGAGTGTGTATGGACACCAACCCGTGTGTCTCCCACACAGAGAGGACTGAAGCTGTGATAACAGGTTATCCAGATTATGGAAGAGATGGAAAAATCCCTCTGATGAGACAGGGAGCTGGTTTTTTTTTTTTCCTCCTCTTCAGTCTGGACTCGCCCCGCACTCTTGTTGTTTCAATCCTTGCCGTTTGTCGCTGTTAACTGTGCGTCTAAATGTGAACCGTGCACCCCCAGGTAGTTAGGCACTACCTGTAAACTGCCACTTGTGGGCGCAAGAGGACGGAGTAGAAGGAGAAAGTGCTGTTTTTTTGTGGGGCGGGGGGTTGCCAAAGAAAACCACCACAAGTGGGAGATTTTTGGGGATGAGCTGCTGTCTTTGTGTCTCTGCTTACTCGTCCTCCTTTACAATCATTTCTTCCTGCTGTTTTACGGTACATCACAGATTTATTTTTTTTTATAATCACTCTCACTTTTTAATTATTTTTGTGATAAACGTTTTATCTCGGTCTGTTTCTTTTTCCTTTGTCGTTTGCTGGTATACCTTGTAGCAGCCGTGATCCAGTAAAGATGTGAAACCAACTGTGAATGAACATCATTTTATTGCTCATGTTAACTTTTCTTTTTAGCTCTTAATAGGCTATAGTGTTTTCCTGGGTGCTTCATTGCAAGCTATTGGGGGCAGGGATGGAGTACTCATCTCCTGGACTCGAATCATGTTTAAGGGACTTGTGACTTGATTCGAGCAGCATTTGACTTGACAATGACACTGATTGGGGGGTTAGGTGACGTTCCACTTCCCAAGAGCCAGCTTCTGTAGCCGAAGATCAGATGGCCAACTTCCTCACCTTCGGCCACTGCCCATCCAGTGGAGGAGTTTAACGAGCAACTCACCCCCAAATCAACTTTCTTTTTGCCGATAAACTGTATAAGTGAGTGTTTATTAGTGATGTCTGCATGTCTGATCATTAGTTTTGGTATTTTAGTAAAAATATAAAATTTTTACCAAAACCCGCCAGTGTGGCGCCCTCTTCAGATTAAAACTTTACACTGCACCTGAATTTGAATCGGTCATTGCTACTAGCTCAGCCACTATGGCTGAATTCAGCCATCTTTCCCGCTGTGGAATATAAAACAAGTCTCGACCACGCCTCCGTAGCGAGTTGGAATAACAAGGAAGTGTTGACGCCGCCCAGCCCTCTCCCCCGGCGCGTCCCTCCATCCAGGCAACACCTCCTTTTGCCGCATTTTTCAAACCGGAAATGTAGGTGGAGTGAGACTCTGGTAGGGGGGTGAGTTGCTCTTTAACTGTCTGGGGATGTTGTTCACAAATGAGGGGAAAATTAAGCGGGAGATTAATAGGTATATTGGTGCTGCGTCTGCAGTGATGGGGGCACTCTGACGTTGTGAAGAGGGAGCAGAGCCAAAGGCGAAGCTCTCGATTTACCGGTCGATCTATGTTTCTGTCCTCATCTGTGGTCATGAGCTCTGGGTAGTGACCAATAGAACGAGATCACTGATACAAGCGGCCAAAATGTCCGCAGGGTACCTGGGTTCTCCCTTAGAAATAGGGTGAGAAGCTCAGTCATCCGGGAAGAGCTCAGAGTAGAGCCACTGCTTCTCCACATCGAGAGGAGTCAGTTGAGGTGGCTCGGGCATCTGGTCAGGATGCCTCCTGGATCCCTCTCTGGTGAGGTGTTCCAGGCACGTCCCAGACCCAGAGGACACTCTGGAGGGACTGTTTCTTGGCTGCCCTGCGAACGCCTTAGGATTCGCCCTGAGCATCTGGCCGAAGTGGCTGGAGAGAGGGAAGTCTGGGTCTCTCTGCTTAAGCTGATGGATGAGTGGATGGATGGTTCTCTGATCTTTTTGGGTGTCATCCATCCAGCCAACCAGGGGTCTGGGTTCCTACTCAAATTAATTATCAAACTAAGCACTTTTTGTGTGGTTATGTTTGATTTGCCACATTAACATGGACGAGGATAGCATTAATCATAGTGCAGCCAAGAGGTCCATGGTGAGTCTGGAGGAGCTTCTGAGATCCACAGCTCAATTACTATTAGTACCCTCTTCACAAAACTGGTCTTTATTGAAGTGTGGCATGAAGAAGGAGGCTGTTGATGGAACAGTGTTAGAAGTCTTGTTTAAGGTTTCCCACAAGTCTTATAGGGACACAGGAAACTGATGAAAGGAGGTGCTCTGGTCAGACGAGGCCCAAATAAAATCGAAAACAAAAGCAAAACACCACATCACCCTGAGGGACAGGGAATCTGGTCACGGCTTTTGGGAAGACGGAAGGAGCTGAAATCAGGGCGATCCTGGAAGAAAACCTGCTAGGGGCTGCGAAACACCCTAGACCCATACAAAAACCCTAAATATACAGCTAGAGATACAAAGGGATGGTTTTTAGATCAGAGGTCTGCAACCTGCGATGCCAGAGCTTTGGCTCCTTCACGATAACTCCTTCATGGTAACTATGATATAATATGTTCTTAAATATAGATGCAATAGGATGGCTGGTTTTAACAGTTATCACTTTTTATGCAATTTCTCCTCCAAATGTCTGAAACAGATTGACTCAAGGGGCTCAATGATTTTTTTTTCTTCTGCAGTTTTTTCATTAGGCTAGAAATTCTGGGTGGTACAGGGTTTTATTCATTTTTCCATAATACAGAAACAATTTACTTGCCTCCAAAACACTTCATATCTTTAAGTGTGGAGCTTTTCTTTGTACTTAAACACAATATATAAAATAAATAAATAAAAAATAAAATAAACATATTTTCTTATAGGAAATGTTGTAAAGCTCGACATATAAATACTCACGATAACCAATTTTCTGAACTCAAGATGGATTTCGTGGATCTAACAAGAAGGTAAAATGCAATCGTGTCCGTGCAGCTGAGGGTCCCAGCTGTTGTTATCGTTGGAGTGCTGAAAAGAACATGACCAAGAACATTCCTGGGACTATTAGAAATCAAAATGGGCAAATGCGCTCGGGGTGAATCAACCTTGTGCTGTACCGCTAGACAGTATCTGGTGTGATATTTATTGTAGAATTTGTTGTAATGTATTGTAGTAAAATCATCAGACCATACTATTCTGACTGCAAATTACTGTCTCTCTACGACTACTTAAAACTTGCTTGTAGCTAACAAATGTGCCATTTTTCAATAACATTTATTATATTGCCAAAAGCCTTGGGTCACTTATCTTTACAAACAACTTGAGCTGCCATAGTACAGACTTTGGATTATGTGAATTTTCGGATCATTCTTCCAAAGACCATTTGTGAGGTCAGACACTGATGTCGGACGAGGCGGCTTGGCATGCATTCTCTTCTTTAATTAATCTCTAAAGGCACATTTCCACTATTGGATATTCAGGGTAATTTTACTGGACCTTAACAGTATGGTTGTGTCTCCACTACAACAGGCCAGCCCAAGAAGGCAGTTTTCAAAGCAATTTCAGGAATAAACCGAGCACCAGTCTTGGGGTATGTACTCTGAAAATGGCCTGGTAGAGTCGCTGGGCAGGAGCTGTGGTTAACTCATTCTGATTGCTTGTAACTCGGAGGGAAATGACATCAGCAGACGTTGCCAAACAACCAGCTTTGTAAAATTGGAAGAGTTGCTGGCGAAGCCGTTTATGACAATATAGCAAACAGAAATGCAGCAACAATCCCTGCTTCTTCCATTGTCGACTTTTTGTTATTCTCTGCTGCTGTGGGTGCCTCTTGGCACTGATCAGTGATGTCACTCACTGCTAAAACGGTCATGATGTGCTGATGTCTTAGCAAAGTCCTTAAACGGCCAATTTAGTATGGAGACACGACAGCTAAAAGGACAAGGGTGGACTGCTTTACCCCACCAGAAAAAGGTTCGGTTAAATTACCCTGAAGTCGGGACGACTGTGGCTCAGGTGGTCGGAATTCGTCCCGTAATCGGTGGGTTGCTGGTTCGAATCCCCGCTCTGTTCGTCTCGTGTCCTTGGGCAAGACACTTAACCCTGTTGCCTGCTGGTGGTGGTCAGAGGGCCCGGTGGCGCCTCTGTCAGTGTGCCCCAGGGCAACTGTGGCTACAATGTAGTAGCTTGCCACCATCAGCGTGTGAATGTGTGTGTGAATGGGTGAATGACTGAATGTAGTGTAAAGTGCTTTGTGGTCCTCTGACTGAAAAAGCGCTATACAAATTCAGGCCATTTACCATGAAGTTCCGATAGTGGAAATGCCCCTCATGATGTTCAGACAGGACTCTGCTAGTTTGCAGTCATGTTGGAACAAGAAGAGGCCGTCCCCAAACTGTTGAAACTGCATGAAATTGATCAACCTGTCTTGGTCCATTGAAGCTTTAAGAGTTCCTGTCACTGGAATTTAGGGGGCTAAACTTAACTCCCGAAAAACAGCCCCACAACATAATCCCCATCTGCACTCTCTCTGCCGTCCTTATCTTGTGTTTTCTTTGTTCTCCTTCCTCTCTTATCTCTTCAACCCACCCTCTCCCTCGTAACTTTTTCCTACCTCCCTTCATCTTCTTTCTTCTTTTCCCATTATTTTCCATCCCCGTGTCCTTAATATTAGAAAAAAAAACAGCAATTTCTAATAAAGATTTCTGACACATATATCAAGTGGAGTACCATAGCCGTAATGCTCCACTTGCGAAAATAAATTTGTGGGGCTTGTACTTTGTACTCTAATTCTGAGTCCCACACTGCCAGACAGGACACGTTAAAACAAGAAAACAACCAATATGACCCTTTGTGGGAAAGTTATCAACCCCTAAACCTAATTACTGGTTATGCCACCCTTAACAACCGCAGCTGTCAACGAGTCTTTTAGATCACTCTTCAAAGCAGAATTGTTTTAATTCAGCCACACTGAAAGGTTTTGAGCAAAAACGCCCTGTTTTAAGGTCATGCCACAACATCTCAAAAGGATCCAAGTATGGGCTTTGAATAGGCCACTCCAAATTTGTTTTTTCTTATTCAGAAGTGTTTGTTGGTAGGCTTTAGATCATTGTCCTGCTGCATGACCCAAATGGCTCAAGCTTGAGTTCATCAAGAGATCAGACAGCACAATTCATGGTTACATCAATTACTGAAGGTCATCCGGGGCCTGAAGTAACCAAGCAACCCCAGACCATCACACCACTACCACCAGTAGTCAGACATCTTTGATCCCAGATGTAAGGGGGACACACCTGGCGAGGATTTCAGTGGGCCTTCAGGGCTTTAAATGCTGTTCTGGGTATCTTTGTGACCTAATGGATGAGCTGTCCATGAACACTACTGGGAGATTTTACCACTCTAACATATTTTCTCCATTTGTGGATTCAGGAATTTCTATATCTTGAGGCACGATGTGTTGTTTTTTGAGTTCATTAAGCCTACTTCATGTTTTCAGAAGGGTTCCATATATGTGTTTTTTTTAATTCTACAGATCTTGCAGGAGTTTCTAAGTCTCAGCCTACGCGTGGTCAGTAAACTTCAAACTAAAAACATGCGGTTCATTGCAGTTAATTCATGATTTAACAAGGAGGACATAAAATTTTCACACAGAACCAAGATGTTCTGGATAGCCTTTTTCCCCTTGATAAATGAAAGCATCTTTTTGAAACTGCCTTTAGTTTTTACTCAGTTCATTATAGTTTAGCATGAAAATTTGCTTGAGGATCTGAAACAATGTGCAAGGCAAAAAAAATCGATAACGAACCTGCAAGAAAGCGAATCCTTTAGTTTTCGTTGAGGAAAAAGTATACAAGTGGCTAAAAGTCCATCATTAAATAAAGATTCACAGTAAAAACTGCCAGGCGTTCACTGCTTTAGACATTTTGCATTTCTGTTCTTGTCTTCTCTGTGAACTCCCTCGAGTCAAACCCCTCCTATTCTGTCCTTTTCCCTCCTCTCCCTTTCTCTGCTCCTCCTTCCAGTTGCCTTCTGTGTTTGGAGACGTATCCAAAGCCTTTTATACCTCTCCTTACTATTTCTCTCTCCACTGTGTCACACCATGCCCTAAGCCCTCCCATTGCCTCTTTAAATGTGTCTTTACATCCATTTTTCTCCTCCCGAGTGTTCTTTTGGGTACATTTTACTCACAAGTGGAGCACAGCTGGGATTGGTGGAGTATTTGTTTTGCCTAGTTGAGGTTTTGAAGTGTTTGTAAGACGTTGTGTGTGGTTGTGTGTAAACAGCTTCCACCGGCACTTGGATCGTCAATCAGTCTTTTCCTCTGTGCAGCACCCACGGGTGAGTCTGAGATTTCATCTCATATCGAGCTTCACTGCGAATGCAATAATTCTAGATAAAAAAAAAACTATTAGAGGTGCCTAAATAGTTCAGCTAATCAGACATGATTAGAAAAAACTTTAATATTATAAAGAGGATTGTGATTGTTTAATAAAAGCTATTTAAACAGATATTGTTTGCAGCGCGCAAAGTTTGTTCTTGCAGTTTAGTTTATTTTGCACCGTTTCATTTTCATTTATGAGCAGAGGTGGGTAGTAACTAGTTACAGTTACTCATTTACATTTACTTGAGTAACTTCTTGAAAAAAAGTGTACTTTGAAGAGTAGTTTTAGAACACTGTACTTTTTACTTTTACTTGAATAACATTATTTTGAAATATCACTACTCTTACTTGAGTATATTTTCTGGATGCTCTACCCACTGTGAGTAACTTCACTGAATGAAAGAGAAGCATGTTTTAACAAAAATTACGTCAGACACAGACACACCTACAGTTTATCAAAGGAGACCACCTGTTTCTGCACAAGCTTTGTTTTCCTAATGTAATTTGTAATGTAATCTGTTGAGCTTTGTGTTGCATTTTAACTTCAAGTGAATATACAGTAAACACCATAAATTGTCTTTGAAAGTGCTTTTTACCTTGTTCTAAGGTATAGATTTACAATATCTACCTTAGGTATCATGTTGAAAAAGTGTAACTTAGAAAAGTGTTTTTTCTGCTTAAACTTTGTTATTTTGTAATTATGCTATTCATTTGTATCCTTTTTGTTCATTTTGGTCTTTAAAATAACAGAATTTGCTCATAACTTTATATTTATGTCTCTCTTATGACATCCTTTTAAAAATATATTTGCTCAAATGTTACTCGGTACCCAAGTACCCTTTTTATCAAATACTTTTTACTCTTACTTGAGTAATTTCTTGGACACATACTCTTTACTTTTACTTGAGTAAAAATATGTGAAAACACTGTGGAAGCAAAAGTAGTTTTATTTTCCTGTCTGACAAACTGAACAAACTCCCCATTACAAATCAAGCAGATATCAATACATATTATGGCCATGACAAGCTCAGTTTTAATGTCCTGAAGTGACATTTTGCAGAGATTAGGTAAAAAAACAACAACTTTTAAAAGAGTTTAAAGTTTTGACTTTTCATCCATTTTCCTAAATTTACAAGTGATCAATGAAAAGTTGTTATATTTCTGTTTAGGGTTGCATATTCAATTAGTCAACTAAACTATGTGTTTGATAGCTTGCCCAGAGTGAAGCTGACTGGCGTCAATATAACATTAACTACAGGTTGTCGCCAGAAGCTGAATCCACAATGCCATCGCTGCCGAAGGTTGGATGGTGGGTTTTCTGCTTTTTTTTTCTCTGGGAAAGACTGAAAGGTAAGTATCATGTGCCCAGTGGGATATTCTCATGATTAAATGTCGTCAATCAGAGTTTTAGAGACAAATCGGTGGATTTAAGGCCAATCATCAGTACTTTAGAAAGAAATGATGGAGACAGAAACTTATTTGTCTTATGTTTTCATTTACAGAACATCATTAAACATACAATATGTTGCAAGAATATTTATGCCTCTTGATTTTTTTTTTTTTCTTACGTTCTTTCATGTTACAACCATGAACCTCAATGCAATGGATTGCCCTTATAGAAAGGTCACTTGGGTTGAACATGTTCTTCACATGTTATCCCATGTGCTACCTAACCAGATGTGATTCACATGTAATTCCACA
This sequence comes from Valencia hispanica, assembly GCA_963556495.2. Classification (NCBI taxonomy): domain Eukaryota; kingdom Metazoa; phylum Chordata; class Actinopteri; order Cyprinodontiformes; family Valenciidae; genus Valencia; species Valencia hispanica. The sequence goes on from OY747718.1 coordinate 13,074,403, forward strand.
CACATTTTGTTCGCATGTTGGTTTTATATGGAAAATAACATCTTTCACATGTGGATTACATGTTAACCCATGGGCTTCACGTGTGAATATCCACGGGTTTCACAGTTTATTACCGTGAAAATGTGTGCAAAACAGAGGTGGTCACATGTTCTTCACACATCTCCCATGTTTTGTTTCTTGATGCGTTTTCACATGTGAATCTTACATGGGTCAAAGATTTTTCACATGTGATGACATGTGATTTTGCCGTGTGAGATCCATGTGTTATTTTTCGTAGACCGAGTATAGAGTATATCTCTACCAGCTTTCCAAATCCAGAGACAAATATTTTTCCTCTTTTTTTATTGAAATATCTCAAACTCAGTCAGACTGGACATGAAGAGCAATCTGTGAAACTTCAGTTTTCAGGTCTCGGCACAAATCTTTAATTAATCGTCTGGACATTAAGTAGGAAACTCGAACAAATCAATGTGCTTTTATGTAAGTCATTTGATTGTTTGTTCACAGCCAAACTGTCTGAGCTGGACCCCCTTTCCCTTTCTCTGTGTATGGAAAGCTTCCCCACAGTATGATACAGCCACCGCCATGTTTCACCGAGGGGATGTTGAGCTCAGGGTAATTTGCAATGTTATTTTCCCTTTGCGTATGGGTTAATAAGTTCATTTTTGAACTCACATGACCAGAACACCTTCTTCCTTATGTCTGCTTTCTCCCAGACATGACTTGCAAAATGGACTTCCGATGGTTATTAGTTGTCCCAGAGTTGCAATAGGCCTCTTATCTACATCTCTAATTAATGCTCTCCTTGCCTGACGTGTCAGTTTAGGGGGACAGCAACAATATGGCAGATGCGCTGTTATGCCTTACTCTCTCTGTCTTCAGATGATGACCTGAACAGAGCTCTGTTATACAACCGGACTCTATTCTTTTCTGCCTTCTGAGGGCAATAGGTGGTATTGAATTTTAATCAGCATAAAATAAAAAGCACTTTGAATGCAATTGCATGTCACACTTTGAAAATCATTCAGAATTATACACTACTACATCTATTTATGCCCATCACATAAAAAGAAGCCTGAAGTGTACATTTCTAATTGTAAAGTGACAAAATGTTTAAAAAGGATAAATGAATCTGCAGGCATGAACACTTTTGCATGGCACTGTAATTGAGAATTCAATATTCATTGTATTATTATTCACATACTGTTCCTCCTTAGCTCAAGGTGCAGAGGTGCAATGTTCTCCAGCTGATCCGGTGGGAGCCCAGCATCCTGTTCGGGGTCTGCTGGAGAGGTTTCAGGTGGGCCGTGGCTGCGCCGCCAGGGAGCAGGGGAACAAGGAAACTCATGTCATTGCCTTGCAAAGAGCCACCAACAGCGCTGGGAACATGGTAACTTAGAAACGTTTACATTAAAAAAAAAGGTTTCCTTTGAAAGGATGAAGAATGTTGCATTACCTTGATGAACACAAACTGCACAGCTGACTGTTTTCTTATTTTACTGCAGCAATGCTTCCCAATGTTTTAGTGGAATACTCTCTGTTTATATAACTCTATCCATCTGTCCGTCCTCTGTGTTAACTCTTTTGAGCCTTATTATAGTTTTTTTGCATTTAAAGTGCAGGTTGCAGGTCAGAACCCTATATACATGTTAGCTTCTTCAGTAATTCAAAAATTGACTATAGCAATTCTCATTTTTTTACATTTAAAACTGACAAAACACTGAATAACAATGACATGTTTCTACATAGACAATAAATATTATTATTACAAGTTATTTTTGGTAAAGGTTAGTGGTTTGTAAAACTAATCAAAAGTGTGAGCAACGAACCAGCAAGCAGGTAAGATAGCTAGCATCCTTCCTTGGAACTGCAGTCATGTTGAGAAATGTGGAAAATCTGTTATTTAATTAATTAATTAATTTGTCAAAGATAAATAAATAAAATAAATACATATAGAAATATAGAAAGTGGGCAAAACATGCGGGAAAAAAACTGTCTGTATTTATTTTATGAATAAGTTTAGTCAAAATGTCCTTACAGTCTTAAATTGTTACTGATATGCAAACTTTTGTCTTTCAAATTTGTATTTACGCTAAGAATAAGTTCCACGTAAGTGAAGCACCCATCCATCCATCCATCCATCCATCCATCCATCCATCTTCTTCCGCTTATCCGGGGTCGGGTCGCGGGGGCAGCAGCCTAAGCAAAGAGACCCAGACTTCCCTCTCCCCAGCCACATGTTCCAGCTCCTCAGGAGGAACCCCAAGGCGCTCCCAGGCCAGCCGAGAAACATAGTCCCTCCAGCATGTCCTGGGCCTTCCCCTGGGCCTCCTCCCGGTGGGACGTGCCTAAAACACCTCACCAGGGAGGCGTCCAGGAGGCATCCTAACCAGATGCCCGAGCCACCTCAACTGACTCCTCTCGATGTGGAGGAGCAGCGGCTCTACTCTGAGCCCCCTCCAGATGACTGAGCTTCTCACCTTATCTCTAAGGGAGAGCCCTACGGAGGAAACTCATTTCAGCCGCTTGTATCCGTGATCTCGTTCTTTCGGTCACCACCCAGAGTTCGTGACCATAGATGAAGTGGCATTAAAATTTTTGCAAGACCCGGTAAATACATTAAAGGAGCAGGTTTTGTCAGTCGTTTAAACTTTTTCCCCCCTCCTGTCTGCAGGTGACGGTGTTCCTGAAGCCTTTGTATTCATCCACCGCCCCTCTTAGGGCCCTCCACCTAGTGCTCAGCTCCATGCTTCCAATCACTTGGTGGCTGATGGCTGAGCTGCTTCCTCCCAACCTTCCAGTACTTGTGCAGGTCAGTCAGAGTGAGCAGAAAAAGAGGATTTTAGTAGTGGATCTGTCATTCAAAAGCTGTATCTTTAAATGATCTGCTAGGTGTCCCCAAACTCCAGTGTCCAGTCACAGACTCTCCATTTGAGTGTTGAAACGGTTCATTCGTTACCTTTTCGCCTCCACACACTGCACCGCTGGGCGATTAAGCACCATGGCAACCTCTCCTCACTGAGCCACACGAAGCAGGGCAATCGAGTCTATATCCAACTGGGAGAAGGTGAGATAATGAGAAACTACACTATTTAAAAGAAGTATAACAACAACCTTCCGAATCATTGAATTCAACTGTTCAAATTACTTCCAATATATAAAACGCAGCATCTTTGTGAAAGAATTGGTTGCTATTGTTCTTGAGGGGTAGGACCATAGGCTGTATATAAAGATGGACGGAGCCTCTGTGACGTCACCTTCACCTGTAGGTTTCTGAAGAGCTGAATTGAAACCCAGTGGGCGGTTCCCACCACCGCCATCTTGGCTGCGTCACGCATCTTGTCACGCCCGCAAAATACCAAAAATTGGCAAAGAGGTGAAGCTGAGAATGGGGCTGTGAGAGTGGGGGCGGATGCTTGACACTCTGAGCCAATGAAGCAGCGAGTTTACTGAGCTAACCGAAGCTAATGGAGGCAATGACTCGATAAAATCTCCTGGGATTCCTTACATAGAAAACTTTAAACTGATTGGAATGTTTGTATTGAAATGACTTTCTTGTAAAGTGGCTTGAGATGACATCTGTTGTGAAACGGCGCCATATATATAAAGTGAGTTGAAAATTGAATTGAATAGTTAGCGGGTGCTTTTAGCCAGAAAACCGAGGTTAAGCGACTCTGCTACCCCTCTGCCTCCTATGCTCTCTGTGCTCTGTTATTGAGCTAATCTCTCTAGGCCTGTGTTTCCCAACCCTGGTCCTCAAGGCACAGTGCCCTGCATATTTTAGATGTTTAAGCTTCAGCACACCTGATTTCAAATGATGTCTGGTTAACATGCTTTTGCCGAACTGCAATCACCTGAATCTGGTGTGTTAAAGCAGGGTAACAACTAAAACATGCAGGCCATTGTGCCTTGAGTACGGGGTTGGGAAACACAGGCCTAGAGAGATGAGCTCAATAACAGCACAGAAAGCTTCATGAAATGGGCATTGGATGCAGTGGTGTAAACACAGAACTCCACAGGGCTCTCAAGCAGTGGGTCAATGTTTTATTAAGGCAGTGTTGTCCAAAGTCGGACCTCAAGGGCTCATGTCCTACATGTTTTAGATGTCAAGACAACTAAATCTAATGATTGGTTCATTACCAGGCAACCGTGGAGGAAGGAGTTTGTCTGTCTTGGTTGTTGTGTCCTTGGTGGTGGCGGTTAGAGGCCCCGGTGGCACCACTGTAAATAACTTGTGGACCTCAAAGCACTTTACACTACGTTTACATTAACATTACATTTACGTTTACTACATTTACATACCTTCACCTATTCGCGAACTGACGATGGTAAGCTACTTTGTAGCCACAGCTTCCCAGAAGTGAGGTTGTGGTACACTGGCGCCAACCAGCCCTCTGCCCACCACCAGTAGGCCCGTGGGTGAAGTGTCTTGCCCAAGAACGCTACGGCCGACATGGACGGAGTGGGGTTGGGAAACAGGATGAACTCCTAACTCCTGAGCCACGGCAGCCTCGTATCTGTCAGTGTGCCCCAGGGTAGCTGTGGCTACAATGTACCATCACCAGTGTATGAACGTATGCGTGAATAGGTGAATGACTGAATGTAAAGTGCTTTGCGTTCCTCAGGACTAGATAAAGAGCTATAAAAGTACAGACCATTTACCAGGCCTCTGGAGCCATTTAAACCAGCTTCGTTGGAACAAGGACACATCTAAAACCTGCAGGACACCGAACCTTGAGGCCCTTGTATTAAAGCTTTTTTCATGTTAGTGCAATGACTCCCAAGTCATTTCCTCTCTTTAGGAGATTTTGGAGAAAGGAATTGTGAAATGAACTTCCGTTTAAAATCCTCTCTTGTTTTGTCTCCATGTCACAGATCCTTCGCTTCCTGCTGTGTGCCAGCTTCAGTCCTTGTTCCTCTTTCCTAATTACATGACCTCTGACTTGCAGCAGCAAAAAGTGACGGGCTGCACCCATCCTGGAGGTAGGGAGGCTAGCCCTGAAGTCCATGTGATAAAGCTCCATTCAGCAGGCTCGGGGCTCAGTGGGTGAGATAAAATAGCATCTCTGGGTCCTGATTTAAGATTAGATATTTTTCTGTTTAACAAATTAGTTTCCTCAAATTATCTCTTTCAGCTCTCTGCAGGTAGAGGTGAGGGTCTCTCTTGTGCCCTTGGTGGCCACTTCAGGACCACAGAAGGTCGTGTTGATTCTTAGCAGCTTGGTCCCGGTCAACTGGGTGATTACAGCTACCGGTGTCTGGGGTCACATCTCTGTTCATGTAAGGGTAAAATCTCTTTTTTTAGTGTTTGATGTGTAAAACTAACAGCAGGGGGGCACATCTTTTTTTGCCAGAAAGAACTAATTTACTTTGCTGTTCTTCCTCATGCCTGCTCAAAAAGAGAGATTGCTGCTGAATCGATGACTTGATGAAATCATACATGACTGAAAGGCAGTGCATGTACTTGAATCTGAATCTGTCTAAACGATTGGAATGGTATAAACTAGTATGATTTGATTGAGGTGACATTTGTTGTAAATTGTCACAATTTAAAATGTTGAACTGAACTGAATAAACCACCAGCTTGTCAGAATGTCTTGACAAATAACAAGTTTGTGTTTTTCAAGTCTAATATGTTTTGTTTTGTGACCATCTCTTTCCAGAGATATGATCCTGATTTTACATGTTAAAAAGTTTCATACCCGAGTATGTGTGTTTAATGTGTCTAAACTCTTTCTTCCCAGTCTTCAAACAGTGTCTCTCTACCATTTCCACTGGAGCCTAACCTAACCATGTCCAGCACGCTTGTATCTGACCTGTCTACCGTCTCTAATCCTCTTGTTTGGGCCACCGAGAACGGCTACACCGATGTAAGGTCGTACACTGAAGCTGAGCTGGCCAATCGCTTTGTGATCCAGCTGGCAGAAGGCGGGACAGGTAGGTTGCTTCTACCTCTTTTGTCATGTACAGCCCTATTAAATAAATTAGAATATGCGATCTGAAGAGGCTTGTTTGTCAAATCAAAAATAACTTTTGAAACTAACTTTTAAGCAGATAATAAACACAGTTTTCACTAAGCCCACATTTTGCTATTAAAAATATTTGTATTGGTCTGATTTAATATTCTGATCATAAATTTCAGGCTTTTGTCAGCTGGTAGAAGAAAATCATCATAATTAAGCTACAGTATATAACGGGTTTTACTTATTGAATTGAGTTACCTAAGTAAATGACCTTTTCAATAATATTAGAATTTATTAAATTTGACTGTAGATTTTAGCCCAACTGGATATTAAGAAAGTCTGTATAAATTCACATCTAATGTGGATCCCTTCCTATTAGCCAGATTTTTTCCTTTATGTAACCTCTGGAGGGTTATACCTGAGGCCCATTACTCAACCCATATAGGCCCGATATGGAAATGTTGGCCATAAAGGCTGTTAACAGAGCTGGCCTTAGCGTTTTCGGTTCGCTAGGCGAAATCGTTGTTTGGCGCCCCAATGGCATGGGCATTCTTTTCATTATGAAAATATTGCATTGTTTACCCCTGTCAACATCATTTGCAACCTATTCTGAGAGGCGCATCCATGCCACTCCCCCTCGATCGAGCTCAGTGCTGTGCTGCAACATGTCCAGGATCAGGTCATTTAAGTGGGAAATTAAGTGGGAGTTATCAAATGTGATAGGTTTCTGCATGTAATATTTCCTACATTCTTGTCACAGCCAACAGCCACAGCCCAACAGAAAAGCTCTAGATAGACCAGCAAACTGCGTTGTGGTGCTCGCCCAAACGCAAGCATCTCTGAGCTGGCAGATGTAGAAGTGTCTCAGGCACGACAAATCTGTTTCTATTTAATCATGGGTATGTGCAAGCATGTATTGTCTAGCATGTATAATGTGTTTGTTACTAAACAGTTGTAGGTCCTCAGATTTTTTGCTACTTAAAGTGTTACCAACTTTAGTCCAAATAATTCTCTTTAAATGCAGGTGTACTGTTTACCAGAGGTCCCCAACCCCCAGGGCCCGGACCGGTACTGGTCCATGGGTCATCTGGTAATGGGCCACGGGGCTGCACAGACAGAATATATAACTTAAAGTATTTCCGTTTTATTTGTTATCCGAGTCTTAATAATGTTTTATTTTGAAAAATGTAATGGTAAATGGACTAAACTTAAACAGTGCTCAAAGCAATTTACACCACATTCACCCTTACAAACACACACACACACATTTACACTGATATGCAGATCGGTAGGCAACTTGGGGTTAAGTGCCTTCCCCAGGGGCACATCGACATGTGAAAGCTGAAATTGAACCTACAATCCTCCGATTACAAGACAACTACACTACCTAGCGAGCCACGGTTGCCCCAACTGTGGATTACCGGATTATTTCCTTTACATCCGTCTATGACTCACTCTTGATGCATGTCAAGATGCTTGTCTCGGTCATGTGACATGTCACAGCTAAAAACAGCTGTACTTTATTATTATATTAGTAGTCAATAAATCAGTCAAAACGTTAAATGAGTCATTGATTAGTCAGTGATTTTAATCCAGCCCTGCTTTCTGCAGCAGCCCCTTCTGTTCTGAATTTATTAAATTGCCAACATTATTGCAAATTCCTACATATTTCAATGACTTTTCAAATGTAAATTTGACAAGTCAAAAACCTAGACCACATCAGATTAGGTGACCCCCACTAACCCCCCTGACGAGACAATCTTACTTGGATAATATTTTTTAATGAATAAGAAAGAAAGAAAGTAATAGCTTTAATTAGAATTATTTGTTTTCTGTATTTATGTTTACATCAATCTTTTACCTTTATGCTGTGAGTCCCGAGGGCTGTCACTCAGTTTAGGCGCCGCCCCTTTTGAAATTACATCCCAGCTTCCAGCCTGGGTTTTTGTTTTGGTGTGACAACCCAAGATTATTGGCCATTTAGCCCTCTTTAAAAACTTCCTGGAAACATTTCTGCTCAGGAGTCACAATGAGACCTTTTTAAGTGAAACAATATTCAAGCATTAATAGGCCTACCTTTAAATATTTTGAATATGGCACACTAAATTAAAACTCATTCAAGAGTTCAATGCTAATAGGCTGAAGACACATCCCTTTAAATTTACATGTCCACGCCCACTTACCTTGGCAGTATGTAACTGTTAGTTATAGAACTATTGACCCTATCGTCATAGAGCCATAGGGGTCTTTGACCAATAAGCACGCAGCTATTTAATATTCATTAGTGGGTGGGGAAAACCTGTCTTTCAATTGTAGGGCATTATTATTATGGGGTTCCATTTGACCATTTATCAGGGCTCCTGGACCCTTTTCAGACCCAACGAAGTTTCATATGGTACATAGAGGCTCAAAAAACAGTTTCCAACTGTCAAAAATGTTGTTCTAGAACCCCTTTAAGGAAAGAGCAAAAACTGTGGTGTCAGGACTGGAGTCAGATTCATTGTTTGTAAAATTTGAGCTGCATGTCTTACTGGTCTCTTTCATCATATGCCTTGTTGTCTTTTTTTTGTTCCCCTCAGGCCAGGAGAGATTAGCTGCGGTGAACTGCGAGGGCGGTCTCCTCAGTGTAACAGTGGACCTACAAAAACTAAAGGTGCTCAAAACCTAGAAATGAATTGTCCCCATGAATGTGAGACTCATTAAACATAGGCTGTATGTAGAACCACAGTGCTGTTACTTTTGGACCTCAGCGCAGCATTTGACACTGTTGATCATGATATACTATTGGAACAACTGGAGAGCTGGGTCGGACTCTCTGGTACAGTACTTGGTAGGTTTGAGTCTTACCTAAAGAACAGGGACTTCTATGTTTCAATAGGAAACTTTTCATTAGAACGAACAGAAATCACATGTGGAGTGCCCCAGGGCTCCATCCTGGGGCCCCTTTTATTTAATATCTACATGCTCCCACTAGCCCTGGAAATTGAACATGGGGCTAACATGAAGGTCCACAGGTCCCCTCCCGATATATTGGCTGATTTTGTTTTGATTGTTTCCCCCCATGATGTTAAACTATGAATCAGTTTGTTTGAGGTGTTGCCTTAAAATATAGCCACAGGTGGGCCTCCAATCAAATCAAATGTTGTGACTAAAGCTATCAAAAACTTGCAAACCTATGACTTCTTACCTGGCTTTTCCTGAATCATATAGAGGCATAGTAGTCTAAGTCTACAGTTGAAACCAGATATTTACATACACTTCAGACTCCACTTTACTGTCAAACATCGAATTAGAGTAAGCTTTTTGGTTTTAAATAAAAAAAGAAGAATTTTTTTTGTGAAATGTCAGCCTAAATAAAGTGAGAATAATTATGAATTTTTTTATTCGTAAAGTCTGATATACTGTGAACATAAAAAAAATAGCAAATATAAATAATTTTGATAATCCTAACTGACCTAAACGGGAACAATCTAGTCTAATGTCATGTCAGGAAGTAAGAAGAAACGGTTATGCTGTATATCTTTTTTATATTATGCATGTAAACATTTTACTCTTAACCGTCTGGCACCATTTAAACTCTCTTAACAAGTTAGGCTCCGAAAGCATTTTAAGCTTTTCTAGTGGTGCCGATTTTAGGTTTTTCATCTGTGTTTTTAGTTAAATGGATTAACATCGCTTCTCTCCTTCAGAGCTTGTCTTTGCCGGTTGCTGCCGTGACGCTGCGAGATCAGAGATGCCGGGCTGTGTCGAATGGGAGCCATTTCCTGTTAGCACTACCACTTATTTTCTGTGGAACCGAGGGCGTGCTGCAGGAAGAGCCCAGAGGGGTGCTGTACAAAAACATGGTGAGATTTTCTGACAGTGTGCTCAAGATGAAAAAAAGAACATTGTTTCATGTCCTAAAAATAGCTATCCTCTGGACTCACGCAAAACTGGTATAGACCTACCCTTGCAGCTGTAATCTAAAAAGTATTGACTTAGATTATAAATGCATGCCCCGCTTTTTAGATCATTTGTAAAAAAATAAATAATTGAAAACAACGTTCTTTTTCTGTCTTTTCATACATAGGGTTACTTTATTTTCGTCTATCACATTGTTTCCCAGCCCCGCTTCTCAAAGCACACGGCCCTGCATGTTTTTAGATGTGTCCCTGCTTTAACATGCCTGCTTCATATAATTGCAGTTGTGATTCGTCCATCAATTCCAATCAGGTGTGCTGAAGCAGGGAAACATCTAAAAAATGCAGGGCAGTGTGCCTTGAAGGGGAGGGCTGAAGAAAAAAAAGCAACCACACTGATCTATCACATAACATCCCAATAAAGTACTTTGGGATTTGCACACGTAACATGAAAGAAGATTACTTTCAAGGTAAATAGATACATTTACAGGAAACTATATATATTGCATGGGGTGAGTATGGACCAAAATAGGCATCAGGAGCATATGAACAGAACATCATCTTAAAGTCGTTTTTTTCAATAAATTTGCGGCTGTTTCCAGTATGAATGAATGCCTTGTGAGTCGTTTTCTGTGGAAAAAATGCTCTGGCGCTCCTGTTTCAGGAGGTTGAAGTTTGCTGGAGGAGTGGTTGGGCAGAAAATGACAGGATTACAAGTTTTAGCAAATGCCTTGCCTCTTTTTGGCTAACAGCAAAGCGACTCTTATGCTACTCTTATTGCAGCCTTCCTGTGGGCGGTTGCAAGCCAAGGTGGGCGAGGCCATGAATAGCAATATTCTCTGTGACCTAGAAGAGACTGGCTTTTTCTGACTCGCTCGTTTTAGCCGTCTGTGTCCTTTGTGAGGGCTAATGCAGGCAATGGGGAATGAAGAAAATGTTGAGGTATAGCATGCATATGCAACTCAGAGTGACAAAAGTATTACATGGTTTTCAGTGAACAAGTCAATTGCAGAATGTTTAAATGTGCTTGTGTACACTGTTCTTTTAGTGTGTTTATACGAGAGTCTGATTAGAACTAGATCTTAACTTGTTCTAACAAGATTCATAAATAAATCACACTGGCCTGATTGCTAGGATGAGAGATTTTGCTGACATAGGTTATTTATCGGTTCGTTTTACACAAAGGTGCAAAAAAAGCACTAAATGGTTTCTTTTAAAGTAAAGCAGAGCTTTAAGATTGGAGACAGAATATTGGTCGACCAACCACTAAAGAAAGAAGCTTCACGCCTCATTTCATTTTATTATATATATATATATGAATTTATTTGAGCAACCTACAGGTGTAACAGTGAATGAAACAGACACCAGCAGTTTGAACCCTTATTGGCTGTTTTTTCGTAGTAATTGTCTGCTTAAAAGCTATTAGACAGATGTTGCAGTGCCTAATGTGCTGTCTAATGTGTCGGTTGGCTCTTTTGTGACTCGTGACCCATGTCATGTTAACCAGAGAGTAGCTGTGTTGAGGGATAAAAGTGGATGTTTGCAAAAAAGACAAATAATTGGGAAGGAAGTGATAGTTCAGAGGCAGAAAGCTGAATAAAAAAAAAAAAAAAATTTATATATATATATATATATATATATATATTTAAAAAAAAAGATGAAAAGCCGTGTGTCTCACCATAAAAACCTTTTATGGTGAGACACACAACATATTGTTCTTTCAATGTGATCTGAAATGATGTGTCCGGGGTGCCACTGATGAATACATCATGTAGGGAAACCTTAGTGAAAGATACTATATATTAGTGGTCTCCAACCCTTGGCCTCAAGATCTTCTTTCCTGCAGTTTTAGATCCATCCCTGGTTCAACACAGCTAAATCAAATGAACAGCTCGTTACCAGGTCTTTGCCAAACCTGATGGCATGCTGAAGAGGTAATTCAGTCATCTGATTCAGCTGTGTTGGCGCAGGGATGCATCTAAAACCTGCAGGACAGTATATTTTGCACCCCGGGGTCAGAGACCACTAATTTATATGATATGCATGCATAAGGAAACTTAAAAGTTCATTAATCTTCTGTGTTTGTCTCTTGATGCAGTGTATTTATTCTGTTTTACATATAATCAGTTGCTACTGTGGAGGGACAAGCCTCAGAGCGTTGCTGCACGCAGAGAGAACTGGGAGTTTGGACGCCCCCTCAGCGTACATGTGAGTTCTCCTACATTATGGTCTATAGCAGGGGTCTGCAAGCTGCGGCTCTTTGTGTCTCTAAGTGACTCTTAATAACTTTGGCTAAAAATTATAAAGAAACTACTAATATTTTAAATATAAATATCACAACCAATGCTGGTTTTGCCAGTTTTTCAATTTGACATGAAATACTTTCATTGAGTTTTCACAATAGAATGACAGTAAAAGTACCAGTAATGTTCTTTTCGATCTGTTTTTCTTATCATTAGGTTGGAAATTATGTCCGTTTTTTTTTATTACATTTTTCACAAATAACATCCTATAGAAGAAAATGTAGCAAATACCTTTTTGCAAAAGTTTTTTTTTCTTTATTTTAAAACCTAAAACTGGAAAAAAAGGTAGTCCTTAAAAAATGACGGCCATCTTCATATGGTTACATATCAAAAATAATCAGTCGTCTTTTTTCAAAAGGTCAGGTAACATTTGCCGCTCTAAACGAGTTTTATTTAGCTGCTTAAATGGCTCTTTGGGTTGTAAAGGTTGCAGACCCCTTGTCTATAGAGTTCTTTGCAAAGTTATTCTGACCTCTTGAGCTTTTCCACAAACTTTAATGTCTTTTTTAGGGATTTTATGCGATATACTGACACAAGCTAAGACGGAATATATGAACATTTTGGAAAATTTCTAGGCATTAAAAAATTTGAAATGTGCTGTCCATTCACTGTAAAGCCTAGTTTACACTTCTCCGTCAGCAAGTTTGCACAGTCACGCATACGTATCGACAGAGACGTCATTGTCCTTTCAGACTTCTCCGTCGCCGGGACAAGACGGGGTGTAACACTTCTCTGGGGGGGTCCTGCCACCATGGCAGTCACATCTCTGGTTGGCAACTGTGTTTTTTTTACTTTTAAAACCTAAACTTCTCACTTGAACAACTTCAGCCTCATTTAATTCTCAGAACAGCTTTTCGTGCACAAATATGTCAAAAAGCTCCTCACTGGCGATCTGCTCCGTGTCTGCTGCTAGAGATCTTCTGCACTCTGTTTCTTTGTAAACGGCGGTTCTGTTGACGAATTTAAAGGAAGTGACGTGCTGACCAATCACAGGCTTGCGTTCTACGTAGCTTTCGACGGATATTAAAAAAATTGGGCATGTCTCCGTCACCCTCTTCCCGGCCTGCCTCAGAGCACTTGCGTCAAAGGATGATGGCGCTGCGGGTCTCCGGACCCCCGCTGACAGAGAACTATAAACTAGGCTTCAGCCTTTTGGGATATGCCTCTCAACTCCATTTTCAGTTTGTGAGTTGTTTTAAGATCCGTCTGATAGGATGAACTATGTTTGAACATCGGCTTTCATGTGAAAGCTTATGGCATGATGCCGCCACCACCATGTTTCAAGGTGGGGGTGGGCTGTTTAGGATGATGTGCAAAGTTGGGTTTTCATGCAAGTGAAAAAGTGCCAATGTGCTAAAGTCTTTCAGTTTCATAACCTACCCTGATTTGAACAGTTCTAGATAATGAACACAGCTGCATTCTTGTTTTTTGGTCTTCATGATGCTCCTGTTCTCCAACAAACCTCTGAGGCCTTCACAGAACAGCTTTAGAAGGAAATTACTTATACTAGATTTTATTTAGGGGTAGCAGATTAAGTAAGATGACACCACAGCTGTCAGATTTTTATTTATAAGAAATGTGGAAAAAAACATACAATTTTCTTTCGCCTTACAACTATGCCATCCTTGGTCTACTCCATAAAATCTCAATAATAACTATCGAGCAAACCTTAAAGTTTAAAGTGTGCCAGTACTTTCTCAACCAACTGTATCTCACCCGTTATTCTTTTGCCTCTCAGATCAGCTGCTTTGCCACCACCCCCTCGAAATCTGCTGTTGATGATAATGTGACCCTTCCTCTGATTGGACGGTTCACACGGGGGGTACGGCAGGTTCTAGAGTCTTTTCCAGCTCCCCACCATCTACCAGTTCCCATACTCAGATCTGGGCCTGCTCTACATCTGAGGCTTTTTGTCACCGACAGCTATAAGCAGACTTGGACTGGGCCCTGCGTCGTCACTGCTGACCATCGCGTCTTCGTCGAGGTCTCTGTGCTTGTTTGACGTTTTGAAACACAAAATATGTTTCCAACCTGTTCAAAGTCGAGGTTTCGGAGAATGTTTTGCTTAGATTCTGTTTCTGAATTTATACGCCATGATGGTTTCTTAATAAGAAATCTGTTTTGCTGCAGATTTCTGCCAAAGCCCCCCTCGCAGATGTGGCGCAAGTGAAGTCATGTTTCGTATCTCCTCAGTCTGACCCTAAAAAATCTCCCTTTTGGACCATGATAAGCGATGGCTGCTCCTCTGACCCCTCTCTAAACCTCCTCATGAAAACAGAAGGCGACGAGGATGACGACACGGAACGCGATGGTGAAGGGGAAGAAGGAGACGGTGAATCAGACGGACTTGAGGGTGGGAGAAATTGTCACGGTGGAAGAAGATTCACGCAAAGCGTGGGAGATTTGGAAAAGACACAACGGTTGAAATTTAGCTTCATCCTGCGGCCAGTTTATAACGAGTCTATGCAGTTCGTCCACTGCAGCCTCCTCCTTTGTCTCTCTGACCCGGCAACATTAGAGGCCATGCAGGAAGCGGGAGGGAATGGCTGCCAGAGCGGGGTACCGATCCCTCCACTTGTGTCAGGATCATCCAGACGGCAGGTAAAGGAACACTACACGGACAATGCATTATATCAACGAACAAATAGAGAATAAAGTTCCCTATGAAATCCTAACCGACTCTTTCCTGTGCTCCCATGTCAGTGTGAGATCAGGAACCTCTCCAGACCCATGGTGGTCACCCGGCCGATTAGTTCACTAGTAACCAAACTGGAGCCCTCTGCTGGTCAGAAAACAAACAGGCTAAGTCCAGAAAGCACCGGTGAGTATATCATCTATCAAATAACTTCATCATCATCTATTAAATAACTTAAATAATTAAATTAATGTATGTCAAGCTCTGTCTGCAGGCTTTGTGTTGCACGACGGACTGTTGATGGGAATCGTCTTTGCAGCTTTTTTGGTTGGAGTCAGTTTAATGGGGGGACTGTGGTGCATCTATACACACACAGGTAAATGCAGGAAGGGCTGTCGAAAGGGGGTAAATCCCACTGCTCCACTATGGGGTGCCGTTTGTAAAGTTACACAGTCAAAAATGAACAGCAATAATTTTGGTTATTTAGCCTGTCACAAGAGAGGGGTTAATTTTTCAATGTCATATTTGTGTCCATGTTATTTATATATTTATAAATATCACAGTTTCAAATGTATATCTAGCGAAAGCTAAATATGTAGTTTTCTAATGAAATATTTAGTTTGAAGCTAAATATTAACAAGCTAAACTGGCTAGGTAAATATATAGATTCAAAGTAAATATTTAACTTGCAGCTAAATATTTAGCTAAAATTCAAATTCACTTGCCGATAAGCAGAAGTGGACTATCAAAATAAATGCTGGGCTTGGGAATCTTTATATAAACTTCTGCTGTTGGTGCAGTCACTGTTGCTGTAAATCCATCAGTGAGTGTCTATATTGCCGTTAAAACATCTCATCCTTCGTTTTAAGCTGACGTGTTGGACATGTCGGGACGAAAATAAACGACGATAAAAAGGTGAAGTTCTGTCTCGCCAGCAGTTTATATAGAGGTTCGCAAGACCCAGCTATTATTTTGTAGTGCACTTCCGCTTATTGGTAAGTAAATTAACATATTAGCTAAATCTTTAGCTCTGACCTAAATGTTTAATTTGAAGCTAAATATTTAGCTAGCCATGTTTAGCTTCAAGCTAAATATTTAGCTAGCCATGTTTAGCTTCAAGCTAAATATTTAGCTAGCCATGTTTAGCTTCAAACTAAATATTTTGCTAGCCATGTTTAGCTTCAAACTAAATATTTAGCTAGCCATGTTTAGCTTCAAGCTAAATATTTTGCTAGCCATGTTTAGCTTCAAACTAAATATTTTGCTAGCCATGTTTAGCTTCAAACTAAATATTTTGCTAGCCATGTTTAGCTTCAAACTAAATATTTTGCTAGCCATGTTTAGCTTCAAACTAAATATTTAGCTAGCCATGTTTAGCTTCAAGCTAAATATTTTGCTAGCCATGTTTAGCTTCAAACTAAATATTTTGCTAGCCATGTTTAGCTTCAAACTAAATATTTTGCTAGCCATGTTTAGCTTCAAGCTAAATATTTTGCTAGCCATGTTTAGCTTCAAACTAAATATTTTGCTAGCCATGTTTAGCTTCAAACTAAATATTTTGCTAGCCATGTTTAGCTTCAAACTAAATATTTAGCTTGCTTCTTAAGTATTTATTTTGACGTTGAATATTTAGTTTGTAGGCTGAATATTTAGTTTGAAACTGACATTAATAAATTAATAAGTAGCATGAACGCAAATATGACTTTGAAAAATCAACCCCCTTGTAATTCTCTTATGACAGGCTAAATAACCCAAATTATTGCCGTTCATTTTTGACTGTGTAATTTTAGAGGCAGCACCTCATACTCCAGTGCTCTACTCGGTTTTCTATCTAACTGTTAGAATATATATAAAAATATATTAAAAAATCGCCTTGTCAAAGTGCTGCCAGAGTTGCAGAAGAAAAACATCACTTAGATCACGGCTGTCAAAAGTCATATGGGGTCATATTGAATGATTGGAATGATTTTACCTGGCCCCCCCGACCTTAATTCATGAATGGTATCAATTTAGACGCAGAGATGGAAAATGTTCGCAACAAGACAAAGTTTTTGTTATGATCCGTAGGTGTTTGTACCTGTTTTTGTTTTTTTAAGTTTTCATTTTTGTTTGGGTTTTGATCATTTCTATATTGTTTGTCTACTTATCTCAGTTCCTTCTTCTATTATTTTAGTTCTTGTTTTATTATTCTTTTTGCATTTAGTTTTCCTTAGATTTGTATCCTTTCTGTTTGTTTCTGTTTATTTTGGGTTGAGTTCAAATCACTGGTGTCTATCAGTCTGGAAAGCATAAAAAAAGCTATTTCTTAGGCTTTGTGACTCCAGTGAACCACAGTGAGAGTTATTATCCCCAATAAAAGGAAAACATGAATCAATAGTGAACATTCCCTGGAGCAGATTACTCCAGGAGCACATCAACAACTCATCCAGGAGGTCACAGAAGAACCCAGAACAACATCGAAAGCACCTCAAGCCTTATTTAGCTTTCTGTAAGCTGTGCAAAATGAACAGTTATTAGGAAAAAGAAGATCATAACAGCGGTCACACATGATTGTGGTTGTGAGATGGTCTAAGGCTGATCTTCTGCAACAGGACCTTGCCGACTTGTTGTGAGTGATGGAACTTTGAATTCTGCTCTCTAGCAAACCCTGATGGAGAATGACCTGGCGTTAGTTCCCGATCTTAAGCTCAAGTGCTCTTGTGTTGTGCAGCAGGACAATGATCAATTAGACATCAACCAAGTCCAGACTTAAATCCGATTAAGACGCTGTGGCATAACCTTAAACAGGCCTTTTATGATCAGAACATTTGCAATATTTATTGTTTCTTTCTCTCTCTGTCATCCTGAAGATGTAGAAGCAGACTTCTAGGCTGTATTCTTGTATTTTCTTTATTCCTCTTTCTCTCTTTTATTTCTTTTTGTCCTACCTCTCCATCTTTTCTCCCCTTTGTTTTCTTTTCCATCTCCATAGCATTTTAAATAAACCCAAAGCAAGTTTTAATATTATATAAATATGTAATGCCATAATGCTCTACTTGTGAAAGTAAATCTGTTGGGCTTCTACATGGCACTCAGACATCAATTCTAAGTGCCACACTGCCAGACAGGACACATACCATACCATAGCTTACCATTTTTTTATATACAGTGGCTTGCAAAAGTATTCGGCCCCCTTGAACTTTTCCACATTTTGTCACATTACAGCCACAAACATGAATCAATTTCATTGAAATCCCACGTGAAAGACCAATACAAAGTGGTGTACACGTGAGAAGTGGAACGAAAATCATACATGATTCCAAACATTTTTTACAAATAAATAACTGAAAAGTGGGGTGTGCGTAATTATTCAGCCCCTTTGGTTTGAGTGCAGTCAGTTGCCCATAGACATTGCCTGATGAGTGCTAATGACTAAATAGAGTGCACCTGTGTGTAATCTAATGTCAGTACAAATACAGCTGCCCTGTGACGGCCTCAGAGGTTGTCTAAGAGAATGTTGGGAGCAACAACACCATGAAGTCCAAAGAACACACCAGACAGGTCAGGGATAAAGTTATTTAGAAATTTAAAGCAGGCTTAGGCTACAAAAAGATTTCCCAAGCCTTGAACATCCCACGGAGCGCTGTTCAAGCGATCATTCAGAAATGGAAGGAGTATGGCACAACTGTAAACCTACCAAGACAAGGCCGTCCACCTAAACTCACAGGTCGAACAAGGAGAGCGCTGATCAGAAATGCAGCCAAGAGGCCCATGGTGACTCTGGATGAGCTGCAGAGATGTACAGCTCAGGTGGGGGAATCTGTCCATAGGACAACTATTAGTCGTGCACTGCACAAAGTTGGCCTTTATGGAAGAGTGGCAAGAAGAAAGCCATTGTTAAAAGAAAACCATAAGAAGTCCTGTTTGCAGTTTGCCACAAGCCATGTGGGGGACACAGCAAACATGTGGAAGAAGGTGCTCTGGTCAGATGAGACCGAAATAGAAAACGCTATGTGTGGCGGAAAACTAACACTGCACATCACTCTGAACACACCATCCCCACTGTCAAATATGGTGGTGGCAGCATCATGCTCTGGGGGTGTTTCTCTTCAGCAGGGACAGGGAAGCTGGTCAGAGTTGATGGGAAGATGGATGGAGCCAAATACAGGGCAATCTTGGAAGAAAACCTCTTGGAGTCTGCAAAAGACTTGAGACTGGGGCGGAGGTTCACCTTCCAGCAGGACAACGACCCTAAACATAAAGCCAGGGTAACAATGGAATGGTTTAAAACAAAACATATCCATGTGTTAGAAAGGCCCAGTCAAAGTCCAGATCTAAATCCAATCGAGAATCTGTGGCAAGATCTGAAAACTGCTGTTCACAAACACTGTCCATCTAATCTGACTGAGCTGGAGCTGTTTTGTAAAGAAGAATGGGCAAGAATTTCAGTCTCTAGATGTGCAAAGCTGGTAGAGACATACCCTAAAAGACTGGCAGCTGGAATTGCAGCAAAAGGTGGTTCTACAAAGTATTGACTCAGGGGGCTGAATAATTACGCATTTTCAGTTATTTTCAGTTATTTATTTGTAAAAAATGTTTGGAATCATGTATGATTTTCGTTCCACTTCTCACGTGTACACCACTTTGTTTTGGTCTTTCACGTGGAATTCCAATAAAACTGATTCATGTTTGTGGCTGTAATGTGACAAAATGTGGAAAAGTTCAAGGGGGCCGAATACTTTTGCAAGCCACTGTAGCACTTTCAATATAACAAGTAAAGTCAGCCAAAGTGCTGTACAGTAGGAATAAATGTAGAAATACAAATAAATATAAGAATGTCTATATACCTACACATAGATACAGATACGTGAAAGAGTAAAAAGGGGGTAAGAAACAATAAAATAGATAAAAGGAGATAATAAAATAGAAAATAAAATATCAATAATAAAATAAAAAATGTACAATCAATAATAAAGAGAAAAAATGCCTAAAACCCTTTCAATGTTAAATTTTCTTTTCTTTAAAAAGCCAATATGGCTACCAAACTTTGCCTCACATTGATATAAAGGATTAGTTTGCAAACATTAGTTGGCGGTTGTTGCCTCTGTGGGGGGCACATCCAGTTGTTGGGTTCAGAGGGGAAATTAATATTTCACACAGGGCCAAGATGGTTTGGACAGAGTTTTGTCCTTAACAGATGAAATCATCATTTGGCCCATAACATTAGCAAAATCTGACACAAAATTTGGAAATTCGCAAGGGGGGCAAATACATCTCCTAGCTCTATATATAATATTAGAATGGAAAAGATAATGGGTGCCAACAGTTTCTAATTGTGAAGCAAATGAAAGTGATGTAATACATATTTGGCACTTTTTTTCCATATTGTACAATTTACATGAATCTATTAATATTTTTGCTTGAAAAGAAAAAGGTCAAGTTAGAAACATTGAGTTGTTTGTTTCTGTGTGTAAATGAAGGTTATCCAAAGATATGCAGTTGTTTCCCAAAGGCATGATCGGCTTGCAACCACAGAATGAAACTATGTCACCCTGCGTCTCAGAACAAACAGCACCGTTTTAACAGTAAACACACACACACACACACACACACACACACACAAAAAAACACTCAACAGCAGGGCAGACGCTGATTTAATCTGAAACACAGAGTATGTGTTTGAACACCAGCCACAGCTTAGATACAATAACATTTTGGAAATTTGAGACGTGACAGAATGTTATGGTGAACTGATGGGTCTTCCTGTGTCATCATAAAATTGTACTGTATGTTTTTTCTGTTTATTCAGGGGGGCGCCCTGAGTCTTGTAGAGATGGTCACTTAAATCAGACTGAGGGTTGCAACATCCAGACTCCACCTTTCCTGTCTGGTCAGTCCTCCAGCTCAGTTTAGAGGTATAACATGATGACCAAATAATTAGAAAAATGAATCGCCTACTGTGTTATATTTGCAGAATTTTGCACATTTTAAATCTTTTAAATCCAAGTATGCACAACCATATGATCTGATTAAAATAAAAATAATCAACATTCCAAATAATTAAATATATGCAACTTTATCCCCCAAAATAAATGTAACACTAGCCTTTTTATTTGACCATTTATGACTCAAACATCTCCTGATGAGCATACTGACACCTTGTCAGCTCACAGTGGGTGCACCTAGAAGCCTGTGTCCAATTTTTTCTATTTTCTATTGGGTCGGATTTTCCCACACTGTCTGCGGATGTGATGTTTCAGATCACTCTGCCACCACCGCTAGTCAGCACTTGTAAGCAGTTCAATGGATTGTGAGAATACACATAAGAGACCAAGGACAACTCTGACACCAACAGTAACTCCACATAAGACTAAAAAAGTTAAACCCCTGACAAGTGCGCGAAAAAGATAGAAGATTGAGAGCGACCGGCGTACGAGCACGCGCTGCGAGAGCGAGGCACATACTATTTATGACACATGAAACCTTCCGTATGATGCCAACAACCTACTAATATTAGCTAATCAATTTAGTCTGAAGTCAATCTACCACTTGCCCTCTTTTCATATTAAAGACATTAGAGCTGCAGACCAGCTGGGGGGAAGAGACTGAACCTAAATTCAAAGCTGTGCATTTAAAATAAACTGCAGCGGTTAAATGCTCTGTCAGTTCCAGAAAATGTATCAGCATTAGGCAAAGCACCTGCAGATTTTCAGCTCTGATGTCCCAGATAAGTCTGAACAGTTGTATTCTTTTATCTCTTTCTCAGGTTTTCCTCCTGCAAATCTGAGAGTGGCGAACTGGGACACGGGTTACAACAGCTTCTGTGTGTTTTTTTTGCGTGAGAACACAGCTGCTTTTCTTGCATGCGCAGAGCCGTTTTTGCACCTCGAGTGAGTGTTGTTTTTATGTGCAGCAGAGAGGCGAGAGGCCTGGAAACATGTGAATACAGTAGATCTTAATCGTGAGCAGCATTTTGGAAAGTGTCACACTTTCGATTCAAAGTGAAAAGTCACTAGTTTGGTGGTGTGGGCCACTCAACAACAAGTCATCTCAGAAGTGGAGGTCCGATCGGTACATTAACAGACCCACATCTGGATTCAACAAGGCCTAAGAATGTTCACGGTGACTCAGAGAGCACACTATCATTACCTTTGGGTTTGCGTGGGTAACAAGATGCATTGAATGACCCGACATATGCTGACCCATTCGTTCAACTCATATCCCAACTTACTACAGTGTAAATAAAAAAGCTAATGTGCTTTGTTAAAGTCAAATGCTGTAACATGTAATGCTAGATGTTGCATTATTGTACTGCTGAAAGTAAAAATAAATCGAAGGTATCATTCAACCACAAGTTTATTATTTAGTAAGGTCTGTACTGTTTGAGGATTTTATTCTTCTGTAGCCAGTTAACCTCATTGCTACAGTTTGGGATTTTTGAAGTGAGGTTCTGTTAAAAGGTTGCAAGCAGTTAATCTCTTATGCCCTGTTCACACCGCCCAAAACGTCAATGCCCAGAACGGCAAGATTACATATTAAGTCTACAGTTGAGGCCGCCAGTCTCTGCAGTGCTTTGTGTGCTTTGGCCGTGGCAATATTTGAAACTTTTGCTGCTTTTGTTATCTGGCTTTATTTAGCAAGCCAAGCCACTCTCTCGATATGATCCGCCATTGTTTAAAACATCTGGCAACAGAGGAAGCTCCGCCCATTGTTTTTAAATGGTTCTGTTTGACTGAACCATTTCCATTGAATAATGTTCCCATAACAGATCAGCAGTACCACAGGGATCAGCCCTTGGCTCCTTTTTTTTTCTTTTTTAAAGATTTTTGTTTATTTTATTTTGTGGTCTTAATTCATCGGTAGCTGGACAGGAAAGAAGGGAACACATGTAGCAAATGACTCTGGGCAGGAAATCAAACCTGTTACACTGTTTTTTGCCAACTTAAAAAAAATATATATAAAAGTGATGCTGGTGTTTAAGCCTAAGGCCATGTTCCCATATAGAAGGGTATCTCACAAAACAAAGATATTTATTTATTATTTGGCCTGTCATCCACATAAAAGTGCAGATTTAGGCATCAAAAACTATTTTTTCAAAAACCTCAGATCAAAGCGAAGATTTGCGAATTCTTCGTTTTAAGCGTTTGCTTGTGGACAGAAATAACCGGGGTTTTCGGTCTCACAATGTGACAAAAATGCTCCGACATCATTTGTGCGACCTGTGTTTCCACTCAGAAACAGCATGGACACCCTCAGAGCTGTGTTGGCATTATCGATTGTCCAAGTGCTTTTTGCTTGCTTGTTTTTAAAAGTCAATTACTGCTCTGTGTAGAAGTTAAAAAGTAGAAAATTATTCTGATTGGATTGGATTCAGGGAACTACTGCAACCCACAGGTTTTCATGCATATGAACATGTTTAACAATGCACTTATGCGGTTAGGTGTGGATGGATTTTGTTTCTAAAAACGAGGCAGCAAGGATATTCGGTTTTACAAAAACCCTGCAATGTGTGTACATGGCCCATACTGTACATGGCTTTTCATCTAACGTCTCTCAGACATTACAATGATTGTTTTCATACTAATAAAAACAATTTTGAATTTCTAAATCATTTGGAGGTGAATTGAAGGTGGGAGGAGATGCCGTCCCATTAGCTTTAGCCTCTGGGACCATCTAATCATGATTTGTACTAAATGAAGGCACCAAAAGAGTTACCATACTGCTGGTATGACATTGACTATATATAATACTTTAGCAGAACCTATTTCTAAAATCCTAAAATGTTTCCCCTAAATAATGAATGTTAGTAACTGTATTATTTAAGGTTGCAAATACTGACTTTTCCTTACCTCTCTTTTAATAAAAACAACTCTAATTTGCACGATAACATCTGGAAGACGTGGGCTGAAAATGTTTTCTGTTTGGTGATAATAAGGGTAAGCGCAACTAATAATTTTCTGTTTCTACATTTTTAATGTAGAGCTTTTAATTTTTAAATTAAAGCCCATGGTTACAATGCATTCCATGGATTACACATCTCTATCAAAAGGGTACTAATGGCACGATGTCATAGTTCTCAGTTTTGCTGTTTGAGTTATTTCATTTCCTTATTCAGTTTACATTAACGTTCTAGCTTATTTCTTGGTGTTTTGTTTAGTGCTATTTGAGCTTTTCCTTCCACCACGTTTTTTCACCCTCTCTTACCCTCAAGTGCTGTTATGTTAGGTTTCTCGTCTTTTAGTTTTACTTAGGTCCATAGTTAGTCCTTATTCGTCTGTAGTATTGAGCCCTGTCTAGTCTGTATGTTTTGGAACTCCGCGTCACTCCCTCTCTCCTTGTGTTTCCCTGTTGATCATTGTCAGCTGTATTTTGTCCTCCCCTGATTAGCTTCCTATTGTTCTCCCAGCCTTTTTATAGCGCAGTCTTCCTGTGACCCTTGTCATTCAACCCCTCTCGTCTCCCGTCTGGGTCTCCTTCCCTGAGTATTGGACTTTTCAGTTAATAAACTATGGGAAACAACCTCTCTAAACCTCTCTCTGCATCTGAGTCCGTCCCTACATTCATGACACACAAGTGATCTTAAGCAATTTTGTAATATTTTATTTGAAGAGGAAAACGACTGAAAATAATAATTTAAAGAGGGCTGCACTTGGTAGATTTTAAAACAATCCCATTGTCATAGAATGAGTAAAATTTTTGCATTAAGAGAAGATGAAAAAAATAGTTGGAGAGGTTACAATCTTTATTCATGTAAACATAAAACAAATACTGTATATTCCTTTGAACATTATACACAAGTTTTCAAGGTTATTTACAAAACAAAAAGTCCAAATGTAATTGTGTCCTTGTTACTTGATGTGCTCAGCCTTGGGTGTACACTTCTCCATAGCCACACTGCGTCTCATGGTGGCGCTGCAGGTCCACCCTGCGCTGGAAAGTGAGTTGACAGCGGGAGCAGCTGAAGGGCCGGTAGCTGCTGTGCTTTCGGCTGTGGGTGATGAGGTTGGAACTCTGGCTGAATCCTTTACCGCACACCTTGCACACGTGTGGTTTCTCTCCTGAATGGGGAGCAGAAATAAGGCGGACCATTGTGATTCACACTAAATTTTAAGAGTCAACAATTGTAAATGAGTTGGGGGTTTAGTTTTTTTCCTTCCCCTCACCTGTGTGTATGAAGGTGTGTTTCTTCATGTCGGACTTCTGGTGAAACCTTTTGCCGCAGTACTGACAGGGGTATGGCCGCGTGTCAGAGTGGATGAGAAGGTGGGTGGACAGGGTGGACGAGCGCTTGAAGACCTTTCCGCACACTTTGCAGCCAAAGCTTCGTTCCTGGACCCACAAAAAACAACAACTTATGATTAGTCCCGCTCAGACCAAGTTAAATATAAAAAAACAATGCTTCAGAGGTAAATAAATACCTTTCCTCTGGTGTAGCTGGCAACTGTTCGGAAACCAAAGGGCACATGGGGCGTGTCTGTAGCAGTGAGGGACCTTGTCAAAGGGTTAGAGAGGCTGTTATACACTTGACCCTGCAGGTGACTGCCTGACATTAGGACATCTGAAATAGACTGAGGAGAATGGGAGAAGAGAAATGAAATAAATTTATATTAGTGTTCAGTGATCTACAGTTTCCTAGAGGATTAAGTTTGGACAGAAATAGGTGAGATTCTAACTCAGGGAGTCACGTAAGGAATGAAAATGACATTCAAATTTCTTTTTGACCTCCTTGGTAAGACACGTGAAGATTTCCAGTGTTTCTAAAGTACAAACAAGAAAATAACAAAAGTATAAGTTCTTTTTGTTTTTGTTTCTTCATTTTTTTCATTTAATCAGTGATGGTTCCTACATAAATGCCCCCCCTTCCTTCTGTACCTGATCTATTTTAGGTACAAAACTAAAAAAAAACTCTAGTTTTTTGTTTTTTTTAAGTAACTGCTTTGCAAATTCTGATTTAAAGAATCTATAAACAATCTACAAAGTGTGTAGAATAATCCACAGCAGGTTTGATAAATCTGAGTTTACATAAGATTGTAGGTTATTCAAAAAAGTCAAATAGGCATTCTGGGAAGCAGAGAACCAGATACTAATTTGAGCACATCAGTGCAAAGCTTGATTTTCACAAAGTTTGCACACTGTCCACAACAGAGTACCCGCGTCCCATCGACCGGACTTGAAAATGAGCTACAGAAAACTAGTTTGCTGGAACGCTTGTGCCGCCCTCTGATGAAAGAGCCCTCTTCGTGGTGAGCCATATCTCCCATATAAAAAAAAATGCCACTGATGTTTATATTTAACATCTTTATTTAACATATTTATCATCTTCAAAACAACTTAACCAAGTAAATTCTTTTTCAAGTATGTTTCTCACAAAAACAAAAATCCAGACTCCATTACAGGATAAAAGTAGGTTAAGTTACAAAACATAAAATAAGATGAATATGATAGATATATTCTTTAAAACGTGTCTAAAATATAGTAATAAATAAGTCAGAAAACATAGTTTATAATATTTACATAATGTTAAAGTTGTTCCAGAGAATGAAACGTTTCAATCGATATTGTAACACATTATTAGTCTATTCACAACAACGTAATCTCATGGAAAACCTTTGCTGCCAGCTCTCCCTCAAAGCTAAAACTGATCAAGAATGAAAAATGGCTAATTTTATCAAATAATAATAATAAATTAAAAAAAGCTTTCACAAAGAAACAGGGCTTCTTCTTGAATACTAAAAACATTGTCTTATGAAAGAATAGCAGTATATCATCGGCATACAGTTTTACTTGGATAACAAAAGAGAGTATTTCATATTTTTCTGATCGTCTTTAATTCGCTGTTTGATGAAGATGCGGCTATCCTCACCTTTTCACAGAGTGGACAATCCCTAACAGGTGATTGGAGGTCGGTGTGTGATGTGTGGCTGAGCAACAAGAAGACGAGCCTCTCTAGTTCTCTCTCTCGGTCGGATTGTTGTTGGTTTGATGACCATGGAGAGACTGGCGTGGGACGGTCTCCTTTTTCCACAGGGGCTTTGGTCAGAAAATTAAAAGAATTAGTTTGTTTTTTTAATCAGGGAGTTCCACACCGATCAGCTTTCAACCAACAACTGAACAGACACAAGACTCACTACCGGTAGAATCTACAAGCATTTCTACAAAATCAATTAAATATTAGTACAGTCTCGACACAATAACAGTTGACATATTGCTTTCATCTGTTTGTAAGTACAGTTTTTGATTTTTCTTTACATTTATAGCATAAATACACTTTACCGTGATCAGTTTTGGTATTTAGATAACCGTCGCCTGATCTTGCAACCCCAAGTGGGGTCTTGACCCCAACTTTAGGAACCATCAATGTAAACTATACTTTTAAGCCCTTAAGTGTTCAAAAGAATAATTAATAATAAGCTTCGCTCTTCACTTGTAGTTAATGCACAAAAAATATAATGACAATGATTTTAAAGAAACGGTTTCATACCTGAAGACCAGAGCTTGTCTTTTGGGGTTCTGTGAGAGCAGTTTGCCAACCCATCCCTCGGTGAGCAAAGATCAATCAGAGGTTCTCTGATCTCGGGGGATGAAGATTGTGGAGCATCCTCAGCCCGTTTCGCGTCTGCTTCAGCCTGCTTTCTGAAGTGGTCCCCAGGTGGACTGAAGGGATGCGTCCGTTTGGTCCTGACGAGGAACGAGCGCGGCATGGCTGAGGTGGGCGTCTGAGGGAGTTCAAATGTTGCACTGTAAATCAGCGGGAGTCTGAGACGCCAACTCCTTCATGTCACTTTTAGAGCCTCGCACACTCTTAGATGTCAAACACCTGTTGGTACGTCTTCAGTTACAATCCCAAAGCTTGAGGTTTCCTTAACAAATACAGCCTGCCACCTGCACAAAGGTTTTGAGGGCTTTCACTAAGGAAAGCCCTGCCAAGCTTGGGAGGCATGCTTCGAAACTGATTCTGCCGCTGCTTTTACATGAACATGTTGTGCATACATATTTACAGCAAAAGCAAATAGAGTCCGGATATTAAAATAGGATTCTATTATTTTAAACCGAGCCTGTTACAATTTGTTTTCAACATCTATTACAAGTGTCTAAAATGTTACCCTACATGTCTCACATCACTGTGTGTTTGTAGACGGGTGGTGAAGTGAAGGAGAGAGGGAAGACCAGAAGAGACTACTTGTAAAAAACCCATCTCAGACAATTAAACTTTACCTTGCAATTTTGTTTTTAACTCTTGTAAATACTATTTTAAAAAGTCCATGAAATCAAATTGCATATTAATTATACTACCTAAACTAGTAAATCTCCTGTATATGCCTTGGTCTCTGGTGTTTCTTCAATCTTTAAATCCAGCAGAAGATTGTTGTGGGAAAACCCCCATAAATGATTGGGTTTAAGAATATATCTTGGTCCATTTATGATATTAAAGCAAACATGAAATGGTTGACCTTACCTCAGTATTGCGCAGCTGAATGTTGACTGTTTCTTGTGTCCTCATTGCTCGCAACATCCTCATTTCTTTTTCTCACACCCATCAACCGATGACATGTCACAAAGAGATTTGATTTGATTTTGAAAAGGCTGCTGAGAATTGTTTTACTGGAGGTAAAGGAAGTGAAACCATTTAAGGAGCTCACAGGATTAAAAAGAATAAAGAATAAAAAGTTCTAAACTAACACATCTGAGGAAAACAAGCCCCATCTATTATTTCTCTTTTCTAACACCTTTTGTTGTTGCCAAGCCGTCGAAAAACAGCAGCAGCTTGGTCTTCTGTAAACTTTATGATGACTGTAAATAGGTTTGAGCCTACCTTCAAAGAGTGATGATGTTAAAATCCAAAAGATAATGCTTTTTTCTGTCTTTTTTTGTTTGCCATTGATGGATTCATGTTGCAATGACTAATCATTGCAACATGACAACTTCGTGGGTGGACTCACAAACACACGAAGCAATGTTTGGAAAGTTTAAATATCTTATCGTTCTCATGTGAACACGTGAACCTTTACAGCCATGGGGGGGGGGGGGGTATCTTTAGGGTTGTTAAACCTAATTTGTGGAAATACCCTCTTTGTTCACCTATCTGGGAGGTTTTTCTTTGCCACATGTGAGTCATTTTTCAGGCTTTGCATGTTCACCTATTTTCAGTCGCGAGAACGTTCAGCTGACTCTAGTTAGGGATGGGTAATACAGACTTAGAATGTGCTCATATTTTGTTGTATTCATTGTCATGACGATAAAAGTGATGATCCAAACTCGTTATAAAATGTAACATGGTGCTGTGGCAAAGAACTCACTGAATGTTCTATCTAACGCGTCAAAAATAAAATTCACGCTAAAGCTAAAAATCCCTCGTCAAACAGGCTTCCGATTACATTGAGTTGCAAATCTTTGCTGCTAAATTGTATAAAATAATGACTGTGATCATATTTCGAAACAGAATCATACCCTTTCTTTCTTTCTTTCTTTCTTTCTTTCTTTCTTTCTTTCTTTCTTTCTTTCTTTCTTTCTTTCTTTCTTTCTTTCTTTCTTTCTTTCTTTCTTTCTTTCTTTCTTTCTTTCTTATGGAACCAACTAGGGGAAAAGAAACAGTATCAACTTTCAGCTTCAGTTTTTAAGGTTGGCAAACAACGTGAATTAAAATTGGAATTGATTGCTATTGAGGAGAATTATTTATTTCAATCACAATATGTTTTTTTCAATATCTGAAATAAGATATCTGAAAACAAAATGTCATCCTCTTCTGCTAAATATTCATCTTTTTTTGTACTTTTTTTGTACAACCCCCAGTGTTTGAATAAAAATAATTGTAAATTAATCTAAGGTTTTAAAAAGTTTCCTCAGGCAAATTTTAACGAAAGGAAAGAAAAGCATGGTGATGCACTCAGCCCCAGTCCCTCATGTTTAATGGTTGTGTAATTAAAGCTCAAGTTCAAGAAGTGAGCACAAAGCTGTACATAAAAAAGTCTGGATTATGAAGCAAAGAGTCAGCTTTTAAAGTTGAAACAAAGATGTCCAAAAATGCATAAAATCTCAATTATAATAAAAGATAAAAAAACAAGTCATTAAAATGTATTTTTAAAAAAGATATGAGCCTATCCACAATTTCAACACATTAAGATATTAAAGATAAGACACTCTGCACTTCTCAGTTTTGTGGATTTTATACAGTCCTTGCTCATCTTCACAACAGTTGGGATAGCAAACAACAATGTAAAATAGATGTATTTATTAGTATAAAACATGAATTCCTGACAAGTAAAACACCTGAAACTGCAAGAGAGTAAACATATTTATTAGCCTTCTTACATTCATAATCCTACTGTCGACTTAGGGCTAGTAGGGCATCCAAATAACAAAAAATCTGCTGCAAAATAAGACAAAGGGCTGATGGCTTTGGAAATAATTCAGATGTAATTAAAATTTAGGCATCAGCTACTCTAAAGATCTCCTCATCCAATGTAACCATAAAAACTTTATCACTCTTTGTTAAAGGTTAATATTTCAGCTGCCTACAATACTGAAAACCAATAACTTACCACTGTTGGTACCTAGACCACCTTTAGTAGTACTCAGAATAAATGTTGATATTAATTATTTGCAAGGTAATGACATCAACAACTAAATTTGAGTTAGCAATGCAAGCTAATTAGCAATGCAAGCTAATCGAGATGGATCCTCACTGAATTCACAATTTGAGTCCTGTTTTGGTAAGAAATTGGACTTCAAAGGACATTTCTTAGGCCATGTACACACGTAGCTGTTTTTTTTTTTTTTTTTACGAATATTCTTATGTCTAAGATGTGGAACATACTGACCTGCCACAACTTTTTTCATTCTCATTATGACTTATTTGTGTATACACACACATTACTCATGCATACTCTAGGGACATGAAAGAGGGGGCTGGGGGGTCGGGGGGGTCAGCAAAGTGTTCTTTTGCCCCATCCTCTCCGCATGTGACAGTTCGGAGACTGGTAGTGTTAAGATTTGACCTTGGGAACTTTGGTGGTCATGTGGTAGCCTCCTGGCAGCCATAATGACCAAGCTCAGGCTTGGCCCACAGTAGGGGATGCTGCAGTACTGGGTTGGGGGGAGTAAGGGGTCTTACATCTGAAACTTTGGCCTGTGGGCTGCTGATCTAGCCCTTTGCAATAGACCAACATCTGTGCGGTTGCTGAGTGCTACATTGTTTTTAAGCCTCCTTGCCATTTTAACGTCTTTACACCTCCAACTTGACACCTTTTGTCACAAATAAAATCAAAATGGCTAAAAGTGAACTACAAGTTCATATTTAAAGTCAACCACACAAGGAGAATACTGTTTTCAGACATCTCTTTTGTAGAGGGAAGAAAGACTATTACTTAGAAAGGTGTTGTTCTGCACATCTTTAAACTTTCTAGTCTAGTCTTTTGTATGAGACAGTAACAGAATGAGTCTTGTATGCTTCATTTAAAAAAGCCAGGCTGTTCTTAGGGCAATTTATGTCATTAATGAGAAAAATGTCTTAATCTAAAGGCATCCTAAATAGAATATTTTTTATTTAAATATCACATAATTATTCTCAAATCTTATCACCATTTTGAAGAGTGTAGTGGTATTTCTATACTATCTTTTTTCAGTTTAGAGGTTTTTTGGCCTAAAGCTTTACACAGCAAAATGTGTCAAACCAAATGAAAAATAAAAAAATGAAAACAGAAATGAGGAAGATTAAATAGAAATGTGTATTCCAATTACCATGCCCTTCCTTTTTTTCTGTTCTCTGTGACGCCCATGCTTCATAAGAACAATAGGGACTTTCTTATAAATGATGTAGCACCTTCCCACCCATGGTGTTGTGTGGCAGTGGCAAGATGAATGGACATCATTTTTTCTTATCTTTTCCAATTTCTACACATTGCTGTTACTCTTCCACGCACTGCGGGAATGTCTGGCTGAGTTTGAAGGCTGTGTAGGCAAACAATACCTGCCTAAAAAAAGGGATTGACTTTGTGTTTTGCTAAAGTCGCATTTTCTTTCTTAATAGCCATGAATAGTCGTCACTTGTATATCATAAAGTGAAAAATCATGAATATCGGCCAAATGTATTTTCCAATAATTTCGCCCTGAGACAAAAGTGAAACAAGATAATGTAACTAATATGATGTTCAGCAGGTTTCATACAAATTTCATAACATTTAAGCTTCAGTCATTAAAGAATATTTTAAATGGAAAAGTGAAAACTTGTTCTCGTGGAAACAGGGACAGTTAGTACATGACATATTAGCAGCTTCATTAAGTATTGTTAGCTAATTGCTTAGCAAACAAAACACCACTTGATGATAACCCAATGCAAGGTGTATGCTGTTTGACAGAAATTGGTTAATTATGACCATACATTGAAAAAAAAAATAAAAAAATAAGATGGTAAAATTATGCTATATAAAAATTTTAATATCAGTGGATTGTGTTACAGAATTTAAGTGAACACATTCAAATTCAAATTCAAAAATACTTTATTGATCCCAGAGGGAAATTAAGTAACATTATAAGTATTTGATAACATTTGTTTACTTAAGATACAGTTAGCCTACTACCTGCTACAAGCGCAAGCTAACGCTGGTAATGTTAATCAGTCAAACCTTGACCAGAAAGTCATTATAAAGTCACTATAGACAGGCAACTTTCTTGTTGAATTTTTTACTGGAAACTTAGAAAATTTTTCGTCACTATTTCTTTTTAAAAAATCTGAAAAATATTTAGTTAACACGACCCCTGGTCCTGATCAGACTTCACTAAGGAAGATACAAGGTATCCACCATTGGTTAAAGCCACACAGCACTTCTGCACACACGCAGGGAAAGCGGAGTGAACAGAGAGAGCATCACTGCATTGACCCTCTCATTGAGCTACTTTTTACTTATTGCAATGGATTTTTACAAGGTAAGTGTACGTTTTTAACCAAACCACTAAGCTTGGCATGTTACCCCGTAG
Source organism: Valencia hispanica (assembly GCA_963556495.2). Lineage (NCBI taxonomy): Eukaryota > Metazoa > Chordata > Actinopteri > Cyprinodontiformes > Valenciidae > Valencia > Valencia hispanica. The sequence goes on from OY747718.1 coordinate 13,107,155, forward strand.
TGCACGCTGGGGACTGGGGCGCATTCTCAAAGACTGACAGATCTCTCTTGTGGATACGCAAATCTGTTCGTCAACGCTCTTGGCTCGCATAAATGATTCGTTTTTTGCCGGGGAGGCCAGGGGCGGGACTTAGGGGAAATATGAATTCCGAAAGATTACCTACTTTATATCATAGAACAGGGTCAGATAGTCAAGTTTAAGCATTTTTCTTAGTTACTTTAAAAATGTTAAACTACGTACCCCAGCTTTTATGTGTTCCACTTGGACTTGGAAGACAGATTTTTTTTTTGGAAGAACACAAATTTGACCTGAAATGAGAATTCTATCGCTGTAAAGGGCTTTTCAAAAATCCCTTGGGGGTTACTGTGGCTCAGGAGTGAGGAGTTTGTCTTGTAACCGGAGGGTTGCCGGTTCAAGCCCCCACTCCAACCATCTCAGTCGTTGTGTCCTTGGGCAAAACACTTCACCCTTCTGCCTGGTGGTCAGAGGGACCGGTGGCGCCAGTGTGCCCCAGGTCAGCTGTGACTACAATGTAGCTTGCCATCACCTGTGTATGAATGTGTGCGTGACTGAATGTAGTGTGAAGCCCTTTGGGGTCCTCAAGGACTAAATAAGGCACTATCCAAGTACAGGCCATTTACCATTTATCTGCAAACACTTCAGCTTGACGCATTCAGTGTGTGTTAAGTGCGACAACTGATGTGTTATTTATTTATTTTATTTCCCTTTCAGTCTGTGTTGCTCACAAGTCAGAGGTGTTAGAGCAACTTCAAGGTCAAAATGGCTGACATGAATAAGAAAATGCAGTAAAAAGTTGCTGGTACAAACATAAACAGTTTGGATCGCAATTCCACACTATCTTACAATCTCTATTTGTGAACCTGTTCCTTTAGTGTTGGTCTGCATAAAATGGAGAAAAATATAGATATCTACCTGTTTTGCAGCACAGCAGTTGGTAAATCCCACAGGTTTTACCAGCTTGCCAAGAACAAGCTCAACTTAAGTGTCCTAGATGGAGATCTGACAAGAATCTTAGAAGACAAATGGAACGGAGCATTAAATCAAGGGCTATGTGGTCCAGGTTTGGGTAAAGTGTGGCCATGATGCCATTCAGAATTTGCCCATTTTTTTTGTTGCCCACATTGCTTTTCATCATATGAGTTCGCATGACAAAGATTTGCATTTACTATGAACTACTTTGGAAAAGACAGCTAGACCTTTCATGTTCACTTTGAGAAAGTACCAATAATTCCGCAACTCATAAACTCTAGATAACCCCATTTTCAATTTCACCCTATCTCTGAAGGTCATAGATGACAGGGCACGTTTCCTGACAACTTCAAGACGCTGCCTTTAAAAGATAAATGCCCTGATGACACAAAAATCCTGATCCTGGCTGTAGGCATTATAAGCTACCCTGCTAAAATTGTATAAGTCCAAATGGAGGAATAGTTTTTTGTAGAGATTTCCAGATTATTTTATTTGCCCCCCCCCGTAAAGTGTGTGAAATATGTATCATCAGCAATTTCAAGCAACAAAGCCTGAATCTGTCCTCAGATTGAATACTATCTTCAGAGACCACATATGAACTGAAACCAACACTTTTTTAAGTATGGCTGTATTTGCGCATGCATCTCATTGCACTTCTGATCTGAGCAGCGTAAAGTCGAGCCGAGCTCCCCTTGATGTGCACAAAGACAGGCATGGCAGAGCACTGTGGTTCATGTGGTGGGGGGCTTGGAACCTTCTCCCAGGGGTTGTCTGAAAGAGCAGACGAGAGGAGTGCAGGGAGCCAAGACGAGATGGTGGGTTCGGTGGGTTTCTGCCTCACTGGAGTTGGGGGGTTTAGGGGCTTCTTGTTACCCTGATGGTGGCATAAAACTGCCTTTCTAGGAACCTGAAACCTGTGGAGGTGGAAGGAAAGAAAGTATGAATTTAGTCAGTTTGAGTTTTTTCTCTTTCTAGCATATGGCAAATGAACTATGTCATTACCAATGTAATGGAAAATATATGAATAAAGATGATAAAAATTTAAATATTTTTAGTAACCTTTAAGGAAGTAAAATAAAGACACAAAGGAATGTGGCAAACATCTTTCCCTCTTAAGCATTACAAAGTACAAAGAACAGTAGAGCATTAGCACCGCAACAAGTGTGAATGGTTTGTACTTTTCGATTGCTCTTGCACACAAGAAAATATTCCCTGACACATTTGGACTACAAAACCATACATCTACCAAGTTTGTTAAAATGGCAAAGCAAATTTAAGCTTCTTTTTAACCCAGTTTTTATTTTACAGTCTGTAATAGTTAGTAGCTAGCATCGTTGTCAACTGTTGGCAGAGGAGCTAAGTAGATCTGAATTAAAATGCTAGCCAAAATACATACTAATTAACTGCTAGGTAATTTTATCTACATGAAGATGGTACTTGTATAAGATCAAAAATACTTTTTTAACTTTAGCGTGAAATATGGATTGCATATTAAAGGGGACATATGCAAATATAAATTTTTTCATAATTGTGTGTTGCCATTTAGGTCTCTGCTGCCTCTATAAACACTCCGAAAATGAATTAAAAAACATCTGTCCCTTTTTTTGTGCTAAATTTTTGCTGTCAGAAATGCTTCTACAAACCCTTTAAAATAGTGCCTTATTGACACCTGTCAAACCCTGCCCCTCACCTATCAAACTCCGCCCATCATCTGTCCCTCATATGTGAACCCCCCCACCACCACCACCAATTTTATGCCATTCTCATGTATGGCAAACCTCCAGCCAAGTAACATGATGGGTGGGGGCGTGGTCTGCATCCGCAGAGCCCTCTATACAGCTCGTTCTGAAAGGGACGGAAATTGTCAAGAATTGAGCTGATGAGATCGCTTTATGTGAGAGAGATTTGGTGGAAAGATATTCATTACCATGTTTTGTACAGCCCATAGACTTTTTATAACTCGTCTAAAAAGAGACATAACATGTCCCCTTTAATAAAACGTACTGTCTGCAAAATGGTGGCTGCTGTGCTTTAACGTTTTCCAAGCATACCGAATCAGAGTTTTTCAGCCTACTTTTCTGTCACAGCAAAGGGCGGTGTTTTCACACAGACAAACTGGTGGTCCGCAGTGTTTATTTTGATGGAACTTGTAAAACAGTTTGAGAACCACAGCTGTAAAGCACTGTGTCCTTTCTAGGCCTACCAGCATTGCAGGATACAAAACAAAATGGAGTAAAAACTCAACTGCGGTTTGTTTTTTGGATTTCTATGTGCTATAAGAAGACTGGTCTTCAAAAACAATGTAACTCTGTAAGCAATTTTCCATTTTATTCACTTTTCCATCATTTATTTACTCTGGTCAGCAAAATAAAATTAAAAATGTAAAAAAAAAGGGGCTGATTGATGTATATATAATGAAGGGACAGTCCCATTGTCCCAAGTTCCAATTTCAGATCATACAGGTTAAACTTACGTTTTGTTCATAGTTTCCCAGCTATACATTTTGACCTAAATTCAAATCCACAAGATGATTTAGTTAAATTTAATTTATGAAAATGCAGATAGTGATGTCATGGGGCCGGTAAGCATATTAACCGTTTCATCAAGTTGGATTAGCAACTTGGTCTCTGAGAGGTTAACTGCAACTGTTTACTATTGTCCTGTTCCAAGTAGATCGATCCCTGTCTAATGTTACTAAGGGCAGCTGCATTTACTTCAAGCTACATTTAAAAGAATGGACACCACTCAAGAATTCAGTCTTTCTCGTATATTCAAATAAATGAGTGTTTTTGTTTTTTTATCCTTTTCTTTTTGTCTCTCCGTCATCCTGCTGGTGCAGACGCAGACTAGGGTGTCTTCTTTTTTCCTCTCTCTTTTATTTTTAATTCCCTGTTCCCCTTTTAACTTTTTGTCCCACCTCTCCATCTTTTTTCACCTCTCTTTTCCATGTCTGTCGCATTTTAAATAAACCCAATGTCATGGTTTTATTAAGCTGCCTGACCCACATGCACGAAACTCTCAGGAGACAAATCAGATTTCAAAAGTTTATTGAAGGCAGTAAAGGTGATGGAAAGATCTGAAACCTGGAACTGCTCTGGACCCCTGAGCTGGAACTCTGAAACAGGAAGAGATGATGAGTGGAGGTCTGAGTACAGATATTCTGTCCAAGAGGATAATCCTCACTGAAGGAGATGGATGGAAAAGCCAGGGAGGAGCAGTGGAAACTGGGTGATGATCTGCGTGGTGGCTGACCAGAAGATGGCAATGGGGATCTGGAAACTGACGGTAAGCTGTGAGGTGATATGAGTATTAATCCGATTTTGGAGTGGATAAAGTTGAAAGTGTTCTCACAGGTAGTCTTTGGAGGGCGGACAGGAGGTACATAAACGATGGCGATGATGACTTGAAATCCAGGTGAGTGAGCAGAGAATAACCAGAGGAAGAAGATGTACTTGGATACTGGCGACCAGTCGTAGGAATCAAACCAGGGTGAGACTTCAACGGAACTGTGAGGATTCTTGGAGCATGGAAGACCATGAGGCATGGAAACCTGCGGGTGACACAAGGAAGGTAAGGACTTGAGATTAGTTCTTCAAAAGGCAAGAAACACAGGAACCTGATGGCTTGGTGTACCAGGTAAGGTTAACACTCAGGGACTGGAGGACTGGCTGCCAGTTCCCTTTATCCTCCGGTTGATGATGATGAGCTGCAGGTGTGCAGGTCTCTGCTGCACCCTCCAGTGGATGACCTACGGAATGATGTCAGAACAAAAACCACCACACAAACCAAAAGCCCAGTATTCTAACACCCAAAGTAATTTCTAAAAAAGATTTTTTTTAAAGTCTATGTTGAAATGCCACATCTAATGCAAACATGACGATAGTTTAAAAGCTATAAACGAAAGCTGGCTTTTTGCCCGCCCTCTCCGAAGTTTAAGGGCTTTTCCATTTTTTTTTTTACCCTTCCAGAACGCATCAATCTCAGCAGTTTGGATCGGACCAGACAGGATATCAGACATGGAAGCAGTGTGAAGCATTTTACAAAATAAAAGATGCTTACAGACTTCCGATTGTTTACCTATGAAAGAAAAGACAAAAAACGTCATTACCTGTGACACCAGGTTTGAAATCAGTCGGTCTGTGGGTCTAATCTGTTGGTTTTCCTCACGGACGACAAAAAGTTAATCTTTGAAGTGGAGAATCGCCCAATTTTACATGATACCAGTGATCATCTTTACAAGGACAACAGGAAAAGGAGAAGGCATGGACCGAAATATCTGCAGTTTTGGGAGTGGATGATGAGTTTATGATACTTATTAACAAAGATTTACATTTTTTCCTGCATACTACCCTTTAAGTTATGCAATTGCAATTCTCCTGCGATTTTGTGATCTCCCGGCACCAGTTAGGTGGAAGTTCGCAGGTGATACGTACTCCTGGTGGGAAGGTACGTGCTGCTGAGCACGCGGGGAAAACGCGTCCGGTGGAAAGCATGGGTAAGGCTCCAACTGACCACTCAGATATTTTGAGCGTGGAAGTCTTTACTCTGTTGTTGGTACAAGATCAAGAAGGTCCAGATATCTTTTTCTTTTTTTTTTTTTTAGCAAAGCTCAGCTTGTTCAAGGAGTTGTCCACACTAGGTAAGATAAGAACTACTTACTATCTCTCCAGGGACCTACACTTCTAAAAAGTTGAAATAATCCTTTAAATCACAGCTGCCCATCTGTAGTCCTCGGTGTCCTGCAGCTTTTAGATGTCTCTCTGCTTCTGAATCAAATATTATGGTTATTAGCAGGAAGTTGCTAATGTGGAACTCAGCTACATGATTCAGATTTGATTCAGGTGTATTGGACCGGGGACACATCTAAACATTGCAGGACACCATCCCTCGAGGACCGCAGTTAGACAACCCTGCTTTAAATGTACGCCAACTAAACAGCCAATCATAGACCAGAAATAGCTGCCGCTATGATCCAAAGTCTTCTGGAACAGGTTATTTTGTTCGTGCTGATGTAGGACACATTCCATGACATCCCAGCTGTAAATGAATCATGATCAATGATCACTGCAAGAAAAACGTCACTTTATTGGGGCCTGGTGACAGGTCAGACCACATTCTCTGTTTTTTGGTGTTTATCTCAGTAGCTGCTGCGGCTGGTGGCTTACAGTGGTTTCAGTCATGGGGTTCGCAAAACGAAGCGCTGTGCCACTTTCTCACGGCCAGCAGCTTCTCCTTTGTCCCTCGTCAATCCCCACCCACCCATTTAACACTCATTTCAGCGCAACTGTTCGACTTTCTCCGGCTATGTGAGTTGAAAGAGCAAAGGTTAAGGTCAGTGCAGGGCTTTCTTTTTACCTTGCAGACGAGAGAAAGGAAATCAAGTCTTCAGAACCTTTTGAGATTTTGACGTCTACAGGTGCTTCATGTGGGAAGCGCTTCATAGCGTTGAAATATAGCTGCGGTATTAACTCAAATAAACATGCCTTGTTGTGTATGGCTTCTAATTACTCATTCTATTTTTATTACAGCCATGGGAACGTTGGACTCGACCCACAATATCGTAATGTATTACAGAGTCATGTAGAGAAGTAAAGCCGCAACGCTCTCAAGTAGGCCTTTGCCACCCACTGAACAGGAAGCAAATATTTTGCTGAGGTATTTTTCTTTCTATGTTGCAGCTTATCGCATCCTCCCACTCTTTTCAATCAATTGCTGTCAGATTGAAAACGTCACAGATTCAGATTAAAAACAAAATAGTCGCACTGTTTTTGGACGTTTTCATATATCACTACGATACTAAAGTTTGTAAGCAGAAACTGTGCCCTATTTTTGGCAATGTCAAAAATGGTAACTTTTAGCTTAACGGTTTTCCAGGGCACACGAGGAGAACAGCTAAATTAAAAAAAAAGTGGCAGTGGTGGTCACAGTGGTTAAATAAAGTAATGAGGATTTCAAAACCTCTCGAATTCAGCCAACATATGGGCATCCCCACTCCCACACATGAAACCAAGTGAGAACTGATTCACTTCGGCAATGCAGGGTTATAGAGAGGTAAGGAGGTGTGAGAACTCTAAAATGACATGGTACACAAGACCGCTGCTGCCTACGTATAAAAAACATAAAATATTCAGCAGAAGTGCAGCTCGCAGCGGTTGCAGCCAGATCTAGAACAAGCTATTGTGGCTCTAATCATTGCAGTAGAAAACAGTCTAAGAAAAGGGTTGCAAATGTAGTGTAGCGATAGAAAACACAGTTTTTTATGACAAGACGTTGGGTTTGGCCCAGGCAATTGTTCCACATATTCACTGTGAGGCACAGTGCTGGAAGGGTGTTGTTATGGGGTTTCATGCTAAAGGAATCTGTAAATTCCTCCATATGGATAAATCAAAATTCCCATAAACAAATGAAGGAAAAAATATTTAATTATTACACAATGGAATTGATTATGTGGTGCAGTTATATTTAAACAGTTCTTGAATGTTTAAAGCTTCAAAAAATGGGGTTTTGATACAATTCTGACCTCGACTGTGCATATTCTGGGCCCAAAACCCCATTTAGATTTTAATCCAGCTGACATTTTCCTGAAGTCACTTTTTTACTTTTCTGCAGCATAAAAAACTCCAACAATTAGACATATGATTTAAGACAATATATTGGAAGAAGTCACAATACGATAAGAAATGATAATGATCAAATTATAGATTTCATTGAGGAAAGCTCACAGACAAAAACTAAATAGAAAATGTATACTGAGTTAATTCTGCTGCTATGGACTGGTTAAAACTTGTTTCAGTAAAAATCTGCCTGCCATTTTTTTTTTAATCCTAAACATTTGATAACACAAACTCCTTAGCATAAACCAGAAAGACGACAAGGTGATCGATGCATACTATTTCTCATGAATACTGTAGGCATGTCATTTGATGTGAGAGGTCAGCAACAAGCTGGCGATGTTTTCTCATGATGTGGCCTTGTGAATCCTGTCACATAACACGACCCCACCCAAAAGCATATCTGCCCATGGGTACGGATGTGTGAGTGCATCACTGTGCACAGACTGCAAATGAAAAGGTGTCAAGCCGCAAGCTCTTTCACAGCAGAACTTTAAAGGCTGAGGGTGTTGGTAGGATATGGTCCGCTTCTAATGTTCCTCCTGCCACACCAAAGCCCTGGTGTCTAATTTTACAGCCATGTTTCTCTGAAACAAATGACAAAACAAAAAAACGGCTTCTTTTTTTCTCAGCAAAAGCAAGCAAGCTTTGACAGTAAATCTTCATTTATATATGAAGGCAGAGGAAAGACGATAACAGGCTATTATTACATGTCTTTTTTAATCACTTTATTGCCACATTGTAGAGGTCCAGTGATCTACACATTAAATAGAAATCTATTGGAAGTTTGCTAAGCTTATAAGTTTAGTCTCACTCCAAAATGCAACATAATTACTAGTTACATTTAGAATTTTTCAAGTGTCTGGAAACAAATATACATCAGTTAAAGGTGTTTTAAATGTTGATGTTTTATTTAAATGCTGAAATATGTTTTTAAGTGTGTCCTCACTAACACAGATAGCTAAGCATCCAGCTGCAAAACCTAGTTTGTTTGCTTGCTTGTCTGTAACAATTAAAATGCTAATCTACACATTTTTAGCATGCTAACGTACGCTAAACTAAAAATGTGTCAGCTTTGACAAGTAAGGTGGGTCAATGTTTAATAAAGAGGCATGAAAATGAAGTTTGAGGTGGATTTATCTTTGAACTGCTGGTCATGGGCATCATTCACTGAAAGGAGCTGACTGCCTTTTATACCCAGTCTACCCTGAGTGATTGAGCGAAGGAACCATGAAAGGGGGTGATCAGAAAACAAGAAATGAACAGTTTTTACACAAAAAACAATACATGGAACTCAGTGAATATTTTCCTAAATACAACTCATTAATAGTCAACAAAATCTAAGATCAATCAAAAGAATAAATCAAATTTAACATACCTCTCCTAATACCCTCCTAATCTCATCGGCTTTCCTCTCCTTCTTTTAAAGAAGAGAAGATTGCTGGTTCTACTGTTAACCTGATGAGTTAAACCAATAGAAATTTAAGTTAATAATGCAGAACAAAATTACGTTTTGGAAGTTGTAATACGAAATTTGGCCTCTCTAGCTATTTTGTATATTTACATTGTATTCTCATGCTTTCCTACTATTGTTTTTGTGCCAGTCAACAAAATGTTAGCATGCTAATATGCTAAGCTAAGATGGCACATACAGCTAGTACAGGAAAGAATCAGCTTAATAAACAATTTCTTATAAAAGATTCTGACTAAATATATTTCACTTGATAATAAAAACAAATAAAAAACTGTTTTAGAACTGTAACCTAAAATAAATTCTTAATTATTGTATAATTATTCTAATTATTTCTTTGCATTTTATAAGATTATAGCAGGATCACATGCTAAACTGTGACCACAGGGCAAAATCATGATTGTGACGTTACATTGATAAACTCTTTAAATAATCATTTTTGGTTCATTCTTTTTTTTTTTTCAAATACAACTAACCAAAGGGTGTTTTGGACTTGTAATTTATTTAAAAAATTAGCTTCATTTACAGTACTTGTTTTCTTTGTCCATCATTTTAGTCCTAGTCTACAACACCTTAGAAAGCTAAAATTTGTTTTAGACAATAATGGCACATGAATAAACAATTTTAAAAATCATATTTGCCATGTTTGCTGAGTAGCTATCTTGTATATTTAAGTGACCTGTTTTATATTGCTTTGTTAATTTATAACTAATCTACAAAATGTTAACATGCTAACCTTAGACGATGATGGAATGTGTAATAAGAGGGTAAAATCATGGTAAACAGTCGTAATATCTCAATACCTATTTTAATTAACCTTTTTTGGTCAGTGATTTTTCACTTAAAACAATAAATTAAACAATAAATATACTTCAGACTAGTAATACACACACTTCTTTATTAGGCACACCTTGCGGGTACCTTGTTTGACCCCCTGCCCTATTTCTTTGTGGCATAGATCCAACAAGATTCTGGACACATTCCTCAGAGATTTTGGTTTTTCAATAAACAATGTTAGTAAATTATTCCTTTTTGATAGTACAAAAAATCCCCAGAAAAACACGTTTCATACTGTTGGTGGTTTCTGGCCTGACTAGGCAATGAAATTAGCAAGGAGATGATAGTTAATATGCTCGCTAGGCTCTGTAGGTATATTTATTACCTTTTAATGACCTGCTGCATTTCACATAAAAGCTTCTGGAAATATTTTTGGTGGTTACAGATATCTGGGCCTATGGTTGGCTCTGAATAGGTTGGGAGAGTAGTTGATTAATTGATCAAACAAAAAAACAGAAATGAATAAATTGATGTTACTGAAAATTTTGTCAACACACAAATACTAAAATGCTTAATACCTGAAATAATTGAAGCTGCTTTTAATTCTACGAATGGACCTTTTCAGATATATTTTACTGGAATTAAAAATGTCTCGTGGGGATCATTTAATTGCACATACTTTTAAGGGATTTTAATGATTAAGGTAAAACAGCCAGGGGTGCGTTTTCAGAATCTCACAGCACAATATTGCAGTGTCTTTCTGACGTTGGTTCAACTCTTGTCAGTATTCATTTCTTTGTCAGCTCTCAAGTTAAGAACTGGTGCCCTCCGTTGCTTGTTTTCTTCTAAACAAAAAAAAGCGCAGGAATCTGGAGCATTATATACTGAAGTAAGCTGTCCTTTATTCAGTAGCCAAATGAGATGTTGTGGTGTGTTACGGTCAACCCTGTCCATCAAACTTTCACATTTTATTTTGAGATTTTCCTCTGTGGTAGTGGCGAATGTCACTCTCACTCACATGTTCCATTTGCCACCACTACTGCAACTTCCCCACCTCTTGTTTTCTTACTCTATGTTCATAGCTCAACTATACATACATAGACACACATTTCCATCCTTGTTCACACATACAAAACACGAACATGCACCAGCTGTGTGGGGTAGATCTCATTGTGGTTTATTGTCAGTTTGCATCTCTGCAAAAGATTCTTAGTGGTCTAAAAACAAAAGGAAATGCCACATGATGAAACACACAATGTAATCCTTCAGTATGAACAGACGTTAATACCTAGATGAACAGAGAAATAGGTCAAGTTTAGATCTTTCACTATCTGTGATAAAACTGACATTGTACTACCTATAGCAGCTGTTACATTGCTAGGATCCAAGAGGTGGATTCAAATGCAGCTTTTTATAGTTTAAACAGATTTTGGCATCCTCTGCTGGATGATGGGGGGACTTTGTTCACAATACAATTTCTCCAAGTGGATTCTGAAAGCAAAAGTATTGCAAAACCGACATATAAAATAGCTTCTTTGCCAGTTTTGAGCCAATCCAGCTCTGACCAGTCAAATTTTTTTTAGATTACAGGGCAACAGATGATCAAATGTGGTCCAGATTCCTTAAGAAAACAGAGAAGTAGCCTGTTACTATGGCACTTAATCAAAAGCTGCAAATCAGATAGCAGCTTTAGCCAGTGAATGTCATAATGGAATCCGAGTGGGGAGACGGTACTGAGGAGAACAGAGGAGTGGTTAACACTTTAGTAAAGTTCAGCATTTTTCCAACAGCTTCAGAGGATAAAGATGATCTTACTGTGCGGTGAGATGAGGTACTTCCTGGAAGAGGCAAGTTGGAAGTCTTTAATTGAGATTGGCTGGGAGTGGGTGGACAGGGCGTTGTGTGATCCGGTGTCTCCTTGTTGCTGGTGGAATTGCGTTGGAAGATTGACAGGCACGGGATCGGCTGAAGCGTTTGACAGGTGAGTGTTAGGGAGGCTGACCATGGAGGATCCGGGGAACGAATGGAGCATGGAGGAACTTGGCACGAGCGAGGGATCGAGGACAAGGAAGGAACATCCAGGACTGGAACCTACTGGGACCTAGGAGGACATAGAAAGTTAGTATCAATGAGGTTAAGTAATTGCTTAAAGCACGAGCAGAGTTTCTGAATTGGCCTGTTACCACGCTAGGTGAGTAAACCATCTGGCGTCAGCCTCAGGAAACTGCTCCTCTTTTAACGTCTACCTGAACCACCGCTAATGGGGCTGATTAGTATCAGCTGGTGCAGCTCCTACCCTGCAGAGAGGTAAAGAGACACACAAATACACCCTCATTCCCAGCTCACAATCACTGAATCCTAACAGTGAAGGTTACTCACCTGATGGGAGATACAAACAAGCAATGGGAAATGTTTTTAGGGCATAACTGATGTACCTACCAAAAAAACCTGTTGTGGAGGAAAATAAGCAATTACAGGTATGTTTAACTTTGTTTAGCTTGTGAAAGAAACTTAATTTAAGGATGTTCTCTGGAATGGAAACTTACAGGTCAGCTGCCAGGAACAGGAGGGTAATTTAGGCTTTGAAAGATGTCATGAGATACTGGTTTATGGGGGGAACATTCTCCTCTGATACAATCTGTTTTCTACAACTGGATGGTGGGGTAATAAAACCCCCTGGACTTCTTACAGTTTGGACTAAGTGGAAAATAACTGTTGGATGTGGGGTGTGACCTAACTATGTATATAACAGAGTTGTAAGTCTGCTTTTGACAGAGACAGACCAGGATGAAATGCTTGATCTGTCTCTCCTTGCATGCAAGAAATAAAACCAAAGAACTGTCTCAACCGTCTTTATTTAAAACTTAACTCTGCCAGCACACCGGTAAAGTCTTTTGGCTGCCCTGAAGGCTGTGCCGCCTGGGGCAGTGAGCCATAGGATCCATAACTGCCACTGATCAAAATCAATAGGCAATCAATCGTGTCTACTGGAAACTGTTTTCTGGGAAATTACAAGGTTTTTTAGTTATTTTATGTCCAGTGGATTACTGTCTCTCTCTTCACATTTTTGTGCTCGTATGAAATCTTTTCAATCACTTTGATTTTACAAAGGTGTTGTAACATGTGACAGTTAGCTAAACTTAGTCATAGGCAGAAGATATTTACCTATCCTAAGGAGGTCATGTTTTTGCCAGGGTTTGTCTCTTTGTCTGTTAGTTAGCAACATAGTTAGCAACATAGCTCAAAAAGACAGACTTCTTCTCTCTGTATATAGTTTGGCACTGGATCCCGAAATATAGACTGAAGCCATAAAACCCAAGCCATGTATTTGCTCTGCCGTCAATCACAGTGATCAAGTTATGGAGCAGTTTGAAGCAACGTTAGTTTTATAAAACATCCAAAGCTTTAACATCTTAAACAGCTCTTTTTAACCTTAAGAGTCTAGCTCAACTGCAAACCTAGAAGAATCAAGAAAATGTATTTTTCCCACAAAGCAAATGTATGGGAAAATGGGCTCTGGTCAGATGGAACCAAAACTGAACTTTTTGTCCTCCATGCAAAATGTTTTGTTTGGAAGAGAGAACTAACTCTGCACACCCCCTTGAAGAGGTCATCTCAAAAGGGAAACCTGGTGGTGTCAGCATCATGCTATGGGGAAACTTTTCTTCGACAAGGACAGGTTAATGTCATGGTTTTAGTAAGCTGGATCCCGTGCCTTCGCTGTGCCCTCTGGTGGACAACCTGTGGAAAAGCGAAACAGAGAGAAACCACGACACAAACCAAACCCCAGAGTCCTCACAGGTACAGTGGGGCAAAAAAGTATTTAGCAGGCACCAATCATGCAAGCTGTCCCACTTAAAAAATGAGAGAGATTGGTAATTTTCATCATAGGTACACTTCAACTGTGAGGAAGAATATAAAAACAACAGGAAGCCAGATTGCATGAGTTTAAAGAATTTATTTGTATCATGGTGACAAAAATCATTTATAGTATTTTGCACCTACAAACAAGCAAGAACTCTTGCCCTCGCAGACATGTTACTTCTTCTTTAAGAAGCTCTTCTATCCTCATTTTACTTGTATTAATGGCATCTGTTTGAACTCGTTATCTGTATAAAAGGTACCTGTCCACACCTTCAAACAGCCAGACTCCAACATCCACCATGGTCAAACCAAAAAGCTTTCTGAGACACCAGGGACGAGATTGTACACCTGCACAAGACTGGGATGAGCCAATCTACAATAGGCAAGCTGCTTGGTGAGAAGAGATAAACTGTTGGAGCAATTAATAGAAAATGGATCACTGACAATCTCCCTCAGCCTGGGGCTCCATGCAAGATCTCACCTCGTGGGTTAAACACGATCTTGAGAACGGTGAGGAAACAGCCCAGAACTACACAGGAGGAACTGGTCAATGACCAGAAGAGAGCTGGGACCACAGTATCAACGGTTACTATTGGTAACACACTACATAGTCATGGATTAAAATCCTGCAGCACTCAAAAGGCCACCCTGCTTATACCAGCACATGTCCAGGCCTATCTAAAGTTTGCCAGAGACCTCTAGATGATCCAGAGGAGGACTGGTAGAATTTCATTTGGCCAGATGAAACCAAAATAGAAGTCTTTGGTATAAACACCACTCGCCGTGTTTAGAGGAGGTAGAATGCTGAGTTGCATCCCAAGAACACCATACCCACTGTGAAGCATGGGGGGTGGAAACATTATGGTTTGGGGCTGCTTTTCTGTAAAGGGGACAGGATGACTGATACGTATTAAGGGGCCATGTATCGTGAGATTTTGTTCAAAAACCTTCCATCAGTAGCCATGTTTACATGGACACAAGTAACTGGATTAAAAGCCTGATCGGAATAAAACGCTTAATGTAAACATGCCATTCTGAATACTCTGACCCAATCACATTCATTTGGATCAACATTTCTATCCGATTGAGACGGGTTGGTTATGCCGATTGTTATTCCAATCGCTATGCATGTAAACACTTCTTCCGAATGTGAGTAATTACTACGCATGTCTGTTATGTCATGTGTAGACGTATCTTACGTCTGCGTAAAACAATAGAGGGATTCAGATTAGAATTTGACGATGAACACAAAAATAAAGGCTTGTAGATGTAAAACCGTGACCAGTAAAAATAAAAGCACGCTCCGAAGAACATCGTATGGCTCAATTTTAAACGCACCCAGCCATGTTAGTTTACAACGGAAGTCTGCTACTTCTTCTTTTATGGCCGTTTCTAGTATGTTACATAGTTATGTGCATGTCAAAATGATTTATTCCCATCAAACGCTTGACGGATGTAAACGCTTGTCATAATTGGATACAATTTTTCAGGGCCCATGTACACAGTCAAATTTTAATCCAAACTATCATCCGATTAAAGACATTTTGTATATGTAAACGTAGCCAGTGAGAGCATTGAAGATGAAACGTGGCTGGACCTTTCAGCATGACAATGATGATCCCAAACACCACCGGGGCAACGAAGGAGTGGCTACGTAAATGCATTTCAAGGTACTGGAGTGGCCTAGCCCGTCTCCAGACCTCAATCCAATACAGAATCTGTGGATGGAGTTAAAAGTCCGTGTTGCCCAGCGACAGCCCCAAAACATCACAGTTCTAGAGAAGATCTGGATGGAGGAAGGGGCCAAAATAGCAGCTACAATGTGTGCAAACCTGGTGAAGACCTACAGGAAACATTTGACCTCTGTCATTGTCAACCAAGGTCACATTACAAAGTATTGAGGTGAACTTTTGTTATTGACCAAATACTTATTTTCTGCACCATTATACAAATAAATTATTTAAAAATTATACAATGTGATTTCCTGGAATTTCTTTCACATTCTGTCTCTCACGGTTGAAGTGTAGCTATGATGAAAATTACAGACCTCTCTCAATGCTTTAAGTGGGACAACTTGCACAACAACTTGCACAATCGGTGGCTGCCAAATACTTTTTTGCCCCACTGTAAATTATCAGAGTGGATGGAAAGATGCATGGAGCTAAAGACAGGGCGGTTCTGGAATAAAAAACCTGGTAAAGGCTGCGAAGCACTGTGGAAGATGTTCACCTTCCAGCAGAAACAGTTTAGATCAAAGGACATTCATGTCCTCGTACAAGCACAGCCTTAAACCAGGTCAAGAATTCAAAAATTACATCTACAGACGCTATCTATCCATGTCTGAGTTCAAGATACTATATTGTTAAATGTCTAGATGCGCAAAGCTGGTAGAGATGCACTGCCAAAGTCAACTGTAATGGTGGGTAAATACAAATGTTTGTCACACTCATTGAATGCCACGTATTCAATTCAATTCAAAATTACTTTAATAATCCCAAAGGGAAGTTAAACGTTGTTGTAACTCATTATCCAGGTTTCCTCAAAGATTTGTTGCAAATGCTGATGGGCATGGGGAGGGATGATCTCCTGTAGCACTCTGTAGATCTGAAGAAGCCTCTGACTGAAGACAGTCTGATGTAGAGGATGCTCAGGGTTGTCTATAATGTTTATTTTATGAAGAATCCTTTTTTTTGCACACTAATCTCCAGAGTGTCCTCAGCATCCAACCTGTTTGCCAACGATCTTACGTTGCCCAATATGATTGATGCTCTGTATCCGTGGTGTCTCCTTTCAACTCATCAGGGTTTTGTAGCTGCAGTCGAGGTATAATTTGAGCTTTTGTGATGTTAATCAGCTGCTCCCAGTTGTAAACCACCTTGTTGCCATGGTTATGCATCATCAACAAATGTCCAAAAGTTTACAAAAAAAAAGTATCAGCAAAAATCCTTCCAGCTGCACAGCATTCAAAACCAGAGAACAGTTGTCCAAAAAAAAAATTCTGCCAGAAATGGAGGAATAAAAGTTTTTATAAAGAAAAACAAACAGAACAAAAGTGACAGAGCTACTCCAACATGCTGCCACCTTGAGCGGCTTGATTCCACAAATATTATGTTCCTTCCACTTTACTATTGAGAACTACCTTGCATTGGTCTTTCAAATAAAATCCCCAAAAAGGAATCGAACTTGTGGTTGCAATGTGTCAGAATGTGAAAGAGATATTGTGGTATATATCACTTTGACAAGAATACAGCAGATATATATACCACTGTTGTAGGGATTTTACAGAGAGTCTATGATTATTTCTGTGATTATTTCTGCTGGACAGTGACAGCCTTATTCAGCTAAACTTGGACCAACTTGACTCGGACTAGTTTACTTGAGCAATCTGCCTGCAGTCCAGCTTATTCTCTAACAACTTTAACTGTTCGGGTCCTCTTTTAGTGTACTTGTCCAAATCAGTTGTGTTGCTAGAAACAAATTATATAATTCTCTGAGACATGTACAGTGAAGGTCCTAAAAAAATTTTCTCCATTTCTGTACCCTAAATAAGCATGGATAAACATTTTTCTGACGATGCATTTTGCATAATACTCCTCATTGTATTCTTGCCTGTAGTTTAGAGCATAAAGGAGTAAAGGGGTGTAGACAAACTCAACAGGCCAAAAGGTCTTTGGACCAAACTGGAATTCTCAGCAGCATGTTCGCGGTTGCTATAGCAACACTTGAAAAGCTGTGTGTCGGCCAGCTCAGGAGGAGTTTGTTTTTCACCACAGAACCAGATCGAGCTGGCCTGTACTCTCTGTAAAGTGCTGGAGGAAGAAGGGGAGAAAAGTTGTGGAACAAGTTTTCAATCAGGTAGGATGCAACAAGTTGATTGTCTTCTGAGTTTAACTAAAAATGGTTTAATAGTGTTTAGTTTAACCTGCCACAGGTAACCCTTCAGAGAACGGTGTGGCATTCAAACAGGACCATGTTCTCCCTGTCGGAACTGGCGCCTCTGGATCAGCATCAGAACACATGTAAACTGCTGAAGCCCTGGTGGGAGGTTTTCATGGACTACCTGGTGGTCCTGATGCTGATGACATCCGTCCTGGCGTGTACTGAGCAGTTGTCGAGAGACAGGGTTGTGTGCACTCCTTCCGAGCTGCCTTTCAATGCAAGCACCAGTGTTCATGATCCGTCAAGTGGGAGTGATGCAGCCCTCACGTCTTCCGAGCTCCCTCTGCATATTCCCCATAGCATCGGCCCAAATCTCCAACCACCTGCACAGGGACGCCGCACACATCTGGTGTACCAGCAATATATTTATGTTAGCCAGGTATTGTTATTTGCCTTTGAATGATATAACATCATGAGGATAAATTGTTGAAGTAATGGGTTTAAATGTTGTTTTGGGATGCTGCATTTATTGAGTTACTTACTATTCATTTAGATCATCTGTATGGATTTACACCTTACCTGGAATACTCATAAATGATTGCCTAAATTATGTTGATTGATAATTTTACTTTTTTTAAATATTAAATAAATAAATGTAAAATAAATAAATAAATACAAAATTTATTTTGAAAAAATACATTTCAAAAAATCACCACTTGCATTTGTACCATGTAATGTCAGGTTAAGTCTGAGCACAATGTCCACATTTGGGAAGAGGTCCTGTAGGTTCTTTTCTCTAATCAACTGTAAAAGTAGTGGAGCAGATGTGATGACTTTACCACGAATAAAATCTTTGAACCGGACAACATCTTCCACAAAGAACAGCTGAATATTTCATTTGGAGATGAGATGCTTTGTTTCTTAGCTCTGGAACAGTAACATCAGAAAAGTTGTTCAGGAAGCTAAAGGTGTTGTTGAGGTTATCAAATGATATCAAAAGATTCATAAATATGGTGAAAACTTTGATTATCCGGCACTTGATCCTCCCTCATTATAAGATTCTTCAGCCATAGGAAAGATATTATGAAATAATAATAAATAAAAAAAACACTGGTGAAAATTATTATTTGGCTAACATTTGCCAAAAATATGGTTATTATGGTATAGCTTCTCCTAAATTGGAAATGTTTTGTGTGCATGTCTTTCTAGGTGTGCTACCATGAAGCTTTGCCTTTGTGTTCACGCTTCTTCCCCTACATGGCCTTGCTGCAGTCTCTGGTGCTGGTAGCCAGCGGCTCCTTCTGGCTGCATTTCCCTCACACCTCTTCTCGCATAGAACAATTCCTGTCCATTTTGGCAAAATGCTGCGAGTCTCCCTGGACATCCCAGGCCCTGTCCCAAGCTGCACGCCAGGAAAACATCCAAGATCTGGAGAGACGGCCCCGCCAGGCTCCCACGTCTGCAGCTTGCTTTTCGATTCTGGCGACACGTACAGAACGCTCAGGCATAGACTCGGGCACAGACAGCCCACTTTTGAAGAGATCAGCCTACCCCCCATCTCCGTGCCCTTCGACCAACTCCTCTAATTCCACTATGTCATCTGTATCACTTGGCTCTGAAGTGCAATCGTGTTCTTCCAAGCCTTCAGTGAAGGTTGACCGCCCCAGGCAGGTAATGTGTCTAGATAAAAGTGATGGAGAACAGGCCAGGGCCCTGTTTGAAAGAGTCAGGAAATTTCGGTCTCACTGCGAGAGCTCCGCTGTCATTTATAAGGTACAAGAACTGTTTATCTATTTATAGTCTGTTATCGATTGGTGTTGTTGTTTTTTTAGATAGATTTTCAGATATTCTTAACTAACACACTAATAAGGATGTATATTATCATTTATAACATAGGTTCATACCAGATCATATTTTATCTAATTTTTAAATAAAGCCTTGTTTTGTCTTTTCAGGTTTACTTGGCTCAGACGATATTTAAGCTGCTGATGGCAATGCTGATCATGAGCTACACCATCCCATTTCTGAGCTCCCTCTCCTTCAACCACATCTGTCACCCTGGAGAGCGGACATTGGTGGGCTACGCGACCTTTGAGTGTGTCCATGTGCTCTCATCCCTTCTGCGCAACCTGCTTGTGGTCTACCTAATC
The DNA here is from genome assembly GCA_963556495.2 of Valencia hispanica. Lineage (NCBI taxonomy): Eukaryota > Metazoa > Chordata > Actinopteri > Cyprinodontiformes > Valenciidae > Valencia > Valencia hispanica. The sequence goes on from OY747718.1 coordinate 13,126,897, forward strand.
TTTCTGGGACTTTATGCTCTTCTTAACTTTTATACCCTCCACTGGATTTTTCAGAGGTTAGGACTCTCATCAAGTGGACAGACATTTCATAGATGCACCTATTTAAATTTTAGCTCTGAAAATGGAAGGGATGTTCCTGGGAACTCACAGATCAGGCGTGGCAGTGTTTTCCCCAGCTCAGTGCCATGTTTAAAAAATTCTTTGACCTTCTGTTAATTCATTTATACAACAATCAATCTTCATTAGAAATGCTTTAAACAGACTGCTACAGGAGAAATTAGGATAATATGAGTTTAACATTTAATTTCCCTTTGGGATTATTAAAGTATTTTTATTGGAATTAAATTCAGCTCAATCATTTATTCCTAAAGGGTAAAATAAACAGTACATTAACTGATTATTATTATTATTATTATTATTATTATTATTATTATTATTATTATTATTATTGGCTTTAGCTGTGGTTAAAAAGAATCTCCTGTAGCTGTCTGTGTTGAAGAAGCCTCTGACGTAAACACTTTTGTTAGATTTCTGTGTTTTGAAGAGGATGCTCAGGGTTGTTAAATATATTCTTTTTTTAATGAAGCATCTTTCTGCACAATCAGCTCTAGAAGGTTCCAGAATAGTCGTGAGAACAGAGCTAGCCTTCTTTATTTAAGTTACTGACTTCACAACAGATTCAGAGAAGGTATTCAAAGTTTTTGGGGCAAAAACTGAAGGACTCAAACCTTCTCTGTAAATACAGTCTGCTGTCTTCCTTCTTGTTTACAGCATCACTGTAGCGTCTGCCAGGATCACCAGCTCCACTTTTACCCCCAAGATGGTGTTTGATATATTCCTGCTTCTTCTAAAATCATTTCCCTGTATTTTCTTCATAGATGGGCTCTTTTTGTAAACCTCTTAATAATTCCCTGTATCCTTCCATGAAGATTTTTTTGTCCTTGCTAAGCAATTCTTTCAGTCTGTCGTTGATGATCCAGGATTTGTTACTGAGGATACACCTCACTGTTCTAAAGGACATGGTGTTATTCACATAAAAGGTTAAATAGATGATCACTGTCTCTTCATGTGGCTGGCAGAGTGCATCCCAGTCTGTGGCCTCAAATTAACGCTGCATAACTTCTTCAGCTGCATTTGGTGACAGGTGGCCTCTGAACAACTGGTTTGTACACCGAAAGGAAACAGAGCAGATTATGATCAGAAGCACTCTGTGCAGTGGATCTGCATCCATCCCTGACATTTCCAAAGTATTTTTTCCACATTTTCTACAGTTTGACAAACTGTCGAAACATTGGAATGAACTCCCAGTAGATGATATCGAAGAAAACCTTTTAGCTAAGAGTTCAACAACTGGGCTCCAGGGGCATTAATTCGTAGAAGCATGTCCTGGATTATGCCATCTATTGATGATGAACACCATTTTTCCACCGCTTTTCCACTGCTCCTCTGCAAATCTTTGACTGCCTACATGGTCTGAAAACCAGGCAGAGAAACACTGGAGTCGGGTTTGCCCGCAGCCACACAATCCTGCATTCCCAATATTCTGTTTGGGTCCTTCCCAGCGCTTTGAGCCTCTCCACCTTCTTCATTATGACTAATGGAAGAGATGGTTTACATTTTCTCTGTCTCTGATCTGCTCCTGCAGTCCTCCAACTTAGCTATAATTTGAACTTTTGAAGTGTCAATCAATGCCTCCTGCTTGTAAACTACCATTACTCATCATAACAGCGAGCAAAAAGCAGAAATCCCTCAATCATTCAAAACAAATAAATTATTTTAGAAAATAGATGGATGAAAAATATGTAGAATTTTGATGTACCGGTAAGTGCCATTTGTAGTTTTTTTGGGAGTGGGGTACCTTATGTTGTACTGTGCATTTTTCATTCCATTTTAACTTTTTCTTGTTTCTTATGTTTCTTCTAAGCTGTCTTCGAAAATATTCCTTCCAATCCCCAAAGGAGCTGTGGTCCCTGAAAGACATTCCTGATCTGATGAATGACCTGGCCTTTCTCATACACATGCTGGACCAGTATGATCCACTGCTGGTACAGCGTCTCTCCGTGTTCCTGTCCCCGGTCAGTGAGAGCAGACTTCTGGAGCAAAGCCTGGAGAGATACTGGGGAGAAGAAAAGCTCCATGCTATGACCAGTATGGATGCAGATGGCTGTACCACTCTGCAGCTTGTTGCCCTGCCTCGCCTTCCTCCGGCTCTTTTCACCCTGACCCAGCTTCAGGTGCTCAAACTGGAGCTCATCACTGATGCCAGATTTACTTCACAGGTGGCAAACATGACTTCACTCAGGTGAGATGTAGAGGTTAGCACTGAAATCAGATGCATATGCTTTTCATGTTCCCCTGCTTAGATTTTTTTTCCCGTCTCACCAACAGGGAGCTCCATCTTTACCACTGTACTGCGGCTGTGGATCCAAGTGCACTTGCAGTCCTCCAGGAACGTCTAGAGGTTCTTCACATCACCTTCGATCAGCCATCACAGATCTCCAACTGGGTCCTCTCCCTCCGTAACCTGAACGAGCTCCATCTTTCAGGTCGCTTAAGCAGTGAGGGCAGCGTCGGTCGTGGCTGGGCTGTGGGGAGCCTGCGTCAGCTCCGTCACCTCCGTATTCTCGTAATTCAAGGCATGTTACAGAGGGTTCCTACAGAGCTGTGTGAGGTGGCAGGAAGTTTGGTGAAACTACAGATAAATAATGAGGGCGCAAGGCTACTGGTGCTGACAGGCCTTAAGAGAATGGTTGACCTGACAGAACTTCAGCTGCAGGACTGCCAGCTGGACCGCTTGCCCTCTGCCCTGCTTGCTCTGACTAACCTCCGGATGCTCGACTTGGAGCATAACAACTTGAGAACCCTAGAGGAACTGCTCAGTCTGGTTCACTTGCGACATCTTGCTTGTCTTAAACTCGCCTACAATCGTGTCTTGGTGCTGCCACCTACCATTGGAGTCCTACGAGGCTTAGAGCTTCTGGATCTGTCCAACAACCAGCTGAAGAGTCTTCCACCAGCACTGTTTACTCTCCACCGACTGCGTCGGCTCCTGCTGGCTGGGAACCTGCTATGTGAGCTGCCCTCTGAGGTTAAGGCTTTGGAGTTGCTCACAGAACTAGACCTCAGTGGGAACAGATTAGAGAACCTGCCCTCTGAGTTCTTTTGCTGCTCGGAGCTCCGCATCCTGAATGTGTCTCGCAACTCTCTTGGCTCACTGCCTAGGGGAATTTCAGCTTTAAGCCACCTGTCCAGGTTGGATTTGCGCAGCAATTGTCTGGAGGAGTTGCCTGCTGAGGTGGGCTGCTGTTTGGGGCTCTGTGGAGGTGGGCTCCTGGTTGAAAGGTGGCTCTTTCTTTCCTTACCTCCACATGTCAGGGACTTCCTGAGCCGTTCTTACACAGCCAAGGATGTATACTTTGAGGATCACTCCCAGCCAGAGTCGGACACATTTCCATACTCTCCCACTCAGTGGAGCTTCTCTTCAGCTCTAGAATCACAAATATAAGGTTTATAATTGACTGTATCACTTCACTTTAACGAACGTTTTGTCGTTTTAAATTTTTTGCAACACTTAATTGGAAAGTTCCATTTTAGCTTGTCTTTACATTTTGGACTAGAGCAAAAAATGTTTTAGAGTGGTGCATTAAAGTTGTTTTAGGAAATATGCAGATTATACTCTGAAAACTGGTCAATTCTGGAACTAACCTTGGGATAAAGATGTCTGTTTTATGTTGAATTAATAGCTGCATCAAGGAACTCAAACTGGAGCTGGATGAGTAGAAAACATTTTAAACCTTTTACCACTGTGTGTATTTTTATCATTTCAAATAAATAAAAGTTAGCATTTTTTTAAATCTCTTTCTTGTCAGCTATACCAAAAAAGATGTACAGTCACTGATCACTTTATTAGGAACCATCTTAACTTAGCATGTCAGCATGGTAATGCTTAACAGATAAAAATAGCACAAAATACATAGTCATCATTGTACAAAGAGTTACAGCAGGTTACTTTTACACTCAGCTACTTTATTTGGTATGCATGTTTAATAACTTGTTAAAACAAATATCGAATCAGGCAATCCCACAGCAGGAACTCAATGCATTTAGGTATTTAGACATGGTCAAGACAGCTTGCTCAAGTTCAAACTAAGCATCATTATTGGGAAGACAGGGGATTTAAGTGACTTTGAACACAACATGGTTGATGGATCCAGAAAGGTTGGTCTGAGTATGTCAGAAACGACTTGGGTTTCTCGGACAAAACATCTCCAGACTCTAGAGTTTACAGAAAACGATCCGAAAAAGAGAAAACATTCTAATAATTGTCAGTTGGGTGGATGAAAAAGCCTCGGTAATAAGAGACGTCGGAGAGAAAATGGGCAGACTGGTTTGACAAGGTAGAAAGCCAAGGACCAGCGAGTAGCGACTGAATGAGAGTAGAATTTATGCTGGGGAGGAAATGAGGAAGTGAGAGGAGACCAATGACCAATTAGGAGAATCAGATGCAGGTGAGAGGGAGCGAGCAGGTGGAAACAATCAGCTGGGAAGAGAGGTAGAATGGTAGGGAGACAGAAAACTCTTAACTAAAGATAATAAGTCTAGGAAGGGGACCTAAGGAAACACTAAAGAGAATAAACTAATAAAGACAAGGAAATAATCTAAAATGAAAAGACTAGATAAGGAAAAGAACTAGGTTAAAACACAAACATGAGGGAACAAAACAAGAAAGCAGATTAGGGTACAGAGGGGAAGGAAATTAAGTGGAAGGAAAACAAAGCAAAATCCACAGAACCTGACAGTTGTACATCAACAGAAAGCAAGAGGTTTATCCTGCACTTCAAGTATTATCTTTGGAACAAAAGTAAATAGTTAAACAAAATAAAGTGTAAAGTATAGCAAATTAAATAAAACTCTCACAACCAAGACTGGTCAAGTAAACAACCTCTACTTCCAAGTATTTTGTTCACAACAAAAGTAAACAGTTAAACAATATAAGGTTTAACTCTGTAGTACAGGGGTCGCGTTAACTGAATATTTTCTGTATTTGAGCATTTTTATAAACGGTGATGATGGAAGAAGCAGAAGCCCGTCTGTCATTTGGACAGATTAGTATTCACACCTCTGACCACTTGGTGCAAATGCGCTCAACTTTATGCATGAAGTACGGGTAACTGAATCAATCAAAAAAAGATTACCATGACAGCACCTGTGCATTATCTCAGATCTGGACACCGTAACCGTATCTCATTGACCGCAAGCTGACAGCACGCTGAAGAGTTACGGAGGCATGGAGCACATCTGTGACTGCGCCGGACACAGACTGGCGGTGGCAGATCACTGCAGCCTAACGACTGATGCAAAAAGAGCCCATGCAGTGAGATTTCCTCCCACTGAAGCAATCATAAAAGCCCTCATTCAGAGAGTCTTGCCGAATTCTGATCACTTTAATTCGAGATAAGTTCCCTGATTTCAAAGCTATAGCTGAAGTGATGCTTCAGCCTCAATTACGCACAGGCGTACGCCTTACGGAGCACTCGGAGTACGCAGTTTATTCAATCAATTCATAGTGACGCACCGCATTCAGAGTTCAGTAACGGTAACAGAAACAATAATTCGATTACATTACTGATAAAAGAACGGCGTTACCCAACGCCATTTTTTAAACACTGTTATTACCAACACTGGAAGGTAGTGCAGCTCTTCCTGACAGAGCTGCAGCTTTTTTCCCCGGGGCGAGCGCTGAGTGGCTGCTGAGTGTTTGTGTGGGCAGGCAGTATTGATGCAGTTAAGGTATAGCGCAATTGCAGGCAGTTTTCACCCTCTATATAAGGACCTCCATTGGTAATGTAGGCCAATGTATCTCAACTCGCCTTAAGCCTAGTTTCTACTTCTCCTTCATCAAGTTTACACTCACACGCATCGACTGAAATGTTTTCCTTTTATTCTTCTCCGTTGCCTTGTGAGTCTTGCAAAGCAATTCACCTCGAGGATCACAGGGGGCGCAGCGCTTTTCTGGGGAGGTCCTGCCACCGATGCAGTCATGTCTCTGATCGTCAACAGTGTAATTTACTCCTCCCTTGAACAACCTCTGCTGCCTCTTTCAATACTCAAAAGAGCTTTTCGTGGACAAATATGAGAAAACCACAATCACAATCATGGGGAAAACTGCTGACCTGACAGTTGTGCAGAAAACCATCATTGACACCCTCCATAGGGAGGGAAAGACACAGCAAAAGTCTCTTAACCAGCCATCAGTTCAAATCAGGTGTGCTGAAGCAGGAAAGCATCTAAAAAACCTGTGGCAACACCATCCACTCATACATACATATAAATCCGCTCTTCCACATAAATACTGCCACCGCTTTGCTTTGTCTGTCTTTAGCTTGGCCCGTTCCCTTTCCAGCTGTGTTATATTGTCGCGGACCTTACTCAGCTTTGGGAAGGGGATAGAAAATGTCCCCTCCGACATCCGATCTCGGTATCTAGAGTCCGATTTGCACAACCCCCAACAGCAGTGCTTAGTTCCTTCCCATTTGAACATCTTTAGGAGACGAAACTACAACTTTGTGGCAATCTGAGCGACTCAGACCCACAAGGAGCCATGCAAAATGCACACTTGTTTGTCTACCTCCCAGAATGCATTGCGACTTCACAATCTTTTTTAGCTGAAATGTGCTATTGAGGTGGCTCGGGCATCTGGTCAGGATGCCTCCTGGACGCCTCCCTGGTGAGGTGTTCGAAGGCACGTCCCACCGAGAGGAGGCCCAGGGGAAGGCCCAGGACACTATGTTTCTCAGCTGGCCTGGGAACGCTCTGGGATTCCTCCCGAGGAGCTGGCCCAAGTGGCTGGGGAGAGGGAAGTCTGGATCTCTTTGCTGAAGCTGCTGCCCTTGTCAGCTCACCGTGGGTGCAACTATAAGCCTGTATCCAATTTTTTCTATTTTCTGTCGGGTCCGATTTTCCCGGGCTGTCTGCGGATGTGACGTCAAGCGCATTAATGTTAAATGTTTCCGATCACTCTGCCACTACCGGTAGTCAGCACTCGCAAGCAGTTCAATGGATTGTGCGAATACACAGAAGAGACCAAGGACAACTTTGACACCAACAGTAACTCCACATAAGACTAAGAAAGTTAAACCACTGATAAGTGCCCGAAAAAGATAGAAGATTGAGAGCGACTGGCGAACGAGCGCGCTCTGCGAGAGCGAGCAGAAAGGAAGAGCAGTTCCGTTTTTGGCCACATGGGGTCAGTCGCGAGTTTAAATTTCAGAAAATTGCATACAGCCCCTTTAATATACATCTTCTTTCATAATTTAACTTCAAATTTACAGACCTTAAAAAATATTGGAACAGCCGTAGCATTTAATTAAAAAAAAAGAACAACAAATTAACCCAAACAATCAAGTTATTTCATTATTCTAACTTTAATACATAGCAGACCCCTAAGTGTTGTTCGTTTATCCATCCATCCATTTTCCATACCCGTCCATCCTATGTAGGGTTGCGGGGCGGCTGGTGCCTATCTCCAGCGGTCAAGGGGCGAGAGGCAGGGTACACCCTGGACAGGTCGCCAGTCCATCGCAGTTTTCTCGTTTATGTGTTTTGTTATTTTATCTTTTTTTTTTTATTTTATTCTTTTCCTGTCTCTTATCTTGTTCCCCCTGTGTTAAGGTCAGATCTATGAAGCTGTATATTGTCGAAATTGTAAATTGACAAAATGTTAATAAAATTTGTTTTAAACAAAAAATCTCCAGTTACCGTCTCAGTAACCTTCATGTCCTTTACGAGCTTCCTTACACCGAAAGCATCGTCACTAGATCCCGCTTTTTCAGACTGCTAGACACCGTGCTATAGCTTTCCTCCAATCGCTGGTTGCATTTGAACAAATAGACCAATTGTATGAATCTTTTTGCAGTAGTAGGCTGAACTTCCGGTTGCATGTATTAAACCGACTGAGGCCTCTCCATGCGTTTTTGATCCGGTGGATTCAGCGCCAACGTCGTACAAGTATGAGCTCCATTTTTAGCTAACTTATTACAGTTTATCGTGTTTAAGAGGGTAGTTTAAGGTTACCTTTTCGGATTTTAATTGTTTGTGTTTAAAGTTTGTCACAAAGTAGCAGCCTGTGTTAAACTGAAGTCGTTAGCTTAACCCGGACGTTGTAGCTAGCGTGCTGTAAGCTTAGCATTTTAGCTTCGCATTGTAGCTTAGCTTCCCCAACACCAAATTATGCTGCTTTTCACTAAATTTAGTTCCTGTGTTTACCTTCGTGTTTATCTTCATAGAATGGGCTGTTAATGTTGAGAGCACAGTTGGAGGAAGTATGTTTTAAGGGGGATATTTGCCACGTTAGCAACGGTTATGCAACACAATGGATTTTCTGAGTGATTAGCACTGAGAAGCTAACAGGTTTGGGTAAACCGACGCGCTGTCTGACCTTTTTTTGGGGGGGGGTTTATAGGCAAATGTCGTTTGAAGTTCGCTTTTTGTGCAGTCTTCAGCCACATGCTGTTAGTTTTAAAAGGCGTTGATGCGAATTAGTACATTTTGTCCCAGTATTTTTTGACTAGTGTTGAGTTTAGACAATACAAGTGATCCCATCCAGAGGCTATTTTACGTTGTGCGTGAGAGGATGCAGATCTTCGCTTGATATGAACGACTCGCTGCATAACGAAGGCTGCCACGAGTAACGAATCGTCTCTGTGTTCTAGATAAAGACCCACAAACAACGTATAATGGCTGAGAATGACGTTGACAACGAGCTGCTCGATTATGAAGAGGACGAGGAGCCACAAGGAGCCCCCGAGAGCGCAGTCCCTGCCGGGAAGAAGGAGGTCAAGGGGTCCTACGTTTCCATCCACAGCTCCGGTTTCAGGGATTTTCTTCTGAAGCCAGAACTTCTCCGAGCCATCATCGACTGTGGTTTTGAGCATCCATCTGAGGGTGAGGGTCATGCAATTGTTTCGAGTACAGTTGCTAGAGGTTCTACCAATTACCAATTTTTTTTTTCACTAGTCTTATTAACTAAGAAAAACGAGGTCTTTATTTTTTTCAAGCGAATGTTAATACACGTCCGTAGCTAAATGCTAAAGTCAACCAATAAATGTGGATAACACTAATGTTATTGTTTTGGTCATGGAAAATGGGTTGAAGGTTATGGAAAAGTCATGGAAAACTTTAACTGGAAAGCGGTACGAACCCTGGCTTTAGCCTTTCTTTTCCTTTTTTTCCCCCCTAGATAATCTCATCTAATATCATTAGGTCATTGTATCACTCGCCATTTTTTTATAAACAACTTTAGTTAAGTCAGACACATAGTTAAAGTACATTGGCCCTGTTATTGCTGCTGAATTTGATGAGTTGCGAGATGAGTGCCTACCCGAGTCGTGCCTAACGTTGCTCATTATCCTGTACAGATGATAAAACATGGTGGTGGCAGCATCATGCTATGTTGCTGCTTTTATTGAGCAGATAAAGAGCCGATGAGCTAAATAGTGGAGTCCTGTCATCCTGTATGAATACTGTTGAAGCTTCAAAGGTGCTGTTACACATAATGTCTTTATTGGAAAATGATGACTGAAAGGCAGTTTTTCCTTTCTTTTGTGGAGATTTATTCCTTTGCTGCTTTTCATCAGTTGCACTCAGCTTCAGTGAGGGAAAACGAGCAGATCTAGTGACTCATGTCACAGCTGTGCAGCATGTACACACCCTAGTATTTTATAGGCGTGGAAGTTCTCACTAAGCATGTTGTTGTTGCTCCTGCAGTATCATTAAAAGGAAAATGGGCAGTTTGATACTCGGAACTATGAACATGCCGCTTAAGTATTTTATTTATTTTGATCAATGAACTTTATTTTTTGTGCTTTTGGTTCTGCTTTATAATGTTTTTTGCTTTGTTTCTGCTTTCAGTCCAGCATGAATGCATCCCCCAGGCTATCCTCGGCATGGACATCCTGTGCCAAGCGAAGTCTGGTATGGGCAAGACGGCCGTGTTTGTCCTGGCCACATTGCAACAGATTGAGCCCGTTGACGGCCAGGTGGGTTTATTTGTTTAGCTGACCCGTATTGTGGATTTAACCGAACAGTTTGGGATCGGATTCGGCAAACTACGAAACAGCTTACATGTGTTCTGTTTCCCCAGGCAGTCGTGTTTTTCTTTTCTCTCTCTTTCTGAAGGATGAATTTTCTTTTCATTTCCATACATGTGACACTTTGATGCTTTATTAATTTATAAATTGTAGCTTTATCACCTTTATTGTTAACGTTTCGAATTTGCTTAATCAAAAAATTGATGTTTCCAGCGTTGTGAAAAAAACTGCCAGAGCCAGCTGTGTCTTACTCTTTATCTTATCTGCCCCCTCCCCAGGTGTCTGTATTAGTCATGTGCCATACACGAGAGCTGGCCTTCCAGATCAGCAAAGAATACGAGCGTTTCTCAAAGTACATGCCCGCGGTAAAGTGCGCCGTGTTCTTCGGCGGCCTCGCCATCAAGAAGGACGAGGACACCTTAAAGAAGAACTGTCCCCACATCGTGGTGGGAACGCCCGGTCGGATCCTCGCTCTGATCCGCAACAAGACCCTGAGTCTGAAAAACGTAAAGCATTTCGTCCTGGACGAATGCGACAAGATGTTGGAGGCGCTAGGTATGCTTTCCTATTGGGTGTATGCGACTGGCTTTTGGAGCTGATTGAGCTGACGATGAGCCTGTTTCTCTTTATTTTTACCTGCTCTGTGTGCAGACATGAGGCGCGACGTGCAGGACATCTTCAGGATCACGCCCCACGAGAAGCAGGTCATGATGTTCAGCGCAACGCTCAGCAAGGAGATCAGACCGGTCTGCCGCAAATTCATGCAGGATGTAAGTAAAAGCTATCTGTAGGTATGAAGCTAAGCCTAACATCGTAGCTGTGCTCCTTAAATTCTTTTAAGTTTTGTGACGCTAGAGGTGTTGGGAGAGGCAAACATGCCCAGGTTAATGGCTAGAGCTAAATGCGGGTTAAAAGTGACACAGGTGCACTCCATCAAATTTGATTGTTTTGCAAAACCCACGTGGGATAAAACCCAGATGCTCACAGCTTGTAGAAATGCATCCCAGAATACATTGAGGGTTGTAGTAGTAACATGACAAAATGCAAAAAAGGGGGAGGGGGTGAATTCACTGGAAGGTACTGTTATCATTTCCTTACGCATCCTTTTTTTTCTACAGCCGATGGAGGTGTTTGTGGATGATGAGACCAAACTTACACTCCATGGTCTTCAGCAGTACTACTGTAAGCTGAAGGACAGCGAGAAAAACCGCAAGCTCTTTGACCTTCTTGATGTCTTGGAGTTCAATCAGGTAAATATCTGGGCCAAACACGATCATGTTGATTAGTTGAAAAATTAAAACATCGTGAAAAGTTCCGTCTGTCTGGTTACTCTCTTTCTCAAAGTGAAACTCGTAGAGATTCATACTTCAAGCCTTTATTTTGATGATTATGGCTTACAGATATGGCTTCACTCTCCGAAAGTTTAAATACTAAAAGTTTAATATTGGAAAGTCGTGATGCCACACCATAATCCACTAAATAAATGAAAACACCTGCAAATGTTTCGTGAGCCTCCATTTGGTCTCAGTTTGGGTCACTGGGACACAATCATAGAGAAGACTACTGGCTGGACAGAAGACGGTCATTAATGCCCTCCACAGGGAGGGTAAGCTACACAAGGTCATTGCTAAAGAACATGGTTCTTCCTCGGAGAAGTGGTGGAACTCTAAAGAGCTATTTTTAGAGGTGGTGGTAACAGAGTACCGTTGTGTACTGGTCTACTTAAAGCAGTGCTAACCAGCCGCTCCTCTTCAACACTCTCCCTCGTTCCTTCGTCTGTCTCCATGCGGCTGTGACTTCCGGGCTGAATGCAGCAGTGGGGTTTGGGTGAGATTCACGTTCAGTGAGGACCGGAGGTGTAGCAAGGTGACGTAACGTGAGAGACACTGACGGAGGGGCGAAAACTAACTGGTCTATTTCAGATTGATATCAACGATATTGGGTAATTCTTGTATCATATATATATATATATATATATATGTATCATATATATATATATATGTGTATCATATATATATATATATATATATATATATATATATATATATATATATATATATATATATATATATATATATATGTATATATATATATATATATATATGTGTGTATATATATGTGTGTATATATGTGTGTGTATATATGTATGTGTATGTATATGTGTATGTATATGTGTATGTATATGTATATGTGTATATATATAAATAAAAGGCTATTTTTTTTTATTAACTATCGTCCAGCCTTAGATCAAAGTAAAGTTTACATTTTAGTTTGGACATCAGGGTCCCACAGTCTGGAGGAAGAGTGAAGAGGTGCAGAATTCAGTTTCCACAGCCGGTGATGGTTTGGGGTGCTGTCATCTGCTCGTGGTGGTCCGCACAGCTTTCTACCAGGAGATTTTTAGAACACTTAATGCTTCCTGCTGCCGGGATGCAAATTTCATTTTCAGGCACCTGCCCACACGGCCAAATGTACCAAAAGCTGCTTCCATGACAGTGGTGGTACTGTACTTGATTGGCCAGCAAACAGGCCTGACCAGAAACCCACAGAGAATCTATAGACTGATAAAAGATGCCTGAAGTTTTGATAGTATGGAGTGTTAAGAGGAGAGAGAGCGCCACCGGACCCAACAATGTAGATGACCTGAAAGCCACTATCAAAGCAAGATGGCCTCCATGTTACGCCAAAGGAACCCCAACCAAGTATCGAGTGCATGAACATGGGTTTTCAGAAGCATGATATCTTGGGGGTTTCATTATCTGTAAGCCATGAAGGCTTGAAATATTTCATTCTGTATAATGAATCCATATAATTGAGCTTCATTTTCTGTAATGCCTGACAGACTTGACAAACTTTTTCTCAATGTTCACAATGTTTTTGGGTTAAATACAACTGTGTATAAAGGCTGTTGGCGTGCCTCTGAAGTTCCAGTGCTCTGCCTCTAGGTGGTGATCTTCGTCAAGTCTGTGCAGCGATGCATCGCTCTGTCTCAGCTCCTCGTGGAGCAGAATTTCCCTGCTATTGCCATTCACAGAGGAATGGTTCAGGAGGAAAGGTGAGACTCTCGTAAAGCTCGTCATTCTACATGCAAACTCCAATAAACACGTGCTCTGTTCACCCCGACTTGCTAAATGTGTTTATGGGAGCAGAAGGCATCTTATTTTAACTCGACACATTGTTGCCTTCGGAGCAGGATGGCGTCCAGTAAGGCTTTCAGCAGCTTTGTTGTTGACCTGCGCTACCTTCTTGCAGACTCTCTCGCTATCAGCAATTCAAGGACTTCCAGAGACGGATCTTGGTAGCAACCAACCTGTTTGGGAGAGGGATGGATATCGAGAGAGTGAACATCGTCTTCAACTATGACATGCCTGAAGATTCAGACACATATTTGCACAGGGTGAGAAACAAACTAAGGAAATATTTAAATGGGTTTCCTTTGTCTTCAGAAATATTCCGAGAATTTTTTTATGCCTTTTTTTTGTTTGTTTGGATATTTTGGAGCCCACTAAGCTTTTGGGTTTAACTTCCTGAACCGATCAGGTTGCCCGTGCCGGTCGATTCGGAACCAAAGGCCTGGCTATAACCTTCGTGTCAGATGAGACCGACGCCAAGACTCTGAACGATGTGCAGGACCGCTTTGAAGTCAACGTGGCTGAGCTGCCGGACGAGATCGACATCTCCTCTTACAGTAAGTTTCTATGACATGACGAGCGCCACAGCTTAGATTAAATGTGTTTAAAGCAATCAACGCCCCTCAGATAATAATTATGGCAACAGTTGGAGCTCCTGCTAACCCTCCTACTCTGCTAGTGAAAAGTCAGTACCCTCAGCTGTTGTGGAGACTTTGTGCCTAATGTCTCTCCTTTGTTTCCCACCCAGTCGAGCAGTCCAGATGAGTCCTCCAGCCAATCGGAAGTCTCCTTCATGGATCTCATCTTTTATTTGGAAGTAGATGTACTTCAGTGTTGATTTGAAAGCCCTGCACGTTTGTTCACAAAACATTTATTTTTATTGTCAGTTTATGGGTAAGGGGGGGTTATGGTTTTAATTTGTCTTTTATGTTTTTTTCTTTTTCTTTTGCTCAATTAAAACTTTTTATAAAATGCCATGCTCTCTCTCATGAAAGTTGTCTCTGCATTGTTTTATTGCTGTGTAAACTTTAATAGACTTGAGGAATAACTTGGAGCTATTTTTTCTTTACTTCAACTCAACCTAGATTTGCATCGTAGGCTTTTATATCTTCAATCAGTCTGAGTGGACCGATTTGGCTGATGTGGCAGCTCTTTCTAAAAGTTTCTTATGGAATGCCTTCTATAACGTCAAGTAGTAGTCTTAGAGATGAAAAGGCAGATTTTGGTCAGAATTGGGGATTTAGGTACTGTACCAAAAAAAGAAAAACTGATTCTCACTATGTATGTCCTGGTATTTTGGTGTGTAAAACTGAAAATAAATCGGAACCAAACAAATGACTGCTTGAAAGTGTCTTATGAACCTTGCAAGCAACTGTACATGGGCTTGGTAGCACACTCATCCTAGACCTTGAGCGATTTCCATTCGTCCAATTATCTCCGTTGGATTGTGGGGGCAGCATCCTAAGCAGGGAGACCCAGACGTCCCTCTCCTCAGCCACCTGGACCAGATCTATGTATCTGGGGCAGTGCCTTATACACACACATACTGACCAGAGACCGCTGCTGCCATAACAAACTTTGTGTTCATTTGAAAAGAAAATCCAGTCATTATTTTTACTCGTCAATTTTAAAAATTATAAAGCCTGCAATCTTTTTTTTTTTTTTTTCATTTTAAATAATATTCAAGCTGAGCAGGGGACAGTTGAGCTTCCTCCTGCTCCGCATGGAACTGAACTGCTCGCCCGTTTGTGCGTAACCAAATGGTGGGATTGCTACAGAAGGCTTTGTCATGTGCTTTTACATATTTGCCACAGACGGATGACTTCTCGTGAAGGTTTAGATGATCTGGAAGTTTTGAAATGGGGAAACATTTCTCCAACTGAAATGATCAAAAAGAAGTCAGAAAGACACTGAACGAGCAGTTTCCTGACCCGCAAGCTGTCGCTTCAGCGGGAGGAAATCCCGCAGCGACACCGGACTCATGGGAGCAACATGCTCCAAAACCTCAGTCACTTCCCTCCTGGTTGGAGAGATGCTTGGATTTATTTATTTTTTATTTGGTTTACTCTGTAAAGTTTAAAATGTCTGAGTGTGCATTTGCATCAAGTGGTCAGGGGCGTGAATACTAATCTTTTAAAACGACCGACAGCCTTCAGATTTGTCTGTCAAATACAGAAAATGTTTGGTTAACGCGACCCCTGGCTGCTACAGTATTACACAGATTGATTTACGGTTTTTACAGCTGCAAACAATAAATGCACACTAAGTTTAGGTGCTGTAGTTAATAGTCATATTGTATGTTTTTCGGTGTTCTATTCTTTAAAGTGACCCCAGTATACCAAGCTAATGTCAGCTGGTTTATTACTTCAGCTACATATTGCTTGCTGTAGATTTAAAAATCGTAAATTATTCAAAGTGATAGATGATGCTGTTTTTAGTTTGCACACAATGACTCGAAATATTTCTTAAATCTGTGCGAGGGTCATTTCAGCCAGCTGACCAGCAGTGCTGAACAGATAACTTGTCGCTGTGATCTTGGTTTACCTTGATACCTATAGCCAACCCACTCACTCATTACAGAAAGGGAAGCTCAAATACTATATAGACCAATACACATGTTCAAATATGTCGTGCCTTTATTAAATTTGGGTGATTCTGTCTTGCAGATAAAGAAAACTTGTCAGAAAATATTTTGAAAAAGTTAAATATTGTAAAGCACCTGCAAAGGCTACCTTAGTCTCTGTCTGTGAGCTACACAATAATGGGGGAGAGTGCTGTATCCAAGCATGTTAATAGAATGTTGAGTGGAAGGAAAAAAGTGCAACAGCAACATGAATAACTCAAGCCTCGAGAGGATTGTCAAGCAATCCTCTTTTTTTTAAATTTCAAATTTCAACACAGTAAGGGTAAGTTTATTTAATCCCAAAAAAAAAAAACCTTTAAAAAGTCATTCAAAACCAATCATTGGGTAATCTTCCCTCCATGAGATGGAAAAATAGTATTCCTTTAATCATGTTTTTTTTTTTCTTATGAAATGCTCTCATTTGGGACCTGAACCCGGGTTCAGAGTTCAGTGTTTAAACTACACACGAACTAGGTCAACAGAATAATGGCCCGATATACAGCAGAAAGAACTGCAAAGTTACAAATTCATCTGTACATAGCTGCTCTACAGTGTCCCTTGGAACTACACAAAATGGAGGAAACAAAACTGCATCTACATGGGCCAATAGCAAGGATAAAAAGAATACAACGCCTGCAGTGTTACAAGAGAATGACTAGGGCATGTCTGCATAGGATTCACACTTGACTCTGAGATACTGTATAAAAGTTGACATAAGGTGCACAAACTAATCCAAGCAATTTTGTTTCCCGGTCATAATATATAAACCGAGAAGAAATGAAAAAACACAGCCACTATATAGCATCTACTCTGTAAGAGTCCTTATAAATGTACGGCTCCGATGTTTGGCACCCAACGGGAAACTTATTTCTGACTAGACTGTCAGATCAGCAGTTTTCAGAAACAGACACCTCTTTAACATGAAAAAGACTCGGGTTCTTGTCTTGTTTCAGTGACACGGCGGGCCGCTCAATTACAGGCCAGATTAGGCAGTGGCGCGGTTCCACCCCCTCGAGTCACAAATTGCATGTTTACCTCATCACACACGCCGCAGCTTTCAAATTTTACTTTTACAGCAAAACCAGAGAGGGGCTGACCCCCCCCCCCCCCCCCCCACCTCGAAAATGGTAATTTGCATGGAATTAGGTGGCCGACTGCTCGACGCCAGAATCCCAGGCTTGTTCTTCTGGTTCTTGCTAAATGTCTGTCTCTTGTGAAGCCAAGGCAGGAGATGAATCCAGCTGCATAAGCAACATTTGAGATATTTCCTCAGTGTGTGTATACAAATCAAAACCCCTCGGGGTTCAGCAGTCTTTTTGCACTTCTTCCCGTGCATTCACTGTCGTGGACCCGTCTCCCTCTCCCGCTTGTGACTGACAGCTGTCCATGGAAGCCGGGCCACAGAGAGGCTGCAAGAAAAATCTCCTATCCCAATGGCGTGCCAATGTGTCAACATGTCTGTCTCTAGAATAAATATCGAGGAATAAATACTATAGCAAGACAAACCGCAATCTTTTGCAATCGACGTTAAAGTCTTTTCTTCCACTTAAGTCCTCGTCTTAGTTTTCCTTTCATATCAAATATAAAACCGGGTTTCTACCAGCTAGTAACATCTATCCCGCTGCAAGAGAAAAAGACAAGAAATGGCCATCCTTATAAGTTTGTCTCCATGCTTGCTCCTTTTTCCTCGGCTGGAGTGCCGCAGTTCATGGAAAATTCGGAGCATGGCAGAAAATCCTCCTTCACCAAATATCTTTCAGAAAAGATCCCCTGAACATTGCCTGCATGTACTCATAGCTACACTAGGAACAGCTGCTCTATAAAAAGTATCACTAATGGGTGGCAATTTATGCTTTCATGGAGGAATGCAGGCAGGGCGGGAGGGGGTGGGTATAACAACTAGTCCTTGAATTTGTGAACGTCTCCATGGAGCCACAGTTGTGGGGGCATCGCAGCCTCATTCAGGTGGTTGCACTCATCGCTGCACTTGCAGGACTGGATGAACATGACGGATCTGCTGAAAAGCTCCCCATCAGGGCAGGCAAAGGTCACGTTGGCTGTGCGCGTGCGACGGGGGGAGCAGCAGCGCCCGTCCCTGCACACCCCGCAGTAGTTGGGCCGGTACAGGCGAGTGCTCCTGCAGCCGGCGTAGGACAAGCGGTGCGGCTCTGGGGCCTTGTGCGTACGAGAGCACTTCCTTCCTTTCTGTGGAATTGGGAAAGAAGGGAAAATTAACTACCTCCCAAAACAAAAAGATCAGCGAGACTAAGCTTCTGCACTCATTAAAAAAGGCTTATTTGAGGTTCAAGAACTTAAATGGGAAAATGTGAGACTTTTTCTTCCAAAGAATAATAATATGCCAGCGGGAATAAAGAAGCAACTGAACATGAACAAGAAAAGGCACGATAGATATATAAAACATAAAAACTCCCATTTGTGGCATTCTAATGCAAGACTAGCCTTTAAAAAAAAAACTAAACCAAAAACTTGACAAAAAGTCAGAAAATAGTGTGATTTAGCAATGAGCCAAATAAATGTACTGAACTTATAAAGCGCTGGTCTAGTCATTACCCATCACTCAAAATGCTAAGAGTCGTTAAGGTAGCCGCACTCACCTAACCATCTTGGGATTAGGAGGCTAATTGTCAAGTTTTCCCCACGAACTCAGCATCTAAAACACTTCCAATCGGGAGTGTTTTAGATGCGCTTCACCTGGGCATCCGTTCCGCCCAACTGGTCATCACAAAATCGAAGGAAAATTGCAATTACATGTATTTTTTTCATGTTGTCTTTATAAAAAGGATCACTGGCATCACATAAACTGGGTGATTCTCCACTTCAAGGGTTAACTTCTCGTCACCCATGACGATAACCAACAAATTAGACCCACAGACCAACTGACCGACCTGGCGTCACAGGTAATGGCCACACAAGGCTTCTGGGGTGGGTCTGATTCGCGCCGCTTCACGCCCGGTGGGAACAAACCCGTTGACTACAACTATCGGCTGTGTTTTACACTTCAGACATTATATGCCGCTTATGCGTCCGGTGGAAAGCAGGGGTAAGCCTGGTGGAATCGAACCTGCAGCCTCCTGACTTCCAGAAGGCCACTTTATTTAATGTGCCGTTGGTCTAATTCTCGTTGAGAAATTTGATAATCTTGACAGATTGGGTGATTTCAAGAGTCCTAAGGAAGCTATTTTTTAGTGTTAGCATTTACACCAAAAAGGAGATAAGAGGTTAGTATTTGTTTGGAGTTACAGCCGTCATACCATCGCTTCACTCATAAGTCATCACTACAGATGAGAAAAACAAGGTTAAGGCAGTAAACTACAAAGATGTGCAAAAACAAAATCAAGGTCAGAACAACAGATTACTGCCAAGAGGGATTAGCGTGCCAGCAATAGTTAGGGGCCGACACTGGTCCACATTAACTCCCACGGCAGCTCGACAACAGAAGGGAGGGCTCGGTGAAAACAGGTGCGCAGCGACTCATCGGGCTCAGAAGTGGCCCGTTGCCGGAGACAGAATGGTTCGGACAGGGTTGTGTATGAAGTGCGGGCTAGCACCAGAGTGGGGCGAAGCTGCACGTTCCAAACTATGAGGGCAGCTGTCAAACAGACATAGTTTCAGAGCTCGAGAGATTTCCCAACATTCAAGAGATGCAGCTGGTATGCATCTGTTTTGGAACAGAGATATTCTGACGTTTATACCTATAAACACCAGTCCGTTCTTTTTTGAAATGCACAACAAATCATGTCAAATGACAGATGACAAAGTGCAAGAAATCCTGGGTATGGTTTGTCTGTGCGGAGTGATTTTTTTGCAGGGTACTCCTGTTTCCTAGCACCAGCTAAACTTAATTTGTCCTTGTAAATTACCCATAAGTTTGGCCTTGGGCATGATGTTTGTCTTGTATGTCACTGTGTTCCCCTGTGACAGACTGGTAATCTATCCTCCTTTCAGTCAGTGCGTTTACATGTAGAGAAAACTGAATTATTGCCTTAGTCCGACTGAATTCTAACTTTAAAATTGCATGTCTACTCCTTGGTCCGGCTGAAGTCAAACCGAACTGGCCTGCTTTTAATCGAGCTAACACACCCAGATAATATGGTTAGAAAGCCACATTTATCTGCATGTAAACAACATCCCAAGTTAGCCGAGCTATTCCCAGCCTGGGCACTTCCCCTTCCGGAAATGATAAGACTGCCGAAGCGGGAATAACAACACCGGTACAACAACAACACAGGGCCAGCAACGAGTGTGGAGCAATCAATAGGCTCGTTTTACTGGAACTTCACAGTATGCATCTGCCTCCCCTTCTCAGGGCCGGTGTTCTGACGGAACACCATACCCATCAGAACGGCATACCTTCGGGTAATGCACATGCGCAGCAGTGAAACTTGTGGAATTGCGCATGCATTAAAATCAAGCCATCAATTCAGGATTCCTTACAACACAAGCGGAAGTTTTTATATTTATTATTTTTAGCAAGTGGAGTCGTAAAAAAAATTGTGTAACGTCGTGTTTTATAGAAAAAACTCGGAAATAAAAGTCATACACTTTTGATATTTTCTGAAATTGTAAGGTCAGAAAAAAAAGAAATCTACTTTGCTGAGATTTTAAATCAGTTATGTGTGACAGAAAATGTCAGTCCTATAAGATTTAAGTGTTAGATTTACGAGATGCGGATCTTGATCTTTTCAAAGGCGTAAGTGGTTCATGCGGCTCTTTTTCGGGATCAGAACGACTTCTCCCGGGTTCAGATTTGCCATGACCGAGTCGAGAAAATAGCATACTCCTTCAAAAACTGTATTTTCTATTAAACAAGTAGCTATCAAAGCAGCATACGTTTTAATAAACTGCATTTTCTATTAAGCAAAGACCTGTCAAAACAGTATACCCAGACCCCGTCACAAACACTGGTATGCTGTTTCGATAAAGCAGGCTAAACTGACAGATGGCGCTATAAAAATAAACTTCCGGTATGCTATTCTGACAGGGTAGCCCACATCGACAGACACCGTGTGTGGAGTCGGAAGAATGCTGAGTTGCAAACTTGCATCCCAAAAACACCAACCTACTGTGAAGCATGGCGGTGGAAACATTATGCTTTCGGGCTGCTTTTCTGCAAGGGGGGCAGAACGACTGATCCATATTAAGGAAAGGATGAATGGGGCTATGTATTGTGAAATTATGGGGGGAAAAAACTCCTACCATCAGTTAGAGTATTGAAGATGAAACGTGGCTGGATCTTACAGCATGACAATAGGTGTGTTTCCACTATCGGAACTTCAGCGTTATTTGATCGGACCTTCTCGATATGTGCATGTCTCCACTTCATAGGGCCGGGCCGACAGGACCGTTTCCAGAGCCTTTTCAGGAACCAAGCGAGTACCAGTCTGTGGGTATGTAACCCAAAAAGGCCCAGTAAAGTTACTGGGATAAAGGCTCCCATTCTGTTTAAAGTATTAGCTCGATTATTGCCAAAAGCTCGATTTAGATGTGCATGTTAATGCACTGACTGATTAAGAACTGGAAATAGGCACAAGAGTCTCTTGAAGGAAGAAAAGAAGTGGGAAAAGAACATCTAGACTAAATAGACACCTCCCAGTGATAATAATTGAACTGTGAAATTCTTGTCTGTGGATATTCAACTAAATTTGACATTTTTACGGTAGTCAACGGTACAAGGGCTCTTATGGGAGGCCTCAATGTGAAACGGCCTCTACATAAGAGCCACTATTTCTTTAATTCAGATAAAACCTTTGTAGATTTGTAAGAGGAGGCTCCAAACACATTTCTCACCTTCACAGGGATAGACATAGAGCTGCAGGGCCGAATGTTGCACAGGCGCGTCTCCTTGACCAGCTTACACCGGGCATTGTCATTGGTAACGCGAGAGGAAACGCCCATCCCACAGGTCCGGGAACACTGGGACCAAGAGGTGGTCTGAACCACACAATGATCTCCCAACTTACTCCAGACTAGAATAGATGAAAGAGAAGACAAGTGATTACAGCCAACACTGGGTACTGCAACATTTAGACACAGAAGCAGCAGCAGGATCAGCAACAAACTATATTGGTAGAAAAGTGGCCATCAGGAGAAGTAGGAGAAAACCGAAATTTGTGGTTGAAAGGCACACTAGCCTTATTCATGGAACAGGTAACACTACAGAAGGTGATTACAGAGAGGAGAGCTGCGTGACAAAGGTATGTGCTGTGTGAGAGGGGGAGAGCACCTCTGGTGTGCAAGGGGCCAGTGGAAAACAACCCTCACATAAACGCTAACACATCGGCACAGATTCAGAGTAGAGGCTGTTTCACATTGAGGCCTTCTGTGCGTCAAGGGGCAAAAATGGGATAAAACATAAACATGATGCACAAATGCGAAGAGAAAGCCGATGTCACTCTGAGGTGACGGCAATTTCTTACCCGTCAGGTCCTTAATTCCATGTGGTTTGTCCCATTTGCGTCGCACTTCCGACAACTCATTGCCCAAGGTGCTTTTCTCCTTTTTGGGTTTGTAAGGATACAGCTTCCGGTAAGGTTTCGCATAAGGCTTGGAGTACGGATAGGCCGGGTAGGGTATGAACGGGTAAGGTCGATAAGCAGGAGGCGGGGGTCGGCGGTGCGCTGGGGGGACAACAGTGGTTCCCTTATGGCAGTCGATGCTGAGACAGCACTGGCCTGGCACCTTCACTAGCTTGGGGGCAGGACAGGAAGGAGAAGCCAGAGGCACATGGCTTGGGCAAAGGGACATGCAGCCTACAGCTCCGTCGATGCAGGTACACTGGTGCTTGCAGCCAGCACGGAAGTTCTCCCCATTTTGATAAATCCGTCCGTTGTATTCGCAGGAGCGGCCGTCTGCTTTCGCTGAAAAGCAACAAAGAGACAGTTAAGTTTGTAAATTGGCAGAACTACTACTATTGCCAGAAGATCCAGTGTGCAAATCTAGGCTACCTACAAATTGATTCCCCTATATTTAGAACCTTTGTGCTTCTTGCACATTATTCCTGTGAATGTGTGCATTTTCCTCGGGTACTCTAGTTTTTCTCTCACAGGCCTCAAAACATTCAAGTTATTTAGCGGCTCTTTAATTACGCTGGTAGCTCTGCCTCTTTCTCATTCAACATTAGATGGGTATTCATCCTTCTGTTCCCCTGAACGGGATTGAGCACGTACCCCCAGAAAAATGGTTTGCTGAAAAGATATTGCTCTTTAAACAATGTCAATTTGTGACGGAGAAGTCTACGGTGAAGTGCTGTCCTTACAATGATGTCTGTTGATGTCTAAATGTAGTTGAAAGTTTGTTGGAGGGGTTTCAAATAGACCAAACAAGCCTAACTTTCAGCCTAAATGCTTTGACTAAATTTGGAAGGTACCAATAGGTTAAAAAGTCCAAATTAAATGAAAGTTAAGGTCCTGACCTTAAATAGCCACAGATAGATGCTAGATGCCTATAGACACCCAGTGTTTATAACAAGTATGGATCAATTTTCTATACCCTTTAATGTCAAAATATTCTTTGTACATGAAATCGGTTTGCTACGTGCATGTAATTGTTGCAGCACTATGAATTCCAAGCCTGGAACATGAGGGATTAGGCCTTTTGTTACCTGTACAGACAGGGCTTTCCAATATGTTATACCAGGGTCGGACTGCTCGCTTAGAAAGCTCGCTATGATTTGCTAATGAAGGGAACCGGTGTGAGAAAGCACACAGGCGAATCATGTTGGACACATTCTCCTGTTTTTGATTTCGTCAGTACAACCCAGACCAGTCACAAACTCATGCCTAATGGAGGAAACGTGTCATGAAGGGGTACTTTCTTTGCAACATCAAGAGCCAAATCAGGGAGGGTGTTTTGCTGGATCCATACTGAGATTAAATCACACAGGTGATAATGTTGCTCTAGAATTTTTAGTTTTTTGTCATTTTGACTGACGGGGTCAAAAAGGTCCGGCCATAATCTATTTTTACCCAATAAATTTTTTAAATGATAATAATGACAATCAGCAGCATTTCATTTTCATTCATTTTATTTCATAATCAAACCGAACAAACTGAACAGAGAATCTGCATTGTGCCATAACACATTGAGCAGATTATTAGGCTACATGTACACTGGCTTGCAAAAGTATTCGGCCCACTTGAACTTTTCCACATTTTGTCACATTACAGCCACAAACATGAATCAATTTTATTGGAATTCCACGTGAAAGACCAATACAAAGTGGTGTACACGTGAGAAGTGGAACGAAAATCATACATGATTCCAAACATTTTTTACAAATAAATGACTGAAAAGTGGGGTGTGCGTAATTATTCAGCCCCTTTGGTCTGAGTGCAGTCAGTTGCCCATAGACATTGCCTGATGAGTGCTAATGACTAAATAGAGTGCACCTGTGTGTAATCTAATGTCAGTACAAATACAGCTGCCCTGTGACGGCCTCAGAGGTTGTCTAAGAGAATGTTGGGAGGAACAACACCATGAAGTCCAAAGAACACACCAGACAGGTCAGGGATAAAGTTATTGAGAAATTTAAAGCAGGCTTAGGCTACAAAAAGATTTCCCAAGCCTTGAACATCCCACGGAGCACTGTTCAAGTGATCATTCAGAAATGGAAGAAGTATGGCACAACTGTAAACCTACCAAGACAAGGCCGTCCACCTAAACTCACAGGCCGAACAAGGAGAGCGCTGATCAGAAATGCAGCCAAGAGGCCCATGGTGACTCTGGACGAGCTGCAGAGATCTACAGCTCAGGTGGGGGAATCTGTTCATAGGACAACTATTAGTGGTGCACTGCACAAAGTTGGCCTTTATGGAAGAGTGGCAAGAAGAAAGCCACTGTTAAAAGAAAACCATAAGAAGTCCTGTTTGCAGTTTGCCACAAGCCATGTGGGGGACACAGCAAACATGTGGAGGAAGGTGCTCTGGTCAGATGAGACCAAAATGGAAAACGCTATGTGTGGCGGAAAACTAACACTGCACATCAATCTGAACACACCATCCCCACTGTCAAATATGGTGGTGGCAGCATCATGCTCTGGGGGTGCTTCTCTTCAGCAGGGACAGGGAAGCTGGTCAGAGTTGATGGGAAGATGGATGGAGCCAAATACAGGGCAATCTTGGAAGAAAACCTCTTGGAGTCTGCAAAAGACTTGAGACTGGGGCGGAGGTTCACCTTCCAGCAGGACAACGACCCTAAACATAAAGCCAGGGGAACAATGGAATGGTTTGAAACAAAACATATCCATGTGTTAGAAAGGCCCAGTCAAAGTCCAGATCTAAATCCAATCGAGAATCTGTGGCAAGATCTGAAAACTGCTGTTCACAAACACTGTCCATCTAATCTGACTGAGCTGGAGCTGTTTTGCAAAGAAGAATGGGCAAGAATTTCAGTCTGTAGATGTGCAAAGCTGGTAGAGACATACCCTAAAAGACTGGAAGCTGTAAGTGCAGCTAAAGGTGGTTCTATAAAGTATTGACTCAGGGGGCTGAATAATTACGCACACCCCACTTTTCAGTTATTTATTTGTAAAAAATGTTTGGAATCATGTATGATTTTCGTTCCAGTTCTCACGTGTACACCACTTTGTATTGGTCTTTCAAGTGGAATTCCAATAAAATTCATGATTCATGTTTGTGGCTGTAATGTGACAAAATGTGGGAAAGTTCAAGGGGGCCGAATACTTTTGCAAGCCACTGTATTTATTATGAACATTTCACCTACTGCGACCTGAACGCTCCGCATGGAGCTAGACTGTGCTCCTGCTTGTGTGTAATAAAGGGCTGAGTCCAGCGCTCTGATGCCAAACTGGAGACTGGAATTACCACTTCAGCCAAAGTTTTGACATCAGGGAGCATTTCTCCAATTGAAGTGATAAGAAGTCTAAAAGACTCTCTGAACTATGGCTTTTCTGATTGCTTCATTGGGGGATAATCTCACAGCATGCACTCATTCAGTCGTCAAGCTGCAGCGATCCGTCACCGCCGTCTGTGCCTGGAGCAGTCACAGATGCGCTCCAATGCCTCCGTAACTTTTCAACATGCTGTCAGCTCTCGGATAACAAGATGCATTAGTTAATATGATGTTCAAATGCCCTCACAGGAATCTTTTTTTGTGTGATTCAGTGACCTGAACTCTGTGCGTAAAGTTGGAAATGTCTGCGCATCTGGACCAAGGGGTCAGCGGTGTAAATTGCAATCTGTCAAAATGATTTTCAAATTTTCCCCTCACCGTTTAAAGGTCTCGTTCACTTGTTCTTTTTGAAATACGATCGGTCACTCTATATTGCATATGCATGCCGCACTTTAACATTTTCTTCAGTCCCCATTGCCTGCATTAGCCGCAGAAAGCAAATAGACAGCAAAAACGAGCGAGTCAGAAAAGTCTGTCTCTTTTAGGTCACAGAGACAATTTGTATTCATTGTCTTGCCCACCTTGGCTTGCGACCGCCCACGGGACGGCTGTATTGACTTTGTGACCAGGAGAGCAGAGCAGTAGTAGAAGTTCTGGTAGTAGAAGCTAACCATTAGCAACTCCACAACATAGCAGAGCACGTTGTGGACATAACACATCAGGATTGCATTTTATACCTAATAAGAAGAGCAGAGAAAGAAATGGTTGGAATTTGGCTTGGAACACCACCAGTGAAGTAAGTTAAGTTATTTATTCGAAGGCGGCATAAGAATCGCATTGCTGTTAGCCAATCAGAGGCAAGACGTTTGCATATCATAAATATTAATGAGTAAGAACTGTAATCCTGTCATTAGCCCCCTCCCACTATTCCGTCAAACTCGGTTCCACTACCCTTGATCATGCGAACTCCTATTTCGGTGACCCCTGAAGGCAGTTGGTTGAACTGGATTTTATTTAGGGGTATCAGAGTACAAGAGGTTATAAACAAAGGGACACCACATTTTTCATATTTTTGATTTGTACAAAAAAATCTAGAAAACCATGAGTTATTTACAGTGATGCACTATTTGCACATAAAATCCCAATAAGACACTCTGAGGTTTGTAGTTGTACCTTGAGAGAATGTAAAATAGTTAAAGCAGTCTGAATACTTTTGCTCGGCAGTGTAGGTACATGATTGAGAGACACTGTTTCCACATTTATGAAGCAAGCACTATTCTTAGACCAGAAGGCTGTTTTGGCTTGTTTATAATGTCCTGGCATGTAAACCCCCTCGGTGGGACTTCCCATACACACCCCGGATAGAATAACCCCCCCCCCCCAGTAAACACACATATAAATACCAGTGTGAGTGTGTGTGTGCTGGTTTGTGTGTTTCACGGGGGTGTTTGTGTACACACTGAAGCACTTATATAAATCCCAGAGTTGGCCAGGTTTCAGTCACAGTTCATGAAGGGCCTCTGTTTTTTTGAAACGTGGCACAGTCTTCAAACCTCGAGCCCCTATCAAAGAGAGACCCCAGCCGCCTGGCTCGAGAGTCAGATTCTCCTCCCTGAAGTTACACATTGCCTCAGTCAACCCCTGCTTATCTCCAATCTAGACCAAAAACCTCTCTAACGCTCCTCCCGCTGATCTGATTCAGCCTTCCTGCCACCTCGGTGCTACGTACCCCTGCAGATGCCATGGGTGCGACCCACATCGTTGCCGTAGTTGCACTCCAGTCCCTTATGGTGGTCACACGGCTGTTCCTCATGGCAGTCTTGGTTCAGCTGCGCGGCGCACACCTTGCAGCAGCCACAACCGTCGGGGACTGAACTTATTCCAGGGGGGCAGGATGGGGGCACCGCCGGGCACTCGCACACTACCGGACAGTCAGCAGTCACCTGCAAGGGGGTGGAACACATTTTATTTTACACACCAACGAACCACAAGAGGAACCGAGCAGGAGAAAAGCTTGACTCAAGTTACTCAGATCACAGAAATTCCTGAGAGTGTGTGTGGCTTGAACACCGCCTGAATACTCAGCACTGTCGCGAGCCCCACAGGGGTATCTGTGACCCTCTGTCGCCTTCCGCTTGGCATTCACCCAGTCTGCAGGGATGAAAGGATTGTTCTGCGACCCCACTCCTCCATCCTTACCACCCCTGCTTCTTTTATTTCCAAACCTATCTGTGTCCATGCACCAAAAAAAAAAAAAAAAAAAAAAACATGCACAAGCCACACAAACAACTCCCGGTTGGTTTTGCAGTCCTTGGGGGGCTGTCAGTTGAAATCAGCCTGAGGGATCCTTCCCCACTCGCATTCACGGTTCAAATTTTTATATTAACAGTGCCGTGAAGGCAGTCTCCAGCTTTTAATATAAAAATTGACACAAAAAACTCTCCAAGGGAACAGTCTCATAATAGTCCTGAGGATATATAGTATAGTGCAACAAGCTCATATTACCTTGAGGTTTATTTTTATCACAGTTGGATAATATTACTCTAGTATAATAACAGACATACAGTTGGATCAAAGCCAATGTGTAAATTTTTTGTTGTTGTATAACTTCTCACACAGATCCAGAGCGGACTCAAAATATAAGCAATATGAACCTGCTCAGGGTCTTCCAACCAGCAGGGGGCCCCCAAGAGCTGTTGATATATATTTTTTTTATTTAAAAGCTTTCTTCTCACCTTTTTATTAATAAATCTAAAAAAAATCACCTTTTTTTTAATTCTCAACAATCATTTTCAAAGTGAGTGAGTTTGTAAGATTTCTATTTTTAAGAAAAGATTTCAAACCAACTGACTGACCCATCGTTTTAAACATATAAAAGAAAACCTTCATGGTTTGGTAGTTATGTTTGCAGTTATGATTTTAGCCAACTACTAAAGTCACCTCTGCTGCTTAGGTTACATTTCAAAAAGTTGAACACAGGACACCACTACAAAAATAAATAAATGCCTGTCTCTGCAAGAAGATCTTAGTGTTGCTTTGGTGGCAAGTGGATGGTGAACT
This sequence comes from Valencia hispanica, assembly GCA_963556495.2. Classification (NCBI taxonomy): domain Eukaryota; kingdom Metazoa; phylum Chordata; class Actinopteri; order Cyprinodontiformes; family Valenciidae; genus Valencia; species Valencia hispanica. Next base: position 13,155,669 of record OY747718.1, read on the forward strand.
AATTGGAATTGCCCCCCACCCCTTAAATTCTACTTCAAGGCCGTAGAATACCCTCCCCCGCCATACATACGTTTTTTTTTAGCCTGGTTGGCATTTCCCCCAAACATGCAGTTTCATTGTCGCCTCATAGGGGGCGATAATGCGCCAAGTTATACCCAGGAGAAGAACAAAGAAATAGGAAAAAGGGAGTAAGGGATTTCTCAACCAGTACAATAATGCAGTTTTTCTTGAGAGATAATGGAAAACCGCAGCTCTCCGGACACAGTATTTCTTCTGCTGTTCACGATCTGACGCACCATTTTTAGTTATCTGTGGTGTGTTCGAAGTCATCTATTATACAATTGTTACATTCAGCGAGTCACTGAGCTCACAATAAAAAATAAAATAATACACAGAGAGTCAAAGTTGAACTAAGTTGGGAGAAACAGATGTAAAAATGTACGGCACACGCCTTCAAGGTAGGGGGGACTGTGAGGTATAAATTAGGCCCCGAGGCCCTAACAATTTTAGGGCGGGCCCTGCACAGACCCATGACAAATAAGCTTTGTTCCAAGCGGCAACACTTGGGAATGTTTGAACGTTTTATCAAATCATTCATGTTTAAATGTTTCATATAAATAAAAACACAATCCATACCATGAGCTGTTACCTCTGTAAAAGGTGGTTATTGCTGATCTAATGGGCAAAGCAAGCCTGACTTGTATTGTCATTGTTAACGTACAATTTGGACAGAGTCAAATTTAGGCGTTATGGATGATAATGCAATAGTGACACATTAACCATTTACAATGACAGACGTTGACATTGATCTGTTCTTCTGCCAAATATTTTTTGAGATCTTATGTTTTCTCACTTCCCTGGTCCACAAGCGCCACTTCAAACCGTGTTTATAGGACGTGTAAACAGTTGATTAGATCCTTCTTTTTGCCGTTACGCGCTGACCGGGACTGTCCGCGGTAACAGGAGACAGCAGCCGGAGCGAGACGTGTCCTCAGCGCCGAGCGTCTCCACGAAGCACAACACGGCAGCAGAAATAAAATCAATAAATAGCCCTAACAAGAACTCCCGAGTACTCACCACGGCGACCGTCGCCACTCCCAAGGCGGCGAAAAGCAACTGTATTCCCATGCTGTCGGGTCAGGTGATGCTCATAGACACTTTAATCTCAAAAGCAAGTTATGTGGCAACTGTTTATTCCCACGTCCAGCTTCTGCCCGCATGGATAATATCCAAATTTCAGATTCATCCTCCGGTATCCTCCATCACTTTGTAAAGTTTGATCGGTTCACGTTTGGAGCCTTGTTTTTTTATATCAGCCGTGCTTTCCTGCGCAGCCACGCCCCACTCGGCTCCTCCAACCAATCGGCACGCAGCAGTTCTCCTTGAAAGGTAAAGGAGCGGAGCCCCGCGATGCTTCCAGCTCCGAAAGCTGGGGTTTTCTGTGGCGTGTGGGCGGGGCCAAGCATGAATGCAGTCATTCATAAAAATTCAGAATTACTACATTCCAAAACAGGCCCGGCTTTTGGGGCGTCAGTTTGTTTATATGTGCCTGAGAATAATATTTTTGATGCTTTTAAGTCCTTTTCAAAGACGTAGCCTCGGCCCGGCTGCTGCTTTGTGAAAAGTAAAATAAATATGCTCAGCTGCTAGTCCATGCCACATTAATGTTGAAGGGTGTGGGGATGGGGTGGGGGTGAAAAACAGCAAGGAATTTCCCCTCAGTCCACTTTATAAAAATGCTTCTAGACACGAACGAGACATGGAAAACAAAAACACGAAAGGCAGACAGAGTGTTCCCAGGAAGGAACAAAAATTCCATGATTTTTATCATTGTGGTGTCAAAAATTATTATTATAACAATAATAATATCCAGAACCTGTTTTCAGCTGCAGCAGGCTTCACTGTAAAAAGAGATCTATAAGACGGGTTTTCACCTAAATGTATGGATGGAGTCTGGACATGAGGCAGGAAATATATGCTGCACCTGACCAATGCTTAAACCACTTAAAGGGATAGTTCTGAATTTTTAAAACGTGCTCTAATTAAAAACTGTTAATACAGTATCGTACCTACGGTGGATAACTCTCTTGCCATCTTCATTTCAAGTCCAAACTGTCAGAAAGCAGTTCCAGTTATGCATGCGTTATTTCATGAACCTTCAAACCATCATCATCATGCTTGGCGTAGACAGTTGTTTACAGGTAGGAGGCGATGCACCACCACCAATGATCTTCAAGTCTGAAACACATACAGAGAACTGTTCATTTCAGTTCAGAGCAACTGAACGATAGAGAAGAAAAGCAAAAAAAAAGAGTTAATTGGAAGAAAAATTACGCCTGTTTTCAAATAATTTGTAGAAGCATTCCGATTATAATTGCAAGCCTTTTGGGATATGTCTCTACATGCAGGGGGACTCTATGTATTAATTTTGTGATTTTCAGGTTTTGTAAAAAAAAGAAACTAAAAAAAAACGAAAACCATATATCCCCTCCACAGAGTACGGTGCTGCAAAAGTTTTAGGCAATTGTGAAAAATGCTGTAAACAAGGAATGCTCTCAGAAATAATGATTGTTTATTTTTATGAATTTACAAAATGGAAAGTGAGAAAATAGAAGAAAAGTATAAATCAAATCAATATTTGGTGTTACTACCTTTTGCTTTGAAACCAGCACCAATTCTAATAGGTACACTTGCAAAAAGTCAGGGATTTTGTATGATTACAGTCAGGTGTATGATTAACCAATTATACCAAACAGGTGCTAATGATCATCAGTGTCACAAGTAGGTTGAAACAGTCATTAACTGAAACAGAAACAGCTTTGCAGGAGGCTTAAAACGTGTTGAGGAACAACCAAACTCTACCGAGGTGAGGTAAGGCCAAGGCCAAGCTACTCGAGTATGCACGGAAACATAGGAACTGGGGTGCAGAAAAATGGCAGCAGGTGCTCTGGACCGATGAGTCAAAATGTGAAATATTTGGTCGTAGCAGAACACAGTTTGTTCGTTGATGGGCTGGAGAGCGGTAGATTAATGAGTGTCTGCAGGCAACAGTCAAGCATGGTGGAGGCTCCTTGAACGTTAGGAGCTGCATTTCTGCAAATGGAGTTGGAGATTTGGTCAGGATTAATAGTGTTCTCAATGCTGAGAAATACAGGCAGATACTTATCCATCATGCAATTGTTAGGATCCTGTGTCTGCTGATATTTTCTAGTGTGTGTGTGTGTGTGTGTGTGTGTGCTCTCCTACCTTCTCTGCAGGGGCGTGGCTGATTGGCGACAGGTGCATCTCGTTCAGGCTCATCAACCCCAGCTTTAAAAGAGTAAAGGCTGCAAGCTGACGCCAGATTGTTCTCGCTTCCAACGTGGTAAAGACTGCCAACCTTTGCTCTAAGAAGTTTATCTTCAAGATCCTTGTGCGCTTATTCTAACTGGTTTCCTCACAGATCCTGATCCAGACTCCTTTGTCCTCCGAAGTTGGTTTCCTTCTCTGATCTCCGTTCGATCGGCGATACCTACTGGAAACAACTTACCGTTACTCTGGATTCCCTCCTGGTCAGCTTCTGCCTCGTTACCTCCGCTGGTCTGCCTTTTCTCCGTCCGTCTGCCCGCTCCACCTGCTCCACCTGCATACACACACAGCCTTGCACAACATCAGCCTCCATCTACCTCCGGTACTGGATCCTACTTACCTTCCCTAAAGATCAGACATCGTGTGAGTAACCATTTTACATTCTGCCTCACTCACCTGTCTACCTCATCTAACCTCCACTCTCTGCTGCAGTTCCTCCGACTGCCATCGTGGACCCATTCCCTGGCATTCTTCCAGAGACTTTCACATTTACTAATTGTAAAATAAATACTACTTATAATATCCAAAATACTGTCTGGTGTTCTGATTTTGTTGCTGCCTTTGAGTCAAAAAACTCTGCAAACATGACAGCAATACCATCAGGGAGGCGTATGATTGGTCCCATATTTATTCTGCAGCAAGACAACGACCCCAAACATACAGCCAAAGTCATTAAGGACCATCTTCAGCGTAAAGAACAACAAGAAGTCCTGGAAGTGATGGTGTTTCACCCACAGAGCCTTGATGTCAACATCATCAAAGACCCCTCGACAAGCTAGAACGGCATATTGTTCATCATTAAGAAAGGCAAATAAGAACAATCCTAGGCTTCTTTTTAGTACAGTCGCCAAACTTGGAGTCATAGCTCCGACCCAACAATTCCATCAGCTCTCAGCAGTGATGACTTTATGGGATTCTTCATTAATAAAATTAATTCTATTAAAAATAAAATCATTGGCGTCCTCCCAAACATGACTACTTCTTTCAGTAAGTGAGGCAGCATCGGAGAGAACTGTAGAACCTCATTTGTGTTTGGACTGTTTTGATTCAGTCAAGCTTTCAGAATAATCAAAAATATTAGCCTTAACTAAACTTTCAACTTATATGTTTGCCCCAATCCTGATCAAATTACTTAAGGAAGTGTTCCCTTTAGTTCCTGGTCCCATTTTAGATATGATGAATCTATCCTTAGTAAACGGATACGTAGCACAGGAATTTAAGGTTCCGCTTAATAAAACCTTTACTTAAAAGCTGCAGTAGGTAACTTGAATAAAAGTAACTTTTTGTGATATTTCCTAAAACTGTCCATATGTCCGGAAAGTAGGAAATGAGATTTGTGATCTGTTAAAAAAAGCAGCTCAATTGGTCACGCCTACAGCCTGAAAGCGTTTAAAACCGATTCCGAGTTGGCACTGTTTCTGCTTGACAGGTAATTACCCTTCCTTGATTAAAGTGGACCTGGCATAAAATTCCCCGCGACGTTTGGGCCCGTTTTGGTCACACTCTAAGTACCTTAATACTGTATCAAAGGATTGTTAGCCGTAACTCAGCTTTGTTGTAGAATTGCAGCCCCTACTAGGAGCCCCTTCTGTTAGCATTAGCACAGAACGACCGAGTTTTGGTGGGCGGGGCCCAAGTCATGCGCCTCTATTGTCAAATGAGTCTCTAACGTCCGTATCTGATGAAACACTGACAGACATGCATTTGCGCACCACAAATTGCCCAAATTCCAATATTATGTATGAAATGTAATTAGGTTTAGGCCTAATGATATTGTGTGTTGAACAATAATCTGTTTACAAATTACAGGCCTAATAAAATATTTGATCAGTAATGCCTCAGTTATCGGCTACTGTAACTATGTAATGGTGTTTCAATTTGATCCGGAATTTGATCCAGACACCGAGGCACCTGAGGACGAACCAGAAAGGTAGAGGACGTCTTCCACAGGTGATCCAGACAGACGTGCTGTGCACGGAGGGGAGGGGCTGTGTGTGTTTGTTTGTGCGAGAGAGACGTGAGTGACAGAGAGACGAAGAGAGAGCAGGGAAACGAAATGCTGAACGAATACGCTGCGTGTTTAAAATAGCGTAAAAAAAGAAAAAACGAAACTCAAAATGTGACAGTCGGTGTTGATTTTTGATTTTTTTTGGGGTCGGTGTTGAATCTGTGACAGTCGGAGTTTAATCTGTGGTGCACCGCCAAAGATTCGTCATGTGTGGGAAACACTGGTATATAACAGCTGAAGGACATTATTGCGGAAATATACTTACTTGTATAGGGATACTTGCTGGTTCACGGAGAGTTGGTATTGATCCGGGTAAAAGTTTAAGACGATCTGCGAATCCACTGCTGTATTGTCCCAAGTTAATAAAACATTCGTCAGAGAAATGTTTGCCACAAACAACCACGCGCTTCGGGAGTCGGTCGGGTTCATTCCCTGCATAAATAAAGTCCATCCACAAGCTTTTCAGTGGCTCGGAAGAGGGGAGGACAGTGTCGATTCGGTCTGGACTCCATGCTGTCGCTTTGTTGTTTGCCTTTTACCGTAGCTCTCGTTCTTTAGGTTGTAATACGCGCCGCGGGGGGAGGGACTTGGAGAGTGTAGTTCAGAGAAGGGGGTAATTGGCTGGAACTCAATGATGTCATATGGCGAAACGTGAGGTCATATGCCGAACTGCAAAACAGCCCGTTTCTGAGTGCTAATTTCACTATGTAGGCAGACATACCCGGGGACAAAGGAAACACTAATCAGTAGTTTTAACCCCTTAGGGGAGATAGGCAGGATGGGAAAACTACTAAAATATGACCAAAAAACTCAAAAAATGCCAATTTCATGCCAGGGGCACTTTAATATTTGTTTTGTTTTTTTGGTGGTGGTATTACAGTAAACCTCCGCAGCGCGTGCGATCATCTGTGCACTCACAGCTAATGTTGTCATATGTGGTTTACTGTTAGGAAATTTTCACGAAAGTTTGTTTTCTAAGTCGCGTCAGCTGATTATCTTTGGCAGTTGTTACGCCAGTAGCGCAGCCGAAGGAGGGAGGAGAGCATTGGAGGCGGGGCTTGAGTGCATCAGAGAGGGAGGGGGAGTGATGTGAAGCTTGTTTGGGTTTAAATTTTCAAGCAAAATCTGCTCTCCTCTCTGAGTTACCTACTGCAGCTTTAAGAAACCTTCCCTCGATCAAGATGACTTAGTTAATCACAGACCTATATCTAACCTTCCTTTCTTATCTAAAATCCTTGAGAAAATTGTTGCTAATCAAGTATGTGAGCATCTGACCAGTAACAACCTGTTTGAAGAGTTTCAGTCAGGTTGTAGAGCTCATTATAGCACTGAAACAGCACAGCAAAGATTACCAATGATATTCTTATGGCCTCAGATAATGGACTTGTGACTGTTCTCTTCTTGTTAGATCTCAGTGCTGCTTTTGATACAGTTGATCACAATATTCTCTTAGAAAGGCTTAACATATTGCAGGGGTTGTCTTTGCCTCTCTTCATTTGCTCCCTGTTCAATCCAGAATCTAATTTTAGATCCTTCTTCTTACATAAAAAGCCCTTAATAATCAAGCTCCATCAGACATCAGAGATCTGATTGTTCCATATGTTCCTAACAGAGCACTTCGCTCTCAGACTGCAGGTTTACTGGTGATTCCTAGGATTTCTAAAAGTAGAATGGAAGGCAGATGTTTTAGTTATCAAGTGGAACCTGTGCCCCTGGGCAAGGCATCAGGCTCCTCTCCTGTGGAACCAGCTCCCAGCTTTAGTCCGTGAGGCAGACACTCTGTTTACTTTTAAGGCCAGGCTTAAAACTTTCCTTTATGATAAAGCTTATAGTAAGAGTGTCTTAGGTCATCCTGAGCTATCTCTGTAGTTATGCTGCTATAGGCTTAGACTGTTGGAGACTGACCACTTTTCTTCACTCTGCTACTTTTCTTTTCTACTCTCTAGTGGTATTATATCCTATTATTTCGACTGTTAACTTTATTTTTTCTCAGTGTTTTTCTCTCCATAGAAGCTTTACAATGCCAGGTATCCTGTTAGCTGCAATAACCAGTTGTCAGCCTGCAACCCAGAAATCGTGGGTTCGATTCCTGCTTCCACCTGCTACATGTCGTTGTGTCCTTGGGCAAGACACTTCACCTACCCGCCTACTGGTGTTGGCCAGAGAGGCCAATGGTGTGATAGGGCAGCCTGGCTTCTCTCAGAATGCCCCAGGGCAGCTGTGGCTATAATCATAGCTTGCTTCCACCAGTGTGTGAATGTGAGAGTGAATGAATACTGGAGTTGTAAAGCACTTTGAGGGTCTCGAAAAGCGCTATATAAATGCAAGCCATTATTATTAATCATCAACCTCTTATAGAATAATCATCTAATGTGAACATGATGGATTAAAAGGTTCATGAATAGTGTTACAGCACAATGTGTTACACTAAGTGAGTTATCTATCTACTACAGGTGGGATATTCTTCAAAAATTATGACCCACCCCTTTAAAGAACCTTCTCCATCATTAGAGTGATCCCTTCATCCCTGCCATAAGCACAAAGATTCCACGATTCAACATCTTTCAGTAAAGAGGAATTTAAGGTGTGCCAAATTGTTGTTTATCCAAACCGAGAAACTAAACAGAGGGATGTCTGCTGTCATTTGTGCTGTCAAGTAATGTATTATCCCCTGTGAGCCTGTAAAAATTACCCTGCAAACCAACAAATCATTCATGTAGGACCACATGTTCATGTTCCACAGATGGCATGCGTAGTTTGACCAGTATGGAGTCCAATGGATAATTACAGACCTATAAAGACCGTTTTATGGGAGAAAAATTTAAGTGCTTTGAGTTGAGTTTTGTACAGGAAATAACCATTTGTAAAAACAGTAAATTCTAGGCTTTTACAAAGCCATCTGGTTCTCATGTGTTCTAAGAAGATTTAAATATAACCTCAAGTTAACAAAAACACACAACAGATTCCATCATTTCATGATTTACTAAACAATGACGAAGCTAATTACTACAAGATTCCCAACTCTTGTGGCTCCAAGACAATCCCAGATCACCCCCCAATCACCCACCCTCCACTACCATGATTGACAGTTTGTGCTCATAAACTGTGTATGGGCTTTTCCAAACATGGTGCTGGGAGTTATAGCTTAATTTCTCTTCTGTGTTTCATCTGTGCAAGGAAATATGCTCCACAAGTCTTGTGGGCAATTCAGAGACAACTTTGCAAACCTACGTTGTGTAGAGATTGTGAAATACCTTGGGGTTATTATCATTTACCATGCTAACAGAGGCATGTAGAGCCTCAGATGACGAATGGCATGGATAGAATGCATGGGGCAAAATTACAAGGTTATGAAAAGACTGGCCGCTGTCTTGCATGTTTCTCCATTTGTGAATGTTGTTTTTGATTGTACAATAACAAACTTTAAATCATTTGGAATTGGCCTCGTAACCCTTCCCACATTGACAGCCAGCAAGAGTTGCTTCTCTAAGGTCGTTGCATTTTTCTCTAAAATGTTCTTGATTTCAAGCTCCATCTTGGGGCCCCTCTTATTTAATATCTACTGTACAACCAATAAGATTAGCTATCATAACTGCAGATGATACTCAGCCCTACATTACAATATCACCAGGTGACTTTGAACCCATCCAAACCCGAAGTAAATGCATTGAACAAATCAATGGATGGATGTGCCGTAACTTTCTCCAGCTGAACAGAAACCAAACAGGAGTAATTACTTTTGGACCTAAAGAGGAACGATCAACAGTCAGAACACAGCTTCAGTTAATACAGCTAGAAACTACTGATCAGGCCCGAAATCTAGGTGTAGTAATGGACTCAGACCTGAACCTCCAGGGTCACATAAAGGCAATAACAAGGTCAGCCTTCTATCACCTGAAGAACATTTCTAGGATTAAAGGACTGATGTCGCAACAGGATCTCAAAAAACTCATCCATGCGTTCATCTTTAGTCGGATTGATTACTGCAACAGCGTTCTCACAAGTCTGCCTAAAAAGTCAATAAGACAGCTGCTGCTGATCCAGAACTCTGCTGCTCGTGTTCCTCACTAGAACCAGGAAAGTAGAGCACATCACCTCAGTTCTAAAGTCCTTACACTGGCTCCCTGTAGCTCAGAGAATAGACTTCTAAATACTTTTACTAGTTTATAAATCATTGAATGTCCTAGCGCCAAAGTATCTTGAAGATCTACTGTCATCCAACCCCCCAGACCACTCCGGTTCTTCTAATTCCAGTCTACTCAACATCCCTAGAATTAGAATCAAACATGGAGAAACAGCTTTCAGTTTCTATGCTCCTCTAATCTGGAACAAACTTCCAGACAACTGCTGAAACTCTGAGTTCTTTAAAATCAAGGCTAAAATCTCATCTGTTTAGAGCTGCTGTTCAGTAATTGTTTTCATGCATCATATGTTTTGTGTGTGCTTCATGCTTTATTGCTGTTTTTTACTTAATCCTAAATTCATGCCTGCTTTCGAGTAATGTTTTATGTGTCACATGCTCTGTGTGTGTTTCATGCTTTATTTCTGTTTTTACTTTGTCCCCTAACCATGTAAAGCACCTTGAATTACCTTGTTGTTGAAAGTGTGCTATATAAATAAAATTACCTTTCTTTGCCAAGCGTCAACAACGAAATAATAAAAAATAGGATGAAAAAAAATCTCCTAACCTCTCCCCATGTCCTGAGAACCCTAGGATAACCTCAAATCAAGTTACATATTTACAGATATATCCTCAGCAGAGGTCTCGTTAACCTAATATTTATTGTATTTGACTAGTTTAGAATGGTGACGGGAAAACCTGAAGGCCATCAGCCTTTCACACCCCTGATCACTTGGTGCACATGCGCAGACATTTCAACTTTAACCACAGGTAACTAAATAAATGAAAAGAACGATTCCTCTCAGACCAGGACACCGTACTCAATGCATCTTGCTATCCGAGACCTGACAGCGCTTTTAAGTTTTGGAGAGCATTGCTTCCAATAGCCCCGTGTTGTGCCAACCAACATCAAATCATGTTACATATTTACAAACATATCCTGCATATGCGCGTGCTGCGGGATTTCCTCCTACGGGGAAATGGCTCGTCCAGAGTGTCTTTCCAACTTCTGATCACTTCACCTGAGGTTTTTTCAGACAGAAGTTCTGGAATATTTGCAGACAATTCCATTCGGTCTTTAACCAGAGTTGTGTTTTCAAATACATGTAAGCAAGAAATGTACCGGAGGATCCTGATATGGGAGGAACCTCATGTCAAAAACCTCTGCAGTAATCCCACTATTTCATTACACACAAATGGGTGCACATTTCAGTTCCATTTGGAGCAGGAGGAACTTGTGAGACTGTGTGTTCAGGTCACAGCAGGTGAACTATTTTCATTTTAAATGCCGTTGTTTAATTTAATTGTTTATACTGTGCATCAAGCCACCGAGTGTGTAAGTTAGGTCTGTAATTTTCATCACAGGTACACTTCAACTGTGAGAGACAGAATGTGAAAAAAGTTTCAGGAAATCCCCTTGTATGATTTGTAAAGAATTTATATGTATAATGGTGCAGAAAATAAGTATTTGGCCAAAGACAAAAGTTCAATTCAATCCTTTGTAAAGTAACCTTGGTTGGCAATGACAGAGGTCAAAGGCTTTCAGTGGGTCTTCACCCGGTTTGCACACACTGTAGCTGGTATTTTGGCCCATTCCTCCATGCAGATCTTCTCTAGAACTGTCATGTTTTGGGGCTGTAGTTGGGACACAGACACAGACTTTCAACTCCCTCCACAGATTTTCTATTTGGATTGAGGTATGGAGACTGGCTAAGCCACTCCAGAACCTTGAAATACTTTGTAAGTAGCCACTCCTTCGTTGGCAGTGTTTTTAGGATCATTAGGCATGTTTCCATTATCGGAACTTCAGTGTAATTTAACCAGATCTTTTTCTTATGGGGTAAGTTGTTGGCCCGCTCCTCTCAGCCGCCGTGTCTCCTTACACAATCAGCCCTTTAGGGATCACTGATCAGCACAAAAAGAGCCCACAGCAGCAGAAATAACAAGAGATCCACATGGAAGAAGCAGAGCTTGTTGCTGTGTTTCTGTTTGCTGTTGTTATAAAGTGCTTCGCCACCAACTCTTCTAATGTTTACAAAGCCGATTGTTTGGTGACATCTGCTCATTTCCCTCTGAATTACAACCAATCAGGGCGACGTAACCACAGCTACCGGTGAGCGACTCGATCTAGCCATTCAGAGTACATACCCGCATTCAGGTACTCCGTTGGTTCTTGAAATGGACCCTGAAAACGGCCCTGTCGGTCCGGCCCGATGTAGTGGACACACACACATATCAAGAAGGTCCAGTCAAATGACTCTGAAGTTCAGATAGTGGAAACACACCTATTGACATGCTTGAAGATCCAGCCATGTTTCATCTTCAATACTCTCACTGATGGTAAGAGTTTTTTTCCCCATAATTTCACAATACATGGCCCCATTCATCCTTTCTTCAACATGGATCAGTCGTTCTGTCCCCCTTGTAGGAAAGCAGCCCAAAAGCATAATGTTTCCACCGCCATGCTTCACAGTAGGTTGGTGTTTTTGGGATGCAACTCAGCATTCTTCCCCCTCCAAACACGGCGAGTGGCGTTTATACCAAAGAGTTCTGTTTTAGTCTCATCTGACCACATGATATTCGCCCAATCCTCCTCTGGATCATCCAGATGGTCTCTGGCAAACTTTAGACGGGTCTGGACATGTGCTGAACCAAGGAGGGAGACTGCAAGACTTTAATCCATGACTATGTCGTGTGTTACTAATAGTGACCTTTGTTACTGTGGTCCCAGCTGTCTTCAGGTCATTGACCAGTTCTCCCCTTGTAGTTCTGGGATGTTTCCTCACCGTTCTCAAGATTAGTTGTACCACACTGTGAGATCTTGCATGGAGCCCCAGTTTAAGGGAGATTGTCAGTGATCCTGTATTTATTCAATTTTCTATTAATTGCTCGAACAGTTGATCTCTTCTCACCAAGTTGCTTGCCTATTGTAGATTGGCTCATCCCAGTCTAGTGCAGGTGTATAATCTTGTTCCTGGTGTCCTTTGACAGCTCTCTGGTTTTGGCTATGGTGGAGGTTGGAGTCTGACTGCTTGAAGGTGTGGACAGGTGTCTTTTATACAGATAACGAGTTCAAACAGGTGCCATTAATACAGTTAACTAGTGGAGGATAGAAGAGCTTCTTAAAGAAGAAGTAACAGGTCTGTGAGGGCCAGAACTTTTGCTTGGTTGTAGGTGCTAAATACTTATTTTCTGCACCATTATACAGATAGATTCTTTAAAGAGTAACTAAACCCCAAAACAACTTTTTTTGCTTATAAACTGTATAAATGGGTCTTTACCAATGCAATCTTTCACTTTCTGGGAATTTTTTTACATTGTCGTGTAAATTTGTTTAATTCTACACTTATTGGTCTAAAAACGTCTTAGTTTGGAGTTGGAATTGCAAGTTTTGATCAATTGCGTTTTTCAGGTTACCATTACTATCACATTATCACTTAGTTAGCATAGCTAACATACTGTTTTGAACGTTAGCCTATGTTGGCATTAGAACTCAGAGACTGTACCCATCCTGTCTCCCTCTGCCTCAGCAGCACCGGCAGCGCCGGCCTCGGGCAGGGCTGACTCAGCGACCTGAGCCAGCGGATCGAATTGATACGGCTTGGGGCCTCTGGGCTCCATAAAGCCTCCCTCTACCTTTGGTGAGGGCGGAGGAGATCCGCTGGCTCAGGGTGCTGAGTCGGCACTGCCTGAGGCCGGTGCTGCTGAGGCAGAGGGAGACAGGATGGGTCCAGTCTCTGAGTGGTAATGGCTAACGTTTCGAAACAGATGAACGTCGATCAGATCGATCAGTCGCAAAACTGCGAACGTTGCTTCGGTCATTGTCCATGTGTCAGATTAAGCGAGCTGTCACTGTCCTCCTGAATACACCTGCACGTTCCCCCCTTCACTCATCCTCCAAACTTGGCCACGCCCCTCGTTGCCTCCTGGCACTGCCCACTTTGGTTGAATTTTTCAAATGTTGTCTGGGGGCGGGGTTATGCTTTTTCATGGAGTTCAGTTCCACTTTAAGAATTTATACAATGTGATTTTCTGGATTTTTCTTTTACATCCCGTCTCTCACACTTGAGGTGTACCTATGATTAAAATTACAGACCTCTCAAACAGTCAAACAACTTGCACAATCGGAGACTGCCAAATAATTTTTTTGCCCCTCTGTATATAGTTTTCTATTCAGCTTGTTCAGATTGAATGCGATTTAAAATGAATTAAGAATGAAATTCTATTGAATATCTTAAAATTTTAAGCACCAGGTAAAAAATAGATTATGACCTAATTTTTTTTACCCTGTCGGTCAAGATGACGGACATCAAAAATGTCTACCGCGACCTCTGATCCTCAGCTATAATATACATGGATGGTTCAAGTTACATTCTTCCATTTAGTGTCTTAGCTACCTGTCAACAAAGGTTAATATTACACTACTTTATTCCTTTCACTTTAGCAGTTTATAATTCGAGAGGTAATATCTAAATTAAACTGAACCCAATTGTTTATCAAGAGTCCTTTTACTTCTCTATGTATTGAATTGCCTGACCATCTGAGGATGGAAGTTTAATGTTCTATACGCAGTCTACGAGTGCCCCTGGTAGTTAAATGAGGGGTGCCATTCTGTGGGAGCCATTCCAAAGATTTGCTGCCCCCAGCACATCTTCATCAGTGCAGAGAGAGTGTCTACATAGCATAGTATGCAATTAAGCAATATTATGGGTCGTGGTTGTGCAATTTGAGTGGTTGAGAATTTTCAGGAAGTGGCACAAATGTGCAGTGTATACGTTTCAAGTCTATATTGCAAATTTGGATATATCCAAAAAGTGATGACAGCCTGGCTTAGTTTGTGATCAAATAGGATTTGCTACAGCATCAGAGACGTAAGACGGCCATAATTAAGCATGATTTACTTAAACCCGCTTATCTTCATACAATATTGAAATGCCAAGCAGATTAACATAGACATTTCTTAATGTCTTAGGATGTTATGCAGACACTCTGTCTGCACTGGTAATGTTTATCTCTTCGGTATTGTAAATGCTTCGTGTAATTCCTACAGAAGGACACCCTGACATATTATGCTATCAATTCAATTTATAAATATTTGAACACTTTGATGCTCATTGGGTGTATAAATAATATTTTACTTTAATCCCCAGATGGTCAGGAGGTCAAGAAGCATAGAAACAGAAAAAAGCGGGACTGTGACCTCACGGCAACAGTGACATACCCTGTCCTGATAGCGACTGAATGTTTTACACCCTTCTTCCCCATATATATGCACTATACCACCTGCTTTTGCCCCTCAGTTGTTAGAATAGATGACAATTCACATAACAATAAGTACCGACTAAATTATTATTGGAAGATGTTTAAGGTCTGCTTTTTATTCTAAAGGTTTTAGGTTTGCAAAATACTGTAGAAGTTAGGTTCTTGTGCCAAAAACTTGAGTAAATGTTTCAGTTATCAGTCATCACTCCGCATTCTACAAGGAAGCAAGGCAGACATAGGAAAGAGCAAGCATGCCATCATAACTAGATACAGAGCCATCTCACAAACAGAGGCCTACACAGAGAGGAAACTTATGCATTCAGCAAACAACCAAGGTTTACCCAACCAATCCATCTCTCTCTGTCAGTTCTTGCAGGCGATGCAACAGCGCCGGGCAAACAAAGCAAACATGATAAATATGGTCTTACAGAAGGAAAATATGTTTTTCAGAACTTTCGCTTCCATTGACTCATAAAGTAATACTTCAGTTCGGCTTTGGTGTCTGGATCCTCTACGTCATTGACCAACATGCAGAATTTCCAACAAGCACCAAAGAGGTGGTATTCATGTGCTCTCGGAAATAACGGACACTTCCTCTTGCCCTGTGCTTTGACCTGCATGTTCTGAGCTGACAGCACACACCCCATGATGGTTAAAGTGACACAAGTCTGCTTTAAGATCTCACTGGGAAGCTGCCATCATATAATCAGGCAGGCTGTGGCAGGTGAGAAACAAACCGACGTTTCAGATGCAAGTAAGTGGAGTTGAAGGACAAACAGAAGTAGAGTGCGACTGGTGGGGAACTAAAAGACCAGAACTGCAACTGTTCACATTGCAGAAAGCGCAGCATCGTGTTTCAAGCCAACTCCTGTTGTCGTGGCAGTTTTAACAGGAGCCTGGTGTATCTGTGAGAAAGAAAAAAAAAACTGTGTTTAGACTGGGAAAGGAGCGGAAGACAGGTGTGTACTGTTTGTTTAGGGGGAGCCTCAGCCAAACCTGTTGCAACACTCCTCCGACTCTTTACTACCTCCACACAAACAGGACAGACCGTGCACACACGCTCACAAGGTATATTTACTGATGCTTGAGCTGTTCTGCTCTAGGGTATAACCGAGGTGGCTGATCTGTTTAACGCGAGAAGATTTATGCAATTTGTGAAAATCCAAGCGCTTAAGACAGGCTTACGTTTTGACATCTGTGATAAAGGTCCAGAGTAGAGCATGCATGAGATGAATCCTGTTCCGTAAAGAGGGTTTACCCGTGTATGCATAGAGAGGTCTGCTTGTTGAAGCAAACCTTAATTTTTTTATGCTTACCATCAAATGAGATAGACACTCCTGGTATTTTGGTGTGTTTTAATGATCCTGTATGTGGTTAAATACTATAAAGCTGAGTTCACAGTGGTCCCTTGATAGATAAATAGATGGATGGATGGATGGATGGATGGATGGATGGATGGATGGATATCGCCGTATACAAAATACTTCTGTCTTGAGCTCCCATGCTTTCACATATTTTAACACACAAGCTGTTCCAGAGCAGAAAAAAGGAGTGAAAAAACAAGCAAGAGGGAAGTTAAAAGATTGCCAGTAAGAAAGGCGAAAGAAGGGGGAGTAAGGAATCTAAGTCCCAATTTATTTTTAGACTAAAAACAGGAGTTCTCCTGTTCACTTCCCAAGCGCTGAAACATGGAAGGAAAAAAGTGAGAGAGGGAGGTTATACAGTGCTCTGAAAAAGTATTTGCCCCCTCAGGGCAAAATTCTTGACGATCATCAAGATGTTTTTTAGTAAATGCGAGACAAGCCGTTTGGTGTTTTTGGTCAGCTGTGCTTTGGCTCAGTTTCTTTCTTGAACACTGACCTCAGTTAAACCAAGTGAGGTCTGCAGGGCTTTAGACTGTTGTTCTGGGTTCTTTTGTGACCTCTAGGGCGAGTGCTCTTTGGATTACTTTTGCTGGGACACCCACTCCCAGGATGGCTCACCGCTGCTCCGCGTTTTCTCCTTTTAGCTCTCACCGTGGTTCAGTGGAAAGGCTAGTGAAATCGAGCAAAGAAATCTGGTAAGTCACATCTGATCCAGATTTACCAAAGGGTGCTGTCCAGGCTGATTTAGATGTTTTTTTTCCCCTTCTTAAATGAAATCACAGGATGAAAACTGTTTGTCTGATATTGAAACTTGTTTAATTATCTCAAACATTTTTGTTGGGGGGGGCGGGCAAAAAGTCTGTAAGGGGCGCAAATACTTTTCACAACACCCATACACACCTAAACTCATCACACACTTGTCGAGTATGTGAGGTGCCTGCCCTCCAAACACAACGTTGTGCTCTCCAAACCACACTCCCATCTGGATCCCCATGTGCACACCGTCTTCCTGTAAACATAACATATCTCTCTGTGATTTTGAGATGTTTTTGCCAAAACAAACATCAGTTAAAAATGAGAAACTCTTGTTGCTACAGATTGATCCCCCCTCCTCCCCAGTTTGACCTAACTGGCTGTAGTCAAGATGTGGAGTGCGTAAGGAACAAACAGAACAAGCAAAGAACAGGCCAGTGATGAGCCGAGAAAGAAAAAGAGGAGCCGCAATGTTTGAAACGAGGCACGGCGGGAACAGAACGTGTGAGACAACGTAGATGGAGACAGTCATTAGGTGGAATAACCTTTTTAATACAATCTCTTCAACCGAAGGATCTATGCTTTATCTGCAGGCTGTTATTATCAACTAAAGATGTGGTTGATAGGGTTGTGAGCCGAGACAAAACAAACATGCAAAGTCATAAGGGAGTGTTCATTGTAGCTAAAGCGCACACACCTTCCCACTCAACCAAGAAACATGTCAGCTGCACAAGAGCAGAGCTAGGAAATGAGACTGATCACGTACAGGCATTAGAGCCACGCTTATATGCCAACACAAAATAGTGCATGAGAGCGAAATGGAAGGAAAAGGAAACATGGTTTTAAAATTCTTTAAAGTGTGATTGTGTATGAATTCAGTCGCCGTCTACTCCGCCGACTGCACCGGGAAACACGGTGGTGGCTGCATCATGCTGGGGGGGAGGCTTTTCTTCAGCAGAATTGATAGGAAGGTGAATCTAGGGTAATGCTGGATTAAAAAAATCCAAAATCTAAATCCAAATGAAAACTGATGTTCACAGATGATATCACTCCAATCTGATTGACCTTGAGCTATTTAGCAAAGAAAAATTGGCAAAATATGTAACCGTGCTGTAATTACAGGCCAGTCTCTAGTATTGCCTCAAGAACAGTAATGGTTCTCTGATAAATGTTGCACCAGGCAAGTTCGTTTTTTTTTTCTTCTGTCCCCCAACCAATTAAAATGCAGGGAATTATTTGTTAGAGGGATTATTTGCTTATCAACACAGTGGATGCGCGTGTAACCTAGCTGTAGAAAGAGACAGTGGCCCTTCAAATTGGCTCTGGTTCCCGTTGTTATTAGTTGCGGTTTTCTTGCAGTTGCAGTATGGGTTAGCGATGTTGTCAGAGTACTACAACAATTTATCACCTTGTGATAAAACAAGTTATGCTGCATATTGTTGCATTTTTCATCTTCTCGCTTGCAACCAAAGACGTCTTTTGTTTGCCTTGAAAGGGGTGCGAGTCGGTGGAATTCTATAGAACTTGCATGTTTTGTTGTGTTTATCAAAGCGATTTGGGCAACTAACAGCACAACAAGACATGATTGTTACTCTTTCTGCAGACGACACGCACAGTAGAGCAGGCAGTGATGCAGACTGGTAATCCCTCTATAGTCTGGGATAAAATGCAGTCCAGTCCCACACAAAATGCCTCAGCTAGGCTCAGCAGCAAGCAGAGGATGCCTAAACACACAAGGGCACCAACATCCCATTTGACTGTACATGCATGGAAGACTTATTCAGAACAAAACTGACATATAAGTTGTTTTTTTGTTTGTGTGACAGTGTGAGGTCCTGTCACTGTGTCTCCGACTGATCAAGCGGCCTGGCTACTTAGCAACAGGGATATCCCTTTGGTTGACTGGCAAGTGCATATGACTCTCACTTGGGACTCTGGGGATCAAATCCCACCTGGGCCCTGGTTGTGCACCTTGCCACATTTGTTTGTTTTTATTTGGAGTTTGTATGACCCCCATGTTAGTGCTGCCCTGGGCAACTGCCGGAATGGCCTCTATTAGAAACCACCACTTACCACTAAATATGAATGCTTTGCATTATTTGTTTTGTTGAATTAATTAAATACTTAAATTCATGTCTGTAGCGTTAGCATGACACAATATAAAAAAGTGCATGGGGTGTCAATATTTTTGCAAGACACTCTAGGCCAGCGGTGCCCAAGTCCAAACCTCAAGAGCTACCATTCTGCAACTTTTAGACACATCTCTGCTCCTATACACCCGAATCAAATAGCTGAATTATCTCACCAGGAATCATTCAGCTCTGCAGAGGCCTAGTAATGAGCAGTTCATTTGATTCAGGAGAAGGGAGGCATCTAAAAGTTGCAGGACTGGACTTGGGCAGTCCTGCTGTAGGCATTTAGGATGGGGTCAATGGAAACTAGGTCACCTATAGAAGTTTGTCAATGGGCATGCATCTCGATGATGGTGCCCAACAACCAACCAGGCCAATGTGGCGCACTCCCCATCTGGATCCCCCACCGTATGCCCGCGACTTCCCCCTCGCCTCACCTCCAAGGTGTCACAGAAAGCGGCCTTGTTCCAGGGCCCTCTCCTTCTTTCCACTGGGAACCCTCAAAAATCCCAGATATCCATGCAATTTCCGGCGCTATGTTTATTTGGCGGTAAGGAAGGGGGGGTGCGAGAAAAAAGGCCTCAGTCACAAACAGTCTGAGAGTAAACATGTGCAGGGGGAGGGGGGGAAGGTGGTTGTGCGGTGGGAAGGACTGAGGCCCATGTGTTCTCATCCTGACACACAGATCCCACCTCGGCAGGGACACACAGCGGTTCTCTGTACAGGCCACAGCCACCTCAGTTTGATCAAGGCCCATCCCTTTACTCTGCTCCATGGACAGCGTCCTCTGCTGGAAAAACAGGCACATTACATGAGAAAAACACAAACAACAACTAACCTGGTTGAATAGACAGACATGATAGATGGACTGGGACCTCATCTGCAGAAATCTGGGTGAAGAACCAAAAAGCAAAGCTCTTGACTCACTGTTCCTTTTACTTTTATACCCTCACCTGTGGTCAATAGATTTGGATCAGGACTGAAGGAATGTGATCCCAGTTACTGGCATGGGCTTCTTCTGTAGGGTGGTTGGACTAACACTTAGAGTTAGTGTGAGCTTTGTCTAAAGCCGATGCTTCTTCAACATTCAAAGGAGTCCGGAGAGGTGGTTTGGGCATCGGCTCACGATGTTTCCTGGTTGCCCCTCTGTAAAGGTTTTCCTGGTGCACCGTACCAGAGGAAACACCGAAGCAGACATAGAACCCCCTGGGGAACTACTTATCTTTTCTGAACTTGAAATTCCTTTGGATCTCAGAGAATGAGCTGCAGAGAATCCAATCTCGGATGAGCATAAGGCAATGAATGGGTGGATTTAATTGAAAATCCAAGAAATCCAAAAAAATAAAATGTAGTGACAGTGGGGCAAACGTTTTTTGTCAGCCACTGATTGTGCAAGTTGTCCCACTTATAAAGATGAGAGACTGTGACAGTGAGAGACAGAATGTAAAATAAAATCCAGAAAATCACATTGTATGATTTTTAAAGAATTTATTTGTATAATGGTGCGGAAAATAAGTATTTTGCACCTACAAACAAGCAAGAATTCTGGCCCTCATAGACCTGTTACTTCTTCTTTAAGAGGCTCTTCTATCCTCCACTCGTTAACTGTATTAATGGCAACTGCTGAACTTATCTATATAAAAGACACCTGTCCACACCTTCAAACAGTCAGACTCCAACCTCAGAGACCAGAGAGCTGTCTAAGGACAAGATTGTAAGGACACCTGTACAAGACTGGGATGAGCCAATCTACAACAGGCAAGTACCTTGGTAAGAAGAGATCAACTGTTGTAGCAATTAATAGAAAATTGATCGTAGACAATCTCCCTCGACCTGGGGCTCCATGCAAGATTTCACCTTGTGGGGTACACATGATCTTAAGAAGGGTGAGGAAACAGCCCAGAACTACATGGGGGGGACTGGTCAATGACCTGAAGAGAGCTGGGACCACAGTAACCGTAACACAGTAACACACATGGAAACATTATGCTATCAGGCTGCTTTTCTGCAAAGGGGACAGGACGACTGAACCATATTAAGGAAAAGATGAATGGGGCCATGTATTGTGAAATTTTTGGGGAAAAAACCCATCCAATGTGACGTCCTGAATTTTTGTTTTCACGTTCTCTCTCTTACAGTTGAAGTGTGCCTATGATGGAAATTACAGAGCTCTTTCATCTCTTTAAGTCGGACAACTCACACAATCGGTGGCTGCCAACAGTTTTTCTGCCCCACTGTAAATAGTTTTCCCTTGGTTCTCTTCCCTTTTTCTTCAATGAAGATGGCCAAAGCAGTGGTATAGGTAGAGCATGGAATGGGGCGTCAGGGTAGGAACAAGGTGAGGGAGGGGGAGAGTTTTCAGGAGTCACGAGGGGTACGTGTAGGTAGGGTTCCACCCGATTGACGGGGGCGTGAAAGTGGGGCCTCCGGTCCCTCCTGGTCACAGATGGCTGTTGCAGGTTGTTTGAGACGATGGAGTTCCTTGCATTGCTGTCTGTAATCCCCCGACTTTGTAACCAAGCACAGAGTTTGACATCGTCTTCCGTCTCATTGGGCATGGGAGCCACATATTTCTGCCTTCCTGCATAGCCCACCTTGTACCTCTGCTTCTTTCTTTGCTTCATCTCTTTGACAGCAGGATCCTCTAACGACTGAAACGGAGTCACCAGCCAGGCTTGCTTTTTTGTGTTTTTCCAGTTAACTGTTGCAGATACACTCCGACAAGAAGGAAGCTTTCTGTCTTGCTGCTTGGTATGGGCTTGCCAACATTTTGACACCAAAGACCACTCATTTGAGCTGAACACAGCTCTCTTCTGTAGATCAGAGCTCCTCTCGGGTTTGATTGCATCCCCCGAATGTACATCAATGCAATTCAGTGCGAGCTCCTTTTGCTGACCAAAGTTTTTCATCCTTAAATCAGTAAAAGTACATGCTTCTGTGTGTGCTGTACTTGCAGGAAGCACAGCTCTGGATCTGCTGAAAATGTAACGGAGTCGTCTGTGTGGGGGTAGGCTGGCCCAGAGCCCAGGCCGCCCATTGCAACCAAACAACGGTGGAGGTCTTTGACGGGAAGGAGGTCTTGAATCTCCCAGTGTGTTGTACACACTATTATCCATCTTGAATCCTACATCCATTAGCACAATGTCCAAATCCTTAAACTAAGATTTTTTTCTTAGTTTTTTTTTTCCATCATCTAGTCCCAACTAGTTTACCTTTTTTTTATATAATCCAGTCACTGTCTGGATGTTTACCTGAGTTCCTCTCTCCTCAGAGTTTGTTTGTCTGAGCTTGACTTTCCCCCCACTTTGCTTTGGATAACACCGACCTAACTCCAAACAACCCTCCCACCTCTAATCTCTTTCATGCCGTTTGTGTCCTAGACATGAAAGGCACAACACTCTGTTCTCCATTCCATCCCAGCTCAATAAATAATGAATCGACAGTATAAAAAAAGCACAGGTGAATCTACAGATTTCCCAAGACCATTTCATCCGCTGACTAGACAGCTCAATTCTGGTATCTTTTTTTCTTTTTTAACCAATCAGTGCCCAATAACTGGGTTAGACTTTTGAACAAATCACATTAGTAGGCTCTGTAGTCTGTCCCCTAAACCTATATAGTGTATAGCATTAGAATGACAACTGAATTCAGTGGTAGGATCATGTTCATATTTTGAGTCAATGCCACCAAACAAAAACTGCTCTTGGGGATTTCCAATTTGATCCTAATTCCTATTTTGGCACGACGGAAAAAATAATTCCAGGAGACTTTCTTCTTCCGGAGAACTTTATTATCAGTTGCTGTAACCGTCACCATTAGAAAAGCAAAAATGTGTTAATTTATTCTTTGTTCTTTTTTATTTCCAAGTTTGCCTATGTATCAAAAGAAATTGAATTGTACGTAAAGACAGCAACAACAAGGAACCAGACTGCTGTGAGATTGGTCTGTGTTTTAATTTAGTTTAATGCAGGGGTGTCCAAAGTGTGGCCCACAACCTCAATTCTAAAATGAGGCAAATCTGGCCTGCAAGCATAGGGCAACACTTTTTTTAAGGGCTAAATTTTCACACAACTTTGTCACGTTTTAGTGTTGCAGTTGGACCCAAGAAACAGGCAGAGTTGGAGGCAGAAATATGATTTAAAGACTTTAATAAAATAGATACTTTTAGGCAGGCACGAAAGGAAACAGGACAAGAAACCGGTAGGAAAACACGAGCAGGGAACCAAGAGATAACATAAAGCAATGAGAGTATATGTTAGTATATATGAAGTATATGATTATATGTTTATTTCATTTTTTTCTTGTATTTGTCATCATCTGTATTCATTGAATCAATTTTTTTTACTTACTGACACATTTAATCGTATTTTTCCTCCGTTTTTCTTATTCTATATTTATTTATTAGAAAGTTTTAATTTACTGACATTTTATTTTTTCTTATATTGTATTTATTTAATATTTTTTATTTACAGTGACATTTTATTTATTTTTTCCAATTTTTTCATATGCTGTTTTTATTTACAGTACATACCAATTTTAAATTCACTGTACAGGCAAGTCACTTTTTTCCTTTTTGTCATATTCTCGATTTATTTACTACATCTTTAATTTACTGTCAAGTCTTATTTATTTTTTCTCATTTTTCTTTTGTATGTATTCAAGTAAGATTTTTAATATACAGTCACGTTTTACTTGCTTATTTTTTCTCCGTTTTTCTTATTGTGTATGTATTTAACACTTTTTTTTTCTACTGACACCTTTTCATCATACATTGATTTATTTTCTCCTCCACACAGAAGCCTAGAAGACGTTGCACCTCAATAAAGCTCCTCCACCTGCTGTCTTGACATCTAACCCGCGGCTTTCTTTAAGAGAGTTTTAGCTGTCGTTGCGACTGATGTGATTCAAATAGCGAATGTATCCCTCTTACCTGGACATAAAAAAAGTCAAAACGAGGGAACGATATTCCCCCGCTGGATCCTCAGGTGTGTACTACTCAACTTGTCCAGACGATGGAGCTACTCGCGGAGCAGAGGCTGTGATCGAGGAGAACGGAAGCACTTCATTGGTCCGTGAGGCCAGGCTCAGCGGTTACCAAACTTCAAGGTAAGACCGTGTGAAGGTGTGAAGGGTCCTTTCTGGTCGGGCCTGCTGTGTGGGACGTTTAGGACGGGGCGGTGACAGTGTTTGGTTCGGGGAACTCTGTGTGGTTCACTACGATAGGAGACGTTCAGCCGCCGAGGTGAGGAGGAGGAGGAGGACGGAGAGGGCAAAGTCATACGTAACGTGGATTAATGGTGGAAAAGCGAGCAGCCGGTAGATTTGGAGTCTGAGCAGAAACTCGGACAAAGTTGTTGCGAAAGGATCGGTTGTTCAAATAATAAACGTCCAGATGGTTTAACCTTTATTCTGGTTATATTAGCTTTATAACCGCAGATCAACATGGCTGTGTATGAAGGGGTTAAAAAAAAGCCAATTTACAAAAAAAAAAAAACCGCACGTTGTAAGATTACTTAAGTGTTTTTTCAAAGTAATTCCCTTTCAACAGATGGGAAGCAGATTATTTGACCTTGTGCTAGTATAAATTTGTGTCACTATTTTAGTAAATCATCATTAATATTTGAAGCCTGTGTGATTTATTATAGTTTGCTGTCAGTCAACCAATTAGTAAGGGCAGAAATCGTCATGCGCCGTTTAAAGTATGGGATCCGACATGGGCCAAAAACACTTGACCAGGCAAGAGAAGGAACTTTGTTTGATACTCCCCACGACACAAATGTTTACATCGTTTAATTTTAAAATTTTATAAATATTTAAATTACATTTTGATAATTGAAGTTCTAAAAATGTCATAAACATAATATGTTCTCATAAAGCAAAAAAACCAAAAATTAGTAGAGCTGTCTGCTCGGGTAGAGTATGCAGTCAGCTACTATTCAAATACACCATATGTAACTTGTTTTCAAACACCATTGCCTTAATTAGATTTGGATGGTTCTGATTTATTTGAGACCAGAACAAATCAATTTTTTGCTATTGTAATTGGTGAAAAACCGTAATAGCCCTGTTTAACCCTGGAGGACCTGGACATAGGAAACCACGGGGGGAGGGGGATTTCAACCCATTAGATGGTTTTGTAGGAGAAAGTGTTCAGATTTTTTGTGGTTTTTGCAACGTTTTATTAAAATGTAATATTAAATATATCAAATATGCTCTATTTTGTACTAATGCACAAAAATGACATGTACACATGTTCTAGACCAGTGGTGTCCAAAGTCGGGCCTAAAGGGTCGGTCTCCTACATGTTTTAGATGTTGCCCTGGGTCAACACACCTGAATCAGATTATTGGTTCATTACCTGGCCTCTGGAGAAATAATGAGGAAGTAATTTAGCCATTTAAAATCAGCAAGGAGACATCTAAAACCTGCAGGACACTGGCACTTTTGGACTGGACCTGGACACCAAAGACCAGAGTTTTTCGACCCTGCTTCTTAAAAGCACACCGCCCTTGCATGTTTTAGATGTTTTCCTGCTCCAGCAATTCAACTGATGGTTGATTAACAAGCTTTTGCTGGGATCATCTAATTCAGGTGTGAGGAAAGCAGGTAAACATGGAGGTACAATAAAGGCGCAGCAGCCACGCAGATTTTGTCCTTCAGTAATAATAATAATAATAATAATAATCAACATATATTCTTTGCTTTGTGTGTGTCGTGTTCACGTCAGATGGCACACCGGTTCTTAGTCCGGAGAATCTGGACCCTCTGTGCGAAAGACGTTGGCCGCCTCCCGTCGTCCTCTGCCGCCACCGTCGTCGCCTCCTCCTCTTCATTTTCCACCTCCCTTCATTCTGCCACGAGCCGGGTGTCCTTTCTCGCCCCGTCGCGGCGCTTTGCCGCTTCCCACACCCCCCGCCGAGCGGTCTCCTTCAACGTGCAGGACAGCGAGGACTTCACAGAGAGAGTCATCAACAGCGATCTCCCCGTGTTGGTCGACTTTCACGCACAGTGAGTGTCGCCTTGGGGTGATTCCCAGCTCCTCTGTTCCTGTTCCCACCCGCAGCTGGTGCACACAGCCTGTGAATGTTACCATTATTAACGTACAATGCTGTGCAAGACTCTTTTTGTCTTCTTTCTAGACTTTACACTCTAGCAGTGAGAAGTTATATCAATGTAACCAAGTTTATCAGGTCTCATCACAACTTAATCAAACTCCCCAACTCGACCACCTCCACAGCAATGACTTCGGCCTGGTCGTTTGCCGCACATGACTTTAGGGTGGCGCTAACGTATGCACCAATGCAGCAGGCTGAGGGGATTTGGTGTTTACACCAATGCTGCCTATCTGCAGCATTAATCGGGCGAGAGGTGGAGCACACCCTGGACAGGTCGCCAGTCCATCGCAGGGAAACACAGAGACACACAGGACTAACAGCCAGGCACACACACTCATACCTAAGGGCAATTTAGGGAGACCAATTAACCTAACCGTCATGTTTTTGGACTGTGGGAGGAAGCCGGAGTACCAGGAGGGATCCCACACATGCACAGGGAGAACATGCAAACTCCATGCAGAAAGATCCCAGGCCGGGATTCGAACCCAGGACCTTCTTGCTGCGAGGCAACAGTGCTACTAACTGCGCTGCTGTGCAGCCTACTGTGATATATTTCTTAAACGCAACACGTTTTCATTCTGATTTTTTTTTTTTTTTTATTCTCAGTGCGTGTGTGTGTGTGTGTGTGTGTGTGGGGGGAACGTAGGGGGCTGACTGTTGGTTGTGTGTTCGTGTGTGTGCGAAGGTCAACAAGTCTGAAAATGTGGCTTAAATTTACCATTTTGCCCGCTCACTGTCTGCGTTACCATGTACAAAATGTGCGTAAGCAAGGTCCTTAGTGTGCTTCAAGTTGCACACATTTTTTCCGCCATGTTTTTTTTCTATACATCACAAGGTTTGCGTAGAAAGTGACTTGCACAGTTTTTTGTGAGTAAACAAGCTTTATAAATGAGATCCCTGGTCTTTAGACATCTTGGTGGTTCCTCGCTTTGGATTTGGGATCAATTTGTCGACAGGATGAAAAGGAAACATTCTGGTTAAGCTAAGACTTGCCTCCCTATTTTAATTGGAAAGTCTCACAGGGATTTACACAGGTTTGGAAAAACCTAGCAGCGTATGATACAGCTAAAACTATTTATCGCATCCGAACCTTGACATTGGTAATCAGTAGAGATGCACCAATAGGAAAATTTGGCCCGATATCGATATCCGATATTGATACTGCTGTTGTGGCTGATAAGCGATATTTCCTGATATGTATACTATATACGTCTCCCTGCACTTTCAACATTCTGTTAAAGCGACCACACCCCCTACATTGCCTCTCCCCCACAATCCCCTGCTGGATCACTGTCACATGACCCAACAGATGCCACATGACCAACCCCCTCCCCTCCTCCACCTGAAACACAAAAAGCAACAAGATTGAATTAGTCCTTTTTTAAAAATTGTTATTCAAGTGAACGCATCCCTAAAAATATCAATCTCTTGAAGATTTGAAGATTTAACCTGCAAAGAAAAAGGTAATTTTAACCAGCTCTTATCAGAGTTAAATCTGATAACACAACCAGGGCATTTTTAAAGGCCTTATTGAAAGTAGGTACATATTAGATCTAATATGTTCATAGAATAAAATCTCCTTTCCTTTGTTCCTCAGTGGGGAAATTCAGATGTACCAGCAGCTAACTGACAGGCAAATTGGAGCACAAAGAAAAATTGATATAAACAGAAAGTAGGACCAATAGACTCAACAGCAATGGCAAAGTTGCAGTACAAAAAAAATAAATATATTAAAAAAATATGCAAACCAGCATAAACTAAAAAAATGTACATTTGTGCATAATAATAATACACTATTCAAGAAGTGGGGAAAAAAGTGTGCAAACAGGGATGTAAATAAACTCAGCAAAAAAAGAAACGTCCCTTTTTTAGGACTGTGTATTTCAACAATAATGTTGTAAAAATCCAAATAATTTTACAGATCTTCATTGTAAAGGGTTTAAACCACCATAACCATAATCAATTAATTAACATGCACCTGTGGAAGGGTCGTTAAGACCTTAACAGCTTACAGAAAGTAGGCATTTAAGGTCACAGTTCTAAAAACGCAGGACACTAAAGAGACTTGTCTACCGACTGTGAAAAACACCCAATGAAAGATGCCCAGGGTCCCTGCTCATCTGCGTAAACGTGCATTAGGCATGTTGCAGGGAGGCATGAGGACTGCTGATGTGGCTAGGGCAATAAATTGCCATGTCTGCACTGTGAGACGCCTAAGACAGCGCTACAGGGAGACAGGAAGGACAGCTGATCATCCTTGCAGTGGAAGATCACGTGTAACAACACCTGCACAGGATCGGTACATCCCAATATCACACCTGCGTGACAGGTACAGGATGGCCACAACAACTGCCCGAGTCACACCTGGAACACACAATCCCTCCATCAGTGCTCAGACTGTCTGCAATAGGCTGAGAGAGGCTGGACTGAGGGCTTGTAGGCCTGTTGTAAGGCAGGTCCTTACCAGACATCACCAGCAACAACGCCGCCTATGGGCACAAACCCACCTTCGCTGGACCAGACAGGAGGGGCAAAAAGTGCTCTTCACTGATGAGTCACGGTTTTGTCTCACTAGGGGTGATGGACGGATTCGTGTTTATCGTCGAAGGAATGAGCGTTACACCGAGGCCTGTACCCTGGAGCGGGATGGATTTGGAGGTGGGGGGTCCGTCATGGTCTGGGGCGGTATATCACATCACCATCGGACTGAGCTTGTTGTCATTGCAGGCAATCTCAATGCCTTGCGGTACAGGGAAGACATCCTCCTTCTTCATGTGGTACCCTTTATGCATGCTCATCGGGACATGATCCTCCAGCAGGACAATGCCACCAGCCATACTGCTCGTTCTGTGCGTGAGTTTCTGCATGACAGCAATGTCAGTGTTCTGCCATGGCCAGCGAAGAGCCCGGATCTCAATCCCATTGAGCACGTCTGGGACCTGTTGGATCGCAGGGTGAGGGCTAGGGCCAAAATCCCCAGAAATGTCCAGGAACTTGCAAGTGCCTTGGTGGAAGAGTGGAGTAACATCTCACAGCAAGAGGATATCCTAGCACAGAGCTGGCTTTCCTGATGGGCAGCTCTGATCCTTCCTGTAGAGTATCAGTGTTGTGGCTCCAGTCCAGTTTTTTGTTTTTGTTCAGGTGAACACCCAGGTACCTATAAGAGTCCACTATCTCAATGTCAGTTCTCTGGATGTCAATGCGGGCGGTCTCTGGAAGTCCACCAGCATGATTTGTTATTAGAGCTTTGTTAAAGGTGCAGCCTAAGCTTTAGGGACATTTTCTGCAAGGCAAGTTCAGCCTGTCCAGGTTTCCTTAAAGAGGTCAGCCTGAACTAAATCTGTGAAGATCGTGCTTAAGTCGTATTAAGAAGCTGGTGAACAAACTCCGTAAATCCACTGACTCTGGATGTGTACAAGCTCACACTGACTAGAAGAAAGATGGAGGCTACACGAAAGCAAAGCCAGTGAACTCGTAAATTAATCTTAATCAATCTCACATCCATGTTATAAAATCATGAATTTATCATTAGTAATTTGATCCTCGCTGTTCATTTGTTAAAGGTAATCCGTCTGTTTTCTGCTAAGTAGTAAAGCCCCAGTACTGTTTCATAGATGATTATTTTTACATGTGACATTTTGAGGTTGTGCTAATTTTAACAAATGGAAAGGCTCCCGGTTCCCATTGCAATTATGCTGGACACATTTTAAGTTTACGAAATCCCCTCGAGGGTCAAACTGCTTTTCTTTTTTTTTTTTTTTTTTTTTTGGGGGGGGGGGTGTGTTTAAATTTGGAGAATGTAATGAATTATTTGACATACTCTGGTATTATTGTTAAAGCTCTTCACTGCATTTAAATGTTGCCATGGCAGGTGGTACACTGTCATAAATAGATGAAAAACAAAACTGTGCATTTACATTACACACCCCGATATTGTAACTAGATAGACAGATATATCGGCCGGCCGATATGTTGAGCCAATATCTGCCTTTTTCATATATATCGGCATTGGCCGATATCTCTCTTCAGTAGAGCCGATTTCTTGCTGTGTGATGGCTCGTGAAAACTTAATTTTCATGTTTTGTATATTTAATATTTGGTCAGTTTATGGATTTTTTTATCTTATTTTGATAAAATGTTTTAATACTGTTCAGTGCATAAAATTAAGTTTTAAGAGTTGGTTAAATTTAATGTTCGAAAACTGATTAGGTGTCAGAAACGTTGTGCATCCACTGTTATTGTAAGTGGGGCAAACTTGCGCGCAAATGAGGCGAAAATTTTTTATGAATGTCATGAAAATCGGCCAAAAAAATCAGCAGCACATATGGGCCATCGACTGACTATGACTAACGTATCAGCATTGGGAGCTGTGATTGACACTTTGACAGCCAAAATAAAACTGATAATTTAAGAAAATTAAATTAAAAAAGCTCCTTTTTTTTTTTAAAGAAAAAAATTAACAAGATAAACTATGGGGGCCAGAAAATCCGATTGGGGATTACACCTGAACAGGCCCAGATTCCTCAGGAGTCTGCGCAAAGTCGACAAACCAATAATTATTCTATCTACATTGTTTAGACACGAGTATTTCCCACTTTCTCTATCCCAAAACAAAGTAAAAGTGAATTGCACTCAGCAAACGGGACATGCCGGTCCATCGCATTGCCTCCGATAGACTGGTGACCTGTCCAGGGTGAACCCGGCGTATCGAGCTGGAAAAAAGGCCCCAGCTATCTTCTTGGTCTTGTATTTCTCCATGTTTTTCATTCGTTCAAAGCAGTTTAGTGTGGCTTCAGTAGTGAGTAACTGCAATGCAAAATGCTTTGCTACGTATTTTTGTTTAATCTACAACGATAAAATAATTTCGGTCATTCATCCTGCTTCCTTCCTGCCCAGCAGCTGCTACAATGGAGCCACTGACGGTGGTTGTGGTGTTTGCTTTTTTTTTATTTTTTTTTTTTTTTTTATAGGTGGTGTGGTCCGTGTAAGATCCTCGGGCCGAGGTTGGAGAAGGCCGTCGAGAGACAGAAAGGCCGCGTTGCCATGGCGAAAGTTGACATTGACGATCACACAGACTTGGCCATCGAGTATGGGGTGAGAACTGTAAAAACGAACTGTTGCTTGAGGCGCCTAGAACCTGTCTCGGTTTTAAGCGTCTCTGTTCCTCCCCAGGTGTCTGCTGTTCCCACAGTCCTCGCCATGAGGGGGGGAGATGTTGTCGACCGCTTTGTGGGGATCAAAGATGAAGATCAGCTGGACTCATTCGTCAGCAAAGTCATAGGACAATAAGCCATGAGTCCCCTACCCAGCTGTACTCCAGGTGTTGTTATCTAAGATCGGGGCATGTCGGTCCCACTTGGCCAATTCTTTAATGCTCACACCCATCTCTAGACACTCTGCTTCAGCTCTAGATTGTTGCTTCTGTCTTTTTCCACATTTGTCCAGTGATGGGTGTTTGCTTTTTCAACATTTTAGTTAATTTTGTTTCACATTCTTTTGTTTTTCCTCTGAAAACTGTGATGCTTCATGACTCTATTCTAATATAATTGCCCAGATGTTCTGTCACTGCTCCCTATAGGATGGAAACCATGTCTGTACAGAACTGTTAACGTGAGGGACGAACATTTGTAGTTTTAGCTGTGGAGGAGATTCAGTCGTAAGAAGATACTGATTGACATTGTTACCTGTAGTTCCTATGTCTGTCCACTAGAGGGTGGTGTTTCTCTAACATATTCAAGGTACATCACGTGGTCATTTTACACCGTTATGCCTCATAATGTGAGAAGAGAAGATGAATGTGTGTGTGCGTGTGTACTTCTGTGTCCTGACTGTGAACCTGAAGGCAAGCAGGAATTGCAAACATGAACTTAGTTTTAGTTTATTACTAAAATGGACTCTGTATACAAACACATGACCAAGTGAAGTAATAAAGGAGTCAAGAAGTTCTATATTTGAAGCCTGTTTTTGTAGGTGGATTTATCATGCCAGATGACCCTGATGCAGCATGAATAAATTACTTCTTCCCCCGTATTCCTATGCTCAAAGGTTCTCACAACCCTCAACTTCTTACTTTTTTTTTTTCACACCACAAACATCCACGGTATTTAATTGGGATTTTATGTGATAGACCAGTGGTCAGCTCTTTGAACCTTCTGCAATGGGCCATAATAACTGGCTAAAAAAATATAAATACCAAGTAATATTTTTAAATGCAGATTTTTTTTAAAAGGCTAGTTTTTCTGTTTGTTTTATCATGGAATAATTTTCTTGAATTTCCAAAACAGAATGACTAAAAGTACAATTAATAGTAGGGATGTGTATTGGCAAGAATCTGGTC
Organism: Valencia hispanica; assembly: GCA_963556495.2. NCBI lineage: Eukaryota > Metazoa > Chordata > Actinopteri > Cyprinodontiformes > Valenciidae > Valencia > Valencia hispanica. The sequence goes on from OY747718.1 coordinate 13,188,108, forward strand.
ATACGATATGTATCAAAATACAGGGGAATAATGCGATATAATTTTATACTTTAATATAATACCTAATTTCCCTCTGGGATCAATAGAGTATTTTTGAATTTGAATATTGTGATGCAATGAGTAAGACTATATGTTGTGATTTAAAAAAAAACTTAATTTAACTGTAGAAAAACTGTCCCAGCGTTCTAAACACTCCAACCTGTTTCATGCTTGAACACATCCAGTTTTATTACTAGATCTAGTTGATCCACTGGAACGAAGAAGGTGAAAACGGCTACCAGCCATACTTTTATATTTACTACAAAAATGACTGTCATCCTTCATGGTTCCATTCAAATTCTAAAATAAGTTGCTTTTGAATATTGATGCAATATTGTGACATAAAATATTGTGATATATTGGCATATCGATAGTTTGTTATATCCCTAATTAAGTCTATATATATTTAATCAAATTGTCCTGTCGTCAGGTTGGAAACTGCTTTTCTACGTAATTTTCTACAAATAACATTCCAAAGCAGGAAATTTATCCATCCTCTTTTTGTGAGTTGTTTTTCTTTGTTTTAAAACCTAAAAACAGATAATTTCTTTACAAATGAGATTAAATTCCCTATAGTACATACTCATTTACAATTATTAGTTCTTTTTGTGTGTGAAGATAATGTAAAATTTGTGGCTCTAAATGAGTTTTATTAGGTTTGAATTGTCACGGTTTCAGACTCCTGTGATGGACTAAATGATGGCTGGTTTCCAAATTTGGTTCCAAAGGAAATTTTGAAGAGTGGGGAATCACCGATATGAAAATTTGGCACAATATCAATACTTACCAACATTAAAAGCGGCCACACCGCCTACATTGCTTCCCTGGTTCGGGAGCACGGGATCACCATCCCTGACACATGACTTAACAAATACATGACCGACCACCGCCCCCCCCAAAACACGAGCGTTAAAATCAGCCTAACTTTACGTATTAGACAGATACCGTGTTTATGCCGATATATCCGTCACTTATGCCGATAAATGAGGTGGGCATTAGTATACAGCCCCATCTCAGTCTGTGTGTCAGTCACAGTTGCGGAGTTTGTTTTTTTTGGCGGCATGTTGCTAACCGCTTTGGGTTGATGACATACTGAGCTAGCTGCGACAACTTTGCCCGTGACAGTCTTGAGCAAAACCAGATTATGTTTCCAAATGTTCTGGCAGCCTAGCGTTTAAGCAGCTCAGTAGTCGAGCATAAAGAGAGAGATGAACTGACGTTTTAGTTTTATTACTCGTTTTTATTATTTCAAACTATTGTAAAGGTCAAACGGCCTAGAGCTAATGCGGCTTCGAACAGATTTATTACTTACTACACCCTCCCTCCCTTCAGCACGTTCTACAACTTCTGAAGGCTTTTTCTGAGCAGTGAAAGAGTCCTGCATCGTTTCCAAACCCTGTTCACAGAATGCCCCCCTTCAAATTCTTCCTGCATTCATTCCTCCTTGTAAAATTTGGGGCCCCATCTTGCTCGGCCTCTGGTAAATTTGTGTTACATCACGATAGAACTGCACCAATCTTCTCTAGGGTCCGCTAAACCTGTCTGAAGGTCTTTAGGGGTGGGCGGCAGGGTGAAACGGGGAGGGGTTTAGGTACCTTTCTACAACCCCTGGCAAAAGAAGTGTTCCACTTTATGTACCTAAAAAAAAAAAAAAAGATATAGTTAACATCTTTTTTTTATTTATTTTTGCACCTTTTCTTGCTTTGGGGTTTAATAATGGAAAGACTAAACCTTTCGATGGAAGCAGTCTGCTCTGCTCCTTTGCCTGACATGCTGCCCCAAACTCATTTTAAGAATTCGATTTGTGCAGGAATTTAATAAAAATGCAGATGTCATATTTTCCCCTCAAATTTTAGTGACACGTTTCTTCTCCCCCTCATTAGACAAAAAAACATAATTCTTTATAGCGATTAGGTATGTTCTGCAATGCCAAAATGTTGAGCTATTCTCCTACACAGTAATACCGCTGACTTAAGATCGTCTAAGCAGATTAAATGTCTATTTCTTGCATGATGTATTAAATGGAATGTTCCCCCCCCCCCACATTAATTAGACCCAAATTCACATTTTTAAGCTGTACATTTCTAATTCCATCCCACGTAATGTTCCTGAAACACCTCACTGTTAAGTTTCTTCTTTTTAATCAATCGAGTTGTTTGGGTTCTGATAGATTTCTATGGTTTCCTTTTCTGCTATTGTATATAAAAATTCAAAATGCACAATCTTTTAATAGGTCAAAGATCACCTTCTTATTTGCTAATGTGACTCCTCTCGGTAACGACCAAGCCATCAGATTGCAGCGATTCCAGTGATTTATTCCACCTCCGCTCTGTTAGCCGTGTGTCTGAACATGTTTTTTTTTTCTCCTCTGATCGTTTCAAAGCTCTCATCGTTCCTGAAACGCCCACATGCCACCCTCCACTTAACTAAGTAACATGGGTCTGAATTACTGTTTTTATGTCATCCCTCTGACAACACTGTCTGTCCTCTCTCTTACTCACTTTTCTAGGTCTATATTATAGCACATGACCCCCCTCCCCCCCAACTGTCTCTATCTCTCTCAAATTGGTTTGATTTCAGACTGTTTTATTTAAGAGTTGCCATGGCTGCAGATGATAACGGGACACGTTGGTGTTTTATCAGTGCAGACTGTGAATAATTAACGTGCAATAATGGGATAACACGGGAGTTTTGGAAAGCGACTTTAAGGCAACAAGAACAGAAACAACATGTGTTTTGCTGAGCCTTTACCAGCCTTGCTAAGGTATTCACACCATTTCCCAGATTTCTGTGTCTTTGGTTTGATAGACCGACTCAAAGTAGCATGCAGCTATAAAAGCGAAAGGAAAAGGTCAGACAGGTCAGGGAGGAAGTGAAGTTGTGGATAAGTTTAAAGAAGAAGTTAGAAGTTTAGTTACCTTTTTAGCTCACTTTGACTTCATCGCTAAAATAAACATTCTGATTGAAGTAAGCTCATGTTAGTCCACATACTAGTGGTAGCTTACATGCTAACAAGTGCATCTGAGCTAAAATTAAAATTTTTAGCTCATTTTTACAAAAAAGCTCAACTTTAACCTACTCAATGGAGTATGGTAATTTTAGTTCATATGCTAGCGATATCCCACATGCTACCATTAGTATTTTAGTTATGTTTTTGACCCATTTAGACGTCATAGCTAAAATGAACATTCGGAATGAACTAAGCTCATGGTAGCCCACATGCTAGTGGTAGCCTACATACTAAAAAGTTCAACTTTAACCTATACAATGGACTAAAGTAATGTTTAATATGCTAGTGATATCCCACATGCTAGTATAAATGTTTTGGCTATTTTTGACTTCATAACTAACATGAACATACTGAATTTGGTAAGTTCATGTTAGTCCACATGCTAGTGATAGCCTATATGCTAACAAATGCGTCTGAGCTAAAATGAGCATTTTTGCTCATTTCAACAATAAAAGCTAACCTTTAGCCTAATTGGAGTAAGTTATTATTAGTTAATATGCTATTGATAGCCTGCATGCTACCATTAGTATTTTAGCTAGCATTTGCTTTTTAACTAAATTTGACTTTATAGCTCAAATGAAAATACAGAATTAAGTTTGTCCACGTTAGTCCACATGCTAGTGATAGCTTACATGATAACAAATGCATCTGAGCTTTTTCTAAACCTACTGAATTGTGTAACTTGTTTGTCAACATGCCAGTGATCTTCCACAAGCTACTGTTTTGTGGCTTTTTAGCTACTTTTAGGTCATACCATGCTGCCAACTCATTAGTATTAAGTAACACATTACAATGATTGACTTAATGTTTTGAAACATGGTAGGTACTGATCCACATTTATTATATTAGCTAAAAACACTTAAGCTAACTAAAACATATATAGGCCTACTGCTCTTACTGTTGTAGATGAGGTTTAAGTCATTACTCTTTATAGTTCAGATTCTTCAGCAGACCATAGTTTAGCTACAGGGAAAACAGACTTTTCAGGTTTTCACTTATACCTGTTTCAGATTTAGTAAAACAGGCATCACTTTAACACATTCATAAACAGACGACCTTTGACCCACACAAGATGGTGCAACAGACAGATAGACCTTGATTAACAGCCTGCATGGATACACTGACACCTTTTTGGTTGATTTTTCATCAGTGACTAGGAGACGGGCACAGACTATCTTAGATAAGCTTTGATACTCCAACCTTAGGCCTGTTGGACCTAACTCGGCAATAGAACCTCTGATTCGGGTTTGTCTGATACAGACCACGTGGCAGGACCCTTTTTTAAATTTCCTGAATTTTTCTTTCTGGTGTTACCTTGTTGCAGTACCAGTGTGATAGGAGATTTAATCATTTTGAGGTCCTGTTTGTTTTGCGACACCGTCTAGTAAGTGCCCGGCTTTCTAGAGCAGGGGTAGCCAAACTGTGAATGATTTTGTTTTAGGCCCCTGACCTCAATTGTAGAATAGAGCAAACGTGGCCTGAAAAGAACAGGTGGCTGATGCAGATACACTTTTTTTTTTATCCTTCAGGGTAACATTTTTTCATAAATTGTTTGCCAATGATTAACCTGATTCCTCCGTTCATCTTAATCTCAGAGTAAGCAGAACCACAATCTTTTCCTACATTTACTCAAAAGCAGATTTGGATGACCCTTTGCCCCCCATTTATTAACACAGTTAGCGCTTTGGAAGAAAGTGTGGCACATGTTGTATTCTTTTTGCTGAGCTAAGACTAAAAATAATCTTCTAGCCCAAAAAAGAAAATGATCAACCCCAAAAAATGAGAAACTATAGGCTGGTCTTATACTATAATCGTGCAACACCTTTTGCATGTTTTGGATTTACAATGATTTACAGATCCATTTTCTACATAAATCTGACCCTTTGTTCACTCCAATAAAATATTCCATCTTTAGTCTATTAATGAGCAGATGAAATAGATGGGCACAATATATTTAACATTGTTCTTAAAAAAAGAATTTTTGGGGGGGTTTAAACTTGACAATTTTGTCCATTTGTTTCAACACCACTGCTTTAAAGACTAACAAACTCAAGACTGGGACAGAGGTTCACTTTTCACCAGGACAACAACCCTAACAACACAGTTATTGCTACGATAGAATGCTCTAGATCAAAGCAGATTCATGTGTTGTAATGGCCTAGTCAAAGTCTAGACCTAAATCTAATTAAGAATCTGTGGCAAGGTTTAAAAGAAATGCACTGCATGCTTATAACGTCTAATGACATGCTTTCATTTTTTTGACCAGACTGAATTGTAGAATTTGATTTGTGCATGAATTTGTTTTTAAAAATGCAGATTTCGTATTTTTCCCACAAAATTGAAGTTTTTCCTTCCTTTGATTAGGCAAAATCTAGAAGAAAATTCCTATAGCTTTAGATCTGAGTAATTCCATATTTCTTGCATGGTGTAATAAATCCATTGGTCTTTTATACTTCAATAAGACCTAAATTCACATTTGAAACTCTAATTTCCTAATTCCACCCCAAACAATGCTCTTGAAACACTTCACTGTTAAAAGTTTCCTTCTTTGAATCCATTGAGTTGTTCCGGTTCAGCTAAACTTCTATGGAGTTATTTTCTGGGATTGTATAATTCAAAAAATATTAAAGTTTAGGACTAATTTAGAATCCTTGCCAAGATTTTTTTTAAATACAGCGCATGGAGACTTCCCAGCTTTGATTGCAGCACGATGTTATTCTACAGGGTATTGATCGGTTTGGGTCGGTCTGTCACATGGAATCCAAATAAACCATAAAAATTTGTGCTTGTAGCTTTTTTTAAAATGTGGAAAACAGTCAAGGGGAGTGTAACTGCTTTTTGCTGGGAAGAACAGGGAAGTGAGGTCATGTGAGGCTGAAGTGGACTGCGGCGGCAGTCAGTCACGATTTCATCATCAGCTCTCCTCTCATGACTTTCTAAGCAGAAAAAGTTCCCACCCCAGCCTGCCTTCCTATAAAGCCATGTCATTACACAGCCTGCGGTAGACTGAAATCATGACCAGGACCCGCAGACCTACTTGTTAAGGGTTCATCTGTGCTCTGCATTTATTGGGGCCGGGGCGTAGATTAGATCATCGCAAACAGAAAGCAGGGAGGTAGTTCATGCACAGCTGCATCTAAAGACAAAGCACGGGGAATTCCACTGGCATTACATAAGCAGGTGCGACTGAAAAGCTAGTGCCCCAGATTTACAAAGAAAACAACTGCCGAGAGTGAGGTAAAAGGCATTCCTCCATAGCACAGAGATGTCTGGGGGTCCTGCATGCCATCGCCTTTGTGAATCATCTACCAATCAGTGCATATTCTCTCTCCTCTCGGGCGTTAAGTTGCACAATGTTGACCTGAGCAAAGGCCTCAAACGCTGAAACCCAGGAATCTGTCTACCGACGTGCACAGACGCGCGGGGGTGACCTCAGGGGTGACCTCACCGATGACGACAGCAGCTACCAAAGGTTCAAGAGCAACGCATATAATAATAGTACCTCACTTCTTCCGCCAAAAACAATAGACCACACCTCCACCCTCGCTCTCTCTTACCCAACCACTCTTGTGACCATATAAGGCAACAAAAGACAGGGGAAGCCAGCGGCTGCTGCTGGTGCTGCTGGTGCTGCTGCTGCGTAAACTGAGAGGCAGAGTTTCCAGAACTCTTCCAGTGAGTCGTTCTCAGTTTGCCTGCCTTTTCTCACAGCCTGAAACTGTTGGTGTTCGCTGTGAGTTTGTTTGAAATTATATCTCCTGTCACTGGGCCAAAATGCTTTAGTAAGTGCATTTGGGACTCATGTAAAGGGGAGAGAGTGTGTGTGGGAACTGGGCTAAATCTGAAGCAGCAGCCAGCTCTGGAAGGGCCTCAGACGATAGTGTGTTGATGGTAAAAATACGGAACCGTGTTTGGAGTCGAAACACAGACTGCCTAACACGTTGTCGGGGATCTGATCTGTTCCAGGTCGAACGTGGTGCCCTGCAGAATTATTCATGCATCTCAGAGTTTTTCTACAGTTTGTCACGTTACAACCCCCCCAAGCTTGATTAAATGTGATTGGATTTTTTGTGTGAAATCAAAAGAGAATTATGTATTGTTTTGAAACTTTTTTGAGAAATAATAACCTGAAAAAAGTGGCACGTACAGTAGGTAACCCTGCCACCACCACCACCTTTTACTGCAAGTCTTTGGGGTATGCCTTTGCCAGCTTTGAACATATGAATAATGTAGTATTGGTCAATTCAATAAAGAAGAAAAAAAGGTATTTATCCCAAAAAGAAATTAAATGTTGCAATAGCCCATATCATCCAAGTCTCTTCAAAGAGTTGTTGAGGATGGTGATGCTGTGTACAGGAAAGATCTCTGGTAGCAGTCAGTCTTGCAGCGAATCTGAAGAAACTTCTGACTGAATGCTGTTGCTGTATGACGGTCTCATGACATGCTAACAGCTCATATCCATGCAGCAGAGAGGATATTCCTCAGTAACGTGTCCTGCATGACACCATCGGTTGTTGGCAAGAACTGCTAATCCACATCACTTGCTTTTGCCACTCCTCTTTAAATTTCTGTCTGGCTGTATGGTTAGAAAGCCGAGCAGAGAGACTCTGTAGTCGGGAATGTGATTCTTGCCCGTTATGATCAATGGAAGAGATGATTTGAACATCTTCATCCTCTCTCTGCCTCCTATTCAACTCCTCTGGGCTTTGCGGTCATAGTTCATGTGTTATCTGAGATGCTAATCAGTTGCTGTCAGTCGTAAAAGCAATACCTTGTTGCCAGGGTTACCCATCATAGCAACCGTCCGAAAGTAAAGTAGGAGCAAAAATTCTTCCAGCTGCACAACCTCCAAAACCAGAGGGAATAATTGGCCAAAGCGGCGACGACTCGACCAAACGTTTCTGAATGAAAGTCTATGAAAAGAACAAATCAGTACTAACCTAACAGAGCTGCTCCAACATGCTGCCACCGTTGGTTGGTTTTGGTTCGGACTTTGACTAAGTCAAGGTCCTGCTGGAAGGTAAACCTCTGACCCGGTCTCAAGTCTTCTGCAGCTTCTAACAGGCTTTTGGTCCTTGTGCTGCTGTTTGTTCACTTAATGTTCTGTAGCAAACCGCTGAGGCCTTCACAGAACAGCTGGATTCATACTGTCTGAGATAAAACGACACACAGTTGGGTTCTGTTTACTTGAGTAGGCGACTTGTAAAGGAAATTTATTACCTGACCACTTTTCCTCACTCTGCTCCTTTTTTCTTCTACTACTCTCCAATTTACATTATTTGCTGTTATTTCAACTGTTAACGTTATGTCTTCTCTCTGTATTTTATCTAACCATATCTGCCTATGTGTGGCGTTCGGTTTGGAGGTGGTTCCAACACATCAGCTGAGACAATGTTGCCAACAATTAAACGTTCTTCTTGTCCTGCTATTAACTTTTTACTCTCTTTGACGTAGAAAGCGCTCCCACATCAGTTCCTCTGTGTCTTCTATGCGTTTCTGCTCCGTCTTCTCGAACCCCCAGTCGGTCATTGCAGATGGCTTCTTGTACTGAACCAGGTTCATGTTCTGCTGGAGTTTACTTCCTGTTAAAGGGGAGTTTTTTCTCTTCACTGTCGCTACATGCTTGCTCAGTATGAGGGATTCCTGTGAAGTCAACGACACAACGCAGGCGACTGTCTTCTGTCCCTACATGTTCATCCAGAAGGAGTGAATGCTGCAAGTCGATGACTTGATGTAATCTGCTGGGATTCCTTAGACAGAAAACTTTTTAACTGATTAGAATAACAAACTAAACCGAATGCACTGTTTAACAACTAGTATCAATTGAAATGTATGTATGTTTGATTTGAAATTATTTATTTTTTTGTATAGTGCCTTGAGATGTTGTGAATTGGCTCTATATAAATAAACTGAGCTGAGCTAAGCTGAATTGAATAAATAAAAAACATGTATAACATTACTTTCTTCTTTGCAATTACGCCCTACTTTGTGTTGCTCTGTCACATAAATTCCCATTAAAAAACATACTAAAGTTTGTGGATTTTTTTGGATTACTCCCTGTTTAGATTCATCTTTCTTCCCATCAGATCTGACCATTTTCTCGGCCACGGCAGCAGAAAATCAACCCCACAGCATAACGCTTCCGTGACCATGGATCACTCCGAGAACGATGCGTTCAGGGTGCCAAAAAGCTCTACTAAGTGCTCGCCTGAGCAACGTGTTCCGCATATTTGCTGTCACCGACATCACTTTTAGTTGAAGGCAGAAAAAAAAACATATAAGAAAAGGGGTATTGGTGCTTTTGTATGGCACCATATCAAACAAAAGCAGCCACTGTTGCTGCGATCTTCTTACGCTGAAATTCACACGAAGATGATGGATGAGGAGGAATCTCTACAAAGGGAGAGCTGTATTGCGTTTTTCCTTCACCCCACATTCCTCCGTTCTGGGAGTCAACATGTGTCTTATCAATACTTCCTGTGTGCTGATTAGTGAGGAGAAGACATAGACGTTTGGGAGCAGGACGAGACCAAAGGACACAAGGCAGCACAAACAGCCACCCACTCAAGACATCACAGCATTATCTTACAGGCTCCTCATAAACAATCCTTGTACTTCTGGCTGCACACAAACAATCACTTTGTCTTCGAGATGTCAAGAGGCTGTGCAAACGGCACGCAGACTCGCAAATACTCTGAGAAGCTCGGCTTTATTGAGAAAACGATGATGAATCGGAGGCCCTTCAGGTAAAGGAGATCTGGATCAACCCACTTCTTCCCAGATCTGACACGAATCTGAGCTCTATCCAGGTTTCACGCTTGACGGCCCAGGCTCCCGCCGAAACAGTCGTGCGTGAATTTCCCCACACATGAATTCACATAAGTAATTAACTGGGTGAGAGTGGGGGGAGATTTGAGGTGGTTTAGAGCGCCACTCGATCAACGTGCGGTCTCTGAATGGGCTCCTTTCTCTCTGAGTGAATGATATAATGGCTTTTAGCTGTAACACACCCTGAATTACAGACACACCCTGCTGCTACTACAACCAACCTAGCGAGGAAGGACGAGGGAGGGAGGCGTTGAGGTCAGAGGTGTCCATATTTGGTCATTCATGCCTGCATTCTTTTTTTCTTTTTCTTCTAACATCTCCGCCTATGCCCCCATTCTGTTTGTTTTTGTCACTTTTACACCAATGTTAGGGAGATGTTCCAAATTTTTGTTCCCATTTATTTTATACTCTTCCCCCCCTTTCACTCTCCTCACAGCATCTGGTCTCGCTCAAGAAAACACACAACCTATGACCTCTAAGCTGATATTTTAGCTACTTCCCGTCCATTCTATAGGGGAGGGAGGGAGTTATTGAATTTTCCAGGCAGGCATGCTGAGTAGCCACCGTTTTGCTCTCCTAACATGGACTGCTAAGCTGCTAAACATATAGGAAAGCCAACGGAAACATTCCTGTGACATCCGCAGGCGGCGAGCAAATATAACACACTGTGCTGAAAATGGGATTTCAATTTAAGTTTGTCACTGGATACCAGCCATGCCCTGCTGTGATAATAGGAAGCTTTGGCAGAGTAATAGGGGCAGAAATTTTTTTTTTTTTGTGAGCTGCACGGAAAGTGTAGTTTATGCAAAAGCTTCCTGCAGCGTTTGCATCAAGTCTTGTTATTCCTGTCTCTTATCTGGTGGGACTCACTAAGTGCAGCGGGAAGACAAAACAAACGAGAAGTTGAGCTTTTGTGTGTGTCTTTTTTAAAAAGAAGCTACCTCATTCCTCTAAATCAGTGGTTTTCAAACTTTAAAATAAAATATCTGTGAGCTCGTTAAATCCCAAGATTCCCAAGTGGCATCATCCAGACGGACATTTTTTATAAACTAATATAACAGAACCAGGACTGTCAGGCTTATTTTGAATGATGACAAAATAAAACTTTTCCCTAAATTTGGAGTTCCATGAGCGAAAGAAAGAGGTTTGTCACCACCGCTGCCCTTACTATCCAATATGGCTGCTGCATCTTTAATACGTAGCAATAGGTGCAGTAAGCAAGGGTTTTATTTGCAATAAAAGAGAAATAAAAGGAAACTGTTCTTTGAGCCCCTATATAGCATATGAAACTTTGTAAGGGCCAAAAATGGCCCAGGAGCCCTGATACATGGCCAAATACCATAATAAAGCCCTACAATTTAAAGACAGGTTTTTCCCACCCACTTATGAATATTAAATGAGCTGTGTGCTGATTTGCTGGTTTAAACCGATGGCTCTATGACAGTAGTGTTAATAGTTCTATAACCAACAGGTTACATACTGTTTAAGTGGGCGGGGACATATAAATTCTAAGTGGGTGTATAGACGGCATAAGACAAGTTATCAGAGCTTTGCCCGGCCGGTTTCTCAGCGGCAATTACAAAATTATATACTTACATAGGAAGGCAGGTGAGAGATGAAACAGACTTTTTGGTATGGTACGTTTGACACCCCAAGCTGTTTAAATTAAACAACAAGGTCAGTAAGGTTTTGAATTCCAGGACCCCTTTACAATAGCAGTACCACAGGGCCCGGATTTTTTGGGTTGCCCAAAAGATTTTCATGTTTATTTATTTTTAATGAATGCCTATTTTTCAAACATTGTACTTTATACAAAACTCATAGGCCCATATCAGGTTAGTTGTATTATTATTGTGGGATTTTTATGAATATAAACAATACTCAAGTATTTAAAGACTATGAAGTTATAGTACATTTTGGGGAACAACATGGAGCTATTGGCCTGGGGGTGTATTAAACCTACCATGCATCAATTTATACCCGCTGATGTATAGGACTACCTATGGATAGAGGACCAAAACTGACTCCAGCCCAGGGGCCACATCCTTCTAGATTCGGCCCTGCATGTAGTGTATATGGTACAGCAATTAGAACATCATGAGCTTTAAGGCATATTTGTCCTTGTTTTCCAACTTAATAGCCAATATTTAACAGTATTGTAAGGGTCAAAAGGTAGGAACTGCCTTTATGTCAATGCCATTAATACATGATTAGATACATTCATAAAGGCTAAACACCAAGCATGTGTAAGAAGTGACAGAAGTTTGCTTTTAAAGGTTATAAATATAGACAGAATGATTCTAAGTTACTTTTATCTAATATCCTCATGCTATTAGCTAATGTTAACTAACAAGCTAAATTAGCATATTTACTCATTTTACCTGTATATTAGCTATATATTGTTAGCTAATGTTAGCCATAATGCTAAAATAGCATATGAATTAATTCTACCTGTATGTTAGCTACTTTTAGAGTTATACATAAATAATGTTGAATATCGTTAGCTAATGTTTTAGCTAATTATAACATATAAGATATTGTTAGCATAGTAGATAGAGCGAGTTAATCCTAACCATTCTCTCCCTAAGTGGTTTCATTACACACAGCCGCTGGAGTGAATCAGCTAATAAATCAGCTAACACCAGCACTTTATACCTTTCCACTTGTGACACAGTGATCCATCAAGCAGGATGATTGTTTGTGTCTGTGTTTTTGTGTTTTTTGCACGTTTTCTCTAATGCCCTTTAAAAAAAAGGCTGCAGTCCAAAAGTCTTCATGTTGTTTAAACATACTTGACTGCAGAACCTCTCACCCAAATCTGGGAAAACTGCTCCTTTAGGTGCTCTATTCCTACCAGCAATATGAATTAATTTAGATGATTTAAATGGGCTACAATTTTATTGAGTTCGAGGACTTCAAAGTGCTTTACACTACAATCAGTCCTTCACCTGTTCCCACACCGATGGTGGTAAGTCAAACTTTAGTCACAGTAGCCTGGCTTGGGGGAGGCTGACAGAAGTGAGATCAATCTGCTACCACCAGTGGGCAAAGGTGGTGAAGTATCTTGCCCAAGGACACAACCCCAAAATGACTGGGACAGACAGAGTGAGGGGTTGAACCGGCAAGCTACCATTTATGGGTCGAACCCCTACACATCTGTCTTTTAGCAACTTGACTGCATTTCAGAAGAGAAATGTAAATTATAATTGCAAAACAACGCATAACATTTTTGGATTGATTGTAGTCTCTCATAGTCATTACAGCAACAAACTTCTAGTTTCTTTTACATTTAAATAGATATTTCATACATGTTTAAGATGATAAGTAATGATTAAACTGGTTTTTTTTTCTTTTATAAGGAAGGTTTCTCTTGACAACACCTTTTTTAATGTTTCTTATTCATTTTTATATGGTCACCCAACTGTGTTTCTGTGTTTTTAACCTCGTCAGCTTGTTTATAGTTACTCAAAATACCCCAGTGAAGTGCACAAGGACAAGTACCCCTGGATGTTTCTGCGCTAATTGATCTCCTCCATCTTTACAGTTGCTTAAGGAAGCTGGACATTTCTTTTTATCTGTCTTTGAAATAAAAATGATGAGAACCATTTACATTCCCTTACTAATGTCTCCCTGCTGTTTGTGACAGGAGAATTGGCTCTGAGCCTCAGGTTCCCCTCCTTCGTTCAGAGCGTCTAGTCTGATTCCTACGTCTGTGAAGAGAACAGGCTAATTTTGTATAGTTCCATTCTGCATAGATTTTATGCTTGCGTTAATCACTTCCCAATCACCTCCTTCTTTCTGCCTAAAACTCCTCTTTTTAGCACTCATTCAAAGCCCCTACTAGTCACAACTTGATTTTACTGATAGGAGCATGTGTTACCTCACACTATATCCCTTTTTGAAATATATTACATTTTTCATGGAGCAAACATTCCTTTCTAAAGAACAAAGCAAAGCAAATGTGAAAAATTATTTGGCAGTTGAAGTGTTTTCCTCTGCTTCATTTAATCAGATTATCACCTGCAGCGGTTCCCATGTGCGGCGAGCATGTCTGGTCACGAAGGCGGGTTCACCTGTTTGACTGAAGAGAGTAAAAACACAACATTTTAACGTTCTCACAACGTTTTTAAAGAGGTGTCAAGACAAACTGATGAATGTCTTGTAATCTGTGTAATAGTTCTCATACAGTGCCTTGCAGAAGTATTTATACTTTACTCGCAAGGATTTTATATGAACACACCAACACAAAGAAGTGCCTGAATGTGAAAGAGAAGGAAATGTTTTAATAACTTTTTTCTAATAAAAATCTCAGATGTGTGCCTTGCATTTGCCCCCTTTCATCTGATAACCATCAATAAATCCCAGAGTGACCAATTACAACCCACACAGCTATAAACAATACCCTAAACACACCATGCACACAGTGAAACACGGTGGTGGTAGCTGCTTTTCTACATTTTGAAAACCATACATCCTTTCTTTGGTTTATCACATAAAATGCTAAATATAAACATTGAATTTTGTAGTAGTAACTTGATAGAATGTGAAAACGTTCAAGCCTGCAGTTGTGAACAGTTTATATGAAATATTTTCATTGTCTTGGTGCAAACCGGGGCCTGCGGGGTTGGATGATTAGATTTTACCACTAAGACACAAATGCAGAAATAGTAATGAATCTTAATGAGTCCAACACTTCCCAGAGTCTGAATTTTCTCCACTCTCCCCTCTTTCTGCCCTTTGACCTCTTTCAACAAACCAGACAACAACTTTGTTCAATGAATAAGAAGGTACCAGTAGGTCTTCTTGACGCAGCATCTTCATTCAAGTAGATGCCAATTAAATACGTTTGTCATATAATAACATCTCTGACAAGCCCAAAAAGCGACTTGCAAAAGTATTTACACCCCTTTGTCACCTTACAACTACACATTTCCATGTATTTTATTGGGACTTCATGTGACAAACCAACAGAAATTAGGGCATACCTGTGAGGTGGAAGGAAAATGATAGACCTGCCTTTTGTTCCAACCATAGTTGCATGTATTTTTTGGGGGGTATTCGTCTACCAGCGTTGCAAATTCCTCTTTGCAAAATAGCTCAAGCTTTTTTAGGATTGGACTTCTGTGACCAGCAATGACAAAGCCACTGATTCTCTGTTGGATTTACCATGAATATGTTTTGAACCAAACTATTCCTAAGTGCCTCTGATTGTGTGTTTAGGGTGAAACATCCACCCCAATGTAGCCTTGTCTTATCTGGGGGTGTCAGAGTAAAAGGGAGAGAGTTTGAATACAGACACACAATGCACGTTCGAGATTTCTATTTGTAAAACAGTTTGAAATTCGCATCTTACTTTCAGTCTACTTCACAGATATGTTTCATTTTTGCGTTGGTCAGTCGTATAAAAGTCAAACTACGTGAAGTTTGTGGCTGAATACCCTGTGTGGAACTATTAAACAATTTGGGGCAGATTTTAGGCAGAAAAGTATCAAACAGCTGGTGTCAAAGCACACAGTGCTCAAACGAAAGCATGCTGACACATGAAGGGAGACCGTCGGATAACGTAGCTCATCCTGAAAGTGACTGGTACTTATATGGTCATAAAAATCCTAAGCATGCACATACCAGGCTCATTAAACACGGGGTTTATCAGTATCCCCTCTCCGCCCTGCTCTCTACTCTTTCAAGTTCATTTTTCGCTGTGGCGTTTTTTGGCACCGCCTACCGACTGTCAATCATTCTTTTTCGTTTGTTCCCGCCTTTATTGGAAAATGATTGGTCTAGATTATCAAAGCGCGGCAGCCATTGGCTAATGGGACGTACGTGAACAGTTGGACCCGCCTCTTCGTGGACCGCACCCGGCTCGAGTGAAGTTAGGCAAGCCAGTAAGCAGACAGTAGAGGAGGGGCAGAGGGGAGAGAGAAGAAGAAGAAGAAGAAAAAAAAGCGATAGAAAGGGTGACTGAGTGAAGTTTAGGGAGGAAGCGAGAGCTGTAGTTTAGCCTGAACTCTGTGCTGTCGACAGGAAAAATAAGTTTGACTCCGGCGACGCTGACTGAGCTCTCCGGTTGTTGATAGCCACTCTCTGAAAGGCGTACAGCAACCACAACCAGGTAGGCTTACCTCGTTTTAGGCGCTGATGTTTTAGCTAGGTGCGTTTTATAACTCATTCAGTAGGTTTGGTCAGAGCAGCAAGTGCAGTGAACCAGGAAGCTCGGTTCTGCTAGTTGACCGCAGCCAACTTTCAGCAACCGAGCAGGGTGGAGCGGCATTTCCTCCTCAGATTTCCTCCGCTTAACATCACTCTAATGCATTTATTGGTTGTTTAAAAAGCGATAAGCAAACGTAAATGCGTTACATTTCGGGAGTAGAGGCCGTCAAACGCAGCCGTGGTGAGCTGGTGAGAGGCTAAACTGCAGAGCGGCGGAGGAGACAGGAAATGATTTGCTTGAATGAATTGTTGGGAAGAACCTGGTGGAGAGTTTAACCTCCACCTGAAATAACGGGACTGTATAAAAGAAAAAACGTCCAGCTTGGTAACAAACACATTTTGCTCGGCTCGTGGTTGAACATTTAGTAGCGTAGCGGTCAGAGACGGACACGGTGTGTGAGGCTGGTAACATGTCTGACTGGCAGCATGGCGTCACCGTTTTACCGGCGGACTTCTAAAAAGAAACAAAAAACCCGGAGTTGTTCTTTGGCGCCCTTCACAGTCCTAACTTCATACAACGCCGTCCACATATTTGACCAATCTGTTTGTTTTATAAATCTCGCCCTGCACCATTTCTTTTATTATTATTTTTTTTTACAGAAATCTGAAGTGATTTTGTTTTAAGGAAATAAACGTCCGTAAAACTTTAGCTGGTTGGGAATATTTCCGTTATGTCACTTTTAACAACACTGTGTCTAGGGGGTTGTATGCCGAAACAAGGGGATTGATTTGAAAGGAGATATAAAACATATTTCAAATGACAGCAATAGCATAGTTGTCAGTGATTAGTGAGAACCCTGTATTTAAAAATCAGACTTTCTGGAGAGATCTATGCACTTTGAATTATATGAGAAGGTATCATCCAACAAAGGAGATTTATGACAAGAATTGGCATCATTTCGACTTATGAATTTTAATAAACATGAATAAGGGATGCACCCATATCAGAATCTGGGCCAATATAGGATATTAATACTGCCGTTATAGTTAACACACACACATATACACTCCCATAATCACAATCACCATCAAAAAAACATTGGTTGTTAATGTCGGCCCGGTTTTACTTATCGGACCAATACCGACACGTTAGAAGATGACACACTTTGGCCGATGTTGATGATGATATATCGTGCATCCCCCAATACAAATCATTGTAATGACTTGTAACAGGCCTTCGTTTATCTGAAAGTATCACAAAATGCCACGAGTTGACAGTATAAACTCGAAAAATAACAGATGTTTTAACATGATCTAATTTTATTCAAAACGAGATGAACAATTCTTCTAACCGCTGCAAAAATATTCTTCCATGTCAGTTGTTACAGTTCTAATATCAATACGTAGACTTGATATTAGTAGTGAATACTCACTAAGCTAGCAGTGGTTTTCACGTAACTTTGTTTGTTGTGTCGATTGGCAGATCTGCTCTTTTATAGAGCGATTATGAAAGTCAGTTTGCTGATTTAAAAAAATAATTTGTTTACATTTTTTTTAGTCAGTTGATCTGGTCGGAGAACCAGCCTTCAGCTGGCTGCTTGTACCCGGCCCAGCTGAACTTTTGAAAATGGCGCTATAACCATGAAAGTAACGAGTGGTACTCCTTAAGTTCCCATGAATGGGGAATCTCATGTTGTGCCACCAGAAATATTTCCAAACGTCTCGGAAACCAGCAAACAAGCAGGGGAGGGGCGACACTGCCTTACTCCATCGCCTTGCAGCTGGAGGAACCCTTGGTCCGATTTTTCTTTCGAAGGATGACTAATATTGGGATGAGCATTACAATTACAAGGAAAATTGCAGGAAAAGCCTGACTTCAGACAATGGACCCAAATGGTAAAGAACTGTCAAGTATATCTCTTGGCTTGTTTATTTCAGAGTCTTGTAATGTATTAGGGGAGAGGTGGTTCAGTCTGAGGGTTGTATCGTGGCTTGGCAAATGTTTTTCATTCAGCCTAGTTTCAGTGGGGGGGAAGGGTACATGTGCAACAATATTCACCGAGCCCTCATTTCTCCTGGAGTCTGTAAGGTGTCACATTCTGGTCAGGTCTCATCGTGCCGTGTCATGTTACGTTGACTCGGTGGTTGTGCTTTGTCAGTACCATTAGCGTTTACCCTGTTTACATGGCATGTCATTGTGTTTGCACTCTGCGAAGCAAACACTCTGGTATGCATGCACTCCCTAATCATTTGGAGTGTTGCAAACAGGGAGGCTTAGTATTTGGAGCAGAAGAAAAGTAATCCACAAAGTTGGCAGTAACTCCTTCAGATTATTAAACACCTTGTTCCTGCCTACATGCATCTTTTTGTTTTCTTTTTTTTTTAGGTGGTCACGTATTCATTGGGAGCAGTTTCGGATCATGTAATCAGAACCATATTTTTCAGATCAGCTGTTTTCTGCCAAGAAGCAATAAAACTCCAAGGAAAGCTTTCAACTTTCAGGCCTAAATATGGTCAAACAAGCTTAAAGTGGTGACGTCCCCGGATAAAGTTTCAAGTTCTTCTCTTCTTTCACGACAATGTACCTTTTAAAGAGTCACGCCATGGGACACTGAACGTGTCATATCCTGTTATTGCATTTGAGTCATTTTGTTAAATCAATTCCTGAAATATTGTGAAACACATGCTGTTTCTTTTCTTTCTCACTCTCGAGGCGGGTTCTGTTCTGTAGTGCTGTTATGGAGCCCCCCTGCAGAGGTTATTGCATTCCATTACTTACGTGTCAGCAAAGTCCGTACACAAGACAAGCCCCCCCCCCCCGTGGGCTAGACAAAACGAGACGCAGACGACTTACAGTATGAGCAGAGAGTTTTGGTGTGTAGTCCTCTAAAGTTAGTCAGGACATATGGGAGGATGTTTTGGTTGGTTTGGAGCAACATGACACGGAGTGTACTGCACTACACTGCAACCCATGGCTGTCATCTGCAGGGTGTCTTAAGCTTGACCCTCTGGTTTAATGTATCCTGCTTTATTGCAATTGTATAGTAGAAGTATGTGTGTACATTTATGATATCAAAATCTAGCTGCAAGAGTTTAAGGCAACTGGACTAACTAGCTTTTAATAAAAAGCTTTTTATTTGGACTTTGTTTTCAAAAAAAGTAAGTCCAGAGGCATTCAGTTCAAGCACCTAGATTTACTATGACTTGAAGAACTGAGAGTTTCCGCTTCACATGGTAGAGTACACATGTAGCTTGTGCAGCAAACAATGTCTTATTTCCTTACTTTTCGAACGGGTCTTTATGTTGTAGCTGTTTGCTGCCAGTTGGGGGCGTCCTCATGAATATGGATTAGAGAACGCTCAGAGAAATCGCCTTAAATTTTTGGCCGGTTAGAAACAAAATAAATTTTCTGCCAACCGGTGCACAAAATATATCTAAGTGCTATCAGTTAGCACTAAAGACGATTGCTCTTTGTTGTGGAAGTCGCCAGTGATGGGAGAAGACTGTATCTGAGGTGTTGGAATGCTGAAAAGCTGTAGAAACAGATCTATACCAAGACAAGCCTGCGGTTTGTGCAGGCTGTCGGGGAGTAAGAGAGAGCAAGACTTTAAGCAGATGGTTGGTATTGGTAGCTGAGAAATCTCAAAGTTAAAGTATGGATCTATTTTGTCATGGAAATACCTGGGCAAACTGCTGTTTTACTGATTCTAGCCAATCTAACGGCGCTAACTGCTGATATCAAATGCTAATGCTAGGTTAAAATGTCAACTTCTAATCGTTTTCTCTTTACAAATATTGGTAAATTCCTGTTTTACAGCATCTGCTTTCTTTCAAATCGGTGCAGTTTTGCCTTTGGTCCTCATATAAATGATGATTGACTTCTCGTTGACCTTCCATGACAGGAACGCTCAAATCCCGGTTATGTTTTGTTCTATAGTTTTGGAATTGGCCTAAACTGATATCAGCAGATCAAAACTTTACGAAATCCAAAGATTGGAATTCGGCCACAAAGTTTGAGTCTGTGGATCTCAAACAAAGTAGAAGATTTCTTTAGCTTTGGAATTAGAAGAAATTGATTTGATTCTCTATTGCTGTTCCTGACTTTTTAATGTATTCAATGTGAATCTGGGTGTTGCTGACCCCTTTCACCCAATTAAGTTTCGGCTTATTTGTAGTTTAGTTACAAGTTTTTAGATTTTCAAAAGGACTGTATACAAATCTCTTTGCATTAGCTGAATGCCCACAATCCCTCACTGTATGCGGTGTGTGGAGTGAGATTGACACTGTGTGCAACCATTTGCTCAACCTACATGTTGATGCACACTTAAACCACTGTTTCAGATTTCATAGCTTGTCACCCACAGCCCCTCCTCTTTTCCTCCGCTCCAGTTTCTTTACAGACTTTTTTTTTTCTTTTTTTCTCCATCCTCTTCCTTATAGCAGCAGCTGTAAAGCTTCATTAGAGTCGGACAATACCTGGAAATGACTCTGTCTCAAACAATGTAAAGAAAAGGCTTGAGATTTCTGAGCTCAAAGGACGGGCTTCGACCAAGCCCTTCAGATGCCTTCTCATGCCCGACTAGATGCTGCTTTGTGTTTGGTCTCTGTAGTCATGGTGTATTATTGCTTGATTAGAAATTACCGCCCTACAATCTGTGGAGAGCCAGATGAACTTATTGATACGGGACGCCTTAATAAACCCCGCTCGTAATCTAACCTAAAAAAACAAAAAACGATTAGAAGCTGTCAGAAAACATGGAAGTTACTGGACATGTTATACAGCAGAGGTTTGTGTAGATATGGGCGGCAAACCCGGTGAAAACTGTGATGTGGTTAAACGCTTTAGAGATTGCGAAACACACGCATTTCAAACTCCCTTTTGCTCTCTGAACTTTGTAACATGCTGTGTAATTATTTCATCTTCCTGTCATTTATCTACCACATACATCTAAATCACGCTGCATGCCAGATGTCCCCGTTTTCAAATAAACATATGGTTGTTTGAGTGCTCTGGAGACGCTGCTTAGATAGCTTGTGACTCGCGAGTGCTCTAAGAACCGATAAGGTAGAGAAACCACGATCAGGATTTGGGTTGAAGTAGAGGAGTCCGCCTGCAGATAAAGTAAATGGTATAGAATGATGAGGTGATGTTGAAACTACCGTTGTACTGGTAGTAGCAACACTTAATTAGGTTCTTTAGAAATATTGGATGCAATCCAGGATTCATCTTAGGAGAAATACTGCTGACAAACAGGAATGTTGACATGAATCTTTCAGTGTCTGTCTAAAGGTTTGCATTTATCTCAACGCCGATACGGTTCAGCGGTCAGAGACGGCCTGGTGCTGTTTACTGTCTGGTATTGTCAAATAAACAGCAAGTTGTGCATTCAGTGTTTAGGACAAGATAAAACCTCATATGATAGATGAGGAATTTATTTGGCCATTTTTTTCCCATCCTCCTCCTCCTTAAATTAAATGGTAACTCGTGTTTCACATTATCTTTGCTCTTTGACATTTAACCACGGTTTACAGGAAGTCTATATTTCGACTTCCAATACGCGACTAGTGGTTAAATGTACTGGGAATGTTTTAGAGTTAAAAGAGCACACGGGTTCAATACTGGAACTAGGCAGGGGTCCATAAGACTAATAATATCTGTTGGCGATGAGCCATTTTCACTTTTAATTGATGTAATTGCGAAGCGCGGCAAATCGATAGCGGTTCATAAGTGTTCAAAAACACTTGCCGTTATTCTTAAAGGAGTCATAACCTATTATCTTGGATACCCACGCTCTATTATAGTCTTTCAGGCCCTTCTAAAAAAGAAAAGTTGAAAAAAAGTGAAAAACATAAACACAGAGCTCCTCTGACCCTTATTTCTGAAGGCATTATTGTCTCGCGAGATCTGATGCGATACTTTGGCTGTCGTAGACGGTCATTGTAATAATGCAAATGAGGGGCGCGTTGATTGGTGGCAGGAAGGAGGGGGGTTGACACCGCAGGTAACGCTTCAGTATATCTAACCCATATCTACTACTCCCGCTAGCATACAACAGCCACATTAGCAGTTAGCTGCTGTTTGTTACACAGTAGAGCAATAAAAACACAGCCTTACCGTTTCAATTGCAGGCAAGTCTCTGATTGTTGGAATGGCCCCTTTTTCCAAACGGAGCTTCAACTTTGCCTGAGATTGTCCCAAATTCGTAAAGGATTCTCTCGTAAAAAAATTGAAAAAATATTTCCATGTTGATTCTGGCAGTCAACAACAGAGCAACTCACGTGTGCACTACGTTTCTGGCAGAAATGGTTTTAGCTAATTTAGCTGATTAAAATAAAAGGCTGACTTGACTGTCTTCTTCATGCGTCATTGCGTGAAGAAACTTCCTGCATCTTTCACGTTGGAGTTCGTACTTCGAATCGGTGATGTGTCGGTCGCGAACGAACCGGCTCTAAGACCTAACTCTTGGAAGTGAACGATGGGAGCCTTTTTTTTTTTTGGTATATCCTGCGCCGACTTGACGTCAAGTCGGCCAGAAATTACAACCACGTGTTTGAGTGCGCGTGGGCTGGTTGACGAACCCAGGAGTAAACAAACGCTTCACTTTTAAATATTGGCTTCCCGGGCAGTGTATAATCGTTAGGCAATCATAACAAACATTTTTTCGCATGGAAGAGTGAAAATTACAGGTCATGACTCCTTTAAAAAATGAACATAAAAGTCTGGTGTGCCGCCAGAACGTTTTAGGGTACGGACCGGCGGAAACAAGATGGCGGCAGTCAGCGTTTCAGGTTAATGGGTGAATCGGCACGCCGCTAATATCTGTTTCTGTCTATAAACAAAACACGTGTATATTACTATCAAATCACTTTTATTAAAAAGTGAAGCACAATGTTTTCCTGATGCTTCTAAAACGTAATATTATAAGTATGATGTAAAATATGGATGCAGGATATATGTGTCGTTGACATCAATATCTGTATCAACCCTATAAGTAAAACTGGGCTGATAATTGTTCTTGTCCCTTTTTGTGTGTTTTTGGGGAAGGGAAGGGGTCCTGTCATGTGATAGTGATGCAGCAAAGGATTGTGGGTTGCTTTTTCCACAGTGTCAAAAGGATGGGCAACTGTAATACCTATAATATAGTTAAATATGTTTATCGGCCATAACAGCAGTATTGATATTGGCTGAAGTTTATTGTACCGGTGTATCCTTAATGTAAAATGTATGTTTCAGTTTGATACATAGACCCAAGTGAAAATGTATGTTTGTTTTTTTCCTGTTCTGCCTCTTTATAGAGCTGCACAGGTTTGACCAGCTGAAATTAGCTGGTTCATTAGTTAGCAACTGGTCAACAGACAACCTGCTGGCAGCTTTATTAACCTGTGGTTTCAGCTCATTAACATGGATGGGGGGGGGGCTTCTTTAGTTTCCACATCCCTACATTGTTGTGCTTTTTATGACTGGATTGTCTTTCTCCAAAGTGAGTAGGAGCCCTCTGCACCTCAAGTTCCTTTCTATTCTCTTTGCTGCCGAGACACAACAACCTAAACAAAGTTCCCCAGATGGTACAATAGTTTTCTCAACTTGTCATTTCCTCTCTCCTCCACTTGCCCCACCCTTCCCACTCTGAGATGAAGGCGTTTTACACGTGAGCCTCTCCCGGACCTGTTCCCCTATAGCGAAGAGCCGACTTGGAGCCACGGTCGAGGGCCATGAATCGGAGCAGGTCCTGTGTATCTGTTGGAACTGGCGTGTCAACAGCGCTGAACAATAATCGCCGTGTTAGGATGTCAGCAGCGGGCTCAGAGAGCGCCGGTGTGTTGACGGGATGCAGTTGTTGGTGGTGACGAGTCATTATTGACTTTGTTGTTCGATTGATAAATATGACATTAGAGCAGTAAGTGCGGCACAGCAGGTTTATGGATCCCCCCCTACAGCTGTACGAGGAGAGCCTCTTTGTACTTGATCAGGTTGTTCTGACTCAGGGGAATGAAGGGAGGGATTCCTGGATGTTTTTCTTCATGTCCAGGATGCTGTGTTACTTTCTCTCTTTGTAACTAGCTACAATCTAGTCTCTGGGATCCTCTTTTAGAAATGATCCCCTTCTACATGTTGGTTCATGGCTTCTCTTCCCTATCAAGCTTCTTATTTATTTTATAAGATTTTGCTAACTTTTTACTGTGCATTTTTCAGGCTGCATGATATCAGTAAAACATTCAATTGTTATTGTTGAACATCGCAGACTGTTAACGGTCACTTTTTTTAAATCATCACGTCTCCACAAGAAGATTTTAAGCATCTTGTTCAGTCAAATGGATAATAGGCGTGTTCTGTAAGGTCGAAGATAAACGATTGGCAAGCTGGCTTTGAATGCATCCAAACAGTTCTTTGCAATTATATTATTGCATACATTATTATAGTGATGATTTAAATACATTGTTCAGTTCTATCCTTTTCATTTTAAAGGTTTCAAAGCACCTTAATCAGTGTCTGTATAACTGTGTCTCGTTGTGACGGTGCAGCTTACTCCTCGTCCGGTTTTTATGTTTTAAAGATTAGCTTTGAATATCTAGACCAGTTGATCTCATTGTGAACGAATCCGAGCAGAGTTGGAAACCTTGATTCCCATGGAGGCCTCAGGCTGCCGAGACTTTGGTGTAAACCCTTGGATGGTGTAGAAGACTTTTAATGCTCTCTTTTATATTGTTATTATTGTAATGTCAACATCCAGAGCCCCACTGGAGCGGGTTGGGATTTCTTTCTCCCTCCTCTACTTTCTATATAGAACAGCGCTTGTCGAACTAAAATAGCTGATGGAGTAATTTTAGTCCTCGTTTCTCTGGAGAAATGGTTTGTGTGTCGAAGTCGTTTTCTGTGTCAAGCGCTCGAGTCTGACTGTAACCGGCATCATCTATCGAGCGCTGAAAGGGCCGAGATGGAAGGAATAAATCGTTAAAAGGATTTTTTTTAATGCATGTCGTGTTTGAAATAAGCCCCGCCTCCCGCCCGATGGGCACCAGCCCAACGCAGCACTGCAGGGATAGTATGTACGTACTTATGTATGGATGGATGGATGTTTAAAATAAATGTGGGAATCCATCCATCATCTTTACCCGTCTATCCTCTGCAGGGTTGCGGGGGAGCTGGTGCCCATCTCCAGCATTCATTGGGCAAGAGGTGGGGTCCCCCCCTGAACAGGTCGCCAGTCCATCGCAGGGCAAATGTGGGAATAAAATAAATGAATAGTTACAGAATTACTTTTCTCAGTAGTTTATTGCTAATGTAAATATTCTGGGTTAGTTGAAATTAAAGTAATACGTTAAACTTATTGTATTTAATCAGATATTGCATTGCTCCTTTGCCACAGTGCAGTTCAATCAATTCTGAGCATAACATAGGGTTTCTAATGACATTGAGTTATATATTAAACAATGTATGAATATTTCCCTTTTTATTTGATTTGCCTTTTAGTCAAATATTAATGCATTCATACTTTCTTTTTGCTCTTGTTGATCTCCCTATTGATCTAAGCCGACTTTAGAAATTGAAAGCTAAGCTAAAACCAATACCAGCTCCCTTTTTTTAAATATGGCAATCTGAAGTTGCTGTAGTGCTTCGCATTCTGTCAGTAAATATTCTCTGTGACATGACGTAGAGAACATGTTTATAATAGACAATATATAAGACTTATACAGTCTTTAGACAAAGGGAACTCTAAAGAACTGCTAGAAACATTTTGGACATGAGCACCAAAGATGAAAACGTCCAGACAGTGGGTGAGGGTCTGAGTGAAACCCCGGTGGATAGGAATCAGGGTAGATCTAAGACGGGAGGAAGCATCAGGAGGTATGTCAGAGGAAGAGAGCGGAGGGTGGAAGGCAGAAATTTGTGGAATGCCTTTGCTGGTTGGCCCTCCTTGATAAAGGGTTAGCATGGGAGGAATGTGACCCTGAAAAGACTGGATAAACAGAATGGAAGGAGGGGAGTTCAAACTCAGCAAAGGGAAGGAGGAGTTGTGGGATGAAGAGGAGGAAGCCCGTCGCCCAGCTGGGCGGAAACAAACGGGGGTTTGGATTAACCCCACGTTCTGTTGGAGAATCAGGCTAGTAGATGAAGGTTATCAGCTGCTCTTCATTCTGAGCTCTCCCGTTGATGGAGTGTGTGGAAGATGAGTCGAGAGAAAATCACAGGGGTCCGCTGGAGCACATTAAATGTCATTCTTCAGATATTAACAGCTTCCAAGCGGAGGTTGTTGTTACCACAACCCGATGTGTATTGGTAAAAATCTGGCGATATGATATGCATCACGATACAGGGGGGACGATACAATATATTGTGATACAATGAGTAAGACTATATATTGTGATTTTTTAAAACTGAATTTAATTGTAGAAAAACTGCCACAGCGTTCTAAACACTCCAACCTGTTTCATACTTTAACACATTCAGTTTTATTACTAGATCTAGTTGATCCACTGGAACGAAGATGTAAACAGCCACCAACTACCAGTTATACTATTTATTTTACTATAAAAATTATTGCCATCATTAATGGTTTCATTCAAATTCTAAAAAATTTTTTTTTTTTTATCGATACATTGCTTTCAAATATCTATGCAATATCTTGACATAAAATATGATATATGAGTGTATCGATATTTTCTTACATCCCTAAAATAAAAGATCTGCTCCGGCCCATCACTAGTCGGGGCAAATTAAACCTGAAGCTGATTTCTTGGTGAATCTCTACCATTTGGGCAAACTTTTGTATATCTGTTTGAAGGCTGTTGCTACCAAAGGTCGGAGTACGCCGAATTTGTTTCAAGACCTGAAACAGAGGCACTCCGTTGAGTGGGTGAAGTGCTGCTCTCTACGAGATGCTCAAGCAAGCAGCAGCTCACAGAACCCCGCCAAAAGACAAGCCACCATAGGGGAATCATTTTCACACTGTGTCCCTTATGATAAGACAGGTGTCCAGTGGAAACCAACCACAGATGCAATCACAATTTCTATTGCCAAAGATATGGTGCCTGTTTATACAGTGGAAAAGCCCGGCTTTATTTACCTACTGAAAACTTTGGACGCCAGGTGTGTGCTACCAACTTTGCACACAACTTTGAATTCAGGTAGACTCCCAAAAGAGATAATAAAATAAGAGTTTAAAAAAAATAGATTCTGTCATTTGTTATTTCTGTTGAAGAAAGTAAAGGGAGAAAGAAAAAAATCGATTAAAAGTGGAAATCGGATTTGGTGTGAAAAAATCTCAGATTTTATTTTTAGGCCATATCGCCCAGCCCTAGGTTCAGTTGCCATGTGTTGAAAACAACTCAATGAGTTTTATGAGAAGTGGATATTCATGTTCTGTAATATTTCATTCCTCGTCCCCTTTTATTGTTTGTTTTTTGTTCCATTTAAACTTTGAGAAATACCAGCTTGTTGGAGTTGAGTGTTTTTTTTTTTTGTTTGTTTTTTCTGCAGATCTTTCTGTCAAGTTTAGGAATTTGGCAACAGATTATCCAAGTCCCACAGGACAACCTTTAAAAAGGAAATTGCTGTCATAGTTGTATAGTATCGACCCTGATACCGGCTTAGATGTGAAGATAAGTGTTCAAACCTAACCTGACCTCTGCTGTGATACTTTTATTTTCTTCTCCATAGCTTTTAGAAACTGCTGAATATAAGACTGCTCTGTGTCCTATCAGACGAGCGCAAGCAGCAAGTGTCAACAGCTGTGTTGTTACTGGGAAAATGGTGTCATGCTCCTGCTGTTTTGGAGTAATAATTAGAGCGATAAAGCCTGGGGCGGCGCTGTCAGTCAACGCGCCCCATGTCAGGTTAATTCCCTAAAGCGTTGCTGCTTTGCTGTGGTTTGATGACTTGGATTTTGCACACTTTCTCCTTCCTGGTGCTGGTCACACCTGTTGAGTAACTTTCTGTAAAGACCTTATTTCAGTTCTGTCAACAAGATGTTCATGAGTATTTTATGTTAACTTTCACATTGCACTAAGGCACGTATACATAATGCTTTCGCATGCAGACAACTATAAACTACTCTTTTGGGATTGATTTGTGTTTTGTAAAGTTGGCACATGCCCCTCCCACCTCATTTTTCTTATCCTGCTGTAAGAAACGGTTTAATTTTGTCTTCTGGTGTCGGTGGAGGTATATGTTCAGTATAATATTACTCTATGATTGAGATGCTCTGCTTATTTTGAACATAAGAGTTTGTTTGAGAACCTTTTTCCAGTTATCGGGTCTTTTACCCGTTCAGCGCTGGTTCATGCTGATCTTGGGTTATAATTAGTCAGAAAGCCATTCCTTTGTCCCTGTTAGCGAGATTACTGTAGTCCTTTGAGGTCAATAGAGCATGCAAGTCAAGATAATGAGTTTTTAGCATGTGCTCTGCTAGATTAAAAGAAATATTTCTATTTCACTAAAGTAATAAAGAATTTGTATAGTTACAGTGGTGATGATAATCATCAAACATGACCTGTGACCAAATCAGAACATAAAAGCTCTCAATAAGTGGAATATTTTAGCTTGAAATTGAAGTAATTCAATAATAAAACTGACAAATTGTTTCTGTTTAGGCTTTACGATATTGGGAATAAAGTTGATATGCGTGATCTCGCACTTGGGATAAATTATTAAAAAGGGTGCTACTGTCTCTCTGCTTTGAGTTCATAGCAAGTACTTTAACCAGCTACTGGGAGGAAAGGGTATTTCCATCTCAACAAGGTTTCAATAAACTCGACCACCTTACTGGCTCTTTACCTTCTAAAACTTTTTATACAGAACTAAACTAATGTCACTAGAGATGTGTATTGGCAAGAAGCTGGCGATACGATATGTATCACAATATGGGGGGAATGATACTACTACCAGTCATAGTTTACATTTTACAATAAAAATTACTGTCATCATTAATGGTTCCATTCAAATTCTAAAAAATAAAATAAAAATCAATACATTGCTTTGTAATATTGATAAAATATCATGACATAAAATATCACAATATATCGGCGTATCGATATTTTCTTACATCCACTGATGCACAAGAAAATGTTAGTTCCTGGTTTTTGCTAACCCACCATCAGCCTCATGTCTTCTGTTGAAGAGGCACCATAACCAGCCTCTATGCGTATAATGGAGAACCGTACTAAACGGAAATACCTTTCCCTAAATCTTGTATGGCTCCAGGTGCAAATTACACCTTTCATTATCCATGCGTCTTGACAGCAAATTTGTAAAACGTCCTATATGAGCCAGTAAAGCGTAGGCTTTTACAGTTGTACTCTGGTACTTCACCGACGTTCATAAAAATGTGTACAAGCTTGAAAAAAACTGCATTTAATCAGCAGTGAGTTTGTGTGCGCCGCAGTCTTCCTCTAATTTTTCCTGGCGGCAGTGGATGTTTCTGTCTTATCTGGAGTTTCAGTGGGTGAACCTCAATATGGTGCTTTGAGAGTTGTAAATTTTTCTGACTAGATACCACAGATATCACACGATGCATCCAACACAGTCTCATTTGAACTGTCAGTGTCCGTTTTTTATAAAAGGTGAAAATAGTCCCAGGGAATCTGTGTCGCACCTCTCCTCTGAACGTCCTTTGCTAACTGCCAAACGCCGTTTCTTTCTCTCCCTAAAACAGCCACCATGTCAGACGCGGACAAGTTTCTGTACGTGGACCGCAACATGGTCAACAACCCGCTGGCGCAGGCTGACTGGGCCACCAAGAAGCTGGTATGGGTGCCTTCGGAGCGCCTGGGCTTCGAGGCGGGCTCCGTAAAGGAGGAGCACGGCGACGAGTGCGTGGTGGAGCTGGCGGACTCCGGGAAAAAGATCAAGGTGAACAAGGACGACATCCAGAAGATGAACCCGCCCAAGTTCAGCAAGGTGGAGGACATGGCCGAGCTCACCTGCCTGAATGAAGCGTCTGTGCTGCACAACCTGAAGGAGAGATATTACTCTGGTCTCATCTATGTGAGTATGAAGCCCTGAAGCAGTGCTCCACAACTTATTCAGTGTGTTTACTGAAGTACACTCTAGTAGTTATTGTTTTTAGTACAGCTGGTATCGATTCAAATTTTAAGATTCGATTCCGATTCTCAAGAGTTAGAATCGATTATCACGATCTGATTGGATCCAATCTGTTCCAATTCGATAATGATATGGGTTAGTGCGATTAAAAGTTTTTTCTTTTTTATTCTTTTTTTTACTGTTACTTTAATTATATGGCTGTAATGCAATAACACAACACTGGGTGAGTAACAGTTCACCGGGAAAAACCTCAGCCCTAAGGTGGCTGTCTGGACTTTTCCTTCCTATTTTAGCCGTAAAAAAGGGCCAACAATGTTTAAACAATTGAACCAATTTTTGGACTTGTGAATCGATTCGATTTTTATGAGAATCGATTTTTTTTTTTTTTTTTTTTACTTTATTTTTTCCAACACAGCACTAAGTTTTTAGTTCTTGTTGCACAATTCCCACTGGCTTATGGAAAACCGTCTCCAGTCTGTTTTGATCTCTGTCCAATCTAATGACCTTCTCATTAAGCTGCATAGTTTGAGATGACCCATTGTGTGCAGTCTGCTAACATACTCTGTGTTCAATTGTTTCATCTTTAAACTATGCTCCAGTACCGTAATGTTTACTTCTTTTTCTCTATTTGGGATTTTGTCATGTAAACAGGAAACTCTAGGGAACAATGTGCTCCAGAGTGAAAGAGAGAAATTCTTTTTTTAATAGATGAGTGAGAAGAAATGGCTCCAGTCCTGTATTTTCAAATAGGGGCATGGAATGTAAACCATGTTGTAACTGTCATTATTTCCCCTATAATTAATGTTATTTACTCCCATGTTCTGGCCTGGGAGGGATTTGGTTCCCTTTGACTCAGAGCAGTGACCCGGTCATATCAACAAGGACTGTTCTCCCCTCCCTCTTCCTCCAGAGATCCATTCTATGGATGGTTTAAAAGCTCCAGTCTCCTCAGTCTTCAAATTGAGACCGTCTCAAGGGAGACGAAATGTACTGTAGAGGGAGATGTTGGAGAGCCGAAGAGAGGAGTCCAGATGCAGGACATGGGCAAATTTCCATCTAAATGTGGGGAATAAGTTGGCTGATCTGATCACGCAGTGTTTATTATTTGTATTATTATTTTTGCAGTCCTAGAATCACTCGTCAGTGGAAACATGCAGCTGGATGGAGCTCAGCTTGCATAACAAAGTATTATAAATCAGCGTTTGTGTGAAAATCTCAGCTGTGATGTAATGAAGTATGGGAAAGTGTGATTACACAAGTAAGCGAAGCTGCAAGTAAAGTGTGATTATGAGGTTATACAAATACAATAAGGGGGGTTATTCAAAGTATTATGGTACAATGTGCCTGCATAAGGTGTGTTTTCTGCTCTTGTTAAAAAAGAACAGGTATCAACGGGAGGTATATTCATTATCTGGAGATGTTTTATGATTTTTTTTTTTTTCCCTTAGATTTGAGCATATTGTTTAAAACCTCCACCGGGTGTGAACCACTTAGACATCTTTTAACAGGGATGGCTTACGTGTGTTTGTGTTGCAGTGTAGCTTTATATACAGATACACTTGAATGATTATTCTAAGTAGTAGTACTGCTGTGTATTTATAGCAGTGGTTATCACAAATCTTGGTGGAAAATAATACAATGCAACAATATGTTCATACATGTATGTTTTTTTTACTACCACTATTAGGGTTGCACAATATATCCTGAATATATTACTGCAATATGCCCAAGATGCTAAAAGTCACAAAGATGGCAACTGATATAATCATTGCAGTATTTACTAATTTTATACCAATCAGAAGATTATCTTAATATTGTGCAGCCCTAATTATTGTTATAAATTAAGAACCCCAAAAATTATTTTAATATACTTGCAATGATTGATAGTAACTTGTTAAATTTCTCAGTGGTATTATACCTAATATACACTTCTCCTGACATATTTCTCCAATTCAAAATTTTTTTTTTAACCTTTTTTAAATCCCCTAGTATATATTCAATATTTAAAGGGAATATTTTTTTGCTGCTTGTGTCCGTCCTGCAGACGTACTCTGGTCTCTTCTGCGTGGTGATAAACCCCTACAAGAACCTGCCCATCTACTCAGAGGAGATTGTTGAAATGTACAAGGGCAAGAAGAGGCATGAAATGCCCCCTCATATCTATGCCATAACTGACACAGCTTACAGAAGCATGATGCAGGGTAAGTTGTTTCACCTGTTGCAAGCTGTTTTTTCCCTCCATTTATCTGTCAAGAATCGGACAACGGGAGTCAAAGGGGTTCTAGAATTCGAAACAGCAATAACCTTGTTGATCTACATAGGCAGCTCGGGGTGTCAAATGTACCATACAAACAAGACGGTGCAGTCCGCGACCTGATTTCCCATGCAAATTTCTCATTTTGTAATGGCAGCGGAGAAACGGTTTAATCTGAGCAAAGCTCTGTAGCCCGCTCAGACACACGCCGCTTAAGAGCTCACGTCCTAACCCACTTCGACGTCGTGTTCGAGGCGGTAATGAACCACATCGTTGTGTGCTAACCGCAGAACGATGCTAGCCTGAGCTACTGCTGCTAACGTCCTTATTGGACGAGAGAAAAACCAAGAATGTTGGAGCACACATGTAACATTCCAGGGTGTACAGTGTCGTAGCCTCAGGGGTGTTGTAGAACTGGCCAATCGGCATATTTAATATTCACGCCCTCGCTGAGTAGGCAGGGAAAACCAGTCGGTCCACGGTAGGGCTTTATTATGGGGTTGTATTTGGCCATTTATCAGGGCTCCTGGGTCGTTTTCAGTCCCAACACATTCACTCATATGCTAGATAGAGGCTCAAAGAACAGTTTCCCAATGTCAAAAAAAGTTGTTCTTGAACCTTTTTTTAAAAATGTCTCTGGGCGTTTGTTCCAGACAGAGCAGGTTCTGCCGTGTGAGAGAAATGGATATGGAATGGTCGACACCTGGGGGAATCACTTATGATGATTACAGTATGATTTAGATTATATTGAAGCAGCTGTGCTGTTATGGTGACAAGCACTTATCCTGCTTCAGCTAGCTACTGTTCCCTGTGATTTCCGCCTTTTTTGTCTTGACCACACTATTCAATTACTCCCTGTTTAGGGCTGATACTGAGGCCAAGGTTGGGATTTCCTGTACGGGTGTTTCTTTAATCCACCTCCTGTATGGCTGCTGCTGGCTTTCCTTTTTCTTCAGAACGCCCTCAGGTTGACGCGAACACCACATTAGCTAATCCCACCGGTGTATATTTTTTCCTTTCCCCTCTACACATTGTAGTCTAGGCCACATTTCAGGAGGCGATAGAATAATTAGGCAGTTAGCAAGCCTGGCTGAAACTGTTCAGTCACAGGAAGCCGGATATTGATTTCCTGTCTGAGGTCGGTGTATTTCCTGTCATATAGGCGTAAACCGTACACACCGGGGTGATAACATGCTCATGTAGGGCTATGCTCCAAAGTTGCTGTGCAGAGCTAACCTTATCCATATATCTGTATGTAACTTTTTTTTGTCTTTTTGCAGATCGGGAAGACCAGTCTATTCTTTGCACGTAAGTAGCCTAAACTCAATAGCTCACATTCTTCCTTTTGTTTCCACTTTTATCTGATTCCATTTTTAATTGATTTCTTTTTCTTTCTTTTTTTTTTTTTTGCTTGCATGTCATCTAAAGAGGCGAGTCTGGTGCCGGTAAGACGGAGAACACCAAGAAGGTTATCCAGTATCTGGCTCATGTGGCGTCCTCCCACAAGACAAAGAAAGATCAGGTCAGTTGGATTTGCAGTGACTGATTGTTAGTCCATCGTCGCCTTGTTGTGTTAGAACAGCTCGTTTTTTGTTTTTTTTTCAGTCAGCAGCAGACTGAACCACCATGTGAAGAAAGCAGGTTTAAAGAAAGACCAGGACTAACTTTATCTGATGTTTTTGTTTTGTTGAATGTTAGTGAAGCAGAGAGTTGAGCGAAGTCTGTGCAGTCCTGCCTTTTCTCAGATAAGGCGGGAAAACTTGTTCTTCTGGTATTTTTTGCCTGTCAGCCACATGAGATGCAGCACAGAGGACCCCAGAGGGGCTTTAAAGAAACCGCACAGATCACCCCTTTTTGAGGTTGTTTTTCTTTCTCTCCCCCCCATCAACAGAGTTCATACCTGTCACATGTGAGTTAATTCGTCGTCCTCCACCTGCTTCTGTCATCATGTTCTCTTTCTATCCCCCCCTCCCTTCTCTTCCCACCCCCTCGCTGAAGCCTGCACTGTTTTGGGAGTCACTTTTACTGGAGGGCAGAGGCGACATGTCCTGCCAGCCATTAGGAAGTCGGGAGGAAGTTTGTTTGCAGCTCAGTGGCAGCCGTGTGTGTTCCAGTGAAAAATTCAACCAGACAATGGTAGTGAAGGAGGGAGGGGTCTTCATGGTTGGAAAAATATCCTGGTTTTTGGTCTGCCTAAATCTGTCTGGTTAAATTTTTCATATCTAGAACGCCATTTTTATTTCGTCTTAAATTGCTTCTTTGTTTTTGCTTGAACAGTTTGTTTATAAGAAAACCTTTAACTTCTTATTGAGATTATAAATTTTATACAGTGACTTGCAAATCAGTTTAAATCCATGTTTTTGGATTAATTTTTTTGTTAGACCCACAAAATGTTGCACGCCTTTGTGCATTGGTTTTAAAAAATGGACTCCAAACTTTGATTTCAAAAATCTTAAAAATTTAAGTTTGGCGTCCATTTGATTTTCACCCCCCTTTACTCTGATCACCTGAATATAATCTAGGACCCTATGAAATCTGTTTTATTTTCCAAATTCCCTTTTTCCATTCCAGCCATATTTTTTATAACACAGGAAGTGAGTCATTATGAGGTTAAGTGAAAACAACTCAACAGCCAAAGAGATACATATCTACGGTTACTCAAGTTCCATAAATATAGCAAAATGCTGCAGTTGAGTGAAAATTGAATGATTTTTATAAGGTATTTAAGAGTACTCTGCAATTAAGTTTTTAAGGAACTGAAACAATCAAACTTTAAAAAAATTTAAACTTCCTTTTTAAAGAAGCTTTAGAGTTGATCTCTCATGTTTCCTGTAGGCGTGTCCCACTAGCTTGCTTCTTCTTCATGTTTCTGACAGGACTCTTTACGATGTATGGCAAGCCATCGGTATCAAAAATGAGCTTATTATGAGTTTATTATGTCACCCTGCGTTGCGATTCACATCCCGTTTGTGTGTAAAAACAAAACTGTCCTGTAATTTACAGGGTAAAACGACGCTTTGATAAAAGCCTTATTTTTGATACCGAAGGATTGCCATATCTGTGGTCGTTACATGCCTTGTGCTAAGCTTCGAATTTTTTAATTGTTTTTGAAGAACATAGGTGTTTTAGTGAGTTTTTTTTCCTTTTTTTCCCCACAATGGCTGAATGGTTTATTCAGTCTGAGTGGAGAGGAAAGCCGAGCTGACTGCAGGTACGGAAGCTGCGGTGGACAAAAAACTCGGCGAATTTTGCGAAATTCCGCATTTTGTTGTGGATTCCATGTTGTTTAAATTCCACGATTCCATCTTTGTTTCCACATTGCGGAAATCATGGGGCCCTACAGTGCAACCTGTCGGCTTCATAGGTTACCTGCTTAGTTAATGGAGCTTGCATTCAAACACAGCTCCTTTAGCGTGGGCAGGGAAGCTGGTTAGTTTATCGCAGGATAACTTGTTAAAGGTTGCAAAGATTCACCATCTAACCCTGGGGGCGGATGATGTGGACTTAAATGTTTTCCCCAATAATTTGTGGTATGTATTGCGATGACGATAAAAAGTTGTGGTTTTTAGAAAAAGGTCTCGCTGGCTTTAAATCTGTCACTCCACAGAGCGCCACCATCAGAAACACTGCTCTTAAAAACAAAATTGAACTATTCTCAAAGAGGCTTCTTCTTCTCAACACTAGGTACAGTAAGTTGTTTTTGATCTTACATAAAGAACAAGCAATAATTGTAACCAATAACTTACTTTAAAATAAATTTGATATTGATGCTTTCATGGAACCAGCAGAAGTAGGAAAATAGTTTATCACAATTCTTATGATTATCTTCAGTATGTATGTATGTATGTATGTATATATATATATATATGTGTATGTATGTATGTATGTATATATATATATATATATGTGTATGTATGTATGTATATATATATATATATATATATATATATATATATATATATATATATATATATATATATATATATATATATATATATATATGTATGTATGTATGTATGTATGTATATATATATATATAAAAAAAAAAAAAATCTCTGATGATCAAGTAGGACAAGGACCACAAACATGCAACCAGAATTACAATGGAGTGGTTTAAAATGGCCTTGTCAAAGTGTAGACCTGCAGTAAATAGTTTATATGAGAGTATCAGATTAAAGGGGGCTCTATACATGCTTTCTGCACTTTTCAGCTTTTTATTTATACAAGAAAAAGTGTGATTTTTCTTTCCACTGCCTCCATCTATCACCAAATATTCTTGTAAAACACATTAAAGTCTGGAATTACAACTTGACTTAATGTGAAAAACAAGTTAAAACCTTTTGCAAGGCACTGTGTGAGTAAATTTTTATGCATCAAATCATTTTGACCTTGAGTCATGCTTGTTTTGGACACTTGTTTGTGTTTTTTTTTAATTGTTTTGTTTCTGTGAATTGCTCACTGTGGGTTTCTTCAGCTTAAGATTAAATTATGGAGGAGTGAAATCTCCCTCTACCGAGGCTTCACTGGACTATTCTTCTCTGTAAAAGGTGCCGGGTTGTTGACGGTGTCTGGGTTGTTGTGTGGGCACTAATGCGTCATGTTTTGGGTTTTATGCTTGGGTGCAAAAATGTGCTTTGCTGGTGTGTTGTATCTCCTGTTTAAATGTTTTTGTTTTTTCTCCTCAGATGTGAAAATCAATATACCTGCATATTAGGTTTTAGCCTAAAATGTAATTCTTAATGATTGTAGACCAAATCTTAACCTTGGAAATCATCTATTTTAGTGTCAGAATATTAGTTTAAGTCATTTTATGATAAATAGTTTTGCCCAAATTATGAGGTCCGCATTTGAATTTATGAAGTTCTTTTTTAACATTCTCTGCAAATCTGTTGCCTTCCATCAGGGGGAGCTAGAGAAGCAGCTGCTGCAGGCTAACCCCATCCTGGAAGCCTTTGGAAACGCCAAAACAGTCAAAAATGACAACTCTTCCAGATTTGTATGAATTATTGCCAAGTTCAGATTTCTAATGAAGTTCTAGTTTGCCACATTCAGGTTTCAAATGTTCGAGTTTATTCCTTGCAGGGAAAATTCATTAGAATCAACTTCGATGTCAATGGTTACATTGTTGGTGCCAACATTGAAACTTGTATCCTGAACACTAAGATTACATAGTTGTTGTTTTTTTGTTTTTTTTTAAGGACAGTGAAGCTGTTAAAATTAGTTGTTGTGTCCAAAGCCTTTCCTTGACAAACTGACTTAAAGACTTGCTGGAGAAATCCCGTGCCATTCGCCAGGCCAAAGACGAGAGGACATTTCACATTTTCTACTACTTGCTCACAGGGGCAGGAGACAAGCTACGAAGTAAGTCGTCGGTTGAACATTTATTTGAAGGTTTATTAATTGTTGCATTCACATGAAGTCTCTTAGTATGAAAGCTGAATATCTCATTTGTCGTTTATCTCAGACGAGCTTCTCCTTGAAAACTACAACAACTACCGCTTCCTTTCCAATGGAAACGTCACCATTCCAGGACAGCAGGACAAGGATCTGTTCACAGAAACCATGGAGGCCTTTAGGATCATGGGTATTCCAGAGGACGAGCAGATCGGTAAGGAAACAACACCCCCTCCATTTGTGTTATAGTCCAGGTCTGGAAAACGTTTGGATATCTAGATTTTATTTTATTCGTGTTTCTAACGTTCAGTCGGGCTTGTCCTGTTTCCAACACTCTACTCGTGTGTCCATCCCTCAGTCAGCCCTCCAGGTTGTGGTTTTGGGAGCTTCTGTATCTAAAGCGGGGTGATGTGGCTTAAAAATAAGATCAGAGTACCTATTTTTTTTCCTTTTTTTTTTTTTTCTTTCTCTTCTGTTGTAAAAAAAAGAAATGACAAAAAATATATTCAGGAACATGTCTTTATTTCAGTCCTCCCTTCTGGGATTTGACCTGAATTCAAAGTCCAAATAAATACAAGATAATAGGCCCTGGGCTGGCTGACTTTTACTCTGAACTACTGAAGCCCATGGAGTACATTTGGGGGGAATCCTGTTTATTATTATTATTATTATTATTATTATTATTTAAATAAATGTAAATCTTCATAAAGCGCAAATTTGAATGATCAGTAAAATTGATTCGACCTGCTAAAGCCTGACCAGAGCAAAACACTCTTCCATAAATTCTTTGTAAACGTTTGCTTTATTAAAGCTGCAGTAGGTAACTCTGAGAGGAGGGCAGACTTTGCTTGAAAATTTAAACCCAAACAAGCTTCACATCACTCCCCCTCCCTCTCCGATGCACTCAAGCCCCGCCTCCAATGCCCTCCTCCCTCATTCGGCTGCGCTACTGGCGTAACAACTGCCAAAGATAATCAGCTGACGCGACTTGGAAAACAAACTTTCGTGAATATTTCCTAACAGTAAACCACATATGACAACATTAGCTGTGACTGCACTGATGATTGCACGCGCTGCGGAGGTTTACTGTAATACCACCACCAAAAAAACAAAACAAATATTAATCAAGCAAGGGTAATTACCTGTCAAGCAAAAACATTGCCAACTCGGAATCGGTTTTAAACACTTTCAGGTCCCGTAGCTCCCTCCACCTCTCAAAGGCTACGCCAATATTTACCCTCGTTTTATCTCGGGCTCAGTCAACTTCTTTTTTCTTAGCTTTTTTGTCCTCCTCGGTCATCTTTTTTGTTATCTTAGCCGTATATGCTATTGTTGGCAGCGGCGGTACGGGCAGTTTCTCTTTAGGTGGCTGTTGCAGCCGGTTGCGGAGCGAAGGGCGGGTCGCGGTGTGTGTGTGTGTGTGTGTGTGTGAGTGATAGACAGATCTCAGACACTCCTTTAGACTCTGCTCTGGCTCTGATTGGGTGTTTTCTACCGGGCGCGGTGGATTCTTGCAAATCGCAGTAGGGGCTGTAGGCATGACCAATTGAGCTGCTTTTTTTAACAGATTAAAAATCTCATTTCCTCTTTTCAGGACATATGGATAGTTTTAGGAAATATCACTAAAATTCACTTTTATTCAAGTTACCTACTGCAGCTTTAATTTCTGAGTTTGACTAAAGCTGAGTATGAAACATTTGGGTAAACCTGCTTGTGTTTCTGCTCATTTCCTGTTTGTGTAGGCATGTTGAAGGTGGTGGCCTCGGTTCTGCAGCTCGGAAACATGAGCTTCAAGAAGGAACGCCACACCGATCAAGCTTCGATGCCTGACAACACGGGTAAGCTGAACTTCGCACACTCTGCGAAGTCATTTTCCCTTTTCACCTGCTTCCCCCGTCAGCTGTAAGAATGCCATTAACCCCCCTTTCTCTGCACCAGCTGCCCAAAAAGTGTGCCACCTCTTGGGCATGAACGTGACGGACTTCACCAGGGCCATCCTGTCACCCCGAATCAAAGTGGGCAGAGACTACGTTCAGAAGGCTCAGACTCAGGAACAAGCAGAGTTCGCAGTGGAAGCCCTAGCCAAGGCTACCTATGAAAGGATGTTTCGCTGGCTGGTCATGAGGATCAACAAAGCCTTGGACAAGACAAAGAGACAGGGAGCCTCCTTCATTGGCATCCTGGACATTGCTGGCTTTGAGATCTTTGAGGTAAATCCTAATTTAAAAACAAAATCCTTATAACAGAGCTGGTATCCAGTCAAATATTGATCAGTGGAATCTGAGCAGCTTCCTCTTTTTGTAGTTGAACTCCTTTGAGCAGCTGTGCATCAACTACACCAACGAGAAGCTGCAGCAGCTCTTCAACCACACCATGTTCATCCTGGAGCAGGAGGAATACCAGAGGGAGGGCATCGAGTGGAGCTTCATCGACTTCGGCCTTGACCTGCAGCCATGCATCGACCTCATTGAAAAACCGGTTTGTTTTTTTCGTTCAAGTTTAAGTACTTGAAGGATTTATTTTTATTTTTTTCTGTCTCCAACACACTGTGCAACATGCTCTTCTGTGTTTAGGCTAGCCCTCC
Source organism: Valencia hispanica (assembly GCA_963556495.2). Lineage (NCBI taxonomy): Eukaryota > Metazoa > Chordata > Actinopteri > Cyprinodontiformes > Valenciidae > Valencia > Valencia hispanica. The sequence goes on from OY747718.1 coordinate 13,228,408, forward strand.
TGGTATCCTCGCCCTGCTGGATGAAGAATGTTGGTTTCCCAAAGCAACGGACAAGAGCTTTGTTGAGAAGGTGGTCCAGGAGCAAGGCACACACCCCAAATTCTTCAAGCCCAAGAAACTGAAGGATGAAGCAGATTTCTGTATCATTCATTATGCTGGCAAGGTACACACACACACTTTGTCATCATACATCCCCTTTTTATCATATTAAAGTCCTCTTGATGGTGTTCAGTTGCTAATTTAGGCTGCAGGCTCTTGCAAAAGTACTTTTTCACAGAACGATCACAAACTTCAGGTCATTTTGTTGTTTTGTTTGACAGCCAGGGGTTGCGTTAACTGAATATTTTCCATATTTGACCTTTTTTTTTTGTGTGTGTGTGTTGTTGAACGGTGACGGAACAATCTGAAGGCCATTCGTCATTTTAACAATTACAATTCACACCCCTGATCATTAGATTCAGACGTGCAGAAACTTTTCAACACTGCGGACAGAGAACAGGTAACTGAATCTATCAAAAAAATATGATTTCTATGAGAGCATTGAGTATCATCTCAGATCCGGACTCTGTACTCAATACATCTTACAAGCCGGGAGCTGACAGCGCGTTGGAAGAGTTACAAAGGCTTTGGAGAGCAACTTTGACCAGTACGCCTGGTTAGACATGCTCCGAAGAGCCCGGTGTCATGACAACCACTGGTGCAGAAGTGGATTTCCTCCCGCTGAAGCAATAGCTGCAGGTCAGGAAACGGCTGGTTCAGAGAGCTTTTCCGACTTCTGATTACTTAAATTGGAGAACTGTTCCCTGATATCAAGTCTTTCGCTTAAGTGGTGCTTTATAATTTCAGTCTCCACTGTGGTGGATTCAGCCTCTAGAACAAAATTTAAACCCCCATGAGAAGCCATATGACTGTAACAAAAATCCTAAACCTTGTGACAAAAACCTGCAGCAATCCCACTATTTGATTGCCACAGTAGGTGAACTGTTGGTATTTTAAGTGCAATAGTTTAATTTCATCGTCTATATGTAGTTCTCTGTTCAGCTCGTTCAGATTGAATATTAATTGAATTAAAAAGAAAAGTACTAATACAAAATAAACGGGTACAAATAAATTAAGACCTTTATTTTCTTTTTTTGGACCCCGTCTGGTAAAATGACGGAAAACAAAAAAGTCTAGCACGAAGCCTCACACATATGGAGCAACAAAATGCTCAAAATTAAATAAATAAAACCTGTGACATAAATATCTACATGAATAAAAGACAAATATATAATGTGACAATGAAATTGTGAAAACGGAATGCTTTTCAAATTCTAAGCTCATAATTTTTTCCTAACAGAATTAGTTTTTATTCCAAAACATCTTTTTCACAAAGTCAGCTTTTATTTCATAATGGTGTTTTTCCCAGTGGCTTATTTATTTCATGACCCTTGCCAGTCGGTTTGACCCGAATGCTCATTGGGCGGTGCTTAAACATCGATCCTCGTGGATACCCGTTCTCACTTAATATGAGCCGCCTGTACAACTAGCAACAACATGCTAAGTCGGAGTTGCAGGAACTTCGTTCAGCTCTGGTTACTCTAGCAGATCAAATTGAGAGGAGTTATTTATCGGAGGATGCCATCTCGAGTCGTTTGGATGATGTTTTTGAAATGATCCCAGCCCCATCACTCAAGACTTTAGTGCTGTATGACATAACCATCGGAGTTATTGCTGTTTATGTTTAAGCATCAGCCAATGGGCATGCAGGTCCAACCCACTGACCCTTGACAAATAAGCCACTGGGGGAAAGCACAGCTATGAAATAAAAGCTGACTTTGGGAGAATGATGAAATTAAAATGGCTAAAACACATTTCTATTAGGAAACCAAAATTACAGTTAAATATTGTATAGTAATAAATAAATTCTTAAAGGAAAATGAAAAATATTTCATACCAATGAGCTAAGTTTTATATGCGTTCCTTTTTTTTTTGTTCACAATTTCATTGTCACATTATATATGTCTATTATTTATTCATGTATTTATTTAATTACATTTTATTTCAATTTTGAGCAACTTGACATTCCGTAAACACAAAGTAGTATATAGTAAACATCATGCATGGGTTGTTGTTTCTTGTCAGGTGGACTACAAAGCAGACGAGTGGCTGATGAAGAACATGGACCCCCTGAATGACAACGTAGCGACGCTCCTCAACCAGTCCACTGACAAGTTTGTCTCTGAGCTCTGGAGGGATGGTGAGTTTAGGCAGCCGTTAAATCATCGCTTCGGTAGGGACACTTAAGCTGACTCGTTGATCATAGTGCTTACTCTTTTTTTTTACTGTCTGCTGGGCCTTTGTTATTCACCTTCCGTCAAATCCCGCTGCTCGTTCGTCCATTTCTTCCTTTGTTTGGCCCTATTTCTGTTTGTCATCTCTTTCCATCGGCTCTCAGAGGTACAACACTGTCAGAGAGCTTATTTTTATCAACGTTTTCCTATTCTGCACTCAGATTCAGGTGAAAAACTTTCTTTAATGTTTTCCCCCTTGCTGTTTCTCATGTCTTCATGATTATTTGCCCAAAAAAACACTCGGAAGCCATTATTGTCTTAGCTAAAACAACTCTGTATTCAATAATCTACAGGTCATTTTGCTGTTTGTTGCTCTTTCATCGAACTCTCCTTTTCTCCCTCTGTGTGATAGTGTTGTGTGGGGACACCTGGTGTTGGTCATGGGTACTGCAACAATGCAGCAATGGGTATATACTGCATGGGTTTGGTTTTGTCACCACCTTTACACACATACACATTTAAATCAGTCATTGCACATAGTTTTCACTCCGAGAAAACGGTCTGTCATTGTTTCCAGTTGACAGATCTCTGTAAGTCACTGCATTAAATAATTATTTTTTTTGTCATGGTGTGTTATTCTTCTGGCTTCACTGGCTTCTGTGACTGGCCTGTCATCCTTTTTGACACATGTTTCCTCCACATTTACTCGCCGTTTGTGTGGTGTTCTAGTGGTTCTGGTTCTGCAAACCGCTTCCCGTGGTCTGGATTGTGTCCTTTTGAGACAACCTGAGACAATGGTCCTTCTTCATTATTCCTTGTGTTGTGCATTTGCTTTGAGTTTGCCTGGTTAGACATTCAGACCACATGAAACTCCTTTCGAAGTCACAAATAAAGCATGTTTTTCTGTTTCTCCATGGTGTTTTCTTTTTCAGTGGACCGCATTGTGGGCCTGGATAAAGTGTCCGGCATGTCTGAGATGCCCGGTGCCTTTAAGACCCGAAAAGGCATGTTCCGCACCGTAGGCCAGCTCTACAAGGAGCAGCTGTCCAAGCTCATGGCCACATTGAGGAACACGAACCCCAACTTTGTTCGTTGCATTATTCCCAACCATGAGAAAAAGGTATCGGAAGCACTGGAACCTACACTCATTTGTCAGGGACCAAGCAAAAAGGCACAAGGACAAAGATGGAAAAAAATATTCTCAATTTTATTTTATTTGTTTCCAAAAATAGGCAACAAAATTCCAATTTTCTAAAATCGACAAAAAAAGCCCAAAAGAAAATATCAGCTACGACCTAAGGATAACAAATCAAAACGGACCTAACAAATGAACACACAAGCCAATTTATACTCTTGTATTCAAGAAACAAGGAGGGGAGGTGGAAGGAGACTAATACAAACAATGAATAAACCCTAGAGGAACCCATTTAAGCCAACAAATAACTACAGCACAAATGTGAAAACGGAAACATCAAAACATGAAAATGTTTCCAATCATTAGAATTTCAAGATTTTGGAAGCTTCTCCAGAGCCACTTCCAGCAGCCAGATGGTTTCCTCATTCAGTGATTTATAAACTAGCAAAAGTATTTTGTAATCTATTGTTTGAGCTACAGAAAGCCAGTGTAAGGACTTTAGAACTGGGGTGAAGTGCTCTACTTTCCTGGATCTTAAATAGGAGGGGCCCCCGGATGTAGGAACCTCCACATTTCTCCTGTGTGAATTATGGTAACATTTTTCAGGATTTATTTTTTTCCCCCATGATCTAAAAACATTGAAATGGATACTATACATTATTTTCAAAGAGTTTCACAAATGTCAACTCGGGCATCTAGACTTTGAAGTATTTTACTGGAATGTGACGGGTTAATAATGCTAGATCTATTGTGTAAAAACTATAAAGCTGTGTAAACAGGCCACACATAGCTACTTTTATTTTATTTTAACAATTGTCTGAAAGATGCTCATGAGGACTAAGATTTCCGTTTCCGACTCAGCCGGAGTTGTGTGAGGTGGGGAGGGGTGGGGGAGCTCTGCAGGGGCGAGGCTCTCGGCTGAGTACGTAAGGTCGAAGGAGATGGGTGGAAAAGGCGGGGATAGGTGGGAGCAGGCGTTTCAGCAACCCCGAGAACGACCAACAGAGACTCAAAGATTACTCTAACATGAGTGAATGGGTCAGAGCAACACTTCAGGTATGTTTTTAATGAGGGAAAGACAGGTTCTCAAGATATTAAGCTTCAGAAAGTCAATTTTACATAATACCCCCTCTTTAAATGGCTTGTATGCAAGTAAACTATCCGCACCCACATAACTAAAGCTACATTCAACATTCTGCAACCTTAGCGTTTAGTTAGAGGTCAGTAGATGGTTTGAAGAGTTTTCATGATAATCAGTTGAACATTTAATCAATAGAAGGTGCTGCTGTGGTCCAAAAAGATTAAAGTAGGATCCAAACATGCAACATTACCTACTTGTTTCCATGTTTTCAGGCTGGAAAGCTGGACCCCCATTTGGTTCTGGACCAACTCCGGTGTAACGGCGTGCTGGAAGGGATCCGTATCTGTAGACAGGGATTCCCTAACCGCATCGTTTTTCAGGAGTTCAGACAGAGGTACGGGATGAGGCTCCGCTTTATTTATTTTTATTCTTGCAGATATGATAAAGATAAATAAATGTTCTTTTTTCAGGTATGAAATCCTAACTCCAAACGCCATCCCCAAGGGTTTCATGGATGGGAAGCAGGCCTGCGTCCTCATGGTAGGAATGCTATAGTTATCCTCTACGATCCCCATTTCGTCTGCCACGTGACTGAGCAGTCGTCCTCTTCTCTTTGATGTCAGATCCGGTCCCTAGAGCTGGATCCCAACCTGTTCCGCATCGGCCAGAGTAAAGTTTTCTTCAGGGCCGGAGTCCTCGCTCACCTGGAGGAGGAGAGGGACATGAAGATCACGGATATCATCATCAGTTTCCAGGCCTGGTGCAGAGGCTACGTGGCTCGCAAGTAAGAGAAGGGTGCCAACTTCAGCATCGATGCTTTTAGATGTCATATTAGCCTTTTAATGATGCTTTTGAACAGTTCTGGGTGTAAAAGTTTGACTTTATTGTGGAATTTCTCCAATCCACCCTGGGAATAAAGTTCTAAATGGCTTCTGGGGTGATTCTAATTGAATATTTGGAAATTCTTCTTTTTTAGAGCTCATTTAAACTGTCTGGTTTTCTTGTTCGGACCCCCTTTAAGCATAATCCATAGGGTTGATGATGGGGCTATTCCAGAAGCTTAATATTGGTCTGCTTTATACATTTCAATACCCGTTTTTAAGGAGCCAACTATTCCCAATGAAACAGACCCCCACAGCATGATGCTACCACCACCATGTTTGCCAGTTGTGAAAGTTTAAAAGTTTTGTTTAACCCCTCCAAACATTCTTTTTGGGATCATAAAACATCTTCAGAACGATTGTCTCTAAACATCCTGGCCCTCCTTCCTGTTGTCAGGGGAGACGAATTGGGTGAGATGGTTTAATTTCTAATACAGCCGGGTGTTTTAGCGGGTCGATGATCATAAATGCATCCCCAAACTTTGTTGGAAATACATAAAGCAACCTATCGAGTAGGGGTGTGGGATCTTGGGTGCCTCATGATTTGATTCGATTACGACTCCGTTAGAAAACAAATATTTTTGCCCGTTTGGGATTTCTTTTTTTTTTTTTTTTTCATTCCTTCCATGGCTACTTTCTACTTTTAAATCCAATTAATTTCCATTAATTGAAGTATCCAAACAACTAAATATATCCTGTCTTTTATTTATGTGAAACCAGAACTAAAACCATCACGTCTAAAATATATTTCATAATCATATCAAGGTCATATTTTTCATTTTCGGTTTACTTACTGAAGACTTTTGATTATAACGTATTTAAAGTGCTCTATGTGGTTGGAAAGAATAATTAAATAAACTTCTAATCGACTTTTAAAAGTCTGCCATTCCAGAAATGACTTTAAAATCACTAATGTATTGGAAAATTAATCTATAACAATAATAGCTCACTTTTTAAGTCATACTGGATAAAAGTTATACTAAATCTTAAATGATTCTCTGTAAAAACAAGTATTGACTTTTGAAGGTAATGATAAAAAATAACCTGCATTTTCATAGAAGAACATAAAACCAAGTTTATACTCCAGCCTTGATTTTCCGCCGTCAATTTAATAGATGAATTCTAACTTTGCAGCCTTTTCATTGTTTTTACGTCAGTGTGACAAACGGTATCATTGGCTCCTGTCATACACAGAGACGATTCCGTCAGCTATTTAAATGCCTCACTCCGCCACACGTCATTCACGACCGGGACGGTATGAAGGAAAGTTATTTTTGCGGGTTATCTGTATAGCTACACTTAGGCTGACGTCTTGTAAAGGTGAGCTGCGCTGCAGCTCGGGGAGGACGCCCTGGACAGCAGGTGGAAAGTGGACATGTCCAGGGAAGACCGAAACAATGTGGTTTCTCAAGAAATTAGGGGACATTTATCCAAATTTTGCTGAGGCTTTATGTATTTATTTGAGCCTGTACATATATTTCTACCGAATTTGAGAAAATCTACATAAAAGTAAAGCTCTTACATCTGATTCCTGTTTTCAGAATGTAATACATGTCTCTATTTCACCCTGGGGAGGGGGGTGCAAATGCATCATTAAAAGAACAAAAAGAATGAGAAATATGCCAAAGAGCTATGAGCTCTTCTGAGATCTTGATTGTGAGGGTTGTCAATGATTTAGTGATTGTAGAGAGTGAATGTTTCTGAGTCTAGGTGTTGCTTCGCAGGGCTTTTGCAAAGAGACAACAGCAGCTGACTGCCATGAAAGTGATTCAGAGGAACTGTGCTGCTTATCTTAAACTGAGGAACTGGCAGTGGTGGAGACTCTTCACTAAGGTAAATCTCCTCAAAGCAACTTCTTCTTGACTAAACTGTTATTTTAGCTTTCTTTTCTCCCTCTCCCTTATTTAAACTGTTTGGTTTTTTTACTCTTTAGGTGAAGCCTCTGCTTCAAGTCAGCAGACAGGATGAAGAGATGCAGGCCAAGGATGAAGAGCTGCACAAGGTGAAGGAGAGGCACCTCAAAGCTGAGCAGCAGCTCCAGGAAATGGAGCAGCAGCATCAACAGGTAGAGTTAACGAGACAGAGCGGTGCTTCCAGTATCGGTCCAGCTGTCGAAGGGTTAACCGACTCTACGCTCTTTGTCCTGCTGTAGCTGAATGCCGAGAAGATGGCCCTGCAGGAGCAGCTTCAAGCGGAAACTGAGCTCTGCGCTGAGGCCGAGGAGATGAGGGCCCGCCTGGCCGCCAAAAAGCAGGAGCTGGAGGAGATCCTCCATGATCTGGAGGCGCGCGTGGAGGAGGAGGAGGAGCGCGCTTCTCATTTGTCTGCCGAGAAGAAGAAGATGCAGCAAAATATTTCTGTGAGGAGAAGGCTGTGAACTCTAGCTCTAACTCTGTGAAAGCTAGCCTCTATGTCTAAAACGAACACCTGGTGGTTCGATTTGCCTCCTCTGACGTCCTGTCGTCAATGTGCCCACAGGATTTGGAGCAGCAGCTTGATGAAGAGGAGGCAGCCAGACAGAAGCTCCAGTTGGAGAAGGTCACCTTGGAAGCCAAAATGAAGAAGATTGAGGAGGACGTCATGGTTTTGGATGATCAGAACAACAAACTGCTCAAGGTTAGGATTTAGGATGCATCATGTTCAACCCTTTTTACTTTGAGGACCCCTAAAATAAAATCCAGTGCAATTGATTTGTCACAAATACAATGAAACCAGTGTTTTCTATTGTTTTTGTCACTTCATTTTATCTATCCCCCCCATCCAGGAGAAAAAGTTGATGGAGGAGAGGATCTCTGAATTCACCACCAACCTGGCAGAGGAGGAGGAAAAATCCAAGAGTTTACAGAAACTCAAGACGAAACATGAGGCCATGATCACAGACCTGGAGGGTAGGAAGGAAAACCGATCGAGACGTTTAGAACCTCAACTGTAATTTAAACCATGGTGCTGCGATGTCTAACCTGCAGGACTCCCACTTTAACAAACATTCACTTTGTTTTTAGATCGCCTGCGCAGGGAGGAGAAGATGCGTCAGGAGCTGGAGAAGAACCGACGCAAGCTGGAGGGCGACTTCACCGAGACACACGACCAAATTGCTGAGCTCCAGGCGCAGATCGCTGAGCTCCGCGCACAGCTGGCCAAGAAGGAAGAGGAGCTCCAGGCTGCCTTGGCCAGGTCTGTTAGAGCTCAGAACGTTGCTTCTGGACACAACTCATGAATTGTTGCTTAACTTACTCAATTCAATATAAATGTTCCTCCCTTAAGAATTGAAGAGGAGGCTGCACAGAAGAACTTGGCTCAGAAGAAGATTAGAGAGCTGGAGGCTCAGCTTTCTGAGCTCCAGGAGGACTTGGAGCTGGAGAAGCAGGCGCGTATGAAGGCTGAGAAACACCGCAGGGATCTGGGAGAAGAGCTGGAGGCCTTGAAGACAGAGCTTGAGGACACCCTGGACTCCACGGCTGCTATGCAGGAACTCAGGTAGGCTAATTGGTTTTTAGCAGGGGCAATGCGTTCTGTGGCTTTTAATAACCTTAGCCATAATGATAAAGAATTCAGCAATGTTTTAATTAATTTAAAAAAATTCCAGTCTTAAACTTTTCTGCATAGATTTCCAACAGAAAAGTTTCATAGAACTTTACTTGTTTTTCCTTTAGGCTGCGACTGTTCTTTATTTCCTTGATTTTCCAAGATATGGGATTAAGGTTGCAACGATTACCGGTTTGAATATTAACCACGGTGTGAAGAACTGCGGTCAATCCACCGTTAAGACTTCCCCAACACCGCCCCTCTACCCCCAAAAAAATCAGCTAAAACCGAAGTCTTATAATTACCAAATCGTGCGACTAGAACGGACGAAAAGATGCTAAGGGATCGATCCAGGACAATGGGTCACCCACCTCTGCAGAGCTTGCAGAAAAAAAGTTGCAAAAAAAGAATGCACCACACCTTCAACTTGTCGCAGCATCTCTGAGATCATCATTCGAAAATAAGCGTCACAAATTGAAGGTAGGCTAAACTACAACAGAGTCAAATTACGTTAGTGATTGAGGTGATTTCAAAAGTAACATTGGAACAATCTGATGAAGGAGGGTTTATTTAGCGATGTATTGTTAAAGGCTACTAATTAAGGTTCCCTTCATTCCTTTCTCTACAACAAACGTTATGTTTTGTAAAAGAGAAAAAAAAACAGTCTCTTAAAATGGTTGTTTCATTAAGGTGTCTCCGTCCTTCAGTGTTCCCTTGAATAAACTTCCTGCTGACGGTTTAGACGTTTAACACCAAATAGTTAGTCTGTCACGTTTAACACTTCCATCATGTGCAAGTTGCAGAAGCAGCCCTGATCAATTGTGAAAAAAGTTTTTATTTTGTATTTTCTATTTATTTAGAAGAGACAAATCTAATTAGGGCACTTTAGAATCTGTGGGAACTCTATTTGATGACAATAGATTTTAATTATTCAAATTAATGTCATTCATCTTGGATTTCTTACAATCATGCCCATATATTGTGTATTGTAACTTAAGTCAATAATTTTTTTTTTTTTTACTTTAAAAATTTGTAAGTGGTTATTGCTGCCTTTTTAAATACAGTCAAAAAACATACAGCCTTAAGCGTAGTTTGTACTTCTCCGTCTGCGGAGGTGCTGAGTCAAGCATCGCCATTATCCTTCATTCAAGGACTATGCACTTCTAGTAAAAAGCTTTCCAGCTCAATCAATACTCGCGCTCTGTCGGCCATTGCTCCTTTAGGGGTTATGCGTTTACCAGCTGAAGTAAATAAACAGTTGTTGACCAGAAATGTCACTGTAATGGTAGGTAGACCTGCCAGACATGATCTGCACCCCCTGCTGTCTTGGTGGGGAATTGCTTTGCAACGCTGACACACCGATGGAGAAGTATAAAAGGCAAACGTCTCCGTCAATACGTGTGGGTGTGGATGCAAACTTGCTGATGCAGTATAAACTAGGCTTTCCAGATGGTTAGAGATTATATGTATTTTACAAATTAATTTTTCTAAGCACCGTCTCTAAGCAGCGGCAATAAATGACTTCGGAAGTTCAAAACCTTAAGAGAACGTGTTTGTGTGATTTATATACACTTGTGAAATCAATTCACGCAAATAACTGTGATAATCGTGAAACCTGATTAATTTTCAGACTACAATCGTACCAACAATATTTCTAATCTTTGCAACCCTATATGGAATGTTCCCTTCAGGAAAATATATTCTCTTTTTGTACAAGTAAAATGTTCTTTGTTCTAAAAGAGAATTACAGTATTTATGAACCTCAATCTCTATTTAAAGACCTTAGAAAGCCATCACTATTCCGTAGATCCTGTAGTTTGGTTTGGTTCGTAAAGGTTTATGGAAAAGTTACTCTTCAGTTCAATGTGTCCCATTTTCTCACCTCTGCTGTGCTCTTCCAGGACCAAACGTGAAACAGAGGTGACTCAGCTTAAGAAGAATCTGGAAGAAGATACCAGAGTCCACGAGCAGCAGCTGGCTGAGATGAGGCAGAAACACAGCCAGGCCTTCGATGAGCTTAATGAGCAGCTGGAGCAGGCTAAGAGGGTACCCTCTCTAAGCCACCACACTCTGCTTTCTTGTTCCACGTGCATCTTCTCACAAGCGACCTCTGACTGTTTGCCTTTTTCCTGCAGAACAAAGTGTCAATGGAGAAAGCCAAGCAAGCCTTGGAGTCTGAGAAGAACGAGCTGACTATTGAGCTTCAGACGCTGATGCAGGGTAAGACCGACTCCGAGCACCGCAGGAAGAAGGCCGAAGGGCTGGCGCAGGAGCTGCAAGCCAAGTTCTCTGAGGCAGAGCGCCAGAGGGTGGAGCTGTCTGAGAAACTGACTAAAGTGCAGGTATTAAATTTCTCCCACCTTCCAAATGATTAACCCCTGTCATTAAGCAGTGTCCATTATATACACTATGATTGTGGATACACATCCAAACACTGACAATCCATTAAAGTTTGTCCTTTCCTGTCATTGATCCGCAGGCTGAGCTGGAAAATGTTAACGGCATGCTAACTGAAGCTGAGGGCAAATCCATAAAGGCCAATAAGGACTTCTCCACTGTGGAATCCCAGCTTCAGGATGCCCAGGTATAAACATGGCAGTGCCAGGAAACGGACGTTTTTCAGCTGTAGGTACAAAGCTGAGCCCACAGTTTAGAGAGAAGCTGCATCTATTAAAAGTCGTGTCTAAACAGTTTCATCCAATACCTGCAGATCGATGAGGGCCTTATTCACACATGTTCATATAGTACATACAAAATAATGCTAATAAAAACAAAATGAACAAATGTAAACGCTACAACTTTGCAACATGACTCCTCTTTATAAATGGCTAACAAATAGGCTATATATATATATATATATATATATATATATATATATATATATATATATATATATATATATATATATATATATATATATATATATATATATATATATATATATATATATATATATATATATATATATATATATAATATATATAAATAAAATAAAGGGATAGAAACTCACCTTCTGGCATTTACACGCAACAAAAAACCGAAATAAACAGAAAAACTTCTCTTGGAGGAGGAAAAAAGGCAGACGCTGAAAAGCACCTGTGTTGCGTTCAAGTAGCATCGGAAATCTATCCTGAGTTCAGGAGCATAGGATATTTCAGCTTATAGTAAAAATACCAATAATAATACTGCAACTTAGAACAATGTGGGCTTTATTTAATCAAAAATATAGTGACTGTGATAGCCAGCTGGAAAAACTTTAATAAATTTTTTTAATATAAAGAATACTATACCAAGTAAGTGTTTTGCTTTTTACTTTTGTCTGAAATATTAAACTGAAGTTGACCTTTTAATTCTCTGTAAGATTTTGATTTCATGGGATTTACAACAATAATGGTAATGCTAATTGATGAAATGAGTCTTATAAAGAAGTTAAGTTACTTGCTAAAAATATATTTCAGTTTTATAAATTTTAATACTAAAGTCAAAATATCGGATCGGGGCTCGAAATCGGATTGGATTTGAGGTTAAAAGATCGGATGTGAGGCCCAAAATGCTGATCGGGACATCCCTAATTCAAGTGTTTATCAGGCATTAATTAAAGGCAAAAGAAGGCAGAAAAGAAGAAGGAGCAGAGAAAAGGGTAAGAGGAAGTTTAGAATAGAAGAGCGAAGGTTAAAGAGAATACAAGAAAACACACTAGAAGTCTGCAGAAATGGGAGAGCAAAAGCTGACTGGTGTATAAGAAAGAAAACAAAGTGAAGCTAAAGTTAAGTTCAAAAGTTTAAAACCTTAAATGCAGTTTTTCAGTCAGTTGTTTCTGCCCAACTACAGGAACTCCTCCAAGAAGAGACCCGTCAGAAGCTGTCTCTCAACTCCCGCCTGCGCCAGCTGGAGGATGAACAGAACAACCTCAGAGAACAGCTGGAGGAAGAGGAAGAAGCCAAGAGGAACGTGGAGAAGCAGTTTCAAACGGTGCAGGCTCAGGTAAGATGCAGCCAAGCTTGACTTTTCTGCAGGACAACAGAGAACCCAGTCACCTGTCATTGGTACCAATAACAGATGATCAATGAATGTCCATTTCCCCCACAGTTTGCTGAAATGAAGAAGAAGGTGGAGCAGGATGCGGGGTCTCTGGAGTCTGCTGAAGAGGGAAAGAAGAGACTCCAGAGGGACTTGGAAAGCACCAGCCAGCGGCTGGACGAGAAGTGCGCCGCTTTTGATAAGTTGGACAAGACAAAGACGCGTCTCCAGCAGGAGTTGGACGACCTGCTGGTGGACCAAGACCACCTCCGCCAGATCGTCTCCAACTTGGAGAAGAAGCAGAAGAAGTTTGACCAGGTTGATAAACACGATGAGAGATGATAATGCAGACAACAGTGTGTTTTTTGTTAGATTTAAGCCGTAAACGTAGGCTTTTGTTTCTAGATGCTCGCAGAGGAGAAGAACGTCTCCGCTCGCTACGCAGAGGAGCGCGACCGAGCTGAAGCTGAGGCTCGTGAGAAGGAGACCCGGGCGCTGGCTCTAACCCGTGAACTGGAATCTCTGATGGACATTAAGGACGAAGTGGACCGCAACAACAAGCTGCTGCGGGCTGAAATGGAGGATCTGGTATCATCTAAGGATGATGTGGGCAAGAGTGTACGTTTTTTTTTTTTTTTAAGATTCTTTTTCACTTGCAAAATTCGTCCCATGACATCCAACTAAGACTTTTATTCTGTACCCTCCTGCTGTGCTTTGCAGGTCCACGAACTGGAGAAGGCTAAACGTGCCATGGAGCAAGCGCTGGAGGAGATGAAGACTCAACTGGAGGAGCTGGAGGACGAGCTGCAGGCCACGGAGGACGCCAAGCTGCGTCTGGAGGTCAACATGCAGGCCATGAAGGCGCAGTACGAGAGAGACCTGGCAGGCCGCGATGAGATGGGAGAGGAGAAGAAGAGAGCTCTGGTTAAACAGGTTTGTAGAATGCAGAGGTACAGTGCCTTGCGAAAGCATTTATACCCCTGAAGCTTTCACATTTTGTCACATCATAGACACAGACCTCACTGTCTTTTGAGATTCTCTCTGATTGACCAACAGATTCTTCAAATAAAAATCTGAAAGGAGTTACATGAATGTGTATTTGGTCCCGTTTACCCTGATAGCCCTAAAAAAAAATCAGAAAGTCGCCTAAGCTTGTTTATAATTTAAACTAAAAGTATAAATCCAGCTGTTCAGTGAATCTTGTTGGAGAGTATTAGTTAATTAGCCACATTGTGAAGTAGGGATAGACCGATCTATTGTTTGGCCGATGTTTAGTCGTTATACCTCTTTAGTAGAGCCAGGCACCTCCGCTTCCTTTCAAGGTGTAATGCGAAAAAAATTCGTCTAAGTAAATGAGGTTTTCTGAGAAGACTGTATTTTCCATCGTACAGTTAGTTTCCACATTAAATCTGTCTAACGTTAAGTCAAGCATATTAGAAATCACTGGCAAATCACAAGGATTTAGAACTGTCCTTGCATTTGCAACATGAGAATTTGTATTTTTTATGATTATGGTAACTTGGTTTGTAATTTATGAGCAAATTGTTTATAAAAAAACCCTAAAAACAATGTTATTCTAAACATAGAAGTGGAATTGTTTAAATGTTTCTAGAATATTTTATTATAGACTGAGTTGAAGATGGAGGCACTACAAACATATTAACAGTGTTTTTTTTCTGTAGTTGTCTGATGGCTTAACAAGTCAAATCCAGCCTCTTTTTATTTACCTCTTTTTTTATTATTTTTTATTAGTTGGTCAATTTATGAAATTGTTTGATTAACTTTGGTTAATGGTACGTTCCATTTGAGGTCCGAACTCGGAAATTCCAACTTCTGAGTGGGGAAAAAATCGACTGGAAAAAGAGCTGTGGTGGAAAAAAAATTTATTTTACAAGACACACTTGTAAGAATGCGTCTAAAATCCATATTACATGTAAAGCCTGCAGGTCTCAACTTAACCAAATAAAAGTAGTGTTTGCATATGGAAAGTGCAGCTTGTAACTATGTTCATAAGAGGTACTACCAACAATGACCAGCTGGGGGGCGCCATACTGGAATGCCAACTTATTCGGCTGCATCAACTGGAACTCTGTTTACTCAAGCGTGACGACAAACCCAGGTCCGACTACTTGGGAAGTAAACATTAATGTTTGATTTTCAAAGTTAAGATTCAAGAGTTTGTTAAATTCAGTGTTCAAAAACATCCACTGTTGTTAATGGGACACTTTAGCAGCAAAATAAGGCATAAAAACGTTTAGATATAGCTAATGAAAATCGGCAGCAAATATCTGCTAGCCAAGACCTCTACGTAACTGCATCGGTAATAGAAACACCCCATATTGTTCGATCTCTATTGTGAAGGCCGAGGAACACAGCAGACTGGGGAAAATTGGTTGCAACACGACCAAATATGAAAACCGCTCAAGGGGTGTCGATACTTTTGCCAGACACAAACAAATTTTTAGTTGTTAATGTTGGTTAAAGGAGTTAAAATCAGTGGATGTGAATGCTTTAGGTGCGTGAGATGGAGATGGAGCTGGAGGATGAGAGGAAGCAGCGCTCTGCCGCTGTAGCTGCACGCAAGAAGCTGGAGCTGGACCTGAAGGAGCTGGAGGCAGCCATCGACATGGCCAACAAGAACCGCGACGAGGCCCTGAAGCAGCTCAAGAAACTTCAGGTGAGCACAATGGATGTGCTTTCTTTTTTTTCTTTTTTTTTTGCACAGGGGCTCAACTGAGTCTCAAAGTGCTAAACGTCTCTTCCTGGTCCCTCACTTCGGCTTGTTTCTGTTTTCAGGCTCAGATGAAGGATCTCATCCGAGAGCTGGAAGACACTCGCATGTCAAGAGACGAGATCCTGGCCCAAAGCAAGGAGACTGAGAAGAAGCTGAAGGCCATGGAGGCTGATATGATCCAGATGCAGGAGGTCAGTTTAAGCAGCAGATTGTTTTCTGTTTTGCTGCTTACCGTTTGCCAATTGCTGACGTGTTTTCTTATTTGTCAATGTTCAGGAGCTGGCAGGTGCCGAGAGAGTGAAGAGACAGGCCCAGCAGGAGAGAGACGAGCTCCAGGATGAAATCAACAACCAGGCCGCCAAGAAGTATGACTTCTGTCAAAAAGACCGAGCGGCGCGTCTCGTCTTTGTGGTTTATGAACCTCCGCTCTGTGTTCAACCCTCAGTGCTCAGGCTGCAGAGGAGAGGCGACGACTCGAGGCTCGTATCGCTCAGCTGGAGGAGGAGCTGGAGGAGGAGCAGTGCAACACCGAGCTGATTAACGACAGGCTGAAAAAGGCAATGCTGCAGGTTTGTTGGCTCTTGTTCAGTGGATTCAGTAGTCCTAACAAAAACAGCACCTTTTTTTATGAAAATGTTTCTTAATTTATAGATTCAAACCCAACGCGTGTGTCTCTTATTTGTTTCATCTTCAGACTGACCAGATAAACGTGGAGCTGACTGCGGAGCGCAGCACTTCTCAGCGCCTGGAGGGGGCTCGCAGCCAGATGGAGCGTCAGAACAAGGAGCTAAAGCTGAAGCTCCAGGAGCTCGAGGGAACCGTCAAGTCCAAGTACAAAGCCAACATGGCCGCCCTGGAGGCGAAGATCGCTCAGCTGGAGGAACAGGTGGACATTGAAACCAGGTAGATGGCTTAAGCATGGCAGCACTGAACAAAAATGGACCTTTCTAAATAGCAGCAATAACTTTGTAACAAAGATGCATCCATAAGAGGTTTTATGGCCAATTATGAATCACAGATTTTGTTAACCTGACCTGCACATTGATAATTATTAACAAAACTTTTTCTAGTCCTTGCATAAATCAAATATTGGACCAAACAATAAATGTTCACAGTAAAATATTGTTGAACAGCCAACATAGAATACAGCTTCCTTTCTAGAAGTTTCTTACAGAGTTGGTGTTTCTTCCCACTTTTTAAGCATGTTGCTGATAATTAATAGTAGTTACATTTGAAGCTTTGATACATCTTTCCATCTATCAACTATCTTTTGCTTATCTGGGGTCGGGTCACGGAGGCAGCACAGTGGGCCAGACTTCACCCTCTCCAGCCACTTGGACCAGCTCCTCTGGGGGTTGGTGTTCCCAGGCCGGCTGAGAAACCTAGTCCCTCCAGCGAGTCTTCCTCTGGGTCTCCTCCCGGTGGGACGTGCCAGGAACACATAACTCCAGGAGGCATCCTAACCAGATGCCTGAGCTGCTGGAGGAGCAGCTCCATTTTTCCATAATTCGTAAAAAGGGCCTTAAGATACTCCATCTGGGGCAAGGCTTTGTTCTCAACCCGTAAAAGGCATTCTACCCTTCTCCGGCTCACTCGGTTCATACTCTGCTGCAAACTGCTCCAGTGAAAGCTGTAGGTCACATTATGATAATGAAAATTGTAACCTTTTTTCATTTTGTGATAACTCACACGGAAGAGTGTTCTGATCAGAACGAGATCGGATTTCTGGTTTCCAACCTGTCTGTTGCTGGTCAAACAAGCCGATTTCTCGGTGCATCTCTACTAAGTCATTTATTCATTGAAATTCCATTTTTCTGATCTGTAACATAAATATCAATATTGGTCACATTTGGCGCGTTTCCACTACCGAAACTTCAGGGTAATTTGACCAGACCTTCCGGTATGCGCGTGTCTCCACTTCATTGGGCCGGGCCAACAGGACTGTTTTCGGAGCCACTTCAGAAACCAACGGAGTACCTGTGGCGGTATGTACTTAGAATGACCCGATTGAGTCGCTCAGCGGGATCTGTGGTTAAGTTGCTGTGATTGGTTGGAATTCAGAGGGACGTCGTCAAACAACCGGCTTTGATTAGTTGATCAGTGACACTGCTCGCTTATGAAAACGTGATATGCGGATGTATTTAGCTGATTCCTTAAAGGGTCGATTGTATATGGAGACACGGCTGAGATGAGCGGGCCAACAGATTACCCCATCAGAAAAAGATCTGGTTAAATTACCCTGAAGTTCCAATAGTTGAAACGCGCCTATTGTTCTGCTCTTCTGTACTAGTTACGGTTAAGTCAACCACTATCTGTTACAGCCCTGATAGACCCAAAACTAAATCTTGCTGTCAAATCCTGTCCACTATGGTGGTTGACCCCCACTTATCCCCACTTGACAGAAAGGCATTAATCCTAAACAAGCTCACTGAGGCGGGTGGGATTCTTTATCAATACAGGGCTAACTCTATGCTTAGACCAGTAGTCCCCAACCCCCTTTATTTTTTTCGCCACGGACCTGTTTAACATCAGACAATATTCACACGGACCAGCGGGTTAATGCAACAAAATAGAAAAAATCAACCAGCATAAAAACGGGCTTATTTTTAAATGTAAATACAATGTGTGCTCCTAACTTTATTAGCGTTTCGGTAACATTGCCCTAACAACATGACACGAATAAGATCTTCTCTGGCCCCATCACTCTCTGGACTTTATGGTAACTTGTAAAGATGTGTTTAAAATAAAACCTCAATATCAAATGTAAGGTGAATAAAAAATAAAACTCAGCACAACGCTGAATCAGTGGCTGTTTCTCTGTAACGGGACAGTCCTATCTGGGGCAGTTTTAAAGGCTCCATTGCCTCATTAGAAACCAGATTGCTGAACATCATACAAAGCAGGGGCTTGGTTCATGGAAATGGCCTGTCGCGATAAATCTGGATTTTAAGTAGGACCCCTGGTACTGTCTGCCAAATCTAGTTTTCTTTTTCTTGGAAGTCATAGGCTCTTTGTCTGTCTCTTCGCTGGACCTTTTCACAAAGAGACCTCTGCTTTGCTAGGTTGTCTGCTTGCTTTTAGCAATGACTCATTACGTGACCGAAGCAAGCGTCAATAGCCGGATGTAAAGGGGGGAATCTGGTCATTTTTTCAAAATTAGCATCATTTAGATTCGGATAATAAATAAAAGGAAATACTCTAAGTTATTCTTTCTGTGTGGCCCGGTAGCAAATGACCCACGACCTGATATTGGCCTGGGAGCCGGGGACCTCTGATTTAATGTACTTCAAGCTCTAATAATGACTCAGTCAGGAACCAGAAACTTCCATTACTTTTGAAGGACACTTTCCAAACAAAAGCTCTCGGATGCAAAAATTTGTGGTTATGAAAAGAAAAATTAAGATTGAAGATCTACAGGTTCATATGTCCGAAACAAAATCCACCCACAAAAAATTTTTCCATTGCATCCAAAAATGCAACAGTAGTCGCCCTCTCCCAGAGGGGAGAGGAGGGGATCCCAAAAATCCTGTTCTAAGCTTTTATATAAGGAAAATATGTATAGTTATAATATCAGGAGGGATTACAGAGAAAAATGAGTAAATGAGGGTTGAGTCTCTGAGCAGAGGGAGGAAGTGTTGATGCCCCAATCCACTGCACAAACTGCAGCAGAGGCCTAACCTCTGGGCCTCTGTCTCGAGTCAGCAGCCAAACAATGATAGAAGCTTCTCTCTGCATCATAACCGACTCTGTCGCCTTTATTAGGTAACGACAATCTTTAGTAGGCCGTTTTGGTGGTCACAGACTTCACACTGACTAATAATCTGCTTTTCCTCAGGGAGAGGCAGGCTGCCACCAAGATGGTGAGACGTACCGAGAAGAAACTGAAGGAAGTCATCCTGCAGGTGGATGATGAGAGACGCAGTGCGGAGCAGCACAAGGACCAGGTCGGTTTGCCGGACGGCATCTCCACTTTCCCAAAAACACATTTAACTAGAAGTTCTTCAGAAAATGTTAGTTTACCCTACGTATTTGTGTATTTGTATATTTCGGTTCGGCCCTGTAGGTTCAGTACGCATATGTATCGAACAAATCCAGCTGTTTTCTACCTGAACACATGCAGAATGTTTATGTGAGGAACTCGGAGAGCAACTTTAACAGAAAAGGACTCCCAGCTATCACTAAACTCTGCTATTTGGGAACATTGATGGTTTCTCATCCAGCTACAGTAGAAGAAGAAAGATGGACCGAACCAGAACTTTGTCAGCGAACACATCTTTCAACAGCAATAAGCTCCATAACACGCTCTGCACTGAACTGAATGACTCACCTGAAACAATGTCAAGCTGAATGTAAACATCACTGATACTAGAGGAAAACCAGCTGATGTCCACATGGCTACCAGTAGCACCCAATCAGACCAAACTCCTTATTTTGTATAAAACGCAAGTCAGCAGAATCCCTCTTGATGAGAAGGGATTTACCCAACCGCTGCCCATGCTGCATTCAAGTACAGCTGGGAGACTAGGCTGTCTAAATATTGACACAAATCCAACATGATTTAAGCATGTTTTATTTTCAAATATGGGCCAGGTATTTAAACATTTCTAAACATTAACAATGATTGTTTTCAAGTGGTTCTATTGTTTTCTATTCTGGCTATGTCAGCTTGTATTATTTTATGTATAAAAAACAAAAAACTATTATAAAAAATAAATTTTGTTCAGCCGTCCTGATCAGAGTTAAATTCTTATTCCAGGCCGACAAGTTGAACTCCCGCATGAAGCAACTGAAGCGTCAGCTAGAGGAGGCCGAGGAGGAGGCCCAGAGAGCCAACGCCAACCGAAGGAAACTCCAGAGGGAGCTGGAGGACGCCACAGAGTCTGCAGATGCCATGAACCGTGAAGTCGCCTCCCTCAAGAGCAAACTGAGGTAGATAGTGACCACAAAGACAGTAGACGACTGTTGCGTTTGACCTTAATCTAGATCACAGCTCCTCCAAAGTAAAGAACTCATTGGGTTTTTCCTGATTGTCCCGTTTCAGACGTGGCGACCTCCCCTTCACTGTACGCCGCACCGTCCCTCGCACTGGTGTCGAAAGCGACGAAGAAAGCGAGCCCAAGCCTGAAGCCCCGGAGCCCCAAGCCTGAACAGACCACGCCGCTGGCCGCTTCCCGGGCTGAATCCTAATCAGACACACCCAAATACAAAAGAGCAGCCATTACTGTAAAGAAGGAAAAATTCAAACCATGTTGTCCCAGACCAAAGGCAGGAGGTTTAGCCCGACTGTCTGATCTATTTGAACAGCATCAAACTATGCATCCTTAAGCACGGCTACACGCATACATAAGCCAGTAAACGTAGACAATCGCCATTCTGACACACTCACTCACTGTTTTTGGGAGGGAGGAGGGCAAATTTCACTTCCTTTTATCATTCTCTGGGAAAAGTAAAACTATTTTTATAAGGATAATTAAGACTTGTAATAGTCCTGATCTAGGATTTATTTTTCTAATTAAGGGGAAATAAAAGGATGCATGGATAAGTGAAGCCAATTACTGGAAGGGGACCAAAGTACAGTAGAACTGTATCTTATGCAGACCTTGTGTGTTTTTGTTATATAATGGTTAAGAATGGAAATGATTCATGTCTATTTTGCTCGTTTTCTCTTCTTCGAGGTTTATAAGGATTTCTACAATATCCTGAGATATACTCTACAGACCTAGCTGCGATTAGCGCTCGTTGCGACGTTTTCGGCCTAGAATATTTTTGTACACGACTCTTGTAGAAAGTTGAAGGCTCATTTTATCAATCGAAGACTTACTGAAGGTGTTTAATTGGCGCGCTGAAATTTTCTTAATTTGCTCTGAGACGGAAGAAAAGTTAATAACCTGAACGACGTACCACTGCATTCGTGGATTTCCTTGAAACGGCAAAGATGAAGCTTTGAAGTCTTTGAATGACCGCGCGCACACAAACACACACACACACACTGCCAACACACACTATAAAAGCCTTAAATGCAACTGACACCTATTTGGCAGGGTTCATGGTTTTTTTTTCTGGACGTACATTGTCATTTTTCTCGCAATCGGTGTTTTCCGTGTGTTCAGGGTGAAGTATAAATGGTGGGGTAGCTTTTTTTTTTTTTTGACTCGCAGCACACTGTATTCTTGGGGCACAGCTTGTTAAGAGAAAACAGAAGTTAATAACCAAAAGCAGATTCAGGAGGGAGGGACATTCTTCGTCACTGTAGATTTTTTACGCCATACCCACGACTTTGTAATAGGGCGTGGTATACACATGACACGGCGTTGGTGTGCGATCTGGTGGCGATATCAGCTGTGATCAGGGTCACCTTTTGGCTCACACTGCTGGAAAGTGAGAGGAATGACGGGTTTCAAACGACGGCTCATAATTAAAAAGAAGATGGCATATTCCGTACCTAGTAAACAATCCAAAAGTAAAATGTGCACCAGTTATTTTGTAACGTTTGTCTCTGTAACCTTGGAACAGAAATTATGTGGTCAAATATGATCTTGCAAATAAAGATGCTTTCTAAACTGCCGTCTGGTCTGCTTTATGTTCTGTTCATCCTCAAGCAGGGGAGATGGGAAAGGGTCTGGTTTGAGGTTTAAATCTCAGCAGAGCCTAATAATTAGTTATGGCCTTTAAACTTTTCCACATTTAGTTACATATTTACTCTGTTGATCCCAGAATTGGGAAATTATTGGGCAGCATGCCTGTTATGGTAAAACAAAGGTATCTCAGGGTTTCCATAATAAAGAAGACTTGAGTCCCAAAAGACGTTTAAGTATTTAATACAAACATGTCTGGCCAATTCAATTTTAAGTTTATTTATATAGTGCCAATTCACAACAGATGTCATCTCAAGGCACTTAACAAGAAGTCATTTCAATACATTTATACAAACATTCCAATCAGTTAAAACGTTTCCTATTTAAGGAATCCCAGCAGATTGCGTCAGTCATTGGCGTGAGGTTGGGCCCCGTTGATGCAGACTTTCCAACCACAGCAATCCTTCAGCAATCCCTCATACTGAGCAAGCATGTAGCGACGGTGGAGAGGAAAAACTCCCCTTTAACAGGAAGAAACCTCCAACAGAACCAGGCTCAGTAGGAGCGGCCATCTGCCACGACCGTCTGGGGGTTTGAGAAGACAGAGCAGAACACAGAAGGAACAGAAGATCCGATATAAGAGAACTTTCTATGTTACAGAAAGTAAAAAGTTGATAACAGGACACAGTGGATGTTCAGTTACTGAGAGGATCATCCCAGTCGATGCCCCCCGTCCAACAGGGCATTGCAGCCAAGCAGGATAACAGACCAGGTATATCTTCTATGGGGAGAAAAACACTGAGAGAAAACAAAGTTACCAGTCGAAATAACAGAATGTACTGTAATACAACTGGAGAGTAGTAGGAGAAAAGGAAGTAGCAGAGTGAAGAAAATTGGTAAGTCAGTCCTCCAGCAGTCTAAGGCTATAGCAGCATAACTACAGAGATAGCTCAGGATGACCTAAGCCACTCTAACTATAAGCTTTATCAAAAAGGAAAGTTTTAAGCCTGGCCTTAAAAGTCAACAGAGTGTCTGCCTCACGGACTAAAGCTGGGAGCTGGTTCCACAGGAGAGGAGCCTGATAACTAAAAGATCTGCCTCCCATTCTACTTTTAGAAATCCTAGGAACTACAAGTAAACCTGCAGTCTGAGAGCGAAGGGCTCTGTTAGGAACATATGGAACAATTAGATCTCTGATGTATGATGGAGCTTGATTATTAAGGGCTTTGTATGTAAGAAGAAGGATCTTAAATTCTATTCTGGATTTAACAGGGAGCCAATGAAGGGAAGCTAAAACAGGAGAAATGTGATCTCTCTTTTTAATATTCATCAGAACTCTTGCTGCCGCATTTTGGATCAACTGAAGGCTTTTAATGGCATTTTGTGGACTTCCTGATAGTAAAGAATTACAGTAGTCCAGCCTTGAGGTAACAAATGCATGGACTAGTTTCTCAGCATCACTCCTGGACAGGATGTTTCTAATTTTAGCAATATTCCGGAGGTGAAAGAAAGAAATCCTAGAAACCTGTTTAATATGGGATTTAAATGTCAAGTCTCGGCCAAAAATAACGCAGAGGTTCTTTACTTTATTACTGGGGGCCAATTTAATGCCATCCAGATGAAGTGATTGACTAATCAGTTTCTGTTTAAGAACTTCTGGTCCAAAGACAGCAACTTCTGTCTTGTCAGAATTTAAAAGCAAAAAGTTTAGGGTCATCCATGCTTTTATGTCTTCCAGACATGCCTGTAATCTACCTAACTGACTGGGTTCATGAGGATTTATGGATAAATATAGTTGTGTATCATCGGCATAGCTGTGGAAATTTATCCCATGCTGTCTAATGATTCTACCAATTGGAAGCATATATATGGTGAACAGAATTGGTCCAAGGACAGAACCCTGTGGAACTCCACAAGTAACCCTTGAGAGTGAAGATGATTTATCATTTAGATGAACAAACTGGAATCTATCAGACAAATATGATTTAAACCAGCCTAGTGCTGTTCCTTTGATCCCTGCAACATGTTCAAGCCTTTCTAAGAGAATATTATGATCGACTGTGTCAAAAGCAGCACTGAGATCTAACAAAACCAGAACAGACACAAGTCCATTATCTGAGGCCATGAGAATATCATTAGTAACCTCCACCAGTGCTGTTTCAGTGCTATGATGAGCTCTAAAACCTGACTGAAACTCTTCAAACAGCTCGTTACTGTTTAGATGTTCACAGACTTGATTAGCAACTATTTTCTCAAGGACTTTGGATAAGAAACGAAGGTTAGATATAGGTCTGTAATTCACTAAGTCATCTTGATCAAGGGAAGGTTTCTTGAGTAAAGGTTTAATTACAGCTATTTTAAATTCCTGTGGTACGTATCCGTTTACTAAGGATAGATTCATCATATCCAAAATGGGGCCAGGAACCAAATGGAACACTTCTTTAAATAATTTGGTTGAGATTGGGTCCAACATACAAGTTGAAGGTTTAGATGAGGCTAATATTTTTGATAATTCTGAAAGCTCGACTGAATCAAAACAGCCTAAGCACAACTGAGGTTCTACAGTTCTTTCCGATACTGACTCATTTACTGAGGAAGAAGTAATCATGTTTGGGAGGGTGCCAATGATTTTATTTTTAATAAAATTTATTTTATTTATGAAGAATCTCATAAAATCATCACTGCTAAGAGCTGGGGGAATAGTTGGCTCAACAGAGCTATGACTCTGTGTAAGTTTGGCAACTGTACTAAAAAGAAACCTAGGATTGTTTTTATTCGCCTCTATTAATGATGAAAAATATGCTGTTCTAGCTTGTCGAAGGGTCTTTTTATACAGCAGTAGACTGTTATTCCAGGTTAAATAGGAATCCTCTTTATTTATAATCCTGAGATCCCGAGCAATCCACCGATATCAAATATGTCCAGATTGATTACTGGGGAAGGGATAAAATATTGATCCAAAGTGGAACTGTTTTTTACCGCGACGTCTCAGAGTCAAATGATTGTCGGTGAAATCTAATTTAAGAACGGTATCTATTGCAATACATTCTTCTAAAATATTCTCACTTTCCATATGCATTGCAGCAGAACAACAACTTAAAAAGTTTAGAATTACAAATGACAACGCAATAAAAAATTTTTTTTAGATCAACATAAAAAATAGAAAGAATCAGATATTATGGCCTGCTTCCACCGAGACCCCTTTCGCTCTAAGGGTCCTCTGGCAGAAACAAAACAAAACAAAAAAAAAGATTTACTTTCCTAAGGGAGTGTGTATGTCATAAGCAGGTGTCACAGAAAGAAAATACAGCTACATCAGTCAGCAAGTATTTCTTAATTGCATTTGAGCTGTGTGTATTTTGTCCTGCCTGAATTTCGCTGGGTCATCTGCAAGCTGGCCGGCCCAGGCCACCCCCTCTCTCGATCCATGTTCCAGGGACCACAGCCCCCAAATAACTCATCTCACCTGAGCAAGAGTTTTCCCCTCTGCCCACTGGTCAGCCCGCATCCAGGCCGGAGTCCGGCCTCCGCCTGTTATGGCTGCCAAACCCCTCATTCCGAGGGTGGGTGGGGGGTTTAGGACTAGGCTCTTTGTGGCCCTCCCCAGGCACCGCTGGACCGAAGGCAGGGGTCCCAACCAGCCTGAAGAAAAACACAGGACAACTCAGCGAAACTCATCAGCAGTTTGTGTGTGTGTGTGTGTGGCATTCTGCATTATACCAAGCCATCAAACAAATGATCTTAATGCTCAAACACTCCAGTTCTAGAAGAAGCAAACAAGAGTAAATAAAAGAGAAATGAACAAAACCACATAAATAAACCACAAATAAATAACATAACTTTGAGATTTTCTTTCAGATTTTCCAAATTCCTCCTCAGGGCCCATTAATTCTTTTATTTTTATTTTTCTGTCGACGTATTGGACTGTCTGGAGGTGAAGTGTTGCTAGATTACAGACCTGATTGTCTGCCTGGGTACCCAGTATTGATGAAGGACGTCTCCCCCATCTCATCTGCTTTCTAGTTTACTTAAGCGAAACAAAATTCTAAAAAAAACCTCGTCGGAAAATAATCAATTTAATTAATTGACCACTTGTCCAACTGCCGTGCTGCCAGGTAAAACCCAGAGCAAAAACCGTTACTTTCTTTAACATTGATTAAATAATTAACTATACAATTATATATAAGTATATATATTATATTAACTAATCAATCAACCGTGTGTAAGTAAATAAAGACGAAACCGCTAGCAAATATTTCACCTCCTGAGAGTGCAAATAAAATTCTGTTATCACTATTTATTTAAAGGACTCAGTCTTACCAGGTTCTGTCTCAGGCGACGGCAGGGCCGACAGAGACGCTTCAAGGCCTCCATCTCCCAAACAGCTACTGGAGGTAAGAGGCTGGGAGAAAAATTTTTTTCCTAGGACGCTAGCAACTCCCTTGACCCTGTCCCTGCCGGTCCATTACGTTCGCTGAGGCTTCGTTGTTGGGCCAAGTGTTATGGTAAAAAGTAGTATCTCAGGGTTTCCATAATAAAGAAGACTTGAGTCCCAGAAGGCGTTTAAGTATTTAATTCAAACATGTCTGACCAGACCATGGAGGAGACAGAGTTACTTGTGCATCACCCTAACCAACCTTATGAATAGTATTCAGCAATCATTGTTTATCTCTGTAGATGTCGTCTCCAACCTTCACGCCCCGCCTCCGGAGTAACTGTTTCATGCGAGTCTGATACCAACGCATAAAGCAGCACATCCGAAGGCCAGACTGTTATCTTACTGCCCCGGCGTCTGTCTCTCTGGTGACCTGACACATATATCTTTATCATAACATTAAGCTGGAACAATAAGCTTGCCCCTAACCTTGTCCTCTACCTTAGAGACATTCACTAAACCGAGAATATACAATTAATTCCTAATTGCATTACAATTTTCCACCACATGCCGTGAACAGACAATATACTAAATGTAAATGTGACAACTCTGATGCACCTCATAGGGATTTTATGATCTACGGTGGTTTCAATCAAGTCGCCACCTCAAGTCCAAGTCCAGTCCCAAAAACAATCTTGTAATCCAAGTCATTATTCCCTGAGAGCAAGTAAACAAAAACAGCAGGGTGTAGGTTTTAAGACCAGAATAATGGCAGCTTACGTTATTTTAAAAGGTGTATACTGTGCCCCCACGCTGTCACCAAGCTAATACAGAAGCATGTGTGAAAAATACATTTGAAAACAATACGTCACTCGTACCTTACAAAGGCTTTGGTAAGTTATGAAATTTGTCCAGTAAACTGACCGAATAAAATAAGCTAACATGCTATTTCCAACAAAAGCAATTTCAAAGTGCAAGTCATCGACGTGCTGCTCAAATCAAGTCACAAGTCCCTTAAAGTGACTTTGAGTCGGATTCTAGGACGCGAGTAATACATCCCTGATGATCGACCCCTTCATTAGGCGTGTTGTTGTAGAAATCAGCCCTATAAAGACCCATAGTGGTGGCAGCAACCTGATTTCCACTGATGGTTGATTGCAGTTAAGCTAAAGCCTGTTAATTATCTGAAGCAGAGAAACATCTAAAACATGCAGGGTAGTGCGCCTTGAGGACCAGGGTTGGGAGAGCACTGGTTTAGATCAGACTATATTCATCTATTAGGATGGCCAAAAGCAGATTAAAAAAATCTATGGTAAGGCTTAAATTATTGTTCATAAAGCCCCCTCCATCCAGTTTGAATGAGCTTGAACTGTTTTTCAAATACAAATGGGCAACCAATTAATGTGTAAAGCTATATGTGTAAATATACAAATTCACATTGTTCTCGTCAGATTTTTATTTGTACATCAGGTTAAAAAAATAAACAAAAAAAAAAACTTACATTTTAATCACTTTGGCTAAAAGTGATAAAGAGCCAACTAATATTTTTATATATAGGTTAAAAAAAAAAGCAAGTTCTTGCAGTTTTTCATTGTTTTGTGGAAAAATTCAATGAATTTCCACAACAGAATGAGTAAAAGAACCATGATCTGTTTTTCTTATTAGGCTGGAGAAAATTTGCAAATATCAACATAACAGAGAAAACTATGTAGCCATCGTCTGTTTGCAAAAGTTTTTCTAGATTTTAAATCCTATAAATAGTAAATAAATGGTTGTGAATTTATCAAAAATCATACGTCGACTTTTTTCATAAGGTCATGTAAAGTTTCTGGCTCCAAGCGAGTTTTATAAAGCTGCACAAATGGCTGTTTGACTTGTAAAGGTTGCAGGAAACTGGTCTATCACTTCAAATTCAAATAAAAATATGTTTTGTGGTTGAAATGTGAAAAAGTTCAGGGTTCATGAAGACTTCTGTAGGGCACTGTTACACAATGTCCTCACCAGCAGGTGGCAGTAATGGTTTGCCATAAATGCTGAGGTGGGCACAACCGGTTGAACTACAGAAGTTGTTAGAGCTTGTTAGGATCTAAGATACATTTTCCATTTCAGCACTTTATCAAGTGTCCAGTCAGAGAGACGAGAGGAAAAAAACCTAACAGATTTCGACAGATATGGAAGACTTTCCCAGCAGGTTTAAAACACTTTATGTAGTTAGAATAAACGTTTTGTAAGCCTATCCGGTAAAACATTTGTAACTAAATTACATTTGTTTATTTAATGTGACTGTTTGACCCGTGTCTTTTAACCATGCTAAAATGTCCCCTCGTTAACTACCCATTGTTTACGATATACAGAAATGTCTGTCTTTCAGCCAATCACATACTAGTGTCCTTGGTAATAGGCGGGGCTTATTTACAACAGCGCGCGTCTGCTGCCCTGTCAGAACGGCTGCTTCTTCCCCAAACCGGTGCCGGCCGGTTTCAGTCAGGAAGCAGATAAAAAGTTATGTCGTAGGTCCGTTTCTGGTTCCGAAAGGGGGATTTAATACTTCTGTTGACGGTGCTGTAGGCGGTGGGAAGCCTTTCGTCCTGCAACTTTAGGCTCTCAGTCAGTGGGTTTTCTGGAGGAGCGTTTTAACAACTACAGCCTCCATCACCGCAGACTTTCCTTCGTGGTGATGTTCAGGTGTTGTTGTTTTTTTCACTTATTTTTTTTTCTACATACATTAAAAAAGCCAATAAATAAATAAATGTTTGAAAATAAAGACAGATGATGTAAATTTCCAAATATTTTAACCCAAAAAAAGGGCACCATTCATAAGTATAGCGTAAAGTGTTGGTATTAAAATTATTTTTAAAATATATTTGTATATTAGTAATAAAACAATTTAATTGTGGAGACTTTAGCCATTGTCCTCGAGGAGGCGAGAATTTAAAATATGACTATGCAGACATGCACTTACATTTATTACATCCATAAGGAAAGCTACAATTCAATAAATAATACAAAATATTTTAAAATATAAAATACATAACTGAATAATAATGAATGTGGAAAATCCTTTTTTTAAAACATTAAAGGCATATGTAATTATTTTTAGCACATTGTTAATTAGACAGGGTCATTAAATGTAATAATTTCATGATTAGCTTCGAATAAAAGAAAATGTAAAATCAATACTAAGAATTATATATAATTAAATGTTTTTTTAATTTTCTATTTTATTAAATATTGTAATAAAATAGTATGACTATCTAATAATTTTTTTAAATCAATGACTTGTTTTTAAATTGTATGTTTATTAATTTATTGCCATGTTTCCAAAAATACAGAGATTTTAAAATTCCTTTTCAACTAGAGCTGCACAGTATATGGAATCGCAATTGCAAAATATAAATATTTATATATTTATACAATAATGTTTGCAATATTGCAATCTCAAGGGACTGCTTGAGTACAGCGTGCGGTGGGCTATTATAGTTCAAATGCCATGCAAGGACTTTCTGCATGCCAAAAATATTTTTGGCCTGTTGGATGGATTTTAATATTTTTTATATTGTGATTTAAAAAAGAAAAAGAAAAGAGTTGGTGTTTATAAGGATTAATTACAAATTATGTGAGCTGTATCATGGAAAAAAAATAATTTGGCAAGTTGTTTATTTGTTGAATTGTGGCGATCTTGGAACTCCACAGACAGCTTGCAGCCATGACCTGGATTCGTGCTAATGGGTATCACGATGATCTTTTAGTGGGTTAATAAATAGCCATGTGTGTGTGTGTTGTGGGTTGGTCACTAATAGGACACACGGTGTTGGTCAGATGACCGTCATGTATATAAACGGCTGCACATGTTGTTCTCATTCAGAATTCACCCTCCATCCATTGCGGGGACAGGCTCTCAGTTTCTCTGCAAACCCAGAGAGGACAGCAGAGACACTATGGAACTGTCACTGGTGAGCTTTCCAGCCGGGTTGAATCTGTTGCACCGATCACTATTCATGTGTTTCTACTTGTTTGCTTCTTCTAACAAAAAGATCCCTCAATGCAGTTACATATTTGCCAAATTACTCATGTGTAGGGATGTGTATTGGCAAGAATCTGGTGATGCGATATGTATCACGATAAAGGGGGGAGACGATATGATATATTGTGATACTATGAGTTAGACTATATATTGTGATTTTTAAAACTTTATTTCACTGTAGAAAAACTATCTCAGCATTCTAAACACTCCAACCTGTCTTATACTTTAACACATCCAGTTTTATTACTATATCTAGTTGATCCACTGGAACGAAGAAGGTGAAAACGGCCACAAACTACCGGTCATACTTTTAATTTTACTACAAAAATGACTCATCATTAATGGTTCCATTGAAATTCTGAAAAACTCAAATAAAAATCAATACATTGCTTTTGAATATTGATAAAATATCGCGATATATAATAGGCGTATCGATATTTCCTTACATCCCTACTCATCTGTAAATGGCAACTTTGCTGATTTTCTTGTCGCGTGCTACAGACTGTATAAAGTTTCGTCTTCCTGCCTTTACTCCGTCAGGCTCACCCGGCCATCAAAGCCTTCATGTGTGGCTCCTTCAGTGGGATCTGCTCCACCCTGCTCTTCCAGCCTCTGGACCTGGTCAAGACCCGCATGCAGACGTTGCAGAGCGGCAGGCAGCCTGGGTGAGCCTATTGATTTATTGATTTTCCAAATATTTTAATCGCAAACAAAAAGCATTGTTCAGCGCTTTCTCACTTATCTCGCTTATCTGGTCTTTCCCCTTTTTTTTCAGGTCAGGCCGAGTCGGGATGGTGTCTGTCATCCTCGGTGTCGTGCGGACAGAGCGGCTGCTGGGACTGTGGAAGGGCGTTTCCCCGGTAAAATATAAAATATTTAACTATGCGCACATTAGGACACACAGGGTATCTAAAATAAAATGGGCTCTTATTCTCCTCTCCGTCGCCATCTGCTGCTCTATAGTCTTTCGTCCGGACCATCCCAGGAGTGGGACTCTACTTCAGCTCCTATCACTCCCTGAAGCAGCACTTCTTCCAGGATAGCAGGCCGGGAGCCGCGCAGGCTGCGATGCTGGGAGGGGGCGCTCGGACAGTGGCGGGGGTCGTGATGCTGCCCATTACTGTCGTCAAGACACGGTTTGAGGTGAGCGGTGTTTGCGGGCTGCAGCTGTTTGAATCAGACTGGTGTAGTTATAAACGGCGGCACTTTGACTGCACAAATGTTTATATTACGCTGAGGAGATGCAGCACGCTCTGCAGGTCTGAGAGTTGGAGAGCAGGACAAAATGAGCTCTCGACCCTGCATCCTCAAGGCGCGCCGCCCTGCATGTTTTAGATGTTTTTCTGCTCAAACACACCTGATTCAGATGATTGCCGTTCAGCAGAAGCCCGTTAATCAGCCGTCAATTGAAATCACGGCCTGCTGCTGAAGGGAAACGTCTAAAACATGCAGGGCGGTGTGACTTGAGGAGCAGGGTTGAAAACCCCTGGGATGATGTCCCTTTTAGGTTTAGGCAGTGGAATCATGCCACGTTTAAAGGTGCAGCACCTTAAAAATGTATTTACACTTTTTGTTACATTACAAAACGAATTCATGTCCTCGTATTCTTTCATGTGTTATAGTACCCAAAACAATGTGGCACGTGTTATAAAGAGGAAGGAAAAGAATTTATGGCATTCAATAATTTTTTTTACATAAACTGTGCGCAGTTATGTTCCGCATCCTTTAATTTGAGACCACCAAATATAATCCAGTGTAACCAATTGCCTCCATAAATCGCCCGATTATAAATTTAAGCCCACTTCTGTGAAATGTGATATCAGGATAAAAATCTTTCTTTCTTTCTTTCTTTCTTTCTTTCTTTCTTTCTTTCTTTCTTTCTTTCTTTCTTTCTTTCTTTCTTTCTTTCTTTCTTTCTTTCTTTCTTTCTTTTTTCTTTCTTTCTTTCTCATAAAAAATGGTTCCTTTTATGCTGAACTTTTTCACATTTTTTCTCTAAAGTTTTACACCTGACGCTTGAAACCGCAGTCAGATTCCTTGTTTGTGCGCACAATGGAGCTGACTCTGAATCTGAACTGAACACAGACATCACACACAGATGACATTTTTTTCCTATAAAATCTGGGAACGATTTATCGCTTTTCTTTGCACATGAAACATTTGTGGATGAAAGGTTAAAATATGTGTGAGTTTTGCAAGGCCCTGTATTTAGGTATCATTGATAAGTAATTCAGTTGTTTTAATGGGGTTGTGTTGGTGTTCCAGTGCGGCAGGTACAGCTATGCGAGCGTGAGCGGGGCGCTGCTCAGCGTGTGTCGGAGCGAAGGTCCCGCAGCCCTGTTCTCCGGCCTCGCCGCCACCCTTCTCAGAGACGTTCCTTTCTCCGGAATCTACGTCATGTTTTACAGCCAGACCAAGGCCTCGCTGCCACAAGAGATCGGCTCGTCTCCTCTGGCTAACTTCAGCTGCGGGATTGTGGCCGGCGTTCTGGCCTCTCTGGTGACGCAGCCTGCTGATGTCGTCAAAACACACGTCCAAGTCAATCCCCAGCTGAGGACGGCAGAGGCTGTGAAATATATCTACACGGTAACTGCTTTATTTACACATCGTAATAGACGTGTCATTTCCCCTTAAAACTGATCTGACGCCTCCTCTTGTCTTCTCCAACAAGGCTCATGGGCTTGAAGGCTTCTTCAGGGGAGCGGTTCTTCGGTGTCTGAGGAGGACCATGATGGCCGCCATGGCCTGGACTGTCTATGAGCAGATGATGGCACACGTTGGACTCAAGTCCTGAAGGGAAACACTGATGATCAAAAGCTTGTGTGCAAAATGGAAGGTAAAAGAACAAGTCAGGGTGACGAAGAGAGCGGAGACAAGAGGCGCTTCAGAAGAGTCGCTCAGAAAAGGTGTCGAAGGCTTTTCTTTGGCTCAGAAAGAGACAGACCGGCGAGCACAGAAAGCTCATCTAGACGGCTGACTGACGTCACGAATAGATGTGACCGAACTGTATGAAATGTTTCCATGTTGGGTTTTTGAGCTGATGTCGAGAAATCAGACTGCAAACGGTTAGAAACTGTCCTGTGTCTTTGATGGAGGAGGAGTCACAGGAGTTATTAGAAATACAAGGTGTTTTATTCAAACCTAGGAGATGAAAAAAAACAAATGCTGAGGTCATAAGAGGTCAAAGAAGCAAATCTAAATTGAACTCAGGCAACAATGTGAACTTAAAGAGAAACTAACCCCCAAATCACCTTTTTTTTGTTTGTTTTGCTGATAACCTTTATAAATGAGTGTCTAATAGTGCTGTCTACATGTCTGGTCATTATTTTTGGTATTTTAGTACATTGTAGTAGCTATAAACGTTCTACCAAAAACTGTCAGTGTGGCTCCCGTCTTCACGCTAAAACTTTACACTGCTCTTGAATTATAATCGGGCATCACTGCTGCCGCTGTGGAGTATAAAAGAAGCAGAGTCTCAGCCACGCCTCCGTAGCGAGTTGGAATAACAAGGAAGCAGCCCAGCTCTCTTCCCCCCCGGCGCGTCCCTCGGTCCGCCAGGCAACGCCTCCTTTTGCCGTATCTTTCAAACCAGAGATGTAGGCGGAGTAAGACTCTGGTAGGGGGGTGAGTTGCTCTTTAACAAACCACCACAGCGCAGTTAAGTGTCACTAAAAACCAATGAAAGAAATCCAAATGTATAGCAAACTCTCCAGGTATCATGGAATATAAGGAACCAGTAAAAGAAACAGTAAAAAGGAGTCCAACGTGACGAGCTTTACAATTAAGCTGTAGAGTTGTACATTTCTGTGGCTGACTTTCCAGCCCCGACTCTGGATAAACTTCCAACAATAAGACTGATTCTGTCCGATCATTTTATTTGTGCTGAAAAAATAAATTGCTTTCATTAACTGATTTCTTTACTTGTTTCTTCATTTACCTTTTTGTTAGTATTTTGTGCCGCCATCAGGTTTGCACATCTAGAGACCGGAGCATTGGTCCAATCTTCTTTGCCAGGGGGGCGGGAAACACTGGTTTTAAAGGAGCAGATTTGAATCCACGGAGCGAGCTAAAGACATAGTTTCAAAGGGTATGAATAGTTTTGTGTGTGGTTGGTATATCGGAAAGAACATCTGTGTCATAATATAGTACTTATGTAAGTCTCCAGAAGTCCTATCGAGACACCAATCACTTTATGGCTTCTTTTTTGATTCATTATTGAGAATGTAAAGCAATAAAGTTCTGTGGAAGGCACTTTTACTAGCTGAGCCATGATGTTAAACCAGCAGCTGCACATTGCAAAGGACGGCAAGAACATGAGGGCCAACAACTTATCGCAGCACTGATACAGATAAGCTGCAAGGAAAGGGGGGGTGTTAGTGTGGTGACATGACATCAAATAGTGAAAAAAAAGAACATGGAGGGTGTAGGACTGGCGTAAGTACCACCACTAATCAGGACGATAAAGATGCAATGCGTTTCAAAGCTGTAGAAACACGTCTATAGATATGATTTTATTTTTAATAAAGCTGAAATCCAGATATTGGGGTCATAGGTCATCTGACAGTGTCATAACATAACATGACACATGCATTAGGAAGTTTTGGATCAATAAAACTCTTCTCCGTCAAACATTCTTCAAAGACCCGTGCACGTAAATGAGAGTAGCCTATAGTGTGAGTTTTAACGTTTCAGATCCTAAGTCAGGGGTTTCAGCGAGCGTTTTAATTCAACGTCAAACAGCCACATTAGCAAAGAGAAATTAAAAAATAAAATAAACAAAGCAACATTTTATTTCTATTTTCAGATTTTTAAAAAAACAAGATGAGTCATTTGGCTTTTACAAAGGAGGGGGAAACTCTTTATTTTGTGTGAAGAGGCCAGCTGAGTGAGCCCTTTCCATAAATATGGGAAAAGTATTTTATGCTGGTTTTGCATAAAAACACAGAGGAATTGTAAAAACCACCCCTTCTTCCATCTTTATAAAAGAACGGGAGGTTGCAGACCTCTGTCACCCACCTAACTTTGTCTTTGCCAAACCGTGTTTTGGTGCCACTTCAGGACCACCGGATAAACCTGTTTATGTGTGCCGTGTCTCTACGGGATTACAGTATTCTCGTCAACTCTCTCTGCTGGCATGACATGTTCCAATTAATAATTTCTCAACACACGACGCCCTTGTTTACATATTATGATCCCTTTGCCTGGAACATTTTATCTCTGGCAAATATAGTTACAACACAGGTCAGTCTTTCACCGAGAAGTCAGCGTCTCAGCATTGTCTTAATATGGTCTTTCCATCTCCATTGTCTTAATATGGGATATTCATCCGACCCACGGGCCGACCTCTGGTTACCCCTGCTGCTGTCGCTGCAGCGGACGAGGCACAAGCCTCCCCTAGCGGCCAAAGTTTAGAAGTACACTTTTTTTTAGAGCAGTAAATAAAAGGTCCGGATCGTACGCGAAAGCCACCGCCATGTTGTGAGTGGGCTTCTTTTTTACTCTCGTTCACTATTGATTACAATCATTAAACCCTACTACCTAAAACGACATACTACAAGATTTCACCAGTTTTTTTGTTGTTGTTGTTGTTGTTGCACTTCCAATTGTTTCCAGATCTAAAGAAAAAAGAAACTTGCCCAAAAAATTTAAAAAATAATTCAGAGAAGTTTTAATTGTTAATGATTTCAAAAACTATCCGAATCAACCTGAATCCATGTGAAAAGGTAACCACCTCCAGACCTGATTACTGCCATTCAAGAAATCACGTAAATGAAACAGCACTAACAACATAAAGCAGGCTTAAAAGATCACCAAAAATAAATACATAATGCACCGTACTAAGTTACACTAAATTGAGTGACTTTTTGCAGAAAAAAAATGCTTTTAGGAGTAGTTTTACAACACCGTACTTTATACTGTTACTTGTGTAATATTTCTGGATATTCTACCCACTGCTAATAACTTCACTGAATGAAAAGCATGTTTGTACCAGACAGACACAAATCTACAGTTTATGTTAAAGTGAGACCTCTTGTTTGTACAAAAGCTTTGTTGTTTTATTGTTATTTTCTATCTGCTGAGCGCGCTGTTTAATGTGTAGATCAAGAAGATAAGATAAACACTATTGTCGCTGGAAGTAGCTACTTTACCTACCTACTGTAGTGTATTCACACTAATATAAAAAAAAAGATTAGAAAAAGTGTTTCTTCTGCCTGAATGTGTTATTTTGTAGATATGTTATTTATTTTTTCATTTTAATCTTAATACCAGCATTTTCACAGAATATGTATTTTTTCTCTGTCTGATGACATAATTTTAACATAATTAATCAGACATTTACTCTGCGCTTAAGTAGCCCTGTTTCCGGAATACCTTTTTACTCTTACTTTAGAGACTTCTTAGACGGCTGTTTTTTACTTTTACTCGAGTAAAAATATGTTGAAATACTGCTACTCTCACTTGATTAACATTTTTTTGGCTGGTGAAACAGAGATATTTTGCCTAGCAGGCGTCGGTTAAGGTCAGTGTTCACGATTCGACAATAAGAAAACGACCAAAATGGAAATGTTTGTCCCAAAATAACCGGTCGGCCTATTTTAAGTGTATTTTACAATAGCAAACCCAGCTTTCAAGCTTGACCTATGGCGTCAAAGCAAACCTGCCACTCGCGCTTTGACCAACAACGGACCAATCATGCGCTTTGAAACTGAGTATAAATTCTACGTCATTTCCTCCTAGCGCCCTCTTTTTCACCGTGTGCTCAGACTTCTATACGGCGTTGTCTCGTGGTGAGTTTTAAACTGTTTAATTGAGTCGATAAAGCGACGAAAATAAAAGCAACGACAGGAGGGAATGCTGCGTTGCTCCGTTACTAAGCAACGGGACCACTTCATCACTGCTTACGTTCGCTATAAACTTCTTTCTTTCCAAATGAAGGAAAATGCTAACGTCCAGAGCTAACGCGTTAGCCCCGAACACGCGTTCATGTCAACAGCTTTCGCCGTTTTACTTTACAGGACTCTGTAGGCGAATATGTTACAATACAGAGTAATGCACGGTAAATAACATTATGGGATGGATGGTTTCAGTTGTTGACTCACTTTGTGCCGCCTCCGTTAGCTATTTCGAGCCGAGTTACCATTTCCCATTCTACCGTAGCTTCAAATTCATAAAGCAACCTCGCAGTCATGTCCTCAACTATTGCATGCCAGCTTGTTTTTCACTCTAGTTGGACATTTTTGATGAATAACGGAGACTATCGTCAATACAGTAAATTACACGGTGTTTGCATTGATTTCAGCCTGTCTACCCACAGAAAATTAGCCGGTTAAAGATGGCATTAGGCGAGTTAATGCTAAGATTTCCTTACAGTAGAATATAGAGGATGTAATCCTCATGTCATTGAGTGACAGAACCCTCTGGGGTGTACAGATTAATGGAGGATGTATCTGAAATATTACAATGGCAGATGAATCCTTTTTTGTTTCTGACCAAAGTTGAAGAAATAACTAAACTTTTAAATGAATTCTTAGCAGCTTATGAACACATACTAAAAAACACATTTCTGAGCAACATCTTGCAGATGGCTTGCTAACTTGAATCTTGATTAAATTTGGCTTAGTAAACTGAGCAGATTAAAGGAAAGTTGGATTTTGGAGCTGGCTTAATTCGACTCATTGCCGGTCGTAGAGTTGGGTACAAAAGGGGGGGGCACTAATAGAATCCAACAATTTTTTTTTTTACTTTTTTTGTGTGCTTTAACCATCTCATCACTTTACGCCGTTGACTAAACAGAAAATACAAATTGACTTGTCTGATTTTTTTTTTAAAACGTTTTTTTTTCTATTGCAGCTCTCCCACTAAACTCGTAACGCAGGGAAAGTGGTCACGATGTCCGGAGGTCTAGATGTCCTTCAGATGAAGGAGGAGGATGTGCTGAAGTTCCTGGCTGCGGGAACCCACCTGGGAGGCATGAACCTTGACTTCCAGATGGACCAGTACGTCTACAAGAGAAAAAGCGACGGTATGTCATGCAAACATTTAGCCATGTGGATTTATATATTTTATGGATTCAAGGTTTAACCACAATCAGGGATAAAGTTGGGAATAAGTTTAAAGCAGGGTCAGGTTATAAAGATCTGATTATTCAATCAGTGGCTTGAAACAACTGGTTAACTTGAACTGCTTCCTCCAAAATATGCGTTCATCTTGTGTTTTACTTCAAACACTGTTCAGATTTGTCCACAATTGAAAGTTTTTTTTCTCTTTCTTTGCTTACAGGTATTTATATCATTAACCTGAAGAAGACTTGGGAGAAGCTGCTGCTGGCAGCCAGGGCCATTGTCGCCATCGAGAACCCAGCAGATGTGTGCGTCATCTCCTCCAGGAACACTGGGCAGGTAAACGACACGCAGAGCAGCCAAAGTCGTGTTTGAAGGAGAGATGAAATATCAATTGAAAGAATTAATGAATGGCACACTGTTAAAGCTGGGCACCCTTGTGGGTGTTCTGGTGTCGGAAGTGTGCGAAAGTAAGCGGGTCGGGGTTTCGCTAATACCAGGAGGACGGCTGTCCGATGACTGGGAAATGCTAACTTCCTGAGCCACAGTTCATTACTCTGAATGTAAATACACACACGCATGCGCGTGGTATGGGTCGTTGTAGAGCATAGTTTCTTAAAGG
Source organism: Valencia hispanica (assembly GCA_963556495.2). Taxonomy (NCBI): domain Eukaryota; kingdom Metazoa; phylum Chordata; class Actinopteri; order Cyprinodontiformes; family Valenciidae; genus Valencia; species Valencia hispanica. The sequence goes on from OY747718.1 coordinate 13,267,713, forward strand.
CACACTGCCCAACCCTGTTTTAGATGTTTCCCTGCTTTAAAACACCTGATTCAGCTGATTGCGTTTCAGCCATCAATTGAAGTCGGGTTTGCTGAAGCAGGGAAACATCTAAAACATGCAGGGCAGTGTGCCTCGACGGTTAAACACTGGCAAAGAGGTATACCACAGTTGGAAAGTTAGCTATTCAAGTTGTCTAGTTTGGATTCCCAATCAGTCTAAAAGTTGACCACATCGCTATGCTAAATGCTAAAGGAACTGCATAGAGTCCTGCAGCTCTATGCAGGAAAAAGTGTACCCTTCTCAGACCCTAACCTTCAGTGTGACTTTTTTTTTTTTCAGGGGGGGTTCATGTTTGGTATTTTTGCTTAAGGTCATCATAGCCCTAGAACGTGATGCTGGCCCAGGCCTAAACCAAGCTGGAGTTTAGTCTTCCTGACGTGTTTTCTCTGGCCGCTGCAGAGGGCGGTGCTGAAGTTCGCCTCGGCCACCGGAGCCACCACCTTCCATGGCCGCTTCACTCCCGGTACCTTCACCAATCAGATCCAGGCAGCCTTCAGGGAGCCTCGCCTCCTGATCGTGACGGACCCCCGTGCCGACCACCAGCCACTGACTGAAGCTTCCTATGTCAACATTCCCACCATCGCCCTGTGCAACACCGACTCCCCACTGAGATACGTGGACATCGCCATCCCCTGCAACAACAAGGTGTGGGCGGGGCTTTTTCTGGTCTTCTATGCAGTGTTTGGTTGTGTAGGTGTGTGCTGTTTTAAACCCTTCTGAACCGCACCGAACTAATGGATTATCCATTTCAGGGTCATCACTCTGTGGGCCTGATGTGGTGGATGTTGGCCAGGGAGGTTCTCCGCATGAGGGGAACCATCTCTAGGGAGCATCCATGGGAAGTCATGCCAGATCTGTACTTCTACAGGGACCCTGAGGAGGTGGGAGGAATGCAGTGCATTGTTAGGAACACTTGGCATCTGTGCCTGAATGTTGTGGAGCTGAACCACATTCTGCTTTAAAATGTGACAGATTGAGAAGGAGGAGCAGGCTGCAGCTGAGAAGGCTGTTGTGAAGGAGGAGTTCCAGGGCGAATGGACCGCCCCGCAGGCTGAGTTCGCCCAGCCTGAAGTGACCGACTGGTCCGAGGGTGTCGCCGTTCCGTCTGTGCCCATCCAACAGTTCCCTGCAGGTAGCGTGGCTTTTCTTTTAAATTCTGTTGTTGCTTTTTTACATTGTCTAAAACGATATTGTTTACAGCTACTGCTGCTGCGGCTGCTGCTGCTGCACCTGTTAAGACTGGAGAGACCTTTTCTGGTAAGTTTCGAGCTTCTCATCTATATGCAGAACTTTAGTTTCTGTTTGTCTGAACTCAGTGTTGAACTGTTTCCCTGCAGCCGAAGACTGGAGCACTCAGCCTGCTACAGACGACTGGTCCACTGCTCCCACTGCTCAGGCTTCTGACTGGGGTGGCGCCACTTCTGACTGGTCTTAAACAAGTGAACACGACAACAATAAAAGTGTTACACTTTAACTTTGGTTGTTTTCTGTCTTTTTTTACCCTAAAATCCGAGCAGGAAGAGTATTTGTTTAGACGTAGTAATGAAGCACTTTAGCAGAGGAAGTTTTCTCATTAACAACCTATCAGAGGATCCTTCTTGATCATATTTTGCAGATTCACAGACTGTATTCAAGATTTCAGCCAACATCTTTATTGGCACCCAAACAACTGTTCAGTTTACACCAGTTAACTACAAATATGGTCTCATGGCACTTCATGAGACAAACGGATACAGTGTACAGAAATTTTTATTGCTGCAATTCCTCCTCCTGAGCAATCCCGTGGCGACTGGAACTGGCAGTAATCCCTCATGTGCCGTCCAGTCGTGCTCCGGCTGATTCATTGTAGGAAAGATTGTGCAAAAAAACTACGAGTTGCACTGAATGCCTTGCCAGGTTGGCGAATGGTGCGCACCACTGGGGATTGAAGATTTTACTTTCCTAAGCCAGAGTCTGCAGCTCTTGATCAAAGTAAGTTTAATTAAACTTCTCATTTAACATGGATTCATATGAATTACTACCAAAATTCCAACATTCTTGTGGAAGAAGAGTCTGAAGCGTTTGGCCCAAATGAAAACTGACCTGGGGCATTTCTACCAAAAACTAAATCATTTTATGTATACTTCTGACTTTGAAAACGAAATACTTAACAATTCGCTTTATTCTGACATCTCTAAGACAAACATGTTAATATTTATTGATCGAAAACAAAAGTTTACTCAGGATTTTTTTTTCCAAGTGTATGTAAATATATGGCTTAAAACTAAATGCATGTCATTTAGTTAAAGCAAAGATTAATGTTGAACCATTAAATCCTATCTACTTCATCTAGATTACAAGCCTAGAAATTTAGACAAACCGCTTGCTAGATTACAGTAATATTCATAATGTAATCTGCAACTTTACGCATGCTAAAATTTTCTATATTTAATTTGCGCTGATTTAAAATATCCTTAGATTTACCAGTTCTTTTTAAACACCTGCATGGAAATTCTGCAACAGCTTCACAGTAATAGATGAAAGAAAAATTTCCCAAGTACTTTAATCTCATTAGTTGCATATTTTATGTAGTGGGTATTAAAATGTAAGGCAGGGATGTCGCAAGTGGGGCCTAGGGGCCATTTGGCAATTCAGTGATACAAATTTGCCCCCACAACACAAGTGATGTAGATGGAGACTTTTTGTTTTGACTCATATGAATCCATTATGTATGTCAGCAAAAATATATAAAGTAGTGAAGTAATTTTAAATAGAGATTTTTATTAAGTATTTAAAACAATACAATTAAATGAGTGTCCATTTCAATAGCTTGATATATTTAAGCGCTGATTTAATGATTATTCAATAAATGACACTCTAAAGATATGGAGGTAATAGATAAAAGGGATGGGTCAAATGTTAGGGTCTGAGTCACAGTAACAGTTTAAAATATTTTAGTAACATTAAAATATATAAAGATTTTTTTATATGTAATAGTTCAATGTTTTTAGTTAATTATTGAAATAATTGTACATTTATCAATTTATTTAAACCCTGTGGGTTTGTAAAAAAAAACAACCCAAAACATGTATTTTGTTTTACATTTACTACTTCAAAGCACTGGGTCATACAGAATTAGAGAAGTATATTTCATTATTATTGACTGGATCTTGAGTACAGCTCCTCCATGCGGCCCACCGAGGGCTCCGAACGTCGCGCCTGCGCAGAACAATCATCTCCGGCCACATTCGCGCTCGTCTGTCAGGTGGGCGTGTTCCGACGCTGCCATTGGCCCATCGCGGTCCCTCTTTCTTTTCATACGCCCTGCCTCTGAATAATGATAATAACGATCAAGATGGCTACTACAAAATCTCCTCTGCTTTAGCTAAACACCAGTTTCATGGAAATATTAAAAATTGCGATTTTTTTATGTTTAAGACCCTCGTAGGCGGCGGGGCAGAGCCACGGATAATACTACATGGATCGCAGCGAGTCGAGAAGGGAATAAAGTCGCTGCGTTGCCCCGGAGCACTCATTCCGATTAAGCTAACAAGCTAGCAGCTCTCGTCGAGGCTCCCCCCGGTCGAGCTCCCCCAGCAGCAGTTCGTGCGGCCGCTCGCCGGAGCCGCAGAGCGTCAAATGGCAGAGCCGAGGAAAGTACCGTTCGTCACCATCTCCTCCTTTAGCGCTCCGCTGCCGCTGCCGCAGCCGACCCCAGAACCCAACAAGAAGCGCCGCCGCGAGGACGAGGCCGCCGACATCCCTTCGGGGAAAGATGGAGGTGGAGGTGCAGCGGCGGCGGTCGGGTCGGGAGGTTCCGGAGCTCTGTTTGGCAACACCAAGGGAAGCGACGCCGACAGCGGGGAGGCGAAGCCCACCGTCCGCCTCAACCTGACGCTGAGCGAGCCCAACGAGAAGGGCTCCTCTGAGTTTAACTACGGCGAGCTGGTCCAGCCAAGTCCTGCTCAGGTTAGAGACCAACAAGCGTGACCGTAGACAGAGACACCATGACGGTAACAGAGCATCACTACAGCGAAGCTTCCCTCTGCCGTACTTGCTTTAAATCGCATTCATCCAGTTATTAGGGTGGGAAACATAATACACGATTGTTTATGCCAGTAATACGTTTCACAGAAGCCACAAATAAAGAAAACACGCGTTTATTTACAGATTAGGAGAAAAACACAAACTGTTTAGTCCTTTTAAAAATCGCTTTAGTTTAAAGCTCTTTATTTCCTCAGAATGTCGATCTGTTATTTTAGTCTTGTCTAAAAGCCTCAGAGATGGGTCCTGCTTGTTTTGAGCTCGACATGTGCATCTGGTCACTGCAGCTTGTTTACGGGGGGTTTCTGACAACATAGGGTGTCTGAAAGTGTCTTTGGGACAATGCTCCTTTTTATTTTCCATTACTTTGAATAGAAAACAATTATTTTCGCAGAATATAGTTTCAGATTTTGGTCTTAAAAAGGAGCTATTATTGTTATAGGTTTATTTTCTAATAAAGAAGATTAAATGTTTCAATTTAGATTTTAAAGTCATCTCTGTAATGGTTCACTTGTAAAAGTGGATCTGAAGTTTTATTTAATTATTCTTTCCAACCGTATAGAGCAGGAACACATTAAATATGTTAAAATAAAGTAAGTAAACAGAATATGATTGTGTTAGAAGATTGGACCAAGTTTTCTCTTTTATGGAAATCAAAATAGGTTCACCCTGTATTTTATTTAATTTGCCAACACACATTTCCTTTAGCTTTCATTGAAAGTATGACCTTGATATGATCATGAAACATATTTTGGACATGTGTTGGTTGTTATTTGTGGTTTGACATGAACATAAGTCAGGTCATCAATTGGTTTGGATACTTCAATCAATGGAAACTGGATGGATTTAAGAGTAGAACGTAGCCATTGAAGGAATGAAGAAGAAACCCCTAAATTAGGTAAAAATATGCAACAAAAATATTGGTTTTATAATTGAATCGTAGCACCTGAACCGTAATGTTGCTACACAGGAGAATTGATTTACGGACGCCATTTTGAGATCAGGGAAAGTTTCTCCAATTGAAGTGTTTAGAATTCAGAAAGACTCTGTCAGAAAATATCCAGTTAACACCACCCCTGGTATAGGTTGAAAAAGAGCTCGGGTGGAGGTTCACCTTCCAGCAGATCCAAGGGGTATGAATACTTTTCAGAATGGACGGTTCGTTAGATCCACTCGCTTGTTGTTCCGTTTCCCTCTGGCAGGCCAACCTTGCAGCTCAGTGACGTTAAAAGGCCTTCGTATTATGGACTATTGAAACCGTCGAAGCTCTCATGGAATGAAGCCGATGTAGCTGGAGGGGTTCCTCCACCCAACCGTCTGCTGCACACTGACCAATTTTCTGGCTCTTGAGACTGACATGCTGGTTAGTCTACTTTGTCCTGCTCTCAGTTTAAGCTCCACACAAGCAAATAGAAATCATGCAGCGTCAGCTACTTTTTTGATAACAGTAGTTTAAAGTTACCAACCTTTTTTTTTCTTTTTTTTGTTAAACCAAACAAATGCCCTTTAGACATAGTGGCCAACAATTTTTTTTTATGACAAGTGTTTATGTTTATTTTTTAAAATTTTTGGTTGCAAATACTTTATTGAGATAAAACTTTCATGTGCACATGCCTCTGGTGATAAGGCATTGTTTTCTTTTATTTGCGGGTTTTTAATCCAATTCCTTCTTTTAAAGGTTTCGCTTGTGTTCTGCAAAACGTCAGCAAGACATTTGAGTGTTTCGTGGGAACACCGCAGGGAATTTCAGAAGAATTTAGCACCAATAAAACACGTGGAAATGGTTTGGGGAGAGTCTGGGTAGACCGGAACGAACCGGGGACGCTTTGGAATCGAATTCAGAATCAGTCAAAATTCCCCTGTCCACCATTGTGTTTACTAACCCCAGCTCCATTCCTGCGCCTCTTTGAGCTGGGTTCTACCGTCGGTGTCAGTTTGTTACCATTAAATAAGCATGTAGAAAACTCCTTCACTGCTTGTGTATCTACATTATGTGCAGCACACCTATTACAGGTGTACAAACTTGAACTTAGAAGCCATATCAAATGTTTTGTGTGTCAAATTGCTTTAGATTTAATGAAAAAAACCAAACAACTTTATATATCCCAAAGGGAAATTAAATGTTGTACCCCTATCATCCAGTTATCTTCAGAGAGTCGTCGTGGATGGTGGTGCTGTGAGCAGCAAGGTTCTGCTGTAGCGGCCAGTCCCGCAACAAATCTAAAAAGACCCCTGACTGAAGGCTGTTGCTGTGTGACTGTCTCATGACATGCTGACTGCTCGATATCTGGCCAGCAGAGACCATATTCCCCAGCAACATACCCTGGATGACACAGTCAGTTGTTGGGAAGATCTCATTTGGTTTTGCCGCTCCTTTCAATCTCTGTCTGGCAGAGAGATGTTGGAGTGGGATTTGGAGTCGTAGTTCAGGCAATATTTAAGCTTTTGGGGATGCTAATCTCTCAGTTGTAAAAACAACACCTCGTTGCCACAGTTGCGCACCATGACAACTGTCTGAAAGTGGGGGGGAAAACGGTCAGAGGAAAAATCTTCCCAGCTGCACAGCATCCAAACCCTTGAGGGAATAATTGTCCAAACCTGCAAACTCAACAAAAAACAAATTGGGAATAAACGTCTAGAACAGAGCTGCTCCAACATGCGCATATCTAGAAATGCTGTTTCTAGGAGCCCTATTTAGCCTAAATTGAAATTCAAATTAGCCCTTTTATAGAAAACCTATCCAATAAGTTCTGCAGGTGTTTTTTTTTCTTATTTTTTGTTCCTCTGCGATATCCTTTAATAAGCAAAATAAAAGCTTGATTTATTTTCTCTCTTTCTATGTGTCTCAGGTAAAGCCCGCCTGTTCCACGGTACCTAAAGGCCTCACGCCTCCCCTGGACCCCAGCGACCCCTTTGCTGACGACGAGAAGGAGAGGCGGGAGGTGGAGGAAATCGCCAGGAAATTTGAGAGCAAATACGTAAGCAGATTTACCTGTGTGTGTGTGTGTGTGTGTGTGTGTTCATAAATCACCATATCAGCATTAAACCTGGACTCAGATGGACTTGTTTACTTTCTCTTTACATGCCGTCAGATAATTGATTCTAAAATTGTTATATTTACTTTTTTCTGATGTTTTTGGACTTTAATTCATGCTTGTTTCATTTTTGTTTCTTTGTGTGCCATCAGCCTCGGATCATAGCCTGATTTCAGGCTATACGGTGTTTGGCACCAGCTGGGAAAATATTGTAACTTTTTTGACTATTTTTTCGATCGTTCTTCACGGGTGAAGTTTTATATTTGTGTTTAATTTGAACATTTTTTTCACAAAAGATATGTAAAAAAAATAAATAAGTGAACCGATTGTTTAAGTATTTTAACACCCCCGCACCTGATACCGTCTAATATTTACAGACCGTATGATACTGAAAAGCAACTGAAAAATACATTAGGTAATGTGACTGCTTGTTGTGAGATTTGTAGGCTTTTTATACAATGACCCTACGAATGAGTTTTGAACCATTTCCTACACCTTCCTATTGGGTACCCTTGTGCCCGTTCATAAGTTTCGTGGCCAGGTTGATGGTCTTATTGAATATTTTCTACGAATGCGCCACAAAAACCGTATTCGTAGGGCCTCCGCACGAATGCCTTAGGAACAATCGAAGAGCAGCACACCGTGTTTCTTGCATTGTTTAGGGTACCGGCCGTAGAGGTGCCGGCCCTGAATCCATGGCCACATCCACCCGCGTCAGCGTCGTCTTTCCAGGTTCTCTTGCTGCCGCTGAACAAAAGCAGCGGCTACAACTCCTGGATCTTCCTCTGCAAAGGGGTGCATCTATAGTCTTCTCGACGTCGTTGCCGCCTTAAAAAATACAAACTATTCCACAAATTGTTCAGCAAATGTGATGATCAAGATACAGAATTTGGGAGATACTGGAATGGCCGCCATTATCCTGACAAAACGTTCTGAAAATCGTAGGATCGTGAGTTCCCTCATAGGGATGCCATGCCGCATGGCCACCTTACAACATTTTTTGTAACATGGGGCAAATATACTGTAGGAAGGTTCCAAGAACGTAAGAACTGTACTGCCAGCGTACGGCAGAAAATCACGTCGTTTTCTCAAGATCGCCTGAAGTCGCTCTTTCAACTGAACAGCAGCCGTACCAACTTGCTAAAAAAGCTGTAGGAAACTCCATAGGTGGTTATGAATTCCAGATTTAGTACAAACTCATCGTCCCTAAGAACCTTTGTGACCGTAGCTTTAGGTTTGTACTTATATTTTACTTGTGTTTTTTAGGGAGGCAGCACAAAAAAGAAGAAAAAGGACCGGATGCAGGATCTTATCGACATCGGTTACGGCTACGATGAAACCGACCCCTTTATAGACAATTCAGAAGCTGTGAGTAGTGTATAGTTTTCTTAATTGTGTGTGTATCTCATTACTGTTTTAAAACGTGCGGGATTTGGGATCAGACTGTCTGATCTCAATTAGATTTTAAAATGAGAACGCTTCTTTCTCTGCTTCCCTTGTTGACCTCAGTATGATGAGCTGGTGCCAGCTTCTCTCACCACAAAACATGGAGGCTTCTACATCAACACAGGGACTCTGCAGTTCAGGGCGGCGTCCGACTCCGAAGGGGAAAACACAAACGCAGAGGATCACCGCTTCAAGGTCGGTGTCTCTCCTCCGGGAACATTCACAAACGCCAGATGGCGTGGCGCTCAGTAATACCCGGTCGTCTTTCTTTTTGAAACGTTGTTGTAGAAGATGAAAGACGGCGAAGAGCGAGGGATTAAAAAGCGACGGAAAAAGCAAGACGGTGGAATCCTGGAGGACAAGAAACCCAGGAAAAATAAAGTACCGAAGGCCGGGTGAGGTTCTAAAACGTGGCTTACGCTCAGCTAAAATGGCAGATGAAAGGGTAAAGGAAACTCGACGCATCCCCAGGTTGATGCACGGTAGCGGCAGAAGCATGCTGTGGGGATGCTTTATCTTTTTTCAACACAGGGAAGGATGGATGGAGCTATCTATTTTTGGAAAGAAGATTGGTTAAAGCTGGTAGAGACACCTCAAAAGTGGTTGTACTAAGGAAAAGTTCAGGGGAGGTTGAATACAAACAAACATGTCACACTTTTTATTTTTTTATTTTTAAAAGGTAGTAAAAACATCTTCATTTTTTCTGACATTGCCCTGGATTTAACTCCATCCATTTTCAGCTCTGATGGGATTACAAAAGCATCCCCACAGCATGAGGCTGCTACCACCATGCTTCACTGTGGCGATGTTATTGATCCATTACATAAATCACAATGATTTAAATTGACGAATGTGGTTGACAAAATGCAGAGGAGCTATAGGAATATAAATATTTTTATAAAGTAAAAAAAATAATTTTCCTTTGTTTTCAATTTCTGACTCCCGTTCTGTCTCGTTTGTGGCGGCAGCGTTTCGGCTCTGAACGTCCACCGGCCAGAGAAGAAGAAGAGAAAGAAGCTGATGAAGGACTCCCTGCACCTAGCCAACATGCTGCGCCGCTTCACCAGGGAGAAGGAGGAGATGCGCAAGAAGAACCTGGCGGCCGTCGCCGCTCTGCCGCGGCCCAACACCAAAGTGCCCGGTGCCAACAGCACGGTCATCAGCATCGGCGGCGGCGGCGCCCATCCGAAGGTGGCCGGCGGCGGCAACGACTGCAACATAACGGACCTGACCGACGAGCAGGCCGTCATGTCGCTGCTGGGCTCCGCCAACAACGACATCCTGCAGGACATGATGGGCGACCTGGACTTCGGCATGCTGGACTCGCCTCAGCCCGGGAGTCCTTCGCAGGGGGAGAACGGGTCCTTTGGGTCGGGGCAGAAAACGGGTCGGCCGTTGCAGGGCAGCGTGATGACCCCTCCCCCTCCTCTGCCCTGTGGACTGCCAGGCCCACTCGCGAAGCGCATCGAAGACTTGAGAGCGGTATGGACCTTTCTTCTTTTCCTTTCTTCTCATTTCCCATTTTTAAGCCGCCTGGTTAAAAATGTATAAAAATCTTAAAACTAAATCCCAGAAAAAAACAAACGCCTTTTTCTGTCCTACCATCACAAACGCAATCCGGCGGAGTTTACTAACCTCTTCTGGGACTCTTAAGTGGATAAAAATGGAGCTTTCTCCAGCTATTGCTTGACTCTGACGTGTTGTCCATCAGGCGTCCCGTCAGTTCGACGAAGAAGGCAGGAAGAAGTTCTTCACGCTGGACATGAACAACATCCTTCTGGAGTTAGTATCAAACGGTCTGTCAGCGTTTGTAGTGAAAAGACAAAACAAAGCAAATGCTAACCTTCCCCCCCTCCATGATCTGTGTCTGTACGTCAGCATCGAGTTGCAGGTCCAGGAGCAGTCTGCAGAGGTGCGCTCGGCCGTCTACTCTCACCTGGAGGCCTTTGTGCCCTGTAATAAGGAAGCTCTGCTCAAACGCCTTAAGAAGCTCAGCCTCAATGTGCAGGTGTGTTCATACGACTGCCAACGCCGGGTCCAGTGTCTCAGGACGGCTCTCCTCATCTTCAATGTTTACTTTGTTACAACCCAAACTGGTTTTATTGGTCGTTTTACTTAAAGCAGTAACGGGCTACTGCGTGTGTACGCCTTTTAGACGGCTGCCGTGTCAGAGTGTGTCTGTAGCTGCTTGCCACTTAGGCGTTGTGTGACTACATTTAGCGACCGTCCGTTGGCCGTTGGGATCCGTCCCAACGTGACTTCTGACATGGCTTATCTCTGTCGTCCAGGACGACCGACTTCGAACGCCCCTTCTGAAGCTGAAACTGGCCGTGTGCAGCGTGATGCCGGAGCAGATCGCTCGCTACAACATGGACTGCATCGCCAAAGTGGCAAAGTAAGGAAACAGATCTGTCTATCTCTCTTTTCCTAATTTTTTTCCCCCTATTCTATCTTATTTTTGTTTTTATGTTTAATATCATAGATCAGTTTTGGTCGTTGAAGTGCTGCTTGTTGTTGTTCTCACAGGCAGCAGTCTGAGGAAGGAGACAAAAATGGGTCAGAAGACGACGACGAGGAGAAGCCTGGGAAGAGGGTGATGGGGCCCCGAAAAAAGTTTATCTGGGACGACAAACTCAGGTCTGCTTGATCGAAGTACAGTGACTTGCATAAAATAGTCACGGCCCCTTAAACCCTCTCATGTTTGGTCACGATACAACACAAAACTTCAAGATCCACAGCTTAAGCAGAGGAATCTGACAACCTTTAGTCGTGCAAGCTGTTCTTTAAGAAATCCGAGTTGACATTTTTTTTCTCCTTCTCCTTCTTTCTCTCCCAACATTTTACATGTTGGGGGGGAAACCAATACTGCTTGTCACCTTGAACAAACAACCCTCACTCTAAAGCATGGTGGTGGCAGGAACATGCTGTGAAGGACGCCAGGGAGGATGATGGGTGGAGCAACAGTGCGGCCCTTTTTATTGTTCTTGCTTGGCACAGGAGGCTGTAAAATATACAGAAATGCATTTTTTTTCATTTGTTCCTTTTTGCATTTAGAGTTGTTGGTTTGCGTTCTTGTATTTCTAGGACGTTGCTGTGTAACTTGGTGCAGGTGAAGCTGGGCTTCTATGAGCTGGAGGGCAAGAACTCGCTGTCTCTAGAAGACTACCTCAAAGCCTTCATGGAGACGGAGGTGAAACCTCTCTGGCCAAAGGGCTGGATGCAAGCCAGGTGTGTGGGCTGTGTCGGTACTCTCACGGCTGCAAATTTCTCCACACGAATGAATCGTTGTCCTGTTGCTTTTAATTCCTCTGTAGGATGCTGTTTAAGGAAAGCACCATGGTTCATGGTCATCTAACTGGCTTTACGTGAGAGATGTTGTTTTATTAATTAATCATTTTATTATCCACTGCAACCTTTTATTTGTCTGCTCTGACATGTTTTATCGGTTTGCTTTTAGAGCGAAGAAGAAGATGGTCCCAACTCCGAAAGCCAAGCCAAAGGTACGTCGTGAGCAATTTTTAAATTTAAGTATTCATCTCTTTACTGGACCTTGCAAAAGCGTTCCTTCCCTTTGCCACATCACATTGACCAAGGGTCAGCAATTTGTAATTCATATTTTTGCCCTAGCTGCTACAATATATGTATATATTTTTTTTACCATTTTGGCTTATTTTATAAATACATATACTGTGAAATGATGTGTTTTAATGAAAGTAAAGAACCAACATGATGATTTTTTTCTTTTATTATAAGATTTTAGAGCAAAGACAGAAGGTCAAACTTCAAAGCCAATCTTTTAAAAAAAAATACCTGGCCACTTTAAAAACACACAGCAGAGTTTGCTGCAAATGACACAAAATTGCTGAAAAGAAAACATGAGTATCATTTTGTTTTAAACCTTTCTAAAAGGCATTTGCATATTTAAGTCATTTTGGATTCTGAGTTTTAAAAACAAACAAAAAGAGGGCGATTCAACAGCTCTTTATTTTTTTTCCGGCTTCTAGATGCGTTTGCTGCGGGCTTTTAAGCCTGTAATCTTTGACGGGTTAGGTTTGGATGCAAAAATATTCCCATAATCCCACAAAATCTCAAAATTGTAGTTTGGAAAAGTGTGTTTTTGTTGTTGTTTATTTACTGCTGATAGACGTTAACCTGCACGTTTAATCTTGGCTCAGAAATGCAGAAGCAATGAGATGAACATATCTCAATCTATATCTCTGTCATATTTTGACATTTGATGTTGATTCTGATGAATGTCATGATTAAAACTATGAGTTGCAGTTAATGAAATACTTAACTAAACGATATTTAATGTCTTACTACTCATGCAACAATAAAACCCAGATAGACTATGTGCCTCCTAGGAAATAAATTCGGCTCACTGTTTTTGTCTTATCAATAAGGTTTTCTTGAAAAGTTGATTTAAATGAAAGAATGACAACGTATTTTTGAATATTAAGAATTTGTTCTATAACTTTACAGCTCCAAATTAGACCTAAATCCTTTTTGAGAATATGTGGCATTATTTCAAATCTGTCTGAACATGAGTTGTTTTGATGAGAAAAATGGGACAGAATTCTCTAACATAAAAAAAAGTCATGTTGGAGACAAACCGGACAAAGAGGAGGTGTTTTACAAATTATTGCCTCATGGGGGTAAATATAATTCCCCATCAAACTCTCCAGCTTTTTTCTCTTTTTTTTTTTTTACGATAATCCCATCAAAATACATGAAAGTTTGTCATTGTGAGAAAGGGTGAAACAAGCGGGTAGAAATACTTTTGCACTTTTTAAGATTCTAACTGTATTTACAACAAGTTTGTTTTTTGCTTTAGCGTTTTAGTATCAGAACGAAGCAAACGAGTTTAGAAAAAAAGTCTAATTTGTTTTTTTCAGGAAGGAACGTGGGTTCAGCGCCCCGCGCCCTCAGCGGTTGTCCCGCCCTCCCCTGCTGTCCAGGTTGCCAAGCGACCTCCTCAGTCACCGCCAGGGACCATTTGCCTGGATTCCCTTGACGAATCTCCCTCCCTGGATTCCATCTCTCAGGCATTGGCCATCCTTGGCAACGCTGCCAAAGGTTTGGCTCAAGGGGACACTCCGCCGTCCCCGGAAAGACCCAAGACCTCCACCAACCCGCCCAGCCTCCACGCCTCGCCTCTTCTCCAGCTCCAGAAGAAGAACTCTGTCAATACTCTCAGCTCTGGCACGCCTCACTATATCTCTACCTCTTCATCGGCCTCCACCTCCCTGTCCCGGCCCACCCCCAATGTGTCCTCTCCTCTGACCTCGGTGAGGGTGGAGGGGGTGGGGGTTGTTAAGGGCACGCCACAGCCAAACAGACACACTGTTTTGAACACTCAGAGACCTTTAAATGTGGGCGTGACGAAAGCAAACATGCCAGTCTCAGTTTCTTCACCTAAACCACGCCCTCCACCCACCGCATCTCCACTAGTGGCCCCCGGACCAAAGACGGGGGTCTCCATCCCCCCGTCTGGCCTTCTCAAAGGCAGCAATAATAAAGCCACCAGTGGAGACGGCATCATTATCACTTCTTCTCAGTCTCGGCCGCATACCCTCACGTCCCCCTCTCTCATTGTCAACAAAACCTTTCAGACGTCCCGCCTTCCCCAGACCCCCCAGAGCAAACCGACCACCTCCCTCCCACAAACCCCGCCCGGAGTCCAACCTCAGCCGCAGTTGAACTTCATCACCCCTATGCACGCTACCCTCACCAAGTCGGCCCACAGCAGCATCCCGCCCATCGTCAAGCTCACCCCCCGAACCCCGAACCCCAGCGTCGCCCCGGCCACCACCTCCGGCATCGCCACCTCGGCCGCCGTTTCCCCGAGTCCTCGCTCTCAGGCAGCGCCCTCGATACACCAGTACACTCCCAAAACCCCGGCGGGCTTCCGGCCGCCGTTCTCAGGTGCTTCAGGAGGAGTTGCCAAGTCGGGTCAAGGCGGCTATGCTCCGTTGGGCGTCCAGAAGACCCCTGGCGTTATCAGCGCCACCAACACCAGCCTTATAAACACCTCAGCTATGAGCAAGCATTCAGGAAGCAGTGCCTCCCCCACAGCAGCGGCCTCGGTGGCCGCAGGACAGCGCCAGCGGACCGTGGTTGGGACTCCTCAGGGGGCCAAGCCAGTCGTGTCTGTACCGTTGTCGTCGGTCTCGTCTCAGCTACCGCAGGTTGGTGTTAACATTAGGAACTCATCTTTGACGTGCGTGTTGTCATTACCTTCAGTAGTTTGGGGGTCAGGGGTCTCATAAAGCTTGCTTTTGCCCAAAAAGATGTCTGAAAATGTCGTAAGTCACTTTCTGTGCAAACGTGGTTTATAGAAGAAGAAAAAAAAACGTGACGGAACTTTAAGCACACTAAGGAAGTTTTATAAACAAGACCCCAGGGCCGTTCAAGAAATGTATCGCTGCTTTATCCAGCCATCCTTTTTGATTAGTGCTTGGTATAATTAAACACAAATGAACTAAATTCGAAATAATGCGTTAAATAAGAGCTTTACCGCTTTTTTTTCCTCTTTTTTTTTTCCTCTCTCTTTCTTCCCAGGTCTCCACGACAGGAGGCGCCGGCCTGCTCGGCTCATCCCTCCCCCTGGGGTTTGGGATGCTGGGGAGCCTGGTGCCCGTGTCCCTGCCGTTCCAGCTTTCCCCGATGCTAAACCTGTCTCAGCTGGGCTCTGCAGGCTCCAACACGGCGACCAGCAGCTCAGCAGCCAGTAGCAGCGCGGCGTTCTCTACCCTGACCCAGAGTGAGTGTCGCACATAAATACAGAAAATACAGAGTTGTTCTGTTTGTGGGACAGTAAGTGTGTTGCTCTGCTGCTCTCCTGTTTAATGTTGTATGTTGGCATCATTTGTTTGATCACCATATTGTTTGTGTGAATGTAATTAATGTCTGACTATATTTCATTTTGTTCACCTCCCACATATTCCTCCTTCCTTCTACTGCTTCCTCCCTACCTGGCACCCTAATGTCTGGCTGTTGCATCTCTTTTTTTCCCTCCTTTCTCTCTTCCATTTCTCCCGTTTTTGTCGACATTTGTTCCTCCCCCTCCTCGTCGCCCTGTCCTGTCTCCTCAGATCTGTATAAGAGTCTCCAGTCAGGGTCTCAGGTTGCTCTGCCTCCTCACTTGCAGCTCGCTTTCTCAGGTAAAATCTGACCCTTCCTGTACCTCGATGTCTGCTCCATCTCTTCTCCTCCTCAGCCTTTATCTGTTTAATCGTCCGGTGTTCTTCGTTTCGGGCTGTCGGGTTCTGTTCTCATGTGTCGGTGGCAGCATGTCCTGGTGGAGTTATTTTTTGTTGTTGTCCCTTCACTTACCACGTTCACTGGCACACCTGATAAAGATGCAGAAAAAGCCTAAAAATAAGTTAATCTTATTACTATCAATTATGAAAATCCAACATTTTTATTGGAGTGCATTAAGGCCAAGCATCCAACCATCCAAATCGGTTTAGGAGGAAGCAGAGGAGTAAGAAGTGGAAAAGCAATCATTATCTCTGTAAAGTACAGTGGAGGATGTGTGATGCTATGGGCTCCGTTCCCAAAAACGGAGTGAAATGGCATCCGGAAGTTTTTGGAATACTAGAAGACTTGGTTTGAATTAAACCTTGGTGCAATCCAGCCTAAAATTAGCATGAGACAGATTAGTAAACCTGGTTTAAAACAAGTTAAACCAGGTTTAAAGTTAAGCAGAGCTTCATTGCACTATTTAAAATTAATCTCAGTTTAGTAAAACTCAGTTTATACATTTAAACTATGCTTAAACTAATTTAAATCAAGGGAGGTGGATATTGAAATTAAAATGACTAAACAGGCTATGTAGTTAAACTATATATACAAGTGGAATGTTTTTGTTTTCATCTGGTAATGCTGGAGGGCAAAAAATAGCTTCTGCAACTGCTATCCAGACCCATGCTGCCGCGGTGGAACAATTCCGCTAGCAAAATTAAACCTAGGGATGTAAGTATTTCTAATTTAGATCAGCTTTGTGCAGATGATCGAAAAAGATCCACTGCAAAGCTAAGTGTATTTGGAGCAAAGCTAAGTGTATTTGGAGCATAGCCAAGTGTATTTGGAGCCAAGCTAAGTGTACTTGGAGCCAAGCTAAGTGTACTTGGAGCCAAGCTAAGTGTATTTGGAGCCAAGCTAAGTGTATTTGGAGCCAAGCTAAGTGTATTTGGAGCCAAGCTAAGTGTATTTGGAGCCTAGCTAAGTGTATTTGGAGCCTAGCTAAGTGTATTTGGAGCCTAGCTAAGTGTATTTGGAGCCTAGCTAAGTGTATTTGGAGCCTAGCTAAGTGTATTTGGAGCAAAGCTTCCAGACCTGTTTCAAATAGCTAACAAGGTACAGTATGGGATGGCAGTCCTCAGAATTGGCCGCCAGTTCAGTGTGGGGATATCTGCAATTATATTACCCATTTACAATGACTTGTACGTTTTTATTTAAAGCAGTTTTGTTGTCATAAGTGTCATCGCTTTTTAGCACAGTCTGTTGACAACTGATAGCTAATAACAGTAGTCAGCGCATGTGATCAGTCTTTGGCCTCCAACCAGAAGCTGGGTGCGTGACATCACATGTCAACGAGTCAAAGCATGTTGTTAAGACCCATGATTAAAAAAAAAAAAGTTACTGTTGCCATAGGCTACACTGTTGCTAGCCTGTAGCAACAACGGTTATGCTACTTTTTAGCTTAGCTATTGGCCTGTGGAGAAGCTCAAATGTTTTCTCCTTAAAAAATAAAAAAAAATAAACATTGTTGGAGACGGGGCCGGATTGGGACTCCAAGGTTGCATCGAAACAACACTTAAAGTTTATAGTCTGGTATTTTAATTATTTTCTAATTTGGATAAACTTGTTTTAGGTTGCATTGTTTCCAGGATCTCAATCTTTTTGTGGTGATCGGAATCTCATTTTCTCATTTTAACCAGAGATTCAGTAACCTTAAAAAGGTGCTTTACAGCCGGGAGATCTCATTTATTCACAGAAAGTAAAATCAGGCATGGTCTAGTTTAGTCTAGATCTGTGACATCACCCCTGAGCCGTTTTCAGACAGAAGTTCTGGAATATTTGCGAACAATTCCATCCGGTCTTTAACCGAAGTTGTGTTTTCAAACACACCCCTTTTTTCCGTAAAATTACCTTTCGGCTGCTTTCACACAGCAAGAAATGTACCGGAGGATCCTGATGAATGTCTGGAGCGTGCGGGGGAGTGGGGGATTGTATGTGTATATGACTTAAACTTAGTGCGGTGGGCGTACATGTCATTTCCTCAAACAAATAGATTAGTGCAAAGATGGTCGACGAAACGGCAGATCTACTCGCAGTGTTCATCATTGTGATGTGTGCAATTTTGCACACATGGAAACGCTTAAGAGACATCGATGAAGTAGCTGAAAGGAAAATAGTGACATTTATACGTCAACATCTGCGCTCACAGCGTTACCTGGCCCCCTCCCCTTTTCCCCACCGCCCCACACCCCTCCAGCTTTCCCGGAGCATTACCTGACAGTCTGAATGCAAACACCGTACCGCGAAAAGTCCGCTCTTGTTACTAGGTCTTCATCCGTAAAATTACCTGTAAAGGGTATCCGGACAAAGTCCGGAAGATTGCTTTGTCTTCACAAACCGCGAGCTTGTTTCAGTGAAATAGTTGCCCATTTTTGATCATTTAGCAGCGTGTGTTTCCAGAGCTTTCCTATTTGTAATTCTAGCCTTCTCTGCGCCACCCTTGCTCTTTCATCACCCAGTGACGTAGAGTCTCGGGGCAACCAGGAGGAACAGCCGCCATGTTTGACAGTTGGTCCAACTTTCCTGCTCAGCTCTAAAATAGTTTCCTTGGTAATCCGGTGTCTGACCAAGAATTCATCTTCATCATAAAATTCAAGAGAATTGAGTTCTGCCCTCTGACTGCACAGTGTAATACATATTTCAAACAAAAATGGTTTGGGTGTCTTTTAGGGGTGTCATACAATAATGTGCATATATGTGTTCAAAATGTTTGGTATTTGTGTTCGTGCAATTTTCCTCCAAAAGTTAGTCTTTATGTGAAAGACGAAAATCAGCTCATGGTGTGAAAACGACCATTTTATATGTTTATTCTGTGTGTGTTTGTGCACATGTGCATTGATGTAAAGTTCAAACTACCTCACAAATATTCAGATGAAAGATGTGTGAGTACTTTTTCAGAAGATAGCGCGGGTGGGGTTTGTGGGGTTCTCATGCACGCTGTCCAAATCTTACATTTTCATCAAAGCCTCGTTGTAGATGAATAATTATTCAATATGCTGCAAAAATTCTAAAACTTACCATCATATTTGCTGTTGCACATTGTAATATCCACAAGTGTAAAGCACATGCATGGATCAAAGCTGAACACAAGATTCCCACTGGTAAACTTCAAAGAAGGCTAAGAAAGTAGGCTAAGTAGTTTACAAAAGTAACCCCAGGGCTGGGTTTATTTACACAGGTGTCCTGGCTGATCAAAAGTTTATATACCTGACTTAGATCAGGTTTCTTTTCTTTCTACTGCAAGCATGAGAAGAAGGTACAACAGAGTTCAAGCCCTAGCATCAAGTTCATGCGGCATCCCCTGGTCCCCAAAGCCTGACGTCAGCCCTCCCTTTCGGCAACCAGACATCCGCCGTTACCCAGGATCACCCACTATGCGGTCACCAGCATACATAATATTGAGGACAGTTTTAATTTTTAAACAGAAGAGATCCTCGATATTATAATCCGTCAGGGTAAGAGGTGTGCCAGCTGGATAGATACTGACACCGTGGAGCTCCGTGCTTTCTTCGGGCTGCTCATCCTAGGTGGGGTGCACTGCTCCTGGGGAGAATCCACCCGGAGGAGGAGACCGGGAGGCCGATTTTCATGGCCGAAATGTCCCACAAAAGGTTCAGTACTCTGGCGGCAACATCACGTTTTGATGACCGGTTGATCAGACCAGCACCCCGACTGAGGCAGCCGGACAAGCTCGCTCTCCTCCAGGAGGTGTGGGTCCTCCGGGTTGCCCGGCTCCCTCTTGCGTACAACCCGGACGAAGATGTCTTTGTGGACTAACAGCTCGTTGGATTCAGGGGCCGCTACAGCAACATTCCGAAGCGCGGCCGGAACGTACTTCTCATCAGCACAAAACACCGGAGGGCGGAGGTTCAGGAGGCGGCACAGCAGAAGCCGTGCCACCCCTAAAACAAGTCCTCTGGACATAACATACAAAAAATTTTTATGATTTTTTTCTTCATTTTTTCACAGTACAGGTTTTAATATGAAATCTGGCATTAAAGGGGTTAAATCTTAGAAACACAAACATTTTATTATATTTTGTGAGTACTGAAGCTAAGGATGAACTTGATTTAAAAAAAGAATAATATATATATATATATATATATATATATATATATATATATATATATTCAATTCAAAATTACTTTATTAATCCCAAAGGGAAATTAAATGTTGTTTTAACTCATGCAAGTTCCTTCAAAGATTTGTTGTAGATGCTGATGGCTGTGGGTAGGGATGATCTCTTGTTGCGCTCTGCAGATCTGAAGAAGCCTCTGACTGAAGACGCTCTGTAGTTGTAGGACAGTCTGATGTAGAGGATGCTCTGGATCTATGGCGTCTTCTTTTCAACTCATCAGGGTTTTGTGGCTGTAGTTGAGGTATAATTTGAGCTTATGTGATGTTAATCAGCTGCTGCCAGTTGTAAACCACCTTGTTGCCATGGTTATGCATCATAACAAATGTCCAAAAATAAAAAGTATCAGCAAAAATCCTTCCACCTGCACAGCATTCAAAACCAGAGAGAACAGTTGTCCACAAAAACTATGTTTCTACCAGAAATGGAAGAATTAAAGTAAAAAAAAAAAAAAAAAAAATGAACCAAAGTAACAGAGCTACTCCAACATGCTGCCACCTTGAGCGGCGCAATTCCGGAATTATATATATATTTCTAGTGTCCTTCCACCCTTTCCTCTTGTCCTGTCCTTTCCTCACTTTTTTTTTCGTCTTTCCGTGTGCCCTTCTCTTTTTTTTCAATCCTTTTTCGTCTCCCTCCTTTCTATTGTTTCTGTCCTTCACTGTCTTTCCATCTTATGTTTATTCCTTCCTACTCTCTCCTGTTTCTTCAGTCTGTCTTTCTTAATCTTTCCTACTTTGATTCCTTCTGGCTTTCCTTTCTTTCCCATGTTCTTTAAAATTTTCCTTCCCGTCTTTCCTTCCTCTGTCAGCCGCTGGTTTTTGCCAGTTTTGTAGAAAGAGAGGCGAATATAAGAGTGGACCGAGGACTCCTGATGATCCCGGGATTGAAATGTATTTTGGATTGTTTTCCTGTTAGAAAACCCAAAGATGACCCGTTTTTGATTCACTGGTAGAATGAAGCAATTTCTACTGGAAGTCCCCCCTGTATTTCAAAGAGTTTGCTCTTCCATGCACTCTTAACAAGGTTCTCAGGGTTTGTGGAAAAGTACAGACCCACAGCACCACAGATCCTCCACTGTACTTTACAGTGGGCATCTGTTTCACGCCAGACTTGCATGGATTGTTTGATGCCTGCCATCTTTTCAAAAGCTCCTTTGATATTTTAGAAAGCTTAATGGGTACTAATAACAGCAATACAATTTCCAAAGGAACGAACTCAAATGAATTTCCCTACATTTCCTAAAATGGGATTCTGTTAATGCAATATTTATTTGAAAGTGTTTAACACATCCTTATCAGGAGTGCTAATTAGTTTCTTTTACTGTACATGTCACATCCAACGTTTCACTGAAAGTTCAACTTTTGTACTTTTCTTCTTCTTCTTCAGACGTCAGTCAGAGCCAAGGAGGCGATGCCAAGAGGAAGACTCTATGATCACATCCCACCGGTGCCACCAACAACGTGTGCGGGGGGGGTCTGCAACAGGTTATGCTTAACAAGGGTGTGGAATCGAGTGGGCTTCTCCTCATGAAATCAGCTCATAACACAGCAGTTGAATAACTTAAAAAAAAAAACTATTTTATAACTCCTTTTGTAGAGAAGGCAAATAGTTTGTCAATGTTTACAAAATAGACCTATATCACTGTGGACAGGGAGAAGTAATGAATGGGATTCTGAGGCGAGTGTAGGTGTGTGCGCATGAAGGTCTAGACCTGTGGCCTGACGGGACTGTGTGCCTTTTTGGATGTCTCCCACTCTGATGCATGGTCAGTTCATCTACTCGGTGCTGTTTTAAAAAAAATAAAATAAAAAAATCATAATGTAATTATCACTGAAACCTGTAAGAAATGTAAACTGCAAATTGAATTTGAGCTTTTTTAAGAGATGTACATGTTTTCAAATGTACTTGAATTCTTGCATTACTTTTGTTTCTGTATAGAACGTTAAGCCTACTTTTAATTAAAATCTTTGATCCTCACATGATGCTATCATTAAATATTTCAGCCAAGTTTGAAAGCCTGGGCTGTTAGCACACCCATTGCTGTTCATTGAAGCTCATTATGAGCTGACACGGTGCATTTAAGTACACCTTGTAAATGTAAAAATGTATATTTAAATGCTCTTGACAGTTCTTTTAAAATAGTAAAAGTTTTTTTTGTAAACTTATATACATCATTGTTTCTTCTTCTAGTACTCTATGTAAAAATATGTTAGGCATAGGTGTTCTGAACGAGTATTGAATCTTGGGATTATGTGGCAGTATTTAGTTAATGTCTAAACCAGCTAAAGATCTTATGTCCAAAACCCAAAAACACTGAACTCGAAAAAATTTGAATATCGTGCAAAAGTTCAGTTATTTCAGTAATTCAGCTTAAAAGGTAAAACTAATGATATAGACTCATTACATACAAAGCGAGATTTTTCAAGCTTTTTATTACATTTTTTTGATATAATTTGGATGATTATGGTTTACTATTAATAAAAACCTCAAAATCCCAGGTTCAATATTTTGGCTGCACAGTGGCTCGACTAGAAGGCCTGGGTTCAAATCCCAGCCTGGGGTCTTTCTGCATGGAGTTTGAATGATCTCCTTGTGCATGTGTGGGAGTTTGCACAAGGTACCCTCCGGCTTCTTCCCACAGTCCAAAAACATAGAAATGGAAAAGTTTTATTTCCATAATTCCATTCAAAACATTAAACTTCCATAGATTATAGATTCAGGGCAGACAATTTAAACCATTTTAAGTATTTAGTTGTTTATTTGCACATAATTTGGGCTTCCAGCCAACGAAAATGAGAATTCAAAAAATATTGGAATACTGTGAAGAAATGACAATTTCTCAGTTTTTGCAGAAAAAATAAGGTTCAACTCAATCAAAAAATGGTACTTTCAAAACAATATGTCAATCTTCAATACTTGGTAGGGAATCCCTTTGACTTAAATACTGCCTCGATGCGGCGTGGCATTGAGGCAATCAGTCTGTGGCATTGCCTGGGAGTTATGGAAGCCCAGATTTCCTTGATGCTTGCTGTCAGCTCTTTGCTTTTGGGTCTGGTGCCCCTCATTTTCCACTTGATAAAACCTCATAGATTCTCAATGAGGTTTAGGACCGGCAAGTCGGCTGACCAGTCAAGCACTGTGATGGCACCATGGGCATCACACCAGGTTTTGGTGCTTCTGGTGGTATGGGCAGGGGCCAGGTCCTTCTGGAAGATGAAATCTGCATCTCCATACAGATCCTCAGCAGAAGGACTGACTGGATATTTCACACTGGACCTCAAACAGCTTGGGTTCTGTTCCTCACCCATCTTCCTCCAAACCCTTGGACCTTGATTCCCAAATGAAAGGCACACTTTACTTTCATCAGAAAAGAGGATCTTGGATCACTGGCCAACAGTTCAGTCCTTCTTCTCCTTGGCCCAGTTGAGATGCGTCTGAATGTGGTGGTTTTTGAAGATGTGACTCCCACCTCATTCCGGATCTCTGCCAGATTCATGAATCTTCTCTGATAATCCACTGAAGTCCACAGTCAGCTCTTCTGCTGGTGCATCTTCTCCTGCCACATTTTGCCCTTCCACTAGACTTTCCATTGATATGCTTGGACACAGCACTCCGTGAATAGCCTCCCTAGCTACTTAGAACTTTTGTGGCTTACCCATCCTATGGAGGGCATCAATGATGGTCTTCCCCATATTGAACCTAACTGAGACAATTGTAAAATTTGGGCTGATTTCTTCAAAGTATTCTAATTTTTTGAATTCCTGTTTTCGTGGGTTTTATGACCTGGAAGCCCAAATTATGTACAAATAAACTAAATACTTGAAATAGTTTAAGTTGTGGACACAATCTATAAGCACCTTGAATTACCTTGTTGAAAGTGTGCTATACAAATAAAATTGCCTTGCCATGGAAGTTTTGAATGGAATCATGGAAATAAACATTTCCATGATATTAAAATTTTTTGAAAAGGGTCTGTAGATAACGGACGGAAATGAACCGTTGCACAATATTCTCTCTTTCCGGGTTTCACCTGCATTAGCATAACTGGCAACAAAACGTCCTAAAAATGATCTACACATGGCCTCTAAATATTTCAAGTAGGGATGCTCAATATCGGCCTTTTAATTTATAGTTTACCGAGCCTAAATCATACTTTCCACGACCAATATAAACTGATAGACGTCTACCTAAACATTCAAGGTTGTCTCAGAAATGCAGACAAGATATGTTTTTCCTTGGAACAAAAACTATACCACTGATCTGTCATATTTTAATATTTTGAGTGAGAGGAGTAGCTGAAGAGTTTTATCTATAATGTGAGTTTTTGAAAGTAAGGTATAAAAGTTATTAAAAAAAGTTAAATAAACGTATATTTTGCGACACTACATTTTAATGCCAATATCAGCTGATAACATTGGACATCCCTCATTTTAAGCACAGACATTTTGATACCACTGAAAAAAAATGTGAAAATCAAACATGGAAGAAAAAAAAATAATCAAGAATTTTGAAACCGAAAAGATTTTCTTTACAGAGATTCATAGTAAAATTGAATAAAATAGAAATGTGTACATTTTTCTGTCCAATTTATGTAAGAATACCCAAACAGTGACGCAAAACATGAACTGAAACCACGGGTAGTCTATTTAATCTCATTAAGTTATACATGGATTAACACAAATAGAACACTGAAGGCATGAGAAAGATGCTAAGATCCGTGAACACCTTTTGACACCAGAAATAAGACAAAAATAATAGAAATAAAAAATAAAAAAAATAGGAAAAAACTGCCAGCCTAAGCAGTTTTTTATTTATTTAAAGACAGTGAAGGTGACTTCCACTGGCAGTAAGAGGAGGCCATAAAAGGTGGTCTCTCCCCTGGAGCTCCTCCTAGGTGGGTTTCTCCCCAAAGCATCGTCCACCTCGTCCTATTTGACCAGAGGTCTGGTTTTGTCGTCGTCGCTGCACTGGTGGGCTTTGTACTTTTTCACCTCAGCCATGTACTTTGACCAAGCATCGCTCTTGCCTGGCTCAGCCTGTTGGGGAGAAGATTTTGGGGTTAGTGGCTGTAAAACGCAAACAGGAGCAAATCAAGATGGAACAAACTCGCAGATGCACCGATCAGGCTCACCAACCCTATCGGTATTTAAACTTACTAGGAAGTAGTGATTTCTTTTTCTCTCATAATGCTACATGGAAGTATTAAAAGCGCTGCGAGATTATCCAAATTCATGCATCAAGTCAAATGTTTCTGATTTTTAATACATTTGAGAAACCTCCAAGGGATCCACTAATGGATTTATTAGCTGAAAAGTGTGGGGGTTTCAGTTGCAATGCATAAAATGAATCAAAAACAAACAAAAGATTTGTTAAAAAATTACTCTGCTGATCAGTTCTCAGAGGCCATCAGGGGAGAAAGTGGGGGCTCCCGATCTCTGAACTATTGGTCTGAAATCAGATGGGTTGTCTTGATCGGTCACATAAAAAAATAAAATTAAATTAAAAAAATAAAGATTTAAAAAAAAAAGCATAACCCCTCCGAATCAGTTTTTTTTGGTCTATAAACAACTGAAAGTACTTGTTAGATGAATCAAGATGACAATAGAGGTCAGGGACCTATGCTTTGACATAAATAGGGGACTATCCTGTAACTCCCCTAGTTTATACCTCTCCGTCTGCAATGCAGCTTTTGGCCACTACATGCTTTATATTTCTAGGCCAGTTTATCGAATGTGGTCTTTTGGCAATTTTGAACACCAGGAGGTGTAGAGGACAACAAATCAGACCGCTGTGTTTGTTTGTTTACATGCATTTTTAGAGAATTCAATGAGCTGCACTTCTAGTAAAAAGCTTTCCAGCTGAATTAGAAATCACTCTCTATTTCGGCCATTGCTCCTTGAGTGGATGTGCGTTTACAAGCTGAAGAAAATAAACCGTCACTGCAATGGTAGGCAGACCCGCCAGAAAAGGTTGGCACCCCCTGCTGTCCTGGTGGGGAATTGCTTCACGACACTGACACACAAGTACAAAATGAAAACGTCTCCCTCAATACGTGTCCATGTGGATGCAAACTTGCTGACGGAGAAGTATTAACTAGAATCAAGTCCTCGGCTCATCGGCATCGGGTAAGAAACGCCCGATCGGTGCATTTCTAACCATCCCACTTACTTCTGTGTCCTGTTTCTGCTTCTTCGCAACCATTCCCGTCTTAAGGAACACACCGCCCCGGCGCTTCCCCACCTGGGTTAGGGGATAGAAGACTGACACCGTTACAGGGGTCCTTGCAGGTGGATTGCCAATGCCAAGGAAACTACACCAGAGCAGAGGGGACTACATTTAGCCTCCTGCTGCACCACTAATGAAGAGCATCCCTAACCTTTACTCAACTAGCAGTTTGTTATTAATACTGGCGTCTATTTCTAATCATTAAAAAAAAAGATCAGTGGCATATGTGGCAATTATAAATCACATATGGGTATTCAATTTAAAATCCCGGCGTTTCAGCCTGGGTGAGTTGAACTACTGCTATCTGAGCTTACAACTGCTAAACCCCTTACAAAGCTGGTCACAGGAGGGGCCTTCTTTTCCACTGAGGTCTGTCCTTGCTCGGTGGCTCTCGCCTCGCCACCTGTTTCCTGCGCCTCCCTTTTCCTCTTCTCCTCCTCCATCTTCTTCTTAAAAATCTCCATGAAGCTGCCGTCGTTGGCGAACGCGTTGGCCACCCCTGGCGCCGCTGCTGCGGGGCTGCTGGACGGGGACGCCGGGCTGGAGCCCCCGCTGCTGCTGCTCCTCCTCCCGCCGCTAGTCTTATGTTTGCCGTGCGCTCGCTTTGGATCCATGTCTCACGGCCAGTCCGACGAGTCAAAGCGAGCGGCTCTTATTACACAATATGGCTTTGTTTGTTTGTTTTTTTTAAGCTAGCTTTTAAAAAACGGGTTGCTAACTACCAATTGGACCCAATGAAAAAAAAGAAGAGGGAGTATATTGATTTGCCCACTAGAAAAAGTCAAAAAACGGGCCAAGTGAAATCGAAAACGACAGTCCTCCGGTGCACAAATGTTACAGTTCGAGGAAAAAAACAAAAGCAGAGGCAGGCTAGCCTGCTAACGCTGCTAACAGCCGTTTCTTGCGAGGCCTCTCGGTGAGAAACGAAGCACCTTCCACCATCAACTCCCCTATCGGAGGTGTCAGCACACGAACATCTAGTCTTCAACGCGAAAGAAGCTTCAAATACTGACAACTATCACAAGCAACATCAAAGATCGTCATCGTCGTTAACTTCTGCCACCCATCACCGTCGGTCGGCCATTTTTATTTTTTCCCCCACCCCCTAACGTCGTTGTGGCTCTAGCGCCCCCTACTGTGTCGGTGTTACACCAAATTCTTTATTTGGTTGTTTTTTAACACCAGAGGGCGCTGTTAGGACGCAGGGCGGCCTAAATGACAGAATGTCACATTATCTGATGCTTGTTAGAAAATGTGACCGTTCAATTACTTCTACCAAACTACAATGACATTTTATTAAAAAATATTAATAAATATATTTGCCTTGTGCCTTATGTGATGTCACCAGAGACTTGTTTTCGAGAGGGTAGATTTTAATTCACGTTACAGAACAAAATAGCAAAACAAAAATCGGTCATTATGGATTCTATAGCTGGAAAACTATCTCAAGTGAGTTTGCTTGATTTTACAGAAAATGCTAGCTAGCAGCTTTAATTTGACTTGATCTGCGATGATGCGTTTCCAAGTACACCTCTATCGCTTTACTTTTACTCTGGACGGCTGCAACACATCTTAAAACTATATACTGTAATTCACTGCAACACATTTTTATACCTGCTGACATCAATACATCAAAGACCCCTGTCTAAATCCTAACCTCTTGATTTATCATCATCAGGTCAAAGATTTAGTCGCACTGAAGGGTTAACGTCGCAGCTGCACTTGTAGAAATGAAGTAAATGTAGACATTTCTGCTGCAAACGATTGGTTATTTCTAGACAGGGATTACCATTAAAATACTAAAACACAGGGGGAATGACTACATTAATGCAGCAAGAAAAACCGTGCATCAAACTCAACATCCCAAATGCAGTGCCAGCACAATTAACTTGCACTTCTGGTAAAGATGTGTAAAAAGCTTTTAAAAGAAAATTTTATGAGTCACAACTAAAATTAAAAAACAATGGAAGTATCTAACCTTTAATCGGAGTAAATGTATTCTCTCTGTACATATCAAATACAGCAGCATGTACAAGATGTTGATCATTTGACATTACAAAAAGCTATTTAGAAAACCTCTGGAATTGATTTGATTTCTGCCTTTACTCCTTCAAAAACTGATTAGCAGCCATGTAAAAGGGCCATAAACTCTTGTCAACTGAAGTTGTTAAACAATCTCATGTGATTTCCAAGTGACTAGAAGGAATGTACCGCTACAATTCATGGACCTAGTCTTTAGCTCATGCCAAAAAAACAAAACCAAACTTTATTTAAATTCATGATTAGAGAGAGTCGAGGTCTTGTTTTGTGTCATTATTGGGTCTTTGGTGACTCCAGGCTGACAGACGTCCAGCTTTGTATGACCTGTGCTTGTGGGAACTGGTGTGATGGATAAAGAATGCCCTCCCATAGTTCGAGATGTGACAAGTTTGACTAATCATCTTGACCTTTAAGATTGTGACTTGAATTATTACAATGATCCCAAAGAGCCCAAGCTGAAACAATGCTTCGGGATAGTTAAACTTATCCACATTTTCCCACATAAAAAACAAAACAAAACTTTGATTTATTTTTAACAAAATTCTGAAAATTGTGAGGCGCTTTTTTAATCAGACCAACAATTCAATACTTTCTGAATTTTTTTTTTTTTTTGCTGTAAATTATGTCGATGAGTCTTTTGGGGTGTTTACCAGCTTTGCACATCCCCAAAGCATCATGCTGCCACCACCTGACTTCAGAGGCAGGCAGAGACTAGTTAAATTTACTCAATTCCATTTACTTAACGTTTGGGGAAAAAAAATACTTTTGAGAGTAGTTTTACTACACTGTATGTTTTACTTTTACTTGAGAAACGCTATAAAGTATCGGTACTCGAGTAAAATTTCTAGATGCTCTACCCAGAGTAAAGTCACTGAATGAAGAACACGTTAAATATTACACCAGACACATACAGTTTATTAAAGGAGATCACCTGTTTCTACACAAGCTTTATTTTTCTCATGCAATTTTCTACCTGTTGAGCTTGTTGCATTTTGAGGTGCAGTAAATATACAGTAAGCACAATAACTTGTCACTGGAGGAATTTTTTTAAAACCCTGTTCTAAGATATAAATATTACCTACTTTAATATTATGAAAACAATTGACTAAGAAGTGTTTCTTCTGCTTAAATTGTTTTATGTTGTAATAATTTGTATACGCTTTTTCCATTTGTTTTTAAAATACCAGAATTTGCCCATAACGTTATATTTTTGTCTGACATAATCTTGAAAATATTAAATCCTCCATATGTGCATCTGTGACCCAAGCCAGTTCAGCTTAAGATTGTTCATAGACTTCACATATCAAAACTCAAGCAATCCAAAATCTTCCCTGAGGTTGACCCACCTCTGCCTTCCTTGGTCTTCATTGATGATATTTCTTTACAAATATCCTCTAAAAAACCTGAAACCTAAAAAGAACAGCTTATATATTATATTTAGGGGTATCATCTGTTTAAAAAACCCAAAAATAAACTACATTGGGGGATGATTACTTTTGCGAGGCACTGTTGGCTTGACTAACGCTTTCATGTACAGAAGATTGTAGATGAACCTAGAAGAGTTAACGTAGAAAAACCAAACAGATGTGATCTTCATGTTCAGATCCAGTTTATTTGTTGTGCAACAGTAGAACAGGACTAAGGCTCTCTAACGTACCTCAGATCCCCGTCATAGCACCACGTTATCTACCAGACCACTGTAGGACAAATGCAACCAAACCCCTTCACACCATGCAAATGTTCTGCAGCCGTGACTCGACTTTACCCCATAAATACCCGCTAAAATATTGAACTCATAGTAGAAAAAAAATGTGCAAAACACCAGGACTGTGGCCTGGGTAGATAACGGCACAACACGTTACAAGAGTGCAGCTCTGATATGAGGCGAGCACAAATGCTCTGATCAAAACAAGAAAGGCTAAGGGAAAGGTAAAGAAAAGGCAGAATTAGTGTTTGATCAGTGTGGTACGTGTTGAAGGCTCTGCCTTTTATCTGCCGCTCACTTCCTGTCAGAAAGCGCCGAAGACTCCAGCATTATGTCAAGACGTGTGCGTTTCCTTCCAGTTCAGTTTAGCTCAAACGTAAATGAGGCCTAGCAGCAGAGAACGGCCCTAAATCGATCAGTAGTGTTATCGTTCCAGTAAACTGGGGTCAACGCGATTCCAGCAGCGTAACGCAGGGAACCCACACACAGCCACATACCCTGTTTCAACCTTTAGGGTGTTGATAGTGAAAAACAAAAAAATACACTATTGAGATAAATATAAATCTAAACTCTGAAACATAAATTTATGATTAAAAAAAAGAAAAAAAAAAGTTGAGGCTGATCGATATATGAATCATCGCCATCATCACATTTCTGATCCTTTACAAGGCACCGAACGCATCCAGCTTTCTACAAAAAAAGTGCTCCAGTGTATTTGATGAAACCGGTACAGAGCTCTCACAGGAGAGGAAGATTCTAGTGAACACTAAAGATTTCCCAAGCATCCCCTGATGACTCTCACATCTTAGGTACCTTCCGTTGCCACCATATTAGACGAATAAAACAAGAAGATAGGAGAAAATGCAACAAAATACAGAGTGTAGTGAATCTAATCCCCTACAAATACACTTCTATATCACATTCAAATGGACTAAACTGGTTCTTTAACCTAATATTAAATAAAATTAAAAATTATAAAAACAACTAAGTCTGAGTTGAGGAGAAGAAACTAAAGTCACCTGAAAAGGTGACGAAGCCTGCTTTATGCTCCA
Organism: Valencia hispanica; assembly: GCA_963556495.2. Classification (NCBI taxonomy): domain Eukaryota; kingdom Metazoa; phylum Chordata; class Actinopteri; order Cyprinodontiformes; family Valenciidae; genus Valencia; species Valencia hispanica. The sequence goes on from OY747718.1 coordinate 13,298,742, forward strand.
TTCCTATCTGTTTTACTCAGTAGTACCGACTCCATTGAGGCTCCTCAGGAGAAAAGAAACATTTTTGTGTGATTGCGAGCCAGCAGGGGGCAGCAGCAGCATGAGATTGAGTGAAGGCATCAAGGCAGAGGCGATCTCATCTTCTCCTCCGTATGTCAGAGTGCCGTCCTGGTTGGACGTGTGGTCTCATCTCGGCTGGTGCCGGATCAGGCCCCTCCTGGCGTTGGTGGACTGCCTCTGCTGGGCGAGGAAGGACATGGCCTGGTTGGGAGATCCCAGTCGCTCGCCGGACACTTGCTGATGCAAAGCCAAGCCCTGTGGCGGAACATGAGGAAGACAAGAGAAAGAGTTACAGAACGAAAGGTGGACAAGTTGTGAAAAGATGTTTCGGTGCATTCCACCCACCCCCACCCATACTAACCATGTTGTACCACGCACTAATGATGAGTTTCTCCTCCTGGTTGTGTCTGGCTCTGCTCTTCTCATAATCATGCTACATGAAGGGAACACGTTGACTGGTTTTAGTGACACCTTTTAGTGATCACCCACAGCTCTGTGCTGCTGGCTCACCTCCAGATGCTGGATTTTTCTTTCCTTTTCCGTCAGCTGATTTTTCAGAGACTGAATGTCAGGAGTCGGAGCCGGCGACTTGGGATCCAGAGTTTTGATCACCTGCACACAGAAAAAATAAAAATAAAATTCTCTATGAGGTCCAGCAACCTCTCTTTGCAAACCCAAAGTTCTATATTATTTTATTGGGTTTTTAATTTTCAAAAATGTTAATAAAAATACAATTTGAAAAATGGGGTGTGCAATTGTGATCAGACCTCCTCCTGCTGCTATCACAGCTTTATTTGGGTATCTATGCACTTAATGTTCTTTCCAGAAAAGCTCAACATCAGTCAGATATAGAAGAAATATAGTCCAATTAGAATCAGACTTTTTTTAGACATTGAATTTACAACAGAAGTTTTTTCCTGTGCAATTATGTATATATACATTTTTTTTTTACTTTAAATTTGCCAGCAAAAATGTCACCAACAAAATTTCAGAAATTAGCCTCAGAATGTGGTGACCTTCTGGTGACCCAAGCCAAATCAATCAGCTAGATCGAGTCCAGCGGCTGTCAGCCAATCAAATTACGCTCTTTTGATCGGGTGACAAACAGTTAGCTGGTTAGCCTAGCTAACTTCAGTCAAGTGATTAAAGGAGCGTAATTTGATTGGCTAAAATTCACTGGACTACATCTAGTGCCGATTGCTTTGGCTCGGGTCACCAGAAGGTCACCACTTGCAGGTTAATTTTTTGCAAGTTAATTATCACAGGTGAGTTTTGGATGGTAATTTTTTTTAAAGGCAAAGATTTTGCAGCTGAATTGTCTGCTGAGAGGTTACGGGTTTTTAAAATGTCTGCCTCATCTCATAGAAATCTATGCTTTTTTCCTTTCCGATTTCTCTTCGTTTGTAAAGTTCCTAAAGGAGAATTAAGCTTTAAAAATGCTGGAGCACTCCTTTAACGAGCAATCTTGGCTCCTCTCGCTGAGCGGAGTGTATTCCCTCGATGAGGACTGACCGTTCTGGCTTTCTCCACATAGAGTTTGTATCTCTGCTCCATCTGTTTCATGTCCTCATCCTTCTTACGAAGGATCTCCTGGAGTTCATCGATCTTCTTGGCCACTGAGACAAAAACCCAACAAAAAACAAAATAAACCACACGTGTGTTTGGAACTCCAAAATATGAAGCAGAAAGGACTGAAACGCATCTTTGTGAGAGTCTTACTGTTGCTGTCTGCTTTGGGCTCAAGGTCATCTATGACTTCCCGTTTCTTCCGGAGGTCTGAGTGAGCCTCGCTGAGCTTCTCCCTGAAACGTGGAAAACAAAACGAGTCCCTTTAGATTTCAACTGACGGCTGTTTAACAGGCTTTCTGCTGAATTGCCATCATCTGAAGTAGGCGTGCTAAAGCAGGGAAACATCTAAAACATGCAGGGCAGTGTGCCTTGAGGAAACACTGCGTAAGAGGAATCCCTCACTGATGAACAGGCACTAATTAGCAGCAGTGAAGTACTTACAAATGCTCCTCCAGCTTCTTCTTCAATAAGGATGACTTAATTTCAATAAAAAAGAAAGAAAGAAAGAAAACTATTAACAACAATAAGAGTGGAGTGTATATGCAACATACAGTGTAAGCAGTGAAAGTTGAGCTGTTGCAGAGGGAAATCATGGGCCGGTTGGACAGAAGACGGGCCGTACTTACAATGGCCTGATTTTGGCAGTTGTAGGGTGGAAGGCAAGTGGAGAGAAACAAACAGAGAGGAGCAGGCGTTAGCGCTGAATCACCACAGCAAACATGGGTTATAGTCCCACACGACATGTATCAAAAGGAGGGCAAACACTGCAGTCCTCAGAGTGATCTTCACAGGTACTCTCTCAGTGAACACATGCAAATGTTTAACTCAGGATTCACTTTCTATTCTGTTTTTAGATTAGAAATTAGACTAAAGTTTAATGGCGTCTCAGCTTGATTGTGGAAAATGAGTTGAGGAGCTGTAGAAAAGAACAGATTACTCCACTCACATCCTCATTCTTGCTGTCCTGCTGCTGGAGCGCTTTCTGGAGCTCTTCCACCTGAGAACGCAGCTCCAAGATCTGCTGCTGGTTCAACCTTGGGAAGGGGATAAGAGAAGAGCAAAATATGAGCTGGATGGTCCATATAATGAGGGATATTTTAATGTGCTGTTGGTTTGACAAATGGCTTTGATCAAAATAGCAAAACCTGCAAGTTCTATAGAAATCCATGGACTCGCACCCCTTTCAAGGCAAACAAAAGACGTCTTGCAAACTATCAGAAGAAGCAATAGGAACGATGAATAAAAACAATCTGCAGCGATCACTTCATATCAAGTATGCATCCTTGGCTAACAAACAAGCTAACAACAAGCAGAGTCGTAGTTTAACCCACCTCTCTGCTGCTTCTGTACTGTTACTGTTACCCACCCATTACCCTATAGAAACAGTGTCTTGCCCACGGCCAAAATTAAATGGATTAAAAGTTAAGCCAACAAAAGCAAATTATGGAAATCTCATAAAAATAATTACAACTTTGACTGAACAGAAAAATAAATCTATTAAATGTGGTTTATTAAACATAAGATCTCTCTCCTCAAAGACTTTGTTAGTAAATTACTTGATTTGTGATAATCACATTGATTTCCTTTGTCTCACAGAAACCTGGTTGCAGCAGGAGGATTATGTCAGTATAAACGAGTCAACTCCTTCCAGTCATTTAAATTTTCACATTCCTAGAAATACTGGGCGCGGAGGAGGAATTGCAACCATTTTTCATTCTGATTTACTAATTAGTCCCAGACCAATAGATATCTACACTTCTTTTGAACACACTTTGGACCTTGTACTGACATACGGTATTGAGTGTGAGGAAATAACAGTCCACCCACATAACCCGGTCCTGTCTTACCACTTCTTAATAACTTTTGAATTTACTTTAACTGACCATCTCAAATCTGAAAGAAAATGTCATTATAGTAGAGCTTTATCAGACAATGCTGTAACAATTTTTAAAGAATCTGTTCCATTCTTACTTTCCTTAGTGTCTCAGAGTAACACAGTGGATGGCAGCAATTCCACCTCTAACCCTTCAGAAATTGATGGTCTGGTTCACAGCGTTACGTCCTCATTGCATTTGGCATTAGATAGTGTAGCCCCCTTAAAAAAGAAAGTGGCTAGCCATAGGAGGCTGACTCCTTGGTTTAACGCAGAGTTGCGTACTTTAAAGCAGAATACTAGGAAGTTGGAGAGAAAATGGCGCTCTACAGACCTAGAGGATTCCTATTTAACCTGGAATAACAGTCTATTGCTGTATAAAAAGACCCTTCGACAAGCTAGAACAGCATATTTTTCATCGTAAATAGAGGCGAATAAAAACAATCCTAAGTTTCTTTTTAGTACAGTTGCCAAACTTACACAGAGTCATAGCTCTGTTGAGCCAACTATTAGCTATTTGAAGAGTTTCAGTCAGGTTTTAGAGCTCATCATAGCGCTGGAACAGCACTGGTGAAGGTGAAGGTTACTAATGATATTCTCATGACCTCAGATAACGGACTTGTGTCTGTTCTGGTTTTGTTAGATCTTAGTGCTGCTTTTGACACAGTCGATCATAATATTCTCTTAGAAAGGCTTGAACATGTTGCAGGGATCAAAGGAACAGCACTAGGCTGGTTTAAATCATATTTGTCTGACCGATTCTAGTTTGTTCATCTAAATGATAAATCTTCACTCTCAAGGGTTACTTGTGGAGTTCCACAGGGTTCTGTGCTTGGACCAATTCTGTTCACCATATATATGCTCCCAATTGGTAGAATCATTAGACAGCATGGGATAAATTTCCACAGCTATGCCGATGATACACAACTAAATCCTGATGAACCCAGTCAGTTAGGTAGATTACAGGCATGTCTGGAAGACATAAAAACATGGATGACCCTAAACTTTTTGTTTTTAAATTCTGACAAAACAGAAGTTGCTGTCTTTGGACCAGAAGTTCTTAAACAGGAACTGATTAGTCAATCACTTCATCTGGATGGCATTAAATTGGCCCCCAGTTATTACGTAAAGAACCTCGGCGTTGTTTTTGAACAAGACTTGACATTTAAATCCCATATTAAACAGGTTTCTAGGATTTCCTTCTTTCACCTCCGGAATATTGCTAAAACTAGAAACATCCTGTCCAGGAGTGATGCTGAGAAACTAGTCCATGCATTTGTTACCTCAAGGCTGGACTACTGTAATTCTTTACTATCAGGTAGTCCACAAAATCCCATTAAAAGCCTTCAGTTGATCCAAAATACGGCAGCAAGAGTTCTGATGAATATTAAAAAGAGAGATCACATTTCTCCTGCTTTAGCTTACATTCATTGGCTCCCTGTTAAATCCAGAATAGAATTTAAGATCCTTCTTCTTACATACAAAGCCCTTAATAATCAAGCTCCATCATACATCAGAGATCTAATTGTTCCTTATGTTCCTAACAGAGCCCTTCGCTCTCAGACTGCAGGTTTACTTGTAGTTCCTAGGATTTCTAAAAGTAGAATGGGAGGCAGATCTTTTAGTTATCAGGCTCCCCTCCTGTGGAACCAGCTCCCAGCTTTAGTCCGTGAGGCAGACACTCTGTTTACTTTTAAGTCCAGGCTTAAAACTTTCCTTTTTGATAAAGCTTATAGTTAGAGTGGCTAAGGTCATCCTGAGCTATCTCTGTAGTTATGCTGCTATAGGCTTAGACTGTTGGAGGACAGACTTACCAATTTTCTTCACTCTGCTACTTCCTTTTCTCCTACTACTCTCCAGTTGTATTACAGTACATGCTGTTATTTCGACTGTTAACTTTGTTTTCTCTCAGTGTTTTTCTCTCCATAGAAGATATACCTGGTCTGGTATCCTGCTTGGCTGCAATGCCCTGTTGGACGGGGGGCATCGACTGGGATGATGCTCCCAGTAACTGAACATCCACTGTGTCCTGTTATCAACTTTTTACTTTCTGTAACATAGAAAGTTCTCTTATATCAGATCTTCTGTTCCTTCTCTGTCTTCTCAAACCCCCAGACGGTCGTGGCAGATGGCCGCTCCTACTGAGCCTGGTTCTGTTGGAGGTTTCTTCCTGTTAAAGGGGAGTTTTTCCTCTCCATCGTCGCTACATGCTGGCTCAGTATGAGGGATTGCTGAAGGATTGCTGTGGTTGGAAAGTCTGCATCAACGGGGCCCAACCTCACGCCAATGACTGACGCAATCTGCTGGGATTCCTTAAATAGGAAACTTTTTAACTGATTGGAATGTTTGTATAAATGTATTGAAATGACTTCTTGTTAAGTGCCTTGAGATGACATCTGTTGTGAATTGGCGCTATATAAATAAACTGAATTGAAAATTGAATTGAACATCACTAACCAAGACTGGAATTGCAAGATAACCGTAAATAATAATAATAATGGAAACCGGAGCCATCTAAAGGGCCGGTGTAACACCATTTGCGCGCCAATTGCGGTGTTGATAAACAAATAATCCCTCTATTGTTCAGAAGAAATGGTCAGCTTTACATTCAGCAAATGTTAACCAGTTAGCTTGCCTTAGCAACTGGCTAAAAGATGAAAAAGTTAAAAGGAACACGTGTAAATGTGATAGTGGAGTTCAAAACAAAAGTTCCATGCATCTCTCTACTATTTCCTTAAAAAAATAAAATAAAAGGCAACGGCTTCCAGTTTTGACCTTTATTTACACTGAAAAATGTACTTTTCAGTCATTTTTAGGAATTTTATTAATTGTGATTACAGTAATTCTCAGCTACAGTGTCATTAATTAGATTGAACATTTGTAATCGTTTGACAGCCCTAATTCTATGACTTAAAAAGTGTAAATTATAGAATTGACTGGAAATTTGGTTGGATTTTTTTAAAATAAATAAAATAGTACAAGCAGACATAGCTAGAGTAGAAAACATAACCATTTTAAAAGAGTCAGTGTTAATGTTTAGGAATGTTTATAATGTATATAATTATACTTTGCCTATATTTGAGAATAAAAAATTCCTAAATCACCTAAATCACTGACATAGCCAGAATAGAAAACAATCAGTGTTAATGTTTAGAAATGTTTAAACTTTAAACTACTTTGCCCATATTTGAAAATAAAACATTCAGGTGCAGCCGTTCAGGTGCACGCCCTAAAAGCAGATATAGAAGGTTGTGATGACAATGCAATAATTTACAGATCTCCACAGATTTCACAGCCCTCTCATTACTCTGGATAAAGATGCACAAAACATAAAAAATATGTAATAACGATTGATGACCAACTCCACTGTGGGTTAAAGATGTTTCAAGTGGAACTTTGTGCATCTGCTTTGAGCACCTGTCGTTAATTCCAGCGAGTGTGCCGCCTGGACATTCAACGCTCTGCTCTACTGAGCATGCTCACTCCACTCCTCTCCTCCTGTTACTGTTGCTGGGGATGCTTCCCACACCCTCAGCCTGGTGTTGCATTGGACACACACACACACACACACACCACCCACATGTCCACATGCCCACAGGCATGTAAACACACACACTTGCACATAAACACACACTGAAGGGACAATCTGGCTTTCTGCTGCCTGTCCTCCAGCCCCGCCCACACAGCTCCGCTCAACACAGTCCAGAGGGTGAGTTGACATTTAGGCAGATATCACTCCTCCCTCAGCCAAATCAACAGTTTTATTATCCAGGAACGCACAATATGGTGGCCGCAGAGGGGAACGGTTATCCAACACTGCTGAAAATGTTGGACTGTGTCATGAATTCAAGCACAAACTCCTACCTGTTCTGAGTTTCCAGGGTATTCTTGCTGCGCTGGGCCTCTTCTAGCTCAGCTTGGACCTCCACGAGTTTCTGTCTGTAGGTCTCCTCCTGAGCACACAGCATCTTGTTCTCGCTCTGCAGGCGTACAACTGTTTCCCTGATGAGGAAAGAAAGAACGAGAAAGAGACGGAATGAGGGGAGGAATAGAGAAACAGATCAAGGAATGGTGGAGGCGGAAACCCCCCCCCCCCCAAAAAAGCTCTGCTGAGATTGACCGAGACTGGCTCTTATCGGCTGTCACTCGGGCCAAACGGGCCATGTGTTGCCGTTCCACTGGCCAGCTGAGCATTCAACCTCCAAAAATAAACTTTAGACACTCCAAGATGAATGCAGCATCAATATAAGTTCTGCTGAGCATACACACACCCTAGTTCCCACCGATGGCGCATAAGAAAAGGGACGTACTTTAGCTCTGTGGGCATAATCTCTGCAGCAAGGTTTCCCACTGTGACATCACCGTCAGACAAGTCTCCTACAGAAAGAAACACCATCATGTTTAATCAAATAAAAAAATAATATGAGCAGGCCAATTTTGAGTTACTTTCCCCATTTCACTGCGTCCACAACTCACCTGCTACACTCAGGTACCCCTGCTGGACCTGTGCACACCTGAGTTCATCGTTTGCTTCCCGAAGCGAGTCTCTTTCTGACATCAGACGCTACAGAAACAGAGTATTTCAAGTTCTGATCTGGTAAACTCGGGGGAATTGTCAAAAAAATAAATAAATAAATAAATAAAGTGCCCTGCAAAAGTATTCACACCCCTTGGATTTTTTCTTTAAACATTTTGGCACGCTACAGCAGCAATCTATTTTTACAGGGATTCCATGTGATTAACCAACAAAAAGTAGCCTTGTAACTAGGCCCGTCACAATGAACAACACATCAATTAATCTGATGATGAATTCAAATGAGCTGAATAATTTTTCTAGCCACAATAATTTTCATTTGCCTGCGTACTAGTTTTCCTCATTTGTCTTCTTTCTACCAAAGAGACTGGATGAAAATAGGCAAATATGGTCCATATATCTGTAGCAGCAGAGTAAAATGGGATGACTTTTTGTTTGTCAGTTTGCACTTTTTGTTTACAAAACTCCTAACTGGGAATTTTGCCGTTTTTTTGTTGTTGTACTCGTTACAGTCCCTCGATACCGGGGACCGATACCAAGGTCTGAGAAATGTCTATGTTTGAGCGGCATGTAAGGGGTTAATAACAGGCACCGAGTGCCCGCCCCCCGTACTTCCCTTGTTTTTTTGTTAAATTATATGACTAAAGCTGTTACCTGTAAATTTAAATCATGTTTTTATTAAGTACTCGGTATCGGCGAGTACCCCGAGAAGCAAAAACACAAAGTAGATTTTAATGGTTTCATTTCATTGATGGTTTTCTTCTTGCCAATCCCACATAAAAATACCAGATTTGTGGAGAGCAAGAATCATAAGGCTCGTTTCCACTAGATAAGTTCTCATTTCTGGGAGGGGGAAAAGCTGATGGGGTCAATCGGCTGGCGTCTCCATACAAATTAGGCCCTTTAAGGAATTTGCAAAGACCAAAAGGTGCCACAGCAGCAGAGGACAACAAGAGATTGACATAGAAGAGGCAGGGATGGTTACTGTGTTTCCGTTTGCTGCCGTTATAAACTGCTTCGCCAGCAGCTCTTCCAATTTTACAAATGCCAGCTGTTTGGCGACATCAGCTGATTTTTTCCTCTGAGTTACAACCAATTAATAGGATTTAACCACAGTTCCTGCCCAGTGACTCTACTGGGCCATTTCTAAGTACATACCACAAAGGCAGGTATTCGGTTGGTTCCTGAAATTGCCCAGAAAGCGGCCCTATTAGGTAAGCCAGGTGAAATGGAGAAACGTTCATACCGTTAAGGTCCAGTAAAATCACCCCAAAGTTCCGATAGTGGAAATGGCCCTAAAGTTGTCCTGTCAAAAGATTCTCCTACCTGAGTAGTGTACCTTTGCAGCTCCTCCCAAGTTACTCTTGATTTTTAAAAATGTGACAAAATGTGAAAAAGTCAAAGGGGTATGATTACTTCAGCAAGGCACTGTAAATGCATACAATAAACCAATAAACAAATATACCAGGCAAATCACTGCCAGAACTCAGACATCTCTAGCTCCTGTGAGAGTCTGCAGCATAATCTCTGCCTGACAACAGTCTCTGCACCAGAGAAGTGCTGACCTGCGCAGCATTTTTCAAATGTGCCGACGAGGAGCAATAACTCACTTCTTTCTCCTTCAGTAGTGCCTCATACTTGTCATGAAGATTTTTATACTCAAACTGCCACTTCTCAGCCTTCATGGCCTCCAATGTGTGCTTGGTGTGAAGCTCTTGAGCCTGAAAACCAGAAAGCGCACACAGTCTGCGAGAGCGCTCAGAGAAAACAGAGAATCTTTCCAAAACACATGCAGCGGCCAGACTCAGTTTATCATCACTCAGATGGCAAAACAGATGAACAAGCGCGCCAGCTTGCCTGTCTCTTGTAGGTGTCCAGCTGACCACGGACGGCGTTGGCCCGCCGCAGCTCCTCCTCCAGCTCGCAGGTGCGCTGCATGTAGACGGTGTTGCGCTCCTCCAGGAGGCGCACCTGTCTGCGCAGATCTCCCAGATCTTCCAGCTTCCTCTTGTAGGTCTCCACCAGCGCTTCAAGCTGGTTGACCCGGTCGGATGAGTGTCTGTGGGCGGGGGGGGGGGGGGCAGAGGGGGGCATGATTTTTGTCGAGACAAACTTAGGGAAAAGTCATTTATCACTGAAAATAAATAAAACTGAATTAAAGTCAGGAACCAATAGCGACACAGAAGATGGTGCCAAATAGCGTCTTGTGTTCTGGTACTTTACCACAAAAAAGAAAGAAAAAAAAGAAAAACCCTAATCATCTTTGGGTTTTGATCTTTTTCATTCCTGTACCGAAAGTTTATAGCAATCGTATGAAACTCATTTAACTTTCATGTTCACGGTCTTGCAAAAGTATTTGTACCCTTTGAACCTTTTCACATTTTAAAACCTCAAACCTTCATGACACATGCATTTGTATTTAGACCCTTTTATTCTGACACCTCTAAATTAAATCCAGAGCAAACGATTGTCTTCAGATCGTATTCTAGTAGTTAACAGAGTCCACCTGTGTGTAAATAAAGGACAGGTATTGGTTGGGGACATTGATGCAGTTAGTCTTCGGTTTGAAATTAGCAAGAAGCAACATAGGAGACGCAGCAAATATTAGGAAGAAGGTAGGACTGCATAATGCATAATGTAGTCACTATATCACTAAACCATAAATATTGCAGACAATTTCATGGACTGCAACGAATAGGAGCTAAATATATGAGTAGCATCCATTCAGGCACCCTATGGTAGTGATGTATATGCAAAAAAAATGCTTTAGGAGAGCAATGCTACAGGAAAATCACAGCCAGGGATCGCGTTAAGTGAATATTTTCCGTCTTTGACAGTAAAAAAAACAAAACGATAGAAAAACCCGAAGGCTGTCGGTCATTTTAACAGATTAGAATTCACAACTCTGACCACTAGGTGCAGAAGCACAGACATTTTCAACTTAACACACAGAGTTCAGGTAACTAAATAAATTTAAAAAAAATTTTTCCAGTAGAGCATCATCCCAGACCTGGACACCATACCCAATGTATCTCGCTAATCGGGAGCTGACAGCGCGTTGAAGAGTTCTAGAGGCTTTGGAGCACGACTGTGACCACTACAGGTCACGGACCAGTGCAGAAGGAGTGCATGGTGCGGGATACAGATAAGCTCCGTTGAGAGAGTATGACTTCTGATCACTTCGATTTGAGAAGTGTTTCCTGATTTCAGAACTTTGGCTAAAGTGGAGCTTGTGACTTCAGTCTCCAGTGTGGCAGCGGAGCATGGATTCAGCCTCCAGAACGACATCATCATTTCATTGTCTATATGTAGTTACAATCGGTGGTTTTTGCCAATGTAAAGAAAAAGTTACATGCATTCATCTGCTTGAGGTGTGATGGCACCATGTGGATTCTCTATTCAGCTTGTTCAGGTTGAATATTACTTATAATAACTAAAAATTAAATATTATTGAATATGTCACTATTATTTTAATCCAAAAAGGATTTGTTTTGACCCAGTCAGGAAAAATAACGGAAAAGAAAAAGTCTAGCGCCACCTCTGGTCACAATTTTTTTTAAATGCCAGAACAATAGATGTACCTTTATTATTAAAAAGGTATTGTTTAATGACAAACAGTGTATTCTCTGTATTCCCTCTGAGGTGCATATGCAAGCTGCACGTGAACATTTTCTCCAACCCCCATTACTTGCATTAGCCACAGAAAGGAAATGGACGGTTAAAAACGAGCGAGTCACAAAAAGCCAGTTCCTTCTACGTCACAGGGAAAATTTTTATTCAAGGTCTTGCCTACCTTGGCTTGCGACTGCCAATGGAAGGCTGCTTTTGCAGCCTGGAGAGAGCAGAGCACGTCTCTGCAAGTAGAAGCTAGAAGCCGAAGCTAACTGTTAGCAATGAAGCTAACTGTTAGCAACTCCACAGCATAGCAGAACATGGTCGGGCTTGGTTTATTTGTGGACATAGCACATCAGTGTTGCATTTTTTACCCAAGAAAGAGGAGCTGAGGAAGAAACTGTTGGAATTTGTCTTGGAAAACCTTCAGCGAAGTAAGTTAATTATTTGTTTGAAGGCAGTATAAGAGTCGCATTTCTGTTAGCCAATCAGAGGCAAGACGTTTGTATATCGTGCATAATAATAAGTTAGACTTGTGATCCTGACGTGTCCCCACACGCACTTCTCCGACTAACTGCAACCTCCTGAAACATAAGTGCCAGAGCACTTATTTCATGTAAAACAGCTAACAAAACATTCATTTATACTGGAGACCACAGCAAATTTATTGAAGAGACACCTTTAAAAGAAAAACTTGTTTAGAAAAAAATCCACCACTCACGGTCTAGAGTGAATGTCTGTAATAAAGTGAAAGCAAGTAGACACTTTATAATTTATTACAAGTTATAAAGTCCTCGCAACATTTGCCACTGCATGCATTCTCTGCAGTTCGACTGGCTCAGGGCGCTGAGTCAGCGCTGTCTGAGGCTGGCACTGCTGAGGCAGAAGGACACAGGATGAGTCCAGTCTCTGGGTGGTAATGCTAATGTTAACATAGGCTAACGTTCAAAACAGATGAACGTTGATCAGATCGTTTAGTTGCAAAACTGCCAACGTCGCTTTGGTCACTGTCCATGTTTCAGTGTCACATTAAGCGAGCCGTCACTGTCCTCCTGAACACACCCTCACGTTCCCCCCTCTGCTCATCCTCCACACTTGGCCACGCCCCTCCGTGCCTCCTGGCACCGCCCACTTTGTAGAATTTTTCAAATGTTGTCTGGGTGCGGGGTTATGATTTTTCATGGGGTTCAGTTACACTTTAAATAAAATCACAAATTACACTCAAGTTTGTTGTTTGGATAGTGACAAAATGTAAAAAAGTTCAAGGGGTATGAGCACTTTTGCAAGGTAGTATAAACCTTTGTATGTTGGGCAATTTGTAACTCATCAATGAACTGCTGAGAACAAGTTGCAAAGCATTAACAGAAACCCCTCCAGCCAGTGTTCATTTCTGCGGTTTCCCTCACAACCAACTATCTCTAAATCATCGTTGTGCTGATCAGCACACCAGCTCTCAAGGCTGATTCATTATGAAGGTGGAGAACTGTTAAGAGTTTGGCAGCTGCTCCCACCTGAGGATGTCCATCTCGTCTTTAAGCGCCTGGGCTTCGTGTGCCAGACTCGTCAGTTCTTCGTTCCTTTGCTGCAGGTCGGCCACCTCGCGCTCCAGCGTCTCGGCACGTACGCGCAAGTCATCTCTGCTGTTCTCCAGCCTGAGACGCACAGCGGTTTATGTGGGTTAGTCGAGTCATGGCGAGAAACAAAACCAACTGAGATGACTCGAGGCTAATGCCAAACCTCTACATGTGGGTATGAAAGTTACTGGCGTTATTACAATTGCATTTTCAGTAAGCGTTCATCTCGCTTTAAGCGTTGGTAATCATCTGTAGTACGTCCAGCTCTTATACCTGTAATTCTCCTCCTGCAGCTGCTCCATCTGACTCTGCAGCAGCAGCAGCTTCTTGCCAGTGATGGCAGTGGTGGAGGCGTCCAGAGAGTCACTGCGGCTAAGCCGCTCTCTCAGGGAGCGGACCTCTGCCTGCAGGGATGACCTCTCCTCCACACCCAGCGACAGCTGCCAGAACAGAAAGAAACTTCATACAAAACATTGCAAACAGAGATATAAAGGTTTAGAGGAAAATGTGTCGTTTTTGCTACACCCGAAAAATCCTGAACCGAGATGAAAAGCAAAAAAAACTCACCCCGCTTAGTAAAAGGAGGACTTTAAACACAAGCATTACTGTCACTTCACATGCTCTGTCGTCAGTGCTACTCAGTCAGCTGATGTGCTCCACTCCACACAGTGGTCTACTCATCCCTAGCCTAAGGTTTGAATCAGGTCCCACAGCTAAGATTAGATACAACAGATAACCAAGACTGTTGGTTTTTGCAGGAAACAGCCCTAGTTAAACACAGTAAACGTCTCGAAAAAAACAAAAGTGAGAAACTTTTTCACGGTATGCATTTTCAGGCTGAACACAGCAAAAGCCTGCGCTGAACTTTAAGGACAGATTGCATGTTGCAGCGCTGGGCCAGTAACAGCAAATAGCTACTAAAACAACACCAGTGACTAATTCCCAGTGTGTGGGCTGAGCAAGTAAACAAACAGGTGGGCTGAGAGCAGTACAAATTATTGTTGGCTACCGATCCATCCCAAGGCAATGTGTCAGTTTCATCTAGATGTTATGCAACTCCTGACAAGAAAGTAGATTTAAGAAAAAAAAAAAAAAAAAAAAAACCTCTCTCAGTCACTGGTGTACAACTAAGCCAGGAGAACACAGAGGCAATGTCCTGCAGGCTAATCAATGGACCTCAAAGCACAACAGTAGAAAGATATGATTGCAGCAGTACTGCAGAACAAAGGTGTTCTTTTCTCAAAGTGCTGATAACCTACAGTAGCTCTCTGGCAGAAAGCTGTATATGAATGTGGAGAAGGGCTTTGTAAAACTGATCTGAAAGCTTTAGGATTCTTTTTCTTTTTACTTCTTTTTAATTGTGTTATTTTATATTTTCTTAGCTTTGTGAAACTGATCTGAGAGTGTTGCGATTATTTCTTTTTTCTTGCTTCAATTTTTTTTTTGTTTTACTTATTTTTAAATTGTATTTTATTAGCATTGTTAACCTGTTCTGAAAGCTTTAAGATTATGTTTTCCTTTTTCATTAATAATGATAGTATTTTTTTTGGTAGTTTTATGAAACTGATCTTTTTTATTTATTTTTATTTTACTCATGTTCGTTAAATAGCACATGAACCCCATGTAGCACACAAACCTGATGTTCAAGATCTCTGCAGCGCTGGGTCAGGTCCTCCTTGTCACCTGCTTCCTCGCTCAGAAAATAATACTTCCTGGACTGCAAGAGAGCAAAGAAATATGTTAGAGACCAGGGGTCTCATTTATTAAGATTGCATACGCACAAAACAGAGTCTGAAAATTGCGCAAGTCACTTTCTGTGATTGATTAAAAAAAACGTGACGGAAAAATGTGTGCAACTTTAAACCCACTAAGGACCTTGCTTACGCACAGTTTGGGCACGGAGGACACTGGCAGTGGAGCCGGTGAGATGGAAAAATCGTAAATTTAAGCCACATTTTTAGACTTGTAAACCCTCACACACACACACACACACAGAACCAACAGTCAGCCCCCACCCTGTCTCTGAACTGAGTATAAAAATGAGAATCTGAATGAAAATGTTGCATTTAAAAACTATAGCACAGTATGTTCAGATGTAAGTCTTCAGGTTATTCAGCACTTGCACTTATTGGTGCATTATTTGTGCAAGTAGAAATATAAATGCTGCAGTGACACTCCTGCATTATGCTACACAATGGATGGGCTGGCACTCATTGAAGATCACGTCACTAGCAGAATCTGGATGGGGGGAGTTTTTAAAGATTTCCTGGCCCATGATGATGACTGACTGGTCAGCCAATTTAGATTACCTAAAGCAGTCCTATTAGATCTATGGGCTGAACTGGCCCCAGAGTTAGATCTACTGACCCGCTGGAATTGTGCATCCCACCCCCTCCCCCCGCAGCACATTATGTCTGTGAGATGTCATCTCCCTCTTTGCATTCACCTCCTTTTTATGTTAGGCACGCCACAGCAACAACGCCCCTATCTGGGACAATTTTTTTTAATCCTGCTGAATTTATGACCATTACCGCCCACTACCGCTGTCCCTCTTTTTCAATCCCGCTCGCTCCAACAATAGCTGAAAACCCAGAGACACATTTAAAACACAACTGGACTTGCTGTTGCTAACATTAATACAATGGCTCAGAACCAGGGAACCAGAACCGAACATTATCCGTATTTGACCGGTTCTTGTAAAACGGTTACAGAAAGACCTGCAGGCCACTTGACAAATTGCAATTTACACCCGACCACTTGGTGCAGACACGGATATTTTCAAATTGGGAAGTGAATCAATCAAAAAAAAGAAGATTCCCATGAGAGGATCCGAGTGTGAGCTCAAACCTGGACACTCAACTCAATGCATCTTGCTAACCAGGAGGTGACAGCACGATGAAGAGTTATGGAGGCTTTGGAGAGTATATGTGACGGAGGTGACAGATTGCTGCAGCTTAATCACTGATGCAGAAGGAGTGCATGCTGTGTCATTTCCTCCCACTGAAGCGACCAGAAAAGCCCTTGCTCAGAGAGTCTTGTTGAATTCTGATCACTTCAATTAGAGAAATGTTCCCCGATTTCAAAACTTTGGCTGACAGAGCGTGGATTCAGCTTCTACTACAAACATGGTGGAGTGAAGTTCAGGCCACAGCAGGTGAAATGTTCATAATTAATACATGTAGCTTATTAATCTGCTCGATGTGTGAAGGCACGATGTGGATTCTCTCTTCAGTTTGTTCGGATTGAATATTAATTAAGACGAATGAAAATTAAATATTACTGAATATGTTATGATTATCATTTTAAAAACTGATTGGTAAAAAAAGATGACGGAATTTTTTTAAACCTGCCAGTCAAAATCACAAACAAAAAATGGCAGGATGACCTCTGCTCTGAAAGACAGAAGAACTCAAAAAAAGTAATTAACAGACATCTGTGTAATCTGTCTCTGATTGCTGTGCAGAAACAGAATATTGCCAAGAGACTTTTGTTTCAGGCTATAGTGTCTCTTCTAGAACGCGCTCACAGACACCACATGCCCTCTCCGATGGCGCACTAGACGCTGGTATACTCACATTCTCCAGCCTTAATTTTGCTAGCAAGCTCAGTTGCACTATCCATCTTTTAGCTCATTTGGGAGGGAGCTGCTGTTTTTATTAGCCGCCTGCTCCCACAACATATGTGTTATGCTATTGCAGGGCTTGTAGCTTTTCGTTCATTTGCGACCCCCAAATAACATTTTGCGCAGATTATACTTTTTAAGAGTAGATTTAAAACACATTTTTTGGTCAAGCTTTAAATACCTAAGAGTGCTGAATCTTATTACTTTCTGCAGTAATTAAATTTTTTATTTGTTTTAATTAGCTTTTATTCCAATCTTATTGTTGCTACAAGAAGTAATCATAGAATTGTAACTTTATATCTATTCTTATTTATTTTATTGCTTGTGTTGCTTTTATCTTTTATTTGAGTCTTTACTCTTGTTACACATTTTCTTATTGCTGACTATATTTTTGTCTTTTACTGTGAAGCACTTTGGTGGACTTTTGGCTGAGTAAAGCTCTATATAGATAAACATTGATAGATTGATTGATCAAAATAAAAGTTTTTCCGTGCTTTAACGTCACCCAAAAAAAAAATCGATTTCAGTCTCGGTAGAATTGCGCGTTCTCTGCCTCTCGGTTGCCATGGTTACCCGTAAAATGCCCCATATCAGCCGGCTTAAGTCTATGCAAAATATTCACTAGGCACTTTTCATTGACAGTTTATGGCAGAAAGTGGGTGGGATATGATCCAAAATCACCTGAGAACACATCTCAGGTGAGAGTGAGACTTATAAAGCAGAAATTGTGGGCCGCTGTGCGTACTAAACGTTTTACAGATTGGAACATTTCTTTGCATAAGTAAATATTTTTGCTGAGCTTGAGTATGGTTTTAGTAAGGATTCTACGCAAAGTTTTATAAATGAGATCCCAGGGCATTAGAAAAGCATACAAGCTCTCACATTTAAACACCTTACACTTCCCTGTATTTTTGTAGAATTTTATTGAATTTTAATGATCACCCAACAAAAATAGCATAATTGTGAAGTTGAAGGAAAATACATGTTGTTGAAAAATAATCCCGAAAAAAAGTAATGTACATTGGTATTCACGCCCTCTGAGTTATTTCTAGAACCACCATTTACAGCCTCAACTGGAGCAACATTGTTGACATTGGTGGACTTCATTCAGTAACTGGCTGACTTCTGAAGGCAACTAGCGGCAGTGGATTTTATTTAGGGGTATCAAAGTGAAGGAGGTCAAATATTTACCTTCTACTTCTTCCCAGTTTACTTATGCTTTGTGAGTTTTACCTGGTAGTCAAAGTCCCCATAAGTGTCGGGAGTTCCTGGTTCAGATGAAGGTTCCTTTGCTAAAAGCTAAAACAAAGCAGCAGAAAATGAAAAAGCTAATTGGCAGCAGGTTTGTTCAGATTTATTAATATCTTTCATTTGAAGGCAATCTTCCTAAGCTCTTTTTTTTTTTAAATCAACTCCTACTGTGTTGGCCCTCAAAAAACTAAATCTATTCTTAGAACGAACAACAAAGCAGGATTTTTGGGAATTATTTCAATCTA
Organism: Valencia hispanica; assembly: GCA_963556495.2. Classification (NCBI taxonomy): domain Eukaryota; kingdom Metazoa; phylum Chordata; class Actinopteri; order Cyprinodontiformes; family Valenciidae; genus Valencia; species Valencia hispanica. Next base: position 13,317,082 of record OY747718.1, read on the forward strand.
ATGTTTAGCCGTACTCCTTGCCTTGTGAATTACACTCATGACTAACAGCTGGATTAGAGCAAAAAGAGAACAGCATGGATGAGTCGGGGCGCTCCCTCACCTCCTGAATGGCTGTCATCACGACATGCTGGACAGATTCCTCAAGCGTCATAATCTGCTGGATTTGCTCTGCGTTTGGGAGATGACAACAAAAGCTATTAATGTGCAGCCAAATCCAGATTAGCTCAAATGCTCTTTTCTAAAATTAAAGCAGCTCAGGTTCTATCACCAGAGCATCTGTTCATTAGACGGAAGCTTTTAGTCATTTAAACTTTATTCTGGAGAAAGCGGCTCATACCCCATCAAACAGCGTTGTTCATGTGTTCACATTTTAGTTTCACCCCCCCCTTACCTTGTTTCTTTTCACAACTGACAGCACAACCCAATACAAGCTGTAGCAGCTTGCCCAGCTCAGTCACATCTCCCATCTCGCCTATGAGGTTCACATCGGGTAAATGCTCATCGGACACCTGCTGACCAAGCACCTGGTTACGGCACAGGAAGGGGACACATCAAATTTCAGCCGTGAACCAAACGGAGAACCAGAGGTAGTAGAGAAGTGAGGGTGCAGCTCAAAAAATCAGAACACCATCGCAAAGTTTGTTTTTTGCAGTAATTCAATTGAAGATATGACCTGCAGCTAACGAAAACCCAAAATTCATTTATCTAGAAATTAGGGTACAACATAAGACAATAAAATTGTTTTTAAATGCGGAAATATTATGGCCAATGCCAGCAGCCACTCTCCACATAGAGGCTAAGCCACAAAATGTCACTGTAATCTGTGCTGGCGATAACCGGAGTGCTGAATCTAAATGTTTTCATGGAAAGTTCAGTGGAAGGAAAAAAGGGTGACAGAAAAAAAAGAAGCCCAACAAAATGACTTCATGCTTCTATCTGCCAACAAGCTTCATGGAGATGCTGAGTTCATTCTCCAGCAGCACTTGGTACCTGCCTGCACTGCCAAAAGTGGGGCTTTAATGACTGGTATCACTGTGCAACAATACAGACAACCCGAGGGCCGCTATTAAAGCGGCCTGGGCTTCCTGAACACCTCAGCAGAACAGCAGGTTGTCACCTCTGTGCCATTAGATTGATGCAGTAATGAATGCAAAAGGAGTATTGAGTGCAGATACAGTAAAGGCCAGTATAATAATACATTTAAAAAAAATCACTCTGCATGTAGGGAGTCGATATTGTACGAGCTTCCCGATTTAAATTGAATTACTGAAATGAATGAACTTTCGTTGACATTCCGATTCATTGAGATGACCTGATAAAACCCTCTTACATCATGGTAGTACTCCAGCATGCTTTTCAGAACCTTTTTCAAGTTGCTGACCTAGAAACACAAGGCAAGAGATGGCGTATTGGTTTTCAATCTTAGCCAAAGACAATAAAAACTAAGGATATTCTGCTGCTTCCCAAATGACCTTAAGGCGCCAGTTGGCCTCGCTCTCCTCCTTTATTCTGCCAAGCCACGTCTCATTAAACCAAGAGGGGTCTCTGTTAATGAGAACATACAGGGGCTGTAGTCACAACAGATCTCTGGACATCATAACACTCAGGAAGTAACTCAGCCTTCTGCTTTTGCTCTTTTAGACACGATGACATTCGAGGAAAGTCGCTCATTAAAGTTACTTGACACAGAATAATGAGCAAGGGGGGGGAACAACTCAATGTGCCTTGAAATAGAAGAAAGGGTTTAATTTTATAACAGTTTCCAGGAAGCTGTGCTAATAATTCAACAGTAAGGAAAATAACACTTAAACAATCCTTCATGAGCTAAAGAGTCAGATTTGAAGAAAAAAAAAAATGCATCACTGAAATATAAAAACTCTCACTTATCACACTTAACATTGGCCTGAATATCACAACTATTTGGGGCTTTTAATGTTTATTACAATAATTTTTAATTTATCAATTTTCTTAAATTGTTTTTTTATTTTCTACAAACTATTTAATTTGTATTATTTATTTAATATTTATATTTTCTGGAACCATTATTTCTTTTAATATTATCTTTAAAAAAGCATTTTAAATAAAATTTTTATTCATTTAATATATTATGTATTATTAGAACCATTCTTTTCTCAGAGACAAGTCTAAATTCATTGCAGATTCTTTTTTACTAACCCACACAGGGTCAATATTATATATATGTCACTGCCCCACTAACATTTAGATAGATGTCCCTCATAAAGCAGCAGAAAGAGAGGTCCTCCCTGGTTTTGCCTCTCACATGTCTCATTCCAACGGGCTAGGTTATCCTGAGCTATCTCTGTAGTCATGCTGCTTTAGGCTTAGACTGCTGGAGGACAGACAGACGGACGGACAGACCACTTTTCTTCACTGTGCTACTTTTCTCTTTTACTACTCCCCTGTTACATTTTTTATTTAAACTGTCAACTTTATATTTTATCTTAGTGTTTTTCTCTCCATAGAAGCTACAACTGGTCTGGCGTTCTGCTAAGCTGTCACGCTTACGTTTAATTACTTAAATGTTACGCTGTATGATTCAGTATCTCTTCACCTTGAAAAACAACTATTCAAATGAATCATTAACAGCCTCCAAATTTGTTAGACATTCAAACTGAGGACGAGAGGATGTAAACTTCTCACCAGTACCGGAAATTAATTTCTAAAAGCTATTTGCTTCAAGCCCTGGCTGTGGCACAATGACAATAAGAAGACATGCTTACATTCTGTGGAGTACGTGCGCGATGGCCACTCCACTCGTTAGATCGTGCTTGCTATCACATGATGGGACCTGAAAAGTCTGCAACTGAGAATGAAAACAATAAATGTTACAATATGAGTAGCTTCATGTCAACCACACAGATGACTGCTCGGGTTAAATTGACGGGTTTAAAAATGTTGACAGAAACGTGTAAATAGCTACCAAGTCATCTGGTTTGACAAAAAAATAAGAAATATTAAGCCAGTAAACAGATCGTCAAGTGTGCAGCATGTAGGAGCACAACATGGTACAAATCAGAGATTAGAGATGGTTAAATCCCCAAATATCCCACTTCTCTCTTTAAAGCTTTGGACCAAAACATCATAGCAGGACCCGGTGGACAGAAATAAAAATATTTCCATTCTATTCTCAGCAATAGTGTACAGATAAGCGCTCGCCATATGACAATTTATTTGACCATGTAGCCTACTGCATTGTGTTTCATAATATTTCATTATTTTGATTGTGGTATTTATGTAGCACTGGCCTCAGTTTATTTTATTGGGATTTTCTGCGACGGATAATGAAAAGATAGCAGGTGATTGTGAAGATGAAACACAAATAGACAAGGAGATAAAAAATAATACAACTGAAAAATTTGGCTTTTTGTATTCAGCACCTCCGAATCGTGGGCTTGATAGAAACAAATTTTTCTAAAAATGAAAAAAAAAAAAAAAAGGAGAAACCCCAAGGCGCTCCCAGGCCAGCCGAGAAACATCCAGTCCCTCCAGCGTGTCCTGGGACTTCCCCTGGGCCTCCTCCCGGTGAGACGTGCCTGAAACACCTCACCAGGGAGGCGTCCAGGAGGCATCCTGACCAGATGCCCGAGCCACCTCAACTGACTCCTCTCGATGTGGAGAAGCAGCGGCTCTACTCTGAGCCCCCTCCGGATGACTGAGCTTCTCACCCTATCGCTAAGGGAGAGCCCAGACACCCTACGTAGGAAACTCATTTCAGCCGCTTCTATCCGTGATCTCGTTCTTTCGGTCACCACCCAGAGTTTGCGACCATAGATGAGGGTAGGAACGTAGATCGACCGGTAAATCGAGAGCTTCGCCTTTCGGCTCAACTCTCTCTTCCCCACGACAGACCGGTACAGCGCCCACATAACTGCAGATGCCCTACTAATCCGTCTATCGATCGCCTGCTCCATTTTCCCCCCATTCGTGAACAAGACCCCCAGATACTTAAACTCCTCCACTTGGGGAAGGACCTCATCCCCGACCTAGAGAAGGCACCCCACCCTTTTCCGGCTCAAGACCATGGCCTCGGATTTGGAGGTGGTGATTCTCATCCCAGCCATTCACACTCGGCTGCGAACCGCTCCAGCGAAAGCTGTAGATCACGTTCCGATGAAGCCAACAGGACCACGTCATCTGCAAAAAGCAGAGACCCGATCCTGAGGCCACCAAAACGGATCATCTCAACACCTTGGCTGCGCCTAGAGATCCTGTCCATAAAAGTTATGAACAGGATCGGTGACAAAGGGCAACCTTGGCGGAGTCCAACTCTCACCGGAAACAAGCCCGACTTACTGCCGGCAATGCAAACCAAACTCTGGCACCGGTCATACAGGGACCTAACAGCCCATATCAAGGGGCCCGGTACCCCATACTCCCGGAGCACCCCCCACAGGGCACCCCGAGGGACACGGTCGAATGCCTTCTCCAAGTCCACAAAACACATGTAGACCGGTTAGGCTAACTCCCACACACCCTCCAGGACCCTGCTGAGGGCGTAGAGCTGGTCCAGTGTTCCACGGCCAGGACGAAAACCGCATTGTTCCTCCTGGATCCGAGGTTTGACTATCCGTCGGACCCTCCTCTCCAGAACCCCAGAATAGACCTTACCAGGGAGGCTCAGAAGCGTGATCCCCCTGTAGTTGGAACACACCCTGTGGTCCCCCTTTTTAAACAGGGGGACCGCCACCCGGTCTGCCAATCCAAGGGAACTGGCCCCGATGTCCACGCAATATTGCAGAGCCGCGTTACCCAACACAGCCCCACAACATCCAGGGCCCTGAGGAATGCCGGCCGAATCTCATCCACGCCCGGAGCCTTGCCACCGAGGAGCTTTTTAACGACCTTGGTGACCTCAGCACCAGAGATTGGAGAGAACGACCCAAAGTCCCCAAACCCTGCTTCCAGATTGGAAGGCGTGCTGGTGGGATTGAAGAGGTCTTCGAAGTATTCCATCCACCGACCCAAAACGTCCCGCGTCGAGGTCAGCAGCACAGCATCCCCACTGTAAACAGTGTTGGTGGCAGACCGCTTCCCCCCCTTGAGACGCCAGATGGTGGACCAGAATCGCTTCAAAGCCGTACGGAAGTCGTTCTCCATGGCCTCTCCAAACTCCTCCCACGCCCGAGTTTTTGCCTCCGCGACCATCCGAGCCGCACTTCGCTTGGCCTGCCGGTACCTATCAGCTGCTTCAGGAGTCCCACAAGCCAAAAAGGCCAGATAGGACTCCTCCTTCAGCCTGACAGCATCCCTTACTGTTGGTGTCCACCAGCGGGTTCGGGGGTTGCCGCCGCGACAGGCACAGACCACCTACACCTAACCCTACAACCAAATAAGTCTGCTAGGGCTTGGCTATCAAAACAAATGTTAGCACGCACTTTTCTCAACTTCTGCAAAACTTTGTGTCCACAATTTTTAGACTCCTAAATAACGAGGCGCAATATATCGGCATCAACATCGATATTGGTCCGATAAGTAAAAGCAGGCCATCATTAACAACCCATGTTAATTTCAATCTTGGAGTTTGTGTTTCAGGAGGGGGAAGGGTCATGTGGTAGTTATTTGGTCAGGTGACCATGATGCATACAATATAGTAAATATCAGCTATCGGCCATAACAACAGTATTAATATTGGATAGGTTCAAATTTTCATTTCAGCACATCCCTACTCTAAAGTTATTAATCAATTAATAATCTCATTCAAGAGGTTTTCTTAAACCCATCCTAACGAGATTATTTTTGTTCACATTCAACTGTTTTTTTTATTTTGATAACATACCCACTGTATAAGTGCTTTAAATAAAAGGCTCTCTCCACTCTTTTAAGTGGGTAACTATAATACATCTTTTTTTTTTTTACCTTACATCTTGAGTCTGTAACAGGGTTTCAGACAAACCAGTTTCTAAGTGACTCAAACCAGTTTCTTTACATCCATCTGAAACAAGGCATTTTATGGAGGGACTACAGACATGCTATTATTACCAACTTGTGCTCAGAGTGTCACTTTACTCTGTGGAGAAGTGCCAACCAGTTGGATTTCTTCTACGGCTTTAAAGAAAAGTTAACATGTTAGAAGCTTACCCTAAGCTGTTCGGGTTTTGTTTGTTTAGCTGTTAACTTTTGCTGACACAGCAACAGCAGTCAGTCTGGGAAGCAGACCACCAAAACAAAAATCCCTCATTTGTTTACAGCTTGTTAGCTTGACCGAAGAGCAACTATCGGTTTCCAGTGGTACTTTACTGCTTGTATGTTATCACAGACGGTAAAAAAAACAAAACCACAACCCCAGAACGTTCTGTAAACGTCGCCTTCAAAAACCCAGACACTTTATTTATGGTAATTTGTGGGACACCTGCTGTCACCTGTTAGCGTGGGGTAGGGTTAGCCTCGCTAACTTCAGACTTACCCAGGTTAGCAGCGAGTCACACAGCTTGGCTTTGTCCAGACTCATTCTGCCGTGTTCCGTGAAGCGACAGACAGACAGAACGTTCGCCGGTTGTTTCGCTCAGGAGTTCCTCCGTCCTGACACCTTCCACGTCAGGGCAATGGCCTCCGAGCACTGCTCCTGTCCGTTTCGCGTTTCACCCACCCCTGTTATCCACGCGAGCTTCCGTATGAGGGCCGTTCCCATGGACACGGGTTACGCTATTAGGTCAGCGTGTCTGGTCCCGGGAAAAATAATGGTAATTTGCGAACAATAGCGTCACGTTCGGTGGGAATGCACTGGTAATGAGGTAGATTAACACTGTATGATATATATATATATTTTTAACCTGCTAAAGCTTGGTTTATGATTTCTTATTGTAATATCAGATGCAACCGGATATAACCCAGGGTTCATTGGCGGTTCTAGACCAAATTTAGCAGGGGTGGGGTCAGAGTTTTTTTAAAATGGGGGCACAAAACAAAATAATAAAGATATAAAAAAACAAGGCAATATTAATTGTGTTATACAGTATATCACATGAACCAGAGAGCTATGGGGTGCCGTTTGTAAAGTTACACAATCAAAACGTAACAGCAATGATTATGTTATTTGTGTCATAAGAGAATAAAAAAAATGTGGGATCAATTTTTTAGTCATACTTTTTCCACGTTATTCGTTCATTTATAAATATCAAAGTTTCAATCTAAATATTTACTTAGCAAATGAAATATTTCGCTTAGAGCTAAGATATGCAGAACTGGTCTATCAAAATACCAGCTGGGTCTTGCAAACCTCTATATAAACTCCTGACAAGAATGAATCGCTTCAACGCTGCTGCAGCCACTGTTGCTTTAAATCCGTCTGTGTATTGCCGTTAGAACGGCAAAGAAACAAAGAAAGAGGTGACATGAGCAACAATTCTGTCTGGCCAGCAGGAGTTCACATAAATCAGTGGTCTCCAACCCCCGGTCCTCGAGATCTACGAAGAATCCCTGCTCCAACACAACGGAATCAAATGACTAGCTTCTTACCATGTCTGTCAAACCTAATGGCATGCTGAAGAGGTAATTCAATCATTTGATTCACCTATGTTGGAGGAGGAATGTATCTAAAACCTGCAGGACAGTAGATCTCGAGGACCAAGGTTGGAGACCACTGGTCTAGAGCATCTCGAGCTTTGCATGGAAAGCTCAATAAATTTCCAAGGGGCTGATAACGTCTTCTCTGCATTGTGAGGTTTGTAGTGTTGTCGGCGTGCCATCACCCAAATCCCTCTCAGCCATCACTGCAAATAGCATAGACGCAGTCGAACTGTTCCAAGTAGACATCTGCCAAATGTATACGCTCAAAAATATAGACGCTTTTAAAAAGTACATTTCAAAGGAACTCTTAAAGATTTACTTCTAGGACTGGGGCAAGCTTTTTTTCTCATTGGTTGAGCTTGTCCTGTAGTGCAGGTGTGGGTATGGCACAGAGCTCTTAAACACACACTGCTTGAAACGTTTTATTACTTGCATCTCTGAGAGCTTAATGCACAGAGGGTGACTTGAGGCACTCGAGGTGACAGTGGCCCAGTGTGAACAGAAACATTAGAAGGGCGGTGGCCCAAATAACAAGCGGGACGTTGAGCATTCTTTCAAGCGTGGTGTGCTGAGGCCTCTTCATATCCATCTGTCCTTGCAGTTGCTGCTCTTCCAGGTTCAGCACGTGGCACTGAAGAGCATCCAGCATCTTCTACAGACCAAGAAAAGTTTCACAAAGGACTTGTGTCATTAACCTTGGCTATAAAAGCATTTTTTAAACACTTGTTAAGAATTCATGATCGCGTACAAGGAGATTATCTAAAAAATATGGGTTTTCTGTTTTTTGTGGCCAAAGGTCTTGAGACTAAATCTTGTTTTCCACAATCTACTGCTTCAGTTTATATGATGGAAATTTAAATTCTGGGGAATTTATCCTTATTTGACTTTAGCATGTGAATGGGACAAAAAGCAAAGCTGACAACACTGAAGTAGTAGAACTGTGAAAAGCATCAAAACGTTTGGCCACCACCGTACATGTATTACAATAGAAACTAGGGCTGGGAGATAAACCAAAAATTTACCGATACCGAAATCTAGGACTTCAACCGACGTCCGAACTTCTGGTGTAAAAAAAAAAAAAAGTGTGTAGTTTGGCGACAATGTCCCTTTAAGAAGCCGTACTATGTTACAGACTGGATGGGGTGGAGTCACATGACTACGTGCAGTCATGTGACTCCACCCCATCCAGCAGTGTTGCCAACTTCTCTACTTTGTTGCTCTATATTAGCACGTTTTTAGACCCCTCTAGCGACTCATTTTCAAAAAAGCGACTAGCGACAAATCTAGTGACTATTTTGGCGTTTTTGGAGACTTTTGGAGAACTGACGTGAAGCATGTATCCTTGTTACTTTTTTCACCTGCCAGCGGTGCTGCTGTGGGCTCCTCTCTCATCCTAGAGCGCTCACAGCAGCCAGCCAGGCCACGCACTGCAGCTAGGGTGACTAGATCCCCACCCGCCAAATGTGGGACAATGTGAGATTTCTAAGCATCAAGACAAAAGTGTAAAATAGGTGCCACCACTGGCTGATATTACCCGCGCTTAGTCAGGATGGGACGTAAATGTACAAATTTCTTTGTTTTAAGTAAACGACAGCACACTAAATAAATCACCAATTTTAGTCATAGCTCGGTCACCCACTCACCTCATCCACTGTGTGTGTGCGCCTCTCTGTGACAGACGTTAAACAGGCACGTCTCGGTCTAAACTGGACTCTCAGAATTACAGTAAGGAGTGGGGTTGAGCCCTGAATCAAAAGGTTGGTTGAAGCCTTTTATTGGAGATGTCACACGGGCATACTGCCTGTATTGTAAGGCTGATTTTTATGCCACAATTAGTGATATAAAAACACATGACGACTCGAAAACATTCTCAAAAGGCAAAAACCTTATAACAGTTCCGCCCCAACCACGCAGCCATCAATGGCTAAAAAAAAATTCTTCTGCAAAACATATAAAAAATAAAAAAAAAGAATCCCCTCTCCTACAGCGTCCATTACAATTCAATGCACATTATGCCAATGAGGCGATGGCATCATTTAGCGACTTCTAATGACTTCTGGGACCGCCAATAGCTACTTCCCATGCTGAGGAGTTGGCAACACTGAAAGAGAAAGAAGGTGAGAAAATGGAGGAGGATTCAAATAACGAACCTGGGATAGAGCTGGTTCGAGGAGGAAGAGGAGAAGCCACAGCCCCATCTAGAGGAAAAACTTTTGTTTTTTGGCAGACGGGTAGTTATCGTTCATTTATCGTTATCGAGGTGAACTGCTCAATGTTGGTTGATATTGATTTGAGGCCATATCGCCCAGCCCTATCGGGAACTTACAAGAATAGCTTTTGTAATTTGAACTTGATGGCTGATCATCTCCTTTGTACTGCCCAGCTCCTCTTTCAAGTTCAGAGTTTCCGTCTGATGAAGCTCAGTGACGTCAGCAAGGTTCTCTGTTAAAACATCCTGCCTGCAAAACCATCAGAGTTTATTACAAATTGGATGAGGGCTTTTTTTTTTTTTTTTTTTTTTAAGTGTAGCGGTGAGCATAAACGACCTTGATTTTTCTTCTTCTAGGGCCTGCATTATCACAGTGTAGTCTCGGTAGTAGTTGGCTCCAAGGGTTTTCAGGCGCCTCTCTAGTTGGATTTGCGTGTCTCTAAACCCTTGGAGCTCGTGGACTGTGGTCTCATCACTTGAGGTTTCGTTTGAGCTGGCAGTTTCCAGAGCAACACCAGAGCTGCTATTGTCACTGCTACACATGTCGCCGGACAGCCGCTCTTCCCCAGCTAGTGACCATGAGAAACTTTGGTTATTGTTGTCATCCTCCTTGTTTTCACAGGCATCACTATTGGATGCTGCGTTGTTAGCCCTGCTGGACCTTCTGTGGATGAAAACAAAAACAAAAAAGTGTTTTATTTGTCTTTCCGAACACTGACACCGCAGACGTACACCTACGAAAAAAAAGAAAAAAAAAGAAATAAAATACAAGAACCCTGTCAAAGAATTAGGGTATATTTGAACAAAAACCAGATCCAAACTTCAACAGCAAAACTTGCTATTATAAACAAACGTGCATCTTACGAAAGGAATAAAAGGATTTTTAAAACTCTCAAGCCTCCACCGATTTGATAACTCATGTGAGTCTAGTTTTTCAGTCATCGTTTTGTTTAACCACTGTACTTTCATTTATCCATGTTATGCCTCTAAACAAAAACAAAAAACAAAAAAATGAACCAGGGTTGTGCCACCACAAACAGGCACTTTGTTGCCTGCAACATGTCACACAGAGACAATTTCTTCCAATTTTTTTTCAGTTGGGGCTAGGGATGTGTATTGGCAAAAATCTGGCGATACCAATATGTTTAAGTGTAGGAAAACTGTCACAGCGTGTGGCTATTAAAACAATCTGACAGGCAGAAAAGTACCAACAAGGGGATACGCCAAAGGGATACCTTTATGAACCGGAGTATACGGATGCCGAACTTCAGCAGATGGAACTAGAACACGGCTGTAGATAGGGTGACTTAAGTGTGGACGATCTCATGTTGTGCAATTTTTGATATCAGAATTTACGTTGTATTGATCAGTAGGCTATGCAATATTTGACCGAATTCATTATTATTACTGATAACACACCAAATGGGCTACATTATGTGGGCTCAGCTTCAGCTTGGAGCACTTCTATGTCCTCCCGCTCTCTCTGCTCCGGTTCATAAAGGTGTCCCTTTGGTGTTGTGCTAAAAAAAAGTTTCTTCTTCATCCGATCCATCTGGCATTGTGCTAAAATGAGTTTAATCATCAGATGTTTCGTAATCAGACATGTTGTCGGCATTTAACAGTGTAACAGCTGACGGGAGGATCGCAACAGCTGATGCTGGCCGCATTGCGGATTGATTGGAATGGAAAGAAAATAGTGCCAAGTAATAGTGAGTTGCGAATTTTGGCTGGCGGTTTTTTTCTTTGTGATGCAAATGAATCATGTTTTCAAACGCATATAGTTTTCTGAAGCAAAACGGCACAGTTTGTTGGCCCCCCAAAACTAGCCGGGACTACTTTCTTGAAAGACTTCTAACGGCCAGAGCTCTGACCAGGAGGTGACCACATATGGGGCAGTGTGTATGCACTATGCTGATGGTGAGGATGGGATACAACTTCATGTCTAGAAATGCGAACTATCCCTTTAAGTGATAGAGCAATGCAAGGGAAAAGTGAACATAAGATAAGATTTTCCTTTATTGTCCCACAATGAGGAAATGTCAGTGTTACAGCAGCAATAACAAGAAAAAACAATAAAGATATAGTAAATATAGAATATTCCATTAACCAATGTATTTTTATACACATTAAATGATTTGTTTTATTTGATGATCAATATATATATATTTTTTAATATAAATGAAAATCACTGACTACCTGGTTCCGGGACAGTTGTAACAAGACGTTACAACCGTCCCTGTATCACCAGCCATGTTTTCACCTCACCTATAGCTTTACTGCTAGTTTAACAGATGCCAGTCATTTCTATTTTTAACTTACAAAACAGTGATTCTAACAACAGTTGTTTGGATTCCTAGACATTTGATCTCAGGACAGTATCCCAAAAAAAAATACATCTGATAGAAAAGTTACATTTTTACCTCAAGAAAACACTTTTTTAGTAAGAGTTTCAAATGTAGCTCTGTCTTTGCTCGCAAGAAGACATTGTAACTGAGCATGTGCAAAGTGAGCATAACCTCTCTAGCTTGTTTCTGATTGGAGGAATTCCAGGTGTTACAACTGTCCCTGGTCTCCCCTATTTATTCGATTAAATTTACATTTACAAAATTAACAGACAAGCTTTAACACTATATTGACAGAAAAATCGAAACAAAAAACAAAAAATCCCAGAAAAAAAAGAAGAAAGAAACGAGTTTGAAGGTAGTGTTAAAGAGTTTCTGTAGGACTGAATATTAGTCAATAAATAGGTTCTTAATATTTTTTCTCGTCCAAATCGTCCAAAGTGACAATGTATTGTTGTTGGTGGGGTGGTTGGATTGTTACCTACCTGGTTTTAAAGAAACCTAAAAGGCTGTTCGACTTGCGAGGCATCTTTGATCGATCAGCGTTAATAAAAAGAGATCCTGTTTCCAGGCTAACGGTTAGCTGTAGCCTAGCTGTTGCGGCTCTGATTGAGAACTTTTTGACTCCGGCAGGTTGTGGCGTTGCTAGGCAACACATCTTTCGTCTTTTCGATCTGAATGAAAATTAGGCCCTAATGTATGGAGGACTACGGGGGTCATTGGAAAAGCAACACAGCATTTTGACGAGGAGTGCTTAATTGTGAATTAAAAATATAGATTGCTAAATATAATTTCAAATTCAACAATTAATCCATACTAAAAAAGACAAATTTGAAAAGCATTTTGTAATTACACATTTTAAACTAATGGGGCATTCACATTGAAAAACACTTTATTGATCCCAGAGGGAAATTAAGAGCGACTCGAACATGCAGCCACCCTGCGAAGTGCAATTCTAGAAGGATTTATTAATTCAGAGTAGCAGATAGACGACAGTAAAAAACAAAAAAAAAACAAAAAAAAACGCGTTTTTTTAAATTGTTAAGCTGTAAAAAAAAACAAATAAAAAACAGGAAAAAGAATTATTCAGAGGAAATGAATAACTGGAATGACCTGGGTCCTTCAATATAAATGTCTAACATTTCTTAACCCATTTTTAGTTTTATCCAACGTCCGTGGATGCTTTCCTTGTTTGATGCAAGACAATCACAATAACATAAGAAATAAGAAGCTTCTCACTCCATAATTAAGGTTTAATAACTTAACAAGTTAATAACAGTGATTACACTGTGTATGGCACAGTGTATGTAAAATTTATGTGCAAATTGGCAATAGAATACTAGTTTGGGGCACCAACGACAACAAGCTAACACCCATCCCAAGTCTTTAAAAACACAAATTCTGCTGTTTGGAAATATTTCAGATTGAAACCAATGTACAGCTACCCATCACTTTTATTAAAACAACACTGTTTTAAGCCAACAGTTGGGAAGCTACTACTGGGGTGTCTTTCAAACAGCTGACTGCAGGCCGGCTACCTGAGCACACAGTTAAACTAATTTACCAGTTATTATCAGCTTGTTGCACTTGTGTTTATCTCTAAAGGGCAGAATAAAAAAAAAAGAACTAGACAAGCATTCGAAGAGAGAGCTGACCTCCGCCAAAAGAGCTCAGTCCCCCCCCCAGGCGGTGATTCAGATCATCCCCAAAATCGAATCGCATGTTCCTGGTCCCACTGTGGGCATTTCATCAAAATCCGTCTAGAACTTTTTGAGTTATGTTGCTAACTAGCCCAGTCCCCCAACCAAAGGGACCGATTAGTTAGAATTTTGTATTAAATTGATTCAGTAAAAGCTCTTCAGTACAGGGGCTGTAAAAAGGGGCCAGGACCAGTTCTAGAGGTTCACTGGGACCTGTTGGCCCCTGTCTAGACTCATATCTGGGTCCGTCAAATTGAAAAACTGACATATAGAGAAAAATAAACAATGAAAGTATAAAATTAGGAGATTTCATGAAGCCTTTTTTGTTTTACTCTGCCTTGAAAATAATATAACTCCTTAACTTTTAACATTTTGTCTCCTTAAAACCATACACTTTACAGTATTTAAGTAAAGCTCTTTTTTAAATTTGATCTTTTTTTTTTTTAATGTGGGAGATTGACAAGATGAACATTTGAAAATGAAAATCAAATTTGCTGCAAGCCTTACTGGTAAAACAAATAACATGTATGAAAGTGCTCTAGTCAGATAAGGTCAGATTTACATTTCTAGGCCTATAGAAGCAAAACACTGTGTGGCGGGAAACAAGCATCATCCTGAACACTCCACCCCACTGTGAGATAAATTGGTGGCAGTATCATGCTGTGATGCTTTTCTTCAGCAAGGACTGGGAAGTCGACCGAAAGTGACAAGGCGATCCAGAAAGAGAATCTTTTATGAGATGCAAAAGGCTCGGCATTGGGGAAGACGGTCCCCTCTTACCCAGGCGACACTAAACAAAATGGCAGAACTACAATGCATGTAATAAAATGACCCAGTCAAAGTCCAACGTAGAATCTGCAGCAAGACTGAAAGAAAGTGATGGGCACAGATATTCTCCATCCAATATGACTGAGCTTGGTTGGCAATGAAGACGTTGCAGAATATTTAGTTTCTAGATGTGCAAAGCTGGTAGAGACAAACCCCAAAAGACAGCTTTTGATTGCAGCAAAAGGAGAATATGCAACACATTGACTCAGAGGGGCTAAACACAAATATGCAGTGCACTTTCCAGATTTTTCTACCACTTTTGTATCTGTGATATAAAATTCCAACGAAAAACACAGCCGTTTACAGCTGTAACGTGGCAACAAGTGAAAAATGTCATAGGGTGGGAATACTTTTGAAAACACAGCAAAGATTTAAGTACTGGTTCCATTATTTTACTTTGAATTTTTTTTCGAATTTGTTGTTTTGCATATATGTCATGTAATTGTATTTATTTTGGTCTTTAGAATTTGCGCATAACTTTATGTTTTTGTCCAATTACATCATTTTTAAATGTTAAATCATATGTTATGATCTCAAAACAAGTTCTCAATACTTGAGTACCTTTTTTGTTTTACTCTTACTTGAGTAATTCTTTTGTAGTACTACTTTGTACTTTTACTTGAGTAAAAATATGTTGAAGTTTACGCGAGTACAATTTTTGACTACTCTATCCACCTCTTGTTTTAATCGGGAAGATTTTCGTGTCCGTCCTCATACTGAAAACATGCCTAAAGAAAATGTAATACACATTTGGAGGATTAAGCAACACAGCTAGTAAATCCACTAGAAAAAAATTAGCTTAAGAGAGCTGCAATGATTATAAAACACTGACTGAACCAAACAAACAAACAACATCACATTCCTACTCAGACAGCAAGGGGCAAAATGTAAGAAAATCTGGAAGAGAGTGAACATGTATGTTGTTACGAGATAGTTTTCTTTTGTGTTTTAGTTGCATCTTTAATTTTCATATTTCATTTAAAGCACTTTTTTCCTGGGCCAAGTTCTTAAATTTCCTTGAAGCACCACTGGATGGCTCTAGTCGACAGATTAGCTTTAGAAAAGCTGCATGTTGCACAACTGCCCACAGCTAATACCACTGCTCTCTATCTATCTATCTATCTATCTATCTATCTATCTATCTATCTATCTATCTATCTATCTATCTATCTATCTATCTATCTATCTATCTATCTATCTATCTATCTATCTATCTATTTATCTATCTACATTCAGAGTAAAATTACATTTTAAAATCACAAGTTAGCTGTATTTTCTTGAAATGCTGGAAGGTGAACCCTGTGTTTAGCTCCCCTTTTATTTTATTGTGGGGTATCAGTGTAAGGAGACTGAATACTCACTTTTTTTTGGTTGCTAAAATAAGTAAAAAAAAAAGAAAAGAAATCCATGTGTCATTTTCAATCTACTGTACAGGTCTGTGCTACATTGAGTGGGTGCATTCCAGGGAGGCCTCAACGAAATATAAGTTGGTGGCTTTTCCAGGGGACTCCATGCAGATGTAGGTAAGTAATGTCTCTGATAGCTTAAAGCATTATTAAATGGTTTTCCATTTTGGGATTTCATGACTGTTTCACAACACTGAGCAAACCTTTCACGGGTTTCTGTCAGAATCCTCCCTCCTGTAATATCAACATGCTGTTCCACACGTACACCCTTTCTGCTGCGGTCTCTATATCTCACGGTCCACTCCTGCCGCCTTCCCGTATCTTAATTCCTGTCACAAATCAAACTGCAGCAGCCAGCCTCATTGAAACTCCGCCCACTTCTTCCTGTTTGCTTTGCCAAACCAAAACTGGGACTTTGTCCCAAGTCCAATGTGTGTTTGATTGTGTGTGTGTGTGTGTGTGTGTGTGTGTGTGTGTGTGTGTGTGCGTGTTGAACACCTGCATGAGGTGGAACATCGCCCTTGCTTCCACTCGTTCCCATACAAAACCAGTCTGGTAACCACTTGACCTCAGATTTGGCTTCACCATATTCGTGTGGCTGGAGTTCCTGTTTTTCTAGATGGTTCTCTAACCCGAGGAATGCAAATGTTTACCCGTCCTCTTTCACTGGATGCAGTTAGAATAACGCCAATCTGTCTCGCGGGTTGTTATCCTAAAACTGCCAGGAATTCTTTGTGTCAGTTTCAAGTTTTATTGTTCATACACGTTTGGTTATTTTTAGCCAAGGACATGTTTCATCTTGAGTCATACGAAACCCCCCCAAAAAAGTGGGGGTCAGAATGGAGCAGCTATGTGACTGCTTGAAAAGAGTGAAGGTTCTCAAATGGAGCAACCTGAAAGAAGTGAGGTTTAGGGTTTGGGGGGGTGCTCGGCGGAGATCTTAGTCACCCACTAAGGAATAGGTCGAGGCTGACTGGTCTTAAGTTGCAGGAGGTGTGGGAGGGGCACTGGCAAGGCAGAGGCTCACTATTTTTGGCTGGCTACCCCTTCCTCTGGTCTAATTCTTCTTTTCACCCATTCTCTCTGTCCTTATTCCCCAGATGTGCTTCCTTCCTGAAAGTCAAAAAGCTGCACTTCTTCTCTTTTCCAACTCCCTCTGACGCACTTGCTTCCCTCTGGGTGTGGGGGGGGGAGTAATGGAAGGGTGGAGGTGGGAGGGCCGGCAGCTAAGATTGAGCAATTATTTCTTATTTCGAAGTTTGTGGTTTTGTAGTTTGGGGAAGAAAAAAGAGGATGGTTCCGCTTTCCTTCTTCTTCTTATAAAGAAAATATATATTTAAGTCTGCGCTCGTCACATAACAATGACAAGTCTCTGAGCCACAAAGACAACACAAATATTTCTCCTTTATAGATTTATGTATCTCCTCTGGTTGTCTTGACCTTCATTGTGCAGAAAGATGTAATCTATTAGTATGGATGTCTCCCAGAAGGCTGTTTTTACATTAAACCTGCTGAATATGGAAGATTTACAAACTCAACCTATAAATGTAGAAAGTTGGATTTTGGATTGAACAATTGCTCTGATGACTTGACCGCATGTTTTGGATCAATATCCTGTTAAAAGACTCAATCGTGACCCATTTTTTAGTTTAAAGATGGAGTAAAAGGCCTTTCACTTTATCAAGGTACCCTGGGCCTTTAGGACAGGAACAAGCTGGCAACATAACACACCCACCACCGTGCTTAAAAGTGGCGCTTTCCAACATATTCAGCTTTTGTTTCACACCATCCCACATGGAGCATCTGCTACCGGAAAGTTTAGTCCTAGTCTCATCTGACCAAAGCGCCTGGTTGCAATCCCAGGAGAATTTACTAAAACCTACTTTTTGTGCATTTCTGTGGCTCTAGTGGCTTTTATTGCAGAGTAAGATGATAGGAAATCGAGGAGAAATTGAGGAGTTGGACTGATGCTGAACATGCAGAAAGACCCCAGGCAGGGATTCGACCCCAGGACCTTCTTGCTGCAAGGCAACAGTGCTACACCGTGCAGACCCTCAGTCGGCTTGCAGATACTCTGTAGGCATCTAAATCAAGCTATGGCAATAATCGAGTCAATACCTTAACCAGAATGAGAGCCATGTTTCGAGTTTACATGTTCTGTAAGAAAATCGAATTAATGGAATGAAGTGCGTTCGACTCCGACTGTAGGTGAAGTGGGTTGGCGGCAACACGCACCCTTTGGTGTTGGCATTCTCCCGGTTGGCCTAGAGCGTCACACAGATAATAGACAATAGATGCTGGCAGCAGTGAAGCAGACGGAGTAAAAGCAGGATGTGCACAATGAGCAAAGAAATGGACGACAACAACGCTGCAGCACAGAACATTTTGTAAGTACTGCACTGCTTGATTGTGTTACACTTGTTGTTGCTGCTGTGTTGTTGTCGTACCGGCGTTGTTATTCCCGCTTATCGTCACTTCTGGAAGGGGGAGTCATAGCTCGATTTACTTGGGACAGGGGTCTGCAACCTGCGGCTCCACAGCCAAATGTGGCTCTTTAGCCCTTCCACTGTGGGTCTTCATGAGACAGTCATACAACAACAGTGTCTTTAGTCGGAGGCTTCTTCAGTTTCGCTGCAATACAGACCGCTACAGGAAATCCTTCCTGCCCACAGCCATCATCATCTACAACAACTCCTTAAAGAATTAATTATATTAGCTATACCAACACTTAATTTCACTCTGGGATCAATAAAGTATTTTTGAATTGAATTTGAATTATAAAACCAAATAGGAAATGTTTTTACGCATAAAGGACATACAATATTGTTGGAAACGACTCAATCAAGTTGGCCTCAGCTGGACTCTATAAAATACTTTTCTCCCTTGTAAAAGTTAGATGATTCATTTGATGAAATAAAACAAAAAGTAAAAACAAATAAAACAAAATAATTGAGAGCATATTTAAAAAAGCCATCCTTTTTTTTGGCTTTAGACAAATTTTATGTTGTAGCAGAATGGGTAAAAGTGGTTCTTTTAATTGAAAAGGTTGCTGACCCCTGACCTGGGAGGTCGCGCAGAGAAATTTGTTTTTTTTCTAACCGTCTTATTTTGGTGTCTTAGCTCTGATTAGGAGTAGGCCAGTTCGGCTTGACTTCAGCTGGACTAAGACGTATACATGCATTTAAAAAGTCCGGATTTAATAGGACTAAGGCGATAATTCAATTTTCTCTCACTGCATCACCATTCTTCCCACTTTGTGGTTGGAGGATAAATACGGATCTTCACCCAGATAAGCATCTGTGCCTTGCCATATACTGTATCCACCCTATGGATTACAAAAAACAACCTCCTGGAAACACTGATAAACTTAAAAGGGTACAGTGTAAATTCTGAAAACGCTTTTATTTCTTAACATGAATTTTTTTTCTCACAATAAGTATATTTAAATTGAAGGTTGACGTTTTTTTCAGTGAGAGATCACGATGGTAAAATAAAAAATGAAGCTATTTCAAAGCTTTTTTTTGCATTTTTGCCAATACATTTTTAACTCTGAGATAGATATCAGTGAACAGACTGCTAATTTAGACTGCTCGAAAATGACCACAACCTTACAACAGATAATTCCCGTAAATTTTAACCTTATAACTGTCACGATTTTAAGGAAGGACCCAGGCGCAGAGTGACGTTCAGAGTGCGAAACACTCATAATTAACAATAACTTGTCCAAACTCAGGGAGAACAGACACAAGGACGGGACGTGAACACGACAGCGGTCCGACAAAGGACAGGGGACACACAGGGGTTTAAATACACAAGGAGGGTAATCAGGGACACAATCAGGGAAACTCTGGACAGTTGGGGACAAACAAAGACAGAGGGACTGACAAAGACGTCACACAGTGACAATAACCCCTGTTATATGGATGAACATCTATTAGTTTAGAGCGATAAGTTTTGCACATATCCAGAATATATTCACAAGCCATTTGAAAAACCTGATAAGTCCTTCATTTTAAAGTATGTTTAATGGTGTAGCACATGTTTGCTATAGCTTTAAAAACATTGATAAAAATCAGCTAAACTCTTGAAGGCTATTTAAGATACATCTTATATTAAATCTATTATTGGAACAGAGTATCACATGACCCCTAACATGTTTTTGCAGATCATTAGAGCTTGATTGTGCTCCTCAGCTCATTTTTAGACCATTGTTAAGCAGAGCTGATCCCAGGCATTTGGAGCTGGAATGCGTTGGCAGCGGCATGTTTCCCCTACAGCTTTCCCAGGTGTAACTGGGAAAGGAAAACAACAAACCCGCAGAACAGAGATGGACAGACTGCAGAAATAAGTGAGGGCATGCAGCTGGAGGTGAGAAACACCCATGAGTCTGATTAGAAAGCTCCTTTCCAGACATGAGGTCACGCATGCAACTGCTCCCTGTTCGGACATGCAAAACAGTAGAGCGGTGGGGGGAAAAGAGATTTTTGGCGGTTAGTGCTTTATCAACTGTGTTCTCCCTCTCACCCAAACCCAGAGATTTATGTCTCCAGTGACAACCCTACCTCTGACACCTGGCAGGGAGTGTACGTTTAATAACCCATGCATGCAAACGACGAGCGGCTGTTAATCCACTAACAGGGTGTTAACTTTTGAAAACCAGTTCTAAAATCTCACTCGGGTTAGACATTACAGCGCACGTTAAACAGTCCTGGAGTAGGAATGTGCAACCAGATATAGTTCTTTTGTGACTCCCAGTTGTTGTGTCTGCACCACTTGAGCTATAAGCAAAAAAACCCCAACTATATAACCTAGACACCCACATGAGGCCAAAGGGCGATCAGGAGGAGGTGGGATCAGCTGTGTTGTGTAAGCAGACGCCACGCGTTAACAGTTTGGAAAACACATCCGTGTTCCTGGCTGTTCTCGGTCTCACTCCAAGTTTTACCCCCCTCTGTTGTTGTTTTTTGGGATAAACCCCTCTCTTGGTCTCGCTTACTGTTTCAGAACCTCGCGCCCCCCCCCTTCTCTCTCTCTCTCTCTCTCTCCCCAGCACACAAAAACTGGCAGCACATGACCAGTACAAGTGAGTCACGGCAGACGGGCAACAAGTGCCTCTTCTCAGGGAGAGTCCCTTGATGTGACCTTGTGATAGGGCAAATCCCCTCGAGTGTATCAGGTGTAGCAGCCCTCTGGGAAACGTGAGACTTGGCTCCAATTTCAGCAAACCGGTAGAAAGATGATGCCCACTCCGTCAGACATCAAAAATGGCAACAGCATATAGCATTATACATCGATAAAGCAAGCTGTTAGAACTTTACTAATAAAATATGGAAAAACTATTTCCATACTTTTTATGTGGGTACATTTAATCAATACTTCAGAGTAAAAGTCAGGTACGTTTATTTGCTCAAAAATCTGTTTGCTCATCTGGTCTGTCCTCCCATATTATAAAGAAAGAAAGAAAGAAAAACAAAAATTGATATGCAATTAGGGCAGAAAACTGAAATTGTAACGTGGGCAATTTGAAACATCCACCTGAGCAGGGGCCTCAGTTTGTTATAGCACACTCATGTCAGCCCCTAGCAAAGTTAGCCTGCTGTGAGACAACCTTTATCTGTGAAGAGGAGACCTCCAATGGAATTAAACAAGACAACTCTGTTATATAATCGTCTCATAATCTTTTGCTCAGGCAGTTAAAAACTAATGTCACGGTGTGAAATGAGGGGACGGTTAGCCCAGTCAGACAGAGACAGAACGAAGCAGGTACATTCCACTGTAAACCCAAGTCTTGTGTAAACCGCGTAAGCTGAATCTTTACCTTTAACATATACATTTAAAGTTCAGTGTTTTATTTCAAGGTAGAATTTTAACAAACACTTCACTACTTTACAATTGTTTTTCAGAAAAGTTCTTAAAACGCCACATTTGTCTACACCCCCCCCCCCCCCCCCTAAATTGGCTGACTTAAATTTCAGGACCTGTCAACACATTTAGAAGAAAACAGCTTGTCATGGATGTGTCATCTTGAGTTGAATTAAGCAGCCACAAATTCCAGCGTGTTTATCCTTTAAGGAGAAGCTTTTAGCTTTAAGAGCAGTTGCTTGCACTAGTGCACTGGTATAACGTGGCAAAATTAAGCGTTTTTTTGTATTTTTGCTGTTTAACTTTTGTTTAGACAGACGCATGGGTGGCCTTTAATGATGGATGGAGGATTGTGGATAGCTTGTTGCGAAGTGGGGGCTGATTCTACTTGGTAAGTGTAGTCACATGAAATGAGAAGTTTGGACAGAACAGTTGTTAGCTGCGCTTGTCTTAGAGCTAACCTGTAGAAAGCGACTACACCCACGCTTTCTCCCACCAATGTTTGGTCCTTCAATAAAAGATTCAATAATTTACAGTTGGACCTATGCACTGTTTAGGGAAAATGACATTTCATCTCGACAATCTGACACATGTTTACCCACCTGGGGATGTTTCACTTCTGCTTTTTTACAGTTTTGTAATGTAATAGTATTTTTTTTTTTATTTCTACATTGTTTACTGTAAGGAAACGTGGTTACATGACTCCAATAAATGATACCTACCAGCAGGAGTACCTCTGGTCTGATCTGGGGCCATAATCTCTAATATTTCAATTCAAACTCAAAATACTTTATTGATCCCAGAGGGAAATTAAATGTTGTTGTAACTCATATTATTTAAGGTTTTTCAAAGAGTTGTTGTACATGCTGATTGCTTTGTGCAGGAAGGATCTCCTGTAGCGTTCTGAATTCCACCACCTCTACTTTTTCTCTCATGATGGAAATGTAAAATTAATGAGCATTTAGCTCCATATGTCATGAAAACATTTTTTTTTTACAGCTAGGAAATAGAAAAGGGAGGAAATGTCTTTGGAATAGAGGCATGAATTGGCAAGAGGTGAATTGACCTGAAGCCATGCAGCAAGCACACATGCATGTAAAAGACTGCTGTGTTTTCGTTTTTGATCATGTCCATAGCAATCGTTTTCTGAATCCAGCAGGACAGGCTAACATCCCTCTGTCCAGACAACAAAACGATGGGTCTGTTGCGAAACTAATCTACGAAATCGAATGTGGTAAAGGTTTGACTTCACTAGGGTTCAGCAATCTTTACAATCTAAAGAGCCAGTTTTTCCCTAGCTAAATAAAACGTATCTAGAGTCACAAACATTTCATGAACACCTATAAATGTTTTATTTTAAGGACATTTGTTGCGATTTTCTTAAGAGTCACTATTTTATCTCAATTTTTAGGGTTTTAGGATAAAGAAAGATGCAAAATCTTTGCAAAGGAAGATGGATACATTTAAGCTGTTGATATTTGTGTAAAATGGTTGAATCTCTTCTTGTGAAAGCACATACATTTGAACCTAATGATAAGAAAAACAGATCTAAAAACTAAACCTTAACCTTTTAACTTAAACATTTGTTGGTTCTCTTTCATTTTTTAGCCAGAGGATCCATGTTGGAAGAATGTTGAAGCAGCAGATTGCAGTGCCCTGGAAAACACAGACAAAACTAGAGTAAAACTATCATCAGTCAAAGAGATGGTTACCATGGAGACTAAACACGGGCCAGAGAAAAGACCTTGCTTACCAATGAATCCTACTGTTTGCCCTAGGCAAGTCCAGACATGAACGAGATCGGAGCCAAGATGTCCAAAGTACCCCCAGAGCCCCAGGAGGACCTGGGCGGGGCTGACCGCATCCCCCAAGAGAGGAACAAAGGAGAACCTCAGGGGAACGTCCAGCGGCTACTATGCAGGGGCCCGAGGGCAGCAGTGACGAGCCCACGGGCCCCGCCGGCAACCAGCCGCGCCAGGGCGGGCCGGTCCATGGACCGGGAGAGCCGGGGCCCAGGGGCGCCCCACCCCCCAGCAGGGACCCGACAAGGGGCCGGCCGACGAGGGGCCCCTGGCCGGCCGCCACGTGCCACCGCCACCCTAGGCCAATCCCCACCGCCAACATCCCAGCCCCCCACCCCTGCCCCATGTCGGGGCGCCCCACTGATAGCCACAGTGGACGGACGGCATCCCCAGGCCAAGCTCAGCCAGCACCTGGACACCAAGTTGTACCAGCTCCCGAGTCCTGATCCCGCGCAACGCAGAGCGCCGAGACCAGGCATCCAACAAAGGCCAGGGCCGGTCCAACCCGCCAATGAACCGACCACACACGGTGCGCACAGAACAGGTGATCAAACGAGCAGAGACGCTGGATCCGTATCCCGCCAAGCCACCGAGCAGGCACCACCCAACAATCCCCAACCTGGCACCCCTAAAAGAGGTGCCACAACCAACCAAGGGAAGATATCGGCCCAGCGCATTGGCCGACCGACACACCGGCCCCCCATTTAATGTAAGGTCTGAGGTACGCCAGGCGAGAGGGCAGCCCAAGACCCAACCTGACCCAACACAGTCATACGTTCCCTCCCTCTTAAACACATACATTCTCACTAACTCACCAAGACACCCAAAAAATGACGCTGTACCCTCACACACCCCATACACACTTTATACTCCAAGGTCCAGGTACCGATGCCCCAGTAGAGTCACCAGCCCCCGGACCCGGGAGATGGACCCCCTACCTTCTAGGACGGAGACGAACAGACCGCCAAGGGCCCCACAGTGGCGAAGCAGCCGACAGCCTAGGACCCCGACCAGACCACCTGTTCCTCCTCCGGACCCCAACCCCTGATGGCCCGTAACAAACAGGGATGTGAAAAGACCCCTAGCCTCCATCCTCCCACTCAAATATGGTGATGATGCATGTTGTTATAATGGGTGGGATGTGGGGAAGGCAGCCACACACCCCTCGCCCCCATCCAAGTGCCCTCGTAGGGGGAGAGCACCTGTCGCTAGTTAGCAATAGCTTCCCCGCCAGCAAAGGAGGCCCCCAGCGCCACCTGCGCACCGGAGGCCCCCGCAGCCCAAACCCCTGCCCAGACCAGGAGCAAACCGATGAACCGGGCGGCCGACCCACCAGGCCGACATCCACCAGCCCCATTCCCTTGCGGAGCGACCACTGCTGCTCAATGGCCCGGGAGGCGACCAAACCCAGTGCCCCACCGACCTGCCCTGCACGCCCACTACCCGGCCAGTCCACCCGCAAGTCCGACCGAACCCTGCTAAACGCCTGACCCCAGCTAAATATTTAGCTAATGTGTTATTTTAGTTGCCAAGAAGCGAAAGTGGACTATTTATAAATAAAAGCAGTTTATATAGAGGTTTGCAAGACTCAGCTTTTTTTTTGGTAGTCCACTTCTGCATTTTTCTTCTTATGACAGGTTAAATAACCCAAATTATTGCTGTTTACATTTGACTCTGGAACATTACAAATCACATGCCATAAGAAACTGACTGAATAAACCACAAACCTACCAACCATGTGGCTATTGTTTACGAAGATACCATGTCTCAAGATGAACAACCAACATAAAAATATGTGGATGCCAAAACAGATTATTTTGTAAAATATGATAGCTGTTTGGTACTGATGAGTGATCAATATAATACTAAGCATTGTATTTTGCTCAACATAAATACTGAGGAGGCAAAGAGCTTTTGTTTCTTACTTTTGCATGTGACTCCTTTAAAAAGACACTTTGATGCGTGCAAGTATGTTTGTTTATCTTATAACCATAATGGGAGCTTATGTTATTACTGTCATCGGGTATGTATTAGACAACACCTGCTGATATAACCTCTTAGAGAGGCTAAAAGCCTAGAACACAGTGTCATTTAGTGGTTATGAATCCAATAATTACTATTGAGGACTAATAACAGGTTAGAGGAACACTATAAGCCTGCTCCGCCCAGCACATGTTCACAAACGCACCTCACACACCCACCATCAGTCGGGAACAATAGCCGAGTGCACAGCAAGTCAGGTGGTTATAACCTCCACCTCGTCTCCTTGTTTTTTTTTTCCTCTTCCAAGCACACTGCCCACACCCTTCTTTTAGTATGCTATGTCCTGTATGCTGAATGTGCAGAACACGGTGACCTGGTCCCGGAGGTTATTGGCAGGAGTGAATACGGCAGGGTGTGTGATTTTGCAAGACTGGGCCTGCTGAAGGTCCTGTTTTCCCTGTAAAGCAGGCAATCAGAGGCAGAAATGAAGAGACATGTGGTTCTTGCTTTTTCTGTGTCAGGTCAAACCTGCATACCAAACTGTCAGAGCATACAGATGGAACCAGATGTTCACATCAACTGTATAAACAGACAAATCGCCGTTTTATTTTTAGTTTTTCCTGTTTTAGGTTAGTAAGAATGACTAAAACTATTTTAATTTGCTCTCATTATTCTGGCATTTGCTAAATATCATACTTATTGAAGAAGAGTTTTTGTTCATTGCATTCCTTCAAATTCAGCAGTTTACACACACTAAGAGTGTAATGCATTAAAGCCATTTGTGAAACCCCAGATGAGTATATATTAGGCTTTGCAAGCTTCTAAAAGATTAATTTACAATATTGGAGTCCACACAACACCCCAAACATACTGCTTTCTTGTGTGGCATCATGGGAAATTCAAAAGAAATCAGGCATGATATCAAGAAAGCATTGTGGACCTCCACTAGTCTGGTTTATCTTTGGGTACGATTTTCAGATGCCTGTTGAAGCCACTAAGAGGGCATCATTATCAATGCTAAACAAACCCCCGTACCGGAATGGGCTGAAAGGCCACTCAGCAAGGAAGAGGCCATCACTCTATAAGCAACATAAAAAGTTACAGAGATACATTTTTTTGGGAGATATGTCTGGGAGTTTTGTGAAACTAGAATGAAAGTGCTTGGCTGTAATTCTGACCGTAATTTTTCAAAGTGATATTTGAGTCCACGTTGTTTATTCATGTATAAATATCACAGTTTGAAACTAAATATTTAGTATAAGATTTAAATATTTTGTTCAGTTTACATATTAAATATTTAGCTCCAAACAAAAATATTTAGGTAACAAGCTAAATATTTAGTTTGCAAACTAAATATTTAGATTCAAACAAAATAGTTAGTTTACAAAGTAAATATTTAGCTCCAACCCAAATATTTAGCCTGTCAGGTAAATATTTTGTCTACAAACTAAATATTCAACTTCAAACTAAATACTTAATTAGCAAACAAAATGTTTAGTTTGAAGTTAAATATTTAGCGAGCAAGCTAAGCTGGCTAGCTAAATATTTAGCTTTGAGCTAAACATTTAGCTCAGAGCTAAATATTTAGCTCAGAGCTAAATATTTAGCTAATGGGCAAATTTACTTTCCGACAAGCGAAATTGCACAACCCCCCCCCCCAAAAAACTGTCTTGCAAACCTCCATACAAATGCAAACTAAATATTGCAAACTTAATATTTAGCTTGCAAACAAAGTGTTTAGCTTGGAGCTAAAAAGTTAATTTGTAAACTAAATGTTTATCTTGCTAACTTAATATTTAGTTTGAGTCTGTGACATTTATTACTAAATTAATAACATGGAGGCAGTTATGACCAAGAAAAATTAACCCCCATTTTTTTCTTTTATGAGAGAATAATCCAAATTATTGCTGGTAATTTTTGACTGTGTAACTCTACAAACAGCACCCCATATCCTAATGACACTCAAGTCAATGTTTTGGAGTGACCATGAAAAAACCTTGATCTCCGTTCCACATAAAAATTTGTTGGCAGACCTGAAAAGGTGTGTAAGCAGGGTAGCCAAATGGGGCAAAAGTCCAGCAAAGGAAATTGTTCCGTCTATTTATACGACCAAGGTTTGAGCGACATGTTTCAAGCAAACTAATCAAACGGGGAAAAAATAAGAACATTTCCAATGCTTTTAGCACTGGGAAAGCTTCCTGTAAACATGGTTTAGGCTGGAGGAGTGAGAAATATTTCAGTGCCAGTACTGCTGGCAGCAAGCCTAAAAGCTACAATTCTTGACCGTTTGATGGGTGTGAGTCCAGGTCCTAGGGAACACGTGCCAAAAAATGCAAACCACACCTTCCGCCTTGCACAACTCCCTTATCCTTTCAGTAGGCACAGACTCTGCAAACACAGCCAAGCGTTTCAGTCCCTTGCTCGTTCCTCTGCAGCCAGCCAAGTTTAATTGACGCCCATCCCTAACAGTCTTAATCACACAGCCAGGCTTTTGAGGGCACAGAGTGGGCTGCCAACAAGTGCGGCTCAAGTGGAGCCCTGACCCTTTATGCAGAGTGACAGTTTGCTTGACTCAGCATCATGCGGGCACTGTTTACTGGACCTGTCCACCGCAATCAACACTCCTACATCTGGCCTTATACTGTTAGCAGTCTACTGTTAACCATTATCGCTGCTGAGAGGGCAAGAGTGGGGGTGGACTGGGTGATGGGAAACAGAGGCGAAGGGAGGCTTTTGTCTGTCCTCATCCACATCAGAATGTGTTCAGTTAGACAAGCTCAGCATAAATTGCACGCAGAAACATGCAGTACTTAAAAAAGTATTTATAACTGTTGAATGTTTTACATTTTGACATGTTACAACCACAAAAGTCAATGTGTTTCATTGGGATTGTATGTAATCCAGCAAGAGGTAGAGCATAATTAACGTAGGTCTACATGGATTTCTCCACAAAGGCAGAGGAGTGCATGACTACAGTCAGTAGTTTTCCACAAGTCAGTTTGAAGGCTTGAAAATTGATGTTCATAGATGGTCTCCATCCAATCCGACTGAACTTGAGATGTTCTTAAGAGATGTTCAATAACTTTATGTCCAAAGTTGCTAGAGACATACCCTAAAAGACCTGCAGTGTAATAACAGCAGAAAAATAATTGACCCAAAGGGGCTGATTACAGATGCATGCAACACTTGTCAAATGACTATGCATATAAACCTTGAAAATATGTATAATTTTTGTTGCAACTATGCACTACTTAAAATCCCCGGAAATTATTTTTTGAAGTGAAGGTTCATTTTATATTCAGAGTCAATGTGTCTGACGTGGACCAAATCATATTAGACTAAAAGAGTTGTGCCTGCCTAAAATTAAAATATGATGGCAAAACTTTAATAATTATGTTTCTTTTTCAGTGCTGTAAACATCTACTTTAGTGATCGTCTGGCTACAGAAGTTTTATTTGCGCTGCAAAACAGGCGGAAATTAAGCCACTAATTTATCAGTGAAGTTGTTCCCTCTTCTGTTGTGCTGAATTTGAAATACTTCAGTGTTTGTGTTAACAACACATTTTACTACAACAAAATGACTAACTTGGATGTAAGCGATGATGAAACTCCATGAATATTTCTTGTCTTGTTTCACCAAGAAAGCAAAAGCAACCCAAGCATTATAGATTTTGTTAAGGAAATATGTGCATGTATAGGGCGTATTGCATTTTGCATGGAATAAAAGTGACCATATAGTGTACGGATGCACGCATCTAACTTTTAAGTTGCTGGTTCCCTATCTGTCTTCTGCACAATCAGCAGATAGTTTGAGAGGACCCTTGAGTTGAGTCTGATCCCTTCAGACAACCACTCAAAGAAAAGTGAGGCGGATGCGGGCTGAACAACTGCCTCCAAACAATCAAACACCAGAGACACCGAGGGCTGATGACTTCAATAGGAGAAAGCTGCTGACCCCACACGTTGACTCATTTCTTCAAGATCCATCATCCAGTGTGGACTTGAAGTTGTTGAGTCCCTCAGCGTCTCTGATCTCTGCAGCCAGGCCCGGTCGGTGATTGAGAAGCCGAGGGAAGTTCTCTGAGAAGTCTTTTGAAGTGGCGATGCTATCACAAAGTAAACACAGTAAAAAGATGTGTAGTTGTCACACTTTGCTGATACAAAGAGCGATAGCAGCTGCAGTTTGGGAGATAATTACAGGAGAGTGAATAAAGGTTGCGTTTGAGAGGGGCTTGCTGGGGCGCCGTAAAGGGGGGGTAAACGATGACGATTCTCAGGGCCCATGACTGTGAGGGGGCCCAGAGAGAAGCCCCCAATTAAATTGTGATGCTAAAAAAAATATTTGATAGTAAAAATTATTAACTTTAAATTATTCTATTTGCTGTTTCCTGGTGTCTAAAAATTGATTTGTTTAGGAAACCCAAACGTCCATGGGCCCCTCTCCCCCTCTCTATCATAAAATGGTTCAGTCCGCCCAGATTGTATCCAGGCAACACAAACCGCTTCACTTACAGCGCCGTAGCGGTGACGGAAGAGGAAGTCAAAATGCCTCAAAAATCTGGAAATCAAAAAACGCAAAGAGAAAAAAATAAGAGAAGTGAAAGAGGCAAAGGGTCGACAGTATGTTACCCAATATTTCACAAGAAAAGGTGGGTTTGTAAATAGGCCTAAATTGTTAGTGGACCACGCAGGTAGCGAACTTGTAATATTAGGCTAAGGTGGTCAAGATAGCTTGGCTAAAATTTCTCCCCATGTTGGCTCAAGAACCCCCGAATTTTTCATTTTCTTTGTTTTAGGTAACTTATTAATGCAGTCAAACATGTAAGGGATAATGCCCGACGAGGCGTCCATTAACTGAAATTAATGGACGAGGCGGGGGCGTTCACGGTTCGCGGAGGACGGTTGCTTCCGCGAAGTCCATTAATTTCTGTTAATGGACACCTCGAAGGGCATTATCCCGCTTATACCATGGTCACTTACGAAAGAAAGAAGTATTTAATCAATTAATAATACTTTAACGTGTTTTAGAGTTAAAATCGTGAGGGTTTTTATTTTTATAAGTCGTTTTTATTAGTCAAGCGCACTATTTAATATCTCCCATATACAGGCGTTGCCAAGCAACGTGGCCACAGCGACCCGATCTTGTGTCGCTTCTCCTTTTTCTTTTCTGTTCATATTCTCTTCTCTCTTTTTCTTCTGCTGCATCCCAGTCTTCAAAGTTGGTAAACTCACAAAATAAGTTAAAAGAAATGATATAATCAAGTATTCACCCAGACCATGGTATAAGCTGTTATATAGAGTTGGCCTTGCATCCATCAAAATGATGTCTCAATCGTTTTGAACAGTCAAATGCAATGCACTTAAAAGTGCATGATAAGCAAACTCAATTTTCTCCCCATGTTAGGTCAAGAAAACGCTGGAAAAAATAATAATACACAGTTTTAGTTAAATGTTCAATGCAGTCAAACGCACTTTATCAAAATCATGCCTCGTTCCAAACAGAGTCAAGTGAACCAGCAGCAGCAACTGGTCCGGCTGTCTCCCAACCCCTAACTCCAGCATCCCATGAATCAGCCCCTGCGCTCCATCATGAAGAAGAAGGTGAGCGGCTTTTAGTATTGGTTTAATGGCAACACATTAATGTCTGAGAGAATTGCTGATATTGTGAATGAGTTTTATGGGGTTCTGAAAGTTGGGCAGATTAGTGAGGACAAAATCTCTTCTGTGTGCCAACCACTGATCACTAAGTATTCCAGTGATCTAACTCCTGATTTTGAAAATCAAGTAAGACACCTAAACCGTGAATATGCTTCCAACTTCCCCCCTAACCTGTCACCTCTTGAACTCCTAAATGCTATGAATAAGCTGCAGCTGCAAAGCATCTTTGGAGAGGTGTGCATTGCTTTGCATTTATTTAGCACACTGCCAGTGATTGTTGCTGGTGGGGAAAGGGCATTCAGCAAATTAAAACTGATTAAAAAACTACTTGAGGTCTACAATGTCTCAAGAAAGGCTTTGCAGTCTTGCTATGGTTTCCATTGAGAGCGAGTTGGCTAGAGAGCTCGACTTCAAAGATTTGATTAATGATTTTGCAGGTGAAAAGGTCAGACGTTGGACTTTTGTTTAGAAATGTTGAGCAAGGACGAGATTAGAAATAATGTGGAAAGAGTAACTCAGACTCAGCGATGTTATACCTTGGCCATTCTTTGATATAGTATGTTATGCAAGTTCTGCTTAAATTATTAGAAATTTTTTATGGCCATTTTGTTTTATGGTGGTGTTTTCTTGCTGAGATTTTTTTTTTCACCACAGATTGTAATTCCTATTTTTCAAATTGAAGAGTTTTATTTTGAAATTTCAGTATTAGTGTTGAAGCAAATATATATAAATACATTTCATTGTATTAAGAGTGCTCAGTGTTTCCGTTACATTTCTACTCACATGTTAAAAATATTAGGTTAGATTACATTAACTTTATTATCATTGCCAGTGTACAGTACATATATGCACAGTGCATACATACAAATATAAATATCTGTGAATACACTATATGATACATGTACAGCTATGCACAGTAAATACATTATACAGTACTGAAGTAGTGGAGTATTACAGAGGACAAATTACGGGTGTGGACATGGGATGGAGTTCAATTGTCTGATTGACTTAAATATATGAGAATGATAGTCAAAATACCATAAAACCGCATACTTTTATGTAAATTAATATGAAAAAAGTCTCAGTTGTGTTGGGGGCTTGAAAACTGAGTTGTCATGCAGGATTAAAGCCTTGTTGAAACGGTAATGCTCGTGACCCTTCAACTCTAACTGTGCAGGGTCAGCATGATCCCTCCCAGCATAGTGCCTGGAGTTGCTCTCCTTAACCACAAAGAGCAAAACTGTCTCACTCCCACTCTCAGTCACAATGTTTTTTCAGAGGTGTCTGTAGGAAAACTAACCCTGATTAAACCAGGGTTTGCTTTAGGCATACCAAATGTTTAACTGAAGTCCAGTCAGTCCAGAATGGTTTTCAGTGCAAATGTAAATTGCATTTCACATTTTATATCCATCCATCCATCCATCCACCCATCCATCCATCCATCCATGCTGATCTTTGCAGGGTTGCCAGGAGGCTGGCACTTATCTCCAGTGGTCATTAGGTGAGATGCAGGGCATGGTTTCACATCTAGAAGTAAATTTGTTTCTTGCATAAACCATTCACATGCATATTCAAAATGTATTAAATCATCAATTCAGAAATTTGATATAAGTGTCATGATTCTTTGGTGGGGTCCTTCTGCATGGAGTTTGCACGTTCTCCCTGTGCATGCGTGGGTTCCCTCCTCCCACAGACCAAAAACATGACTGTTAGGTTAATTGGTCTCTCTCTCTGTGTTTTTGTTTTGATCATCTCTTTGTTTATTTTGCCATTTTAGTTTGCGTTAGCTTATTTTTCCTATTATTGGTGTATTGGAGTTGGGTGCCTTGGATTAATGTTCCTTTCTGTTTCGGTTAGTTTCAGGTTTTTTCCTTTCATCTACAGGTGAAACGAAACATTTGAATATGTAGCAAAAATTCATTTATTTTACTAATTCAACTTACATTGTGAAACTAATATGTGGTATAGACTCATTACATGCAAAGCAAGACATTTCAACTCTTTATTTGTTATAATTTTGATGGTTATCAAATCAAATCAAACTTTATTTATAAACCGCTTTTCATACAAGAAGTTGCATCACAAAGTGCTTTACAGATTAAAATCACCCCACATAAAACCACATTCCCATCCCTCCCCCACAGATTTAAAAGCATGGTCAGTTATAACCCCCTCCCCCAACCCAACTCCCATGCACACACACAGTTAAAAGCAACAGTAAAAAAGGACATTGGACCGAGTGCAGATGAACCGTGCAACGAAACGGCATCAGAGGAACCATCTGCACCCGCAGCGGTAGATCAACAGCAGCAGCCGAGGCACCGACACAGGGCGCCCAGTGGAGGCAAGGCCAAGACCCCCACTTCCACCTGGAGAGCACCCAGGCAGCTACAGCCGACCACCGCTCCCGGGGCAGGGGGCTCCCACAAAAGAAACACTGGAACGGGGATTAAGATAAATTAAAATATAAAAATAAACAGTAAATTAATGTGATAAGATTAAATAGTAAAACACTGATAAAATATAATCATATAAAACATGCAGAGCAATTAAACAGACAATAATAAATAATCATTTAAAAGCTGGGCTAAAAAGGTGAATGGATTACATTTTATGAAAACCCCAAATTAAAAATCTCAGAAAATTAGAATAGTGTGAAAAGGTTAAATATTTCAGGCTCAAAGTGTCACACTCTAATCAGCTAAATAATCCAAAGCACCAAACCCAAATACAAGCGTCAAGCCACTCCTGAGCAACAATCAACGTCAGAAGCGTCTTACCTGGGCTAAAGAAAAAAAGAACTGCAAATTTTGCATCTCATTTGGAAACCAAGGTCCCAGAGTCTGGAGGAAGAATGGAGCACACAATCCAAGATGTCTGAAGTTTCCACAGTCTCTGTTGATTTGGGGAGCCATGTCATCTGCTGCTGTTGGTCGACTGTGTTTTATTAAGTCCAGAGTTCACAACAGAAAACAATGAATCCACGAGCGCAGCAAGAAAAACAATGAGAACTATTGTTTTGAAAGAAATCTTGTGTGAGGACATTTGCTGTTCCGCAATTAGACAATTTATCCCTTTAGGGAGAACAAGGACGAAGACACTGCATTGAATTTCTGGGTAATAAATAACAGAAATGTATTTTTGTCTTCTTCTCTTTTAAATAAACAATCCACAAATGAATGCGTTGTCTCCACCTGTCAGGCTGTAAAACTTTGAGTGGAATGTGTTCCCAGCATTCTGTTTACCTTGAAAGCAGAGAACCTGCCAACCTATTATATCTGTGTTAAAGTTGTAAGTCAGGAAACCAGTAAGATTATCTCATTTTGTTCTTTGTAACCAGGTAGACTACAAGTACCAATACAACCTAGCAGAGGTGGTACCAAGTCATTGTTTTGCAGGTCAAAAATGCATCTCAAGGTTTCCAGGCAAATCAAGTCTCATGTAAAGAAATGCAAGTCCCAAATTGATACCAAAGTCAATATATGCATTCCCAAATCGAGTCCAAAGTCAAGGCACGCAAGTCTCAAATCTAGTCCAAAGTCAAGATACGCAAGTTCCAAATTGAGTCCAGAGTTATGATATGCAAGTCCCAAATCGAGTCCAAAGTCAAGATACGCAAGTCCCAGATCTAGTCCAAAGTCAAGATATGCAAGTCCCAAAACGAGTCCAAAGTCAAGATACGCAAGTCCCAAAACGAGTCCAAAGTCATGATACGCAAGTCCCAGATCTAGTCCAAAGTCAAGATATGCAAGTTCCAGATCTAGTCCAAAGTCATGATATGCAAGTCCCAAATCGAGTCCAAAGTCAAGATATGCAAGTCTCAAATCGAGTCTAAAGTCAAGATAGGCAAGTCCCAAATCAAATCCAAAGTCAAGGCATAAACAATTTATAATAAATACTACTTTTACTACTACTACTACTACTACTACTACTAATAATAATAATAATTAATCAAAAAAATTAAAAAAGGTGCATTTGCTCGACAGAACAACCAACAAGAGGAACTCCATGTTAACCAACTTCAACAGTACACACCTGCTTGTACAATATTACATGAGGGACATCATATTATTAAAATAAAATGAATTATTCGCCCAACTGTATAAAAGTGACCTTTCAGTTCAAGTTGAAGTCATGATTATGACCTGCTATCTGCCAGCTGGGATCCCCTAACTATGGCTTCAGGCTCAAACAACAGAGACTTGCACACAATAATCAGAGAAAATAATTCAGCTTAAATGAAGGACATTCTGGCTTCTTTGGTCCTCCATAGGAGACAGGTGAAAAGCACATAAACAACCCCGCAAATGCAGCATGCAACAACAGGAGGACATTTGGCAAATGGTCAGGAATTCACAGCAGGTAGGTTTGCTTTCTAGGAACGGCTGCATTGTGTAAAGTATCAAGAATTCTCAAGGCTCTAGTCACTTGGCTCGAGTCCAAGAGAAATCGCAAGTCAGTGATGTAAAAGTCCAAGTCAAGTTCTAAGTCTCTTGTGACTTTGATCAGTGATTTTATCTGTCTGTTGCTTATACATGTAGCAGGAATACAGAAAAATTATGGAAAAAAATCTATATCAATAATTTTACATTTTACTTTTGAAAATTAATCTTAAATTAAAAAATAACCTTTTTATATCTTCGAATAGTGAAAGAAAATCTTAAATATTGACAAAAATAGTGATTTTCTTTTCTTTATTGGGATATATATATATATAATGGTGGGGTATGGGTCTTTTGTATGGGCATCTTTTACAATGGAAACAATTCAATTCAATTCAGTTTATTTATATAGCGCCAATTCACAACAGATGTCATCTCAAGGCACTTAACAAGAAGTCATTTCAATACATTTATACAAACATTCCAATCAGTTAAAAAGTTTCTTATTTAAGGAATCCCAGCAGATTGCCTCAGTCATTGGCGTGAGGTTGGGCGCCGTAACAGACAGAATGGTGTACTGCACTGCATCGTACCATACCTTACCTTGCCGTCCCGCATTTCAGCGTACCGTACCACACCGTACTGGTGAGTGTAAATAGGACATGAGGTGCTTCTTTGATAAAGGATCTCCTTGATCTCCCATACATTTCAGTTTAGGTGAACAGGCCATGTCTTGGTAGGTGTGGAGTGTGGAGTTGTGTTATACTCTTTGCAGTTTTGATGGATTGAACATCACTAATAAGATGTTCAAAGCTACAACCTTTCCCTGCTTTAAACCTCTCCACAACGTTGTTGGTTGCTCTGTATTTTAAAATGGAGAGGGGGGGTGTTATTCGAGTGAAGAGGAGAGCTAAAAGATTTGCATGCCATACTTTATACACGTATTATTTTCCATCCTTTTCACAATTGTGCACCACTTTAAGTTGGCCTGTCTGAAATATTCTATAAAATATATACTGAAGTGTGTTGCAGCAAAATGTTACTGTACTGTACATTTCCTTTAGGTAAAGCAATGCCAAAGAGCGATTTTCAATTGATCTCCTAATCTAATTTAGATTTACATTGAACTAATGTGGTTTTTGGCAAATCCCAACCTGACCCGTATAAATCACTGGTATCTTAACAGTCTTAGTTATGATGCAGAACAAATGCTCATCTGTTGCACAACCAATTGCCCATCAATTTACACCCTCCCCCCACAGTGCTAACAGACTTTCAACTGTCTGACTGACATAATTAGTCCTGTTCGGCAGATCGGTCCCTACAGAGAGAGATGAAACAATCCCCGAGACAAACATTAACCTGGGCCGTGACCCTGCAGCATGTCAAGAAGATGAACGTCTACAACAGGATGGGGAAAAAACACAGCATTCCATTTCCAGTAAACCGGGAAGGTGGGGGAGGGAAGGGGATTTTGGGAAGTTTGGTGACTCATCACTTTTTCTTTTCTGCCAACTCTCCCGCATACGGCATTGAAAGCCGGGGCTCGAATATCTCCATGGTTGATCTCAATGGCCCCTTTGACAAGGGTCGATCCCGGTTGACGGTTGTAGGCAGGGTCGCAGCTGTCCGCGGGGCTGTTACCCGACAGGCCGCCCTCGCCGCTGAGAGATGTCTTGCTTTAAAACCTGAGCAGATGACAAGAACTTAGGAAAAAAGAAAAGCATGCAACAACTTGAACCTCTGTTTGCTCACACCCTTGCTTCGCCACTCAGGTCTGTTCTTGCAGGTGTGACTGCGTTAAAACAGTTTTTCAGCAATCGGGTCGAATGGGAGAGGGTGCGGTGAGTCAGTGGATGTGTGTGAGGAGCTCAGCACTTGCCAGCTTCATCTTCCGCGACAACAACATGCTGACGAATGCTTGTAAAGTGATGACGGTGCTCCAATGTAAGAGCTTTTACAGCAGATTTGGGGTAGAACCCATAATGGAAAGTGCTTAAATTCTCTTTGAGAAAACCACATACTTTATGGATTGACTTTTTTTCTTCTATTTTTATCCCAGCTCTTTTGTGTGACCATACAGCACTCTGCTCCACTGACTGATTTGTGGTCAGGTACTTTCCCCAAAGGGCCCCCTGTACACCACACAATAACACTCTCAGACCTCCTATTAGGGGCCTCTGTGCTCCAGGGAGCAAGCTTTTCTCCTCCCCACTGCTTCATCTGTCCCTCTTAAACGCACACTCAGGATATTTATCACTCTTTAATGACAGACTCCACAAAGGCTGATGTCAACTACCACAGCATAACTAGGTCCAACAACAGGGCAGCCAGTCGACTCTCCTCTCAGCTAGACCGCAATGACCTCAACTGATTGGTTGGATATCGGTCTCACTAGGCTCTTTGTGCCGGCGTGGATATGTGGCACACGAGGCCTTAATGCTGCTGCCTCTGTCGCTGGTGACTAACAGTGAGTAATCAAAACAGTCGTAGAAACTAGCTGGTTTCACAGTGATGCTTGCTGCCATTAAAATGTCATTTAACACTTGATACGAGGCAGGGCCTGCGCTGCCGTCTTCAGCAGCTGTGGGATATAATCTGTTTATGTTGTGTCAGTACATGAACGTAATCAAAACACCGTAGACATGTGTCTTCTAGATGCCAGTTTGGACGTGACATAAAGGCCGCATTTGCTCCAAATCACCTGTCAGGTTCTGCTTTTCGTTCCATTGCGCCCGATAAATAAATAAATCAGTAAATCAGATGCTCTTGCTTAACAGTATATATTTTTACCCTGCCTGATCTTACGTAATAGATCATGCTGATTTGAAAGGGAGCGAGACCAGAGGTTTTTGGAATGGATTGAGGGGATACGGTTCCTGGGTTTTGCTCAGGACTCCAGCAGCAGCTTTTTCTATGACCTGCAGCTGCCTGAATGATTGAGTTTTTTTCCAGAGACGATCTTTTGACAATCTAACCAACTAAGCTAAAGCCATGTCCATACAAAGCCGGTACGTTCCCTATCCAATATTTTTTTTTCCTTCGTTCTAAAAAAAAATTCAGTAAACACGACGTCGTCTCAAGAAATATTTGCGTCCACACGAAACCACTGAAACCGACTGAAAACGACTGAAAACGGTGTAGTATATATGCCAGACCAGTATGGGGCACTGTAATTCTGCCACAGAGATACACTATACACGGAGAAGAAGACTTTGAGCATGCACATAAGCTTGCGCGCTGTATACAAACCAAGAATACATTTATAACAAAGCAATAGATTTTGCTGTAATAAAGCTAGTAGGCTTAGTAGCTTCTGCAGCACGTACAAAATCATGTAGTCCGCCATTATTGTTGCAGTTACGTGTGACGCAGCCGAAACGTGATGTGATGACATCATCGTTTCACAAAATACATGGATTGGCTGTACACACGAAACCGCAAGGGCGTCGTTTTCATATGTATCCACTTTAGGACCCTGTTTCAAAAAATAGCGCTTTCAGTCTCGGAAAACGCCGGATCCGTGTGGACGAAACGCTAATACGATAAAAAATGTATACGTATACAGTGAAACACGTCGCTGTTTGGACAGGCCCTAAAGCTGATCTAACGAATCTGGAAAACAAGCTAGCTTACAACATTTTTTTCATGCCTCCTAACAACATTCTAAAATAGTATAGCAATAAATACTTTGTGGAGATAAAAAAAAACACCGAAAAAAAAATTAAGTGGTTCTTTTTGCACCGTGTGCGACAGAACTACTCTCAAATCGGTGACACGGTGTACACGGTGACATCTGGGTTTCTTGCATGCACTTTGCATGCTCTTTTGAGTTTATTTTAGTGCTCATCTCTAATTCATCATCATTTCTGGGACCAAAATAAAACAATAATTTCTCTCTTTCTTGGATGACGTTGCAAGAAATTGTGACCCATCCACTCTTTATTACTGACTGTCCTGTTCGGTGTACTGAGGAGGACCCAAATGCCGAAAACCGAGTTAGATTAGTATTTTAATAACGGAAAAAAAATACGGAACTTACAAGGTCAGACTGAGTACATGGGGTAAAGCTGGACTCTGACAGCGGATAAAGACGGTGATTCAGCAGATAACAAAGGAAACCGGAGCTTAAATATAGGAGGAGGAGTGGAAGTGACAGCGAGAAACCGGGGGACTAATTAGTAGAAAGCCGATGTAGGTGTGAGAGAGAGAGAGAGAGAGAGAGAGAGAGAGAGAGAGAGAGAGAGAGAGAGAGAGAGAGAGAGAGAGAGAGAGAGAGAGAGAGAGAGAGAGAGAGAGAGAGAGAGAGAGAGAGAGAGAGAGAGAGAGAGAGAGAGAGAGAGAGAGAGAGAGAGAGAGAGAGAGAGAGAGAATCAGCAGGGGAGCAAAATGGTAGGGAGAGAACAGAGAAGATAAAAAGGCAGAAACAGCAGGAGAACTCACTTGAATGTAACTAAGGATGAAAGAGATCTGAGAATATAAGAATAAATAAGCCTAAGAGAAACTTAAAGTAAAAGCACTAATGTACAGGGAAGAGAGGAGAGAAACAGAACAGAAATAAACACTATAAAGAAATTCAAATTAGAAGACAATCCCAAAGAGAGAAATTAAGTTAAATAGAACTAAGAGAGAGAAAACGAATAAAAGATCAAGTCAACCCAAAAACAATGAAACAAAAGTATAAATATCTAACGGGAGACAGGAGGTGAAAATATGGAAGGAAGATAGAACCTAAAATCACTAAACTATAATCCTAAAGTAAAATAGCAGAAGGTAACACCGAGAAATAAACTAAAATGATAAGGTAAACTGAATAAAGAAATGAAATAACTGAAACTCAAAACACAAAAACCTAACGAACTTAACACTGACACACCGGCTTCGTTTACATGCAGTCAATAACCCGTTCAAAACCGGAATATTGGCAATAACACAGTTACGCATGGCCATGTAAACACCGGCAAAAACCCAAATATGCTCGTATTCGGGTTTTTAAAAGCCCAAATATTACCCCTGGGGTACCCCTTTTGTAACCCGAATATTTGGTCATGTAAACACGTAGTGGCATATCCCAATCAAAGGAATATTGATTTGTGTTCTGCGCATGTTCTGTTCGAAAAGAATCTTGGTCTTTTGAGTAGAGGAACTTCTTGTATGTGCATAGAAAAACAGGAAGAAGAATCGGAAATGACGCATACTGCGTCTTAAGGTTGTCCCTACGTCCTGACGCTAACCGTGCGTCGCCGTTTACATCGATGTATACAGGAATAACTCTCTCTGCTCACTAATGTAAACGGGTTATTCCGAATGTTTCAGAAACCCGAATAGTGACCTTAAAGCTACATTGTGTAAGAACTTCTCCCATCTGGCGGTGAAACAACCAACTGAACATTACGTTCTAGCCAAACCAAACACCCCCCCATCCCAAGCGCGTTTTAACTCCTACGGTGGCCGTTTCATTCCAAGGTTAACATGGCTTCCTGTACTACGACTTCGTCCAGGGTTCCTTCCAGCAATGAGGTTACTTTAAGAAAACTACATTGCATTTAGTTATATAGTCAGACGTCTGCCGGGTCCCGAGTAGACAATCTCCCTCTGGCATTCGTCACGGTGCAATTGAGTGTAGCCAAAGCGCGAAAGGCGGAGCTAGAATTTCCAGGAATGTCCCTCGTTGGCGAATGTATTTCAAAGATGGAGGCTCAACATGGACTCAGCCATTCGCGCGGCTCGTGCGTATTTATTCTGAATAGCAGATTCTACACTTACGAGAATACTTTCATTAGTAGGTGGAAGTAATTGCACATGAATGAACACATATTTTTGAAAGAACAAAGGGGTTTTTGCTAAGAATTAACTAAAAAAAATACACAATGTAGCTTTAACCCCACCATAACCCAAAACCGCGACTAGAATGGACTGCAGACATGTAGTCACACAGATATATAAGGCTTTGTGTCATCAGCATACACATACAGTCGTAGGAGATAAAGTTTATCTTAGGCTCCTTTATTCTTATTCTCTTAGATCTCTTTCACCCTTAGTTACCTTAAATTTGAAGTACTCAAATTGTGTTCCTGTAGGCTACTACACAGCTAATTTCCCCAATCAACCCACTTGTACACACACACATCAGTAGGTTTGCATCAGGTTGAAACCATAATTCCCTTCCATCCCCATTAACAAACAATCTTCCAGTAAATGCAAACAGCTTCAACAGCAAGTTCTCTGAATGTTTCCCTTCTGCACATAAACACACATATTTCACTAATACACTCATCAAAAGCCTCCTGTTTGAAATTCCCCGAGCAACCCTAACTGATATATGAAAAACAACATCTACTGCTCCTCCAGAACCTCGCCGGTTGTTTTTGATTTCAAACGGGTGCTTTGCGAGTTGACTCACTGGCTGGAGCCCGGCGGATTTCCGCTTCCGCTTTGGCCCGGTTCATATGAGGCACGGCGGAGAACCACGGAGACGGGAAAAAGGTTTAAATGATGGGAGGAAGAGATGTGGAGATCTGGAAGCCATTAAAAGGCTGGCAGCTGCAGCCTTGAGTGGCTGATTCAGAGGATTTGAGAAAAGAGGAAAAAGAGTAGGAGGGTTAGCCGCATGATTGCTGTTAAGATTTTACTTTCTGTGCATGTGAAGGTCATTAGACTCTTGTGATTTAACAGCAGGGAAGGAAAAGTGTGTAAAAAAAAAACTTTTACAAAAGACCTTCTTCCTCGCGACAACTTCCTGCGTTTCCTCCGGGGAGTTGTAATGTCTTATCTGCTTGTTCATCCATCTCCCCAATCAGCTATCTTATTTTATTGCTTCCTTCCTGTCTGGATGAGTTTGTGCAACCACACACCAACCCCCTTTTAAACACAAACCTTTGCACACATCTCCCCCCCCCCCCAAAAAAAGAGGACAGACATTACAACTCATTGTTTATAATAACCTACAAATATAACCTCCTGTAATAAATGCAACTGTGTGTTGAACTGGCTGTCACAAGCAGCTATTGGCAGCCCGTTCTTGTAACAGATTAGAAAAAAAATATTTTCACCTTTTGGAGCTCATCACTCACTGCCGAAACGGTCGTGATATGCTGAGATCTCCTTTAAGGGGCAATTTTGTATGGAGACAAAATGATTGAGAGGACCGGGCCAGCGTATTGTCCCTTTCCACTTCCCCCCCTCGCAGAAATATCCCAGAACTCGTCTGGTGGAAACGGGCCTAATAAGAGCCAGGATCCACAAATTGAGAAAACATGGAACTACACAGACGTAGCTTGCTCAACAAGATCACTCATAGAGTGAATCAGCAATTCATCAAGGAGGTCACAACATAACCAAAAACATCACCATAAGCATTTCAGGCATTTCTTACCTAAGTTAAGGTCAGTATTAAACAACAATTTAATTAAATGCTGTTTATTTATATATCGCCGATTCACAACAGATATCATCTCAAGGTACTTTACAACAAAAGTACTTTCAGTACAATCATCCAAACATTCCAATCACTTTAAAAGTTTTCTATTTAAGGAATCCCAGCAGATTGCATCGAGTGATTGACTTGCAGTTGCGCCCCGTTGATGCAGACTCCAACCACAGCAATCCCTCCTACTGAGCAAGCATGTAGCGACAGTGGAAAGGAAAAACTCCCCTTTAACAACTCCCAATAAGAAAGAGACTAGGCAAAAATTGCCGTCCGTGGGAGATTTCCATCACATTTCAACACATTAGAAAACAAAGCCAACTTATTTAGATAAACCAGTCAGATTCCAGTGATTTAAAAAAACCCAGTTAGGATTAATTGGAATCAGTGATTTAACCTAACATAGATTTGCAATCTGTCAACACATGCAGGTGTTATAATCACCATCGTTTTACTACAAATTTGGTCAAATCTCTCAAGCGTCCATGTGAGTCAAGTGATAAGTTATTGCTAGGAAAATATGGTGTATATTCCATAATAGACCCAAAGACATTCCACAGGAGTTATTCCGACTCTCCTATATCCTGTCCGCACAGGGGCCCCATGTTAAAGACAGGGACCAAACTCTGGGTTTTTACCCGTGACTCATCGAAGCGAATCACACAGCGGCACCTCACGACTCATCAGCGACTCAGACACTCAGAAGTGCATGTAGTGTGTGTAGCATTATATGAATCAAACATACAACGAACGTTGAGTTACTGTATAACAAATATTTGCATACTTCATTTCAGAATGAAATATAGACGTGTTTATTGATATGTTGATTTAATATTAAATATTTTTACTGAAATCTCTAAGGTTTCATTTCTGTTGGACTACACTGACTAGAAAAAAAATTCAGAAAGCTATAATTCATGTCCACTAACAGGTAATTCACACATACAGTAGAGTGAAAAGTGTTTTTTATGTTTGAGTAGTAACTTTCTCTTATGCACAGCTGCTATGTAATTCACATCTATCCTGAGACTACCGTATTATATACGTTTCGTAAACCACTTTTCAATTTGGGTTTTTCCCTTTGATTCTATCTAAATTTCATATATGCTCCGCTGCACCACCTTCTGCACTGCTGATTTTCATTTGCTTTCACTAGTTGTATTCCTGTCTCCCTTTGAGTTCTCTGGTGGTCTGACAATATCTCTGTGGTGGCCTGACAACTGTGTGGTCTGCTGGGTCAATTATGAACAACACAGACACTGACTTGGTCAACGAGCGCTGTGGAGAAAAGGGAGAGGAGCTTTCTTCTGGCATGAGTTACTATATGTTAGCCAAGAGACACTCAAACGCTTGTAAGGCCACACACAGATTGCAACTAAGAGCTATGATGGTAATATGTTTGCATTATGTTTGGATGATAAAGACAAATTTGTTACTTAAAGTATTCTACCACAACAACAGGTCATTTATCATTGTTCTACACAAAGGCACTTTTTTAGTAAATTAAAATATCCTCATTAAGTTATTTTATTTCAGTTAGATTTATTACACAGATTCATTAGGAAGAGCTAATATTTAAAAAATTTATTGGTTATCGCTGCTTGCTAAAGAAGTTGCTGCTGTATCCAAGCATACTAATGGAAAGTTTAGTGGAGAGAAAAAGTAGGTTAGGAA
This sequence comes from Valencia hispanica, assembly GCA_963556495.2. Lineage (NCBI taxonomy): Eukaryota > Metazoa > Chordata > Actinopteri > Cyprinodontiformes > Valenciidae > Valencia > Valencia hispanica. Next base: position 13,361,881 of record OY747718.1, read on the forward strand.
AAGATACCCAAGCAACACAACCACAGCCAGTAGAGTATTGTTAAGCACAGTCCATTTAAGAGTTTTGAGGAGATTCAAAAAGTGCGCCCTGTTGCTGCATTCAGTGCTGCAGAAGCCACCAAACTCATACTGAGTACATATTGAGAAAAATGACAGGAAATGTTATATTTCTCTCCTGAACCAGGAGCATCAGAAGTAACCTACCTGGGCTACAGACTGGGCTGTTGTTCAGGGGTCCAAGTTACCTAAATGAAAGCTAATTTTGCATTTGATCTGGAAGAGGTAGAGGCCAATACTTTCAGTCGGGATATTTTGCACCACTTCCACTTGTTTGTTGACTAAAGCATGGTTCACACGGGCAAGATTTTAAAATGGTCATACAATTTACAAACCTTGAGAGACCACACACATGGCGATTAAAAAAATCACGGACATAACAGTTTTGGTCCCACACTGTGCAGTGTGGGGCCACGCGGCAATGACAATACACTACACAGGAACAGATTTCACTCAGGATCATTCCCAGGTCAGACGGGAAATCTTGCAAATTCGCACAGGATGAAACGTGACTGTGGAGTAAATTAACATGGTGGACGAGGAGGAATCAAGACAAGACACTTCCGAGGCGTATCGCTGCCCATCATGTTGTGCCAAGACAATTCAACATGTTGAATCTGTCATAGTGCGGTGTGTCAGAGGACCTTAAGGCAGACGACTGAGCTTCGTGGAAAAACTTTTCCTGAAGAAGGAGGAAAAAACGTACAGTAATCCAACAAAACTAGGGATCCGGAACAATGTGGCAGCTTTGGAAGACTACTGAGAAAGTCGGAGAAATAACGAGCCAGTGGAGAACAATGCAAACCAGAGAGCCTAAATATATTGAGGAAGAACGGGAAGGGACAAAGAAACTAAAGGAGCTAATCAGAGGAAACCAAATGCAGGTGAGGAGTGAGAGAGCAGAAGGAGATAGAAGATGACTTGCAGCTAGGAAGGGAAGCAGATTGGCAGGAAGGAAATAAACAGAACAAAGAAGGAAAATAAAGGTCAAAGCATTAAACAGAAGACACTTTAATTACAGAATAATCCTAAATACATAAAGATAATGAAGTAGAAAACTAACAAGGAGGAATTAACTATACATGGTAAGATCTGAGTAAATAAATAAATAAGAAATAACACAGAAGCACTAGAGAAACTCAAAGTTGGGTACCCATGGGTATGACAGGAAGGGAGGCAAAATAAACAGAACAGAAGCAAGAGAGAAATAAATTGTAACAGTATAAACACTAAGCAGAAAGAAACTCAAATTACAAAACAATAATCCTAAATCCAAATAATGACAAAGCACAAAAGAACTAACACAGAGGAATGAAGTAAAATGATGAGGTCTAAAAGAAGAAATGATCAAAATCCAAAGGAAACTCAAAGTAGAAACACCTAAGGCTCATAACAGAATATCCCCGATTTATGATCCCGACGTCCTTCTGAGCAGACTAGAGTACGTTGAACACACCGCACACACCCGGGATATCTGTTAGGATCATCTTTAAAGCCATCCCGATAACTGGGGCTTCCTTATGATTGTCTGAAGGAAAGAATTGACTCTAAAATCGGCTTAAAAATCTTGCCCTGTGAACCAAGCCCGAGCTGTCCTCCAGACAGATGCGTTGCTGTAGAGACGTAAACAAAAGCACAACTTTTTATTCAGTCCTACATATATATATATATATATGTATATATGTATGTATATATATATATATGTATATATATATATATATATATATATATATATATATATATATATATATATATATATATATATATATATATATATATATATATATATATATATATACCCCTTTTGTTTCAGTGATCCCAGCTCCATGCTCTGAAAGCACACCTGGCCTGTAACCTCAGTGGATCGACTTGCAGGATGTGAAGGAGTGATATTTAACGTAAGGTTAGTGGTTGTGTGTTTATCCTAAATCAGAGGTCCCAGCACTGGTCCGTGGTTCATATGGTACCGGGCCGCAGGCTGCACAGAAAGCATCAATAACTGATAGTATTTCTGTTTTATTCATCATCCCAATTAAAATGGTGTTTCATTTTGAAAAAAGTCCGGATTCTTTCTGTTCCATAGCTCACTCTTGACGCATGTCAAGACGCTTGACTCTTTCATGTGATACATCACCTTTAAAAACAAACCCACAAGCTAACAAAATGATGAAAAACAGAGGTCTCTGAAAAGTGTCTTTGCGACAAAGAATAGGTCTGCTGAAGAGACAAAAGAAGAGCCTACAAGAAAAAGATAGCTAGATTTAGAAGAAACTACCAGGGGTCCTACTTAAAATATGGATTTATTGACAGGCCTGCTCTAAATAATACACGGCAACCTTGGCTTTCTAATGAGGCAATAAAATCTTTAAAACTGTCCAAGTCGGACCATCTCACTACAAAGAAACAGCCAAAGGGCTCTGACTGATTTAGTTTTGGGGTGAGTTGTGTTTTTCATCCTCTTAATATTTGTTTTTTAGGTAAATCTTATTTTAAAGAAACGTTGCCTTAGCGACCAGAAAGGGTTAGAGGGCAGAGAGAATGTTACTCATGTTATTTTGTTGGAGTCATGTTATGAAATGCTAATAATTGGGTTTACATTTATTATTATATTTAAAAATCACCCCCTTTTTATGCCAGTGTAGGTACCAGATCAGCTCTTGGGCCCTGCGCTTGCTGATAATGTCACACAATGGACCAACTTGGATCAACTACATTCCCACCATTTTAACCCTGCAAAGCACTATATAGTAACATTTAAAAGAAAAATTACTGTTAATAACAGTTTTAGTGGGGATCATTAAAAAAACGTCACACATCTTTTCAGGGAATGCTCTTTCACACATGGGCTTTGGAAAGAGTTTAGCAGGTTGTTATTAATCTTTTTTTGACGGATTTTCCCTTTCGATAGAAAATGTTTTATAATTTGTTTTTAGAATACCCCAAAAAGATTATAAATGTTTAACTATACATAAAATAAATATCAGAATATAAAAAAGGCTCTCAAAGCAATTCATACTGTATATGTTCATTTTTGCATGTACTGTTTCTATCTGTTGAATTCGTCTGTATGCTTGCTCTGTTCTTATGTTGCATACTTGCTATTTGTTTAATAAAGTTCATTATTTTTTATTTTTACTGCGCATCACGTCAACTTGCCAACGTCCAGCCAATCATGTTATGTAATGTCAGGGTCCATACAATCATGTAATACGAAGTCATATGCAGCGCCCCAAGCAGATCTGGTACCTACACCGCTTTTTATTTTGTTGCATTTATCTACCAGACCTTAAAGGCCGGTCCGTGAAAAATATTGTCTGATATCGAACCGCTCTCTGGCAAAAAAAACAAAACGTGGGGGACCACTGTCCAAAATAATGACCTTGAACTTTTTTCGTTTGTTTCCATTGCTGCCACGTGTTTGCTGTAAAAGTGGGACTGTAGCAAAGTCTATTGACTGGCCTTCCTTAGATGGAGAAGTTTTTATTAGCTGTCATCGTTAACCGAATTTGAATTAGGAATGAATTTGAATCTCTGTATTTAACTGGATTGAGATAGATTGAGTCAGTTTTATATTTCTATATAACTGGACATGAATTGGACCTTCTTTTCTTTTCAACGTCTTTAAATAGATATTTAAATCCACTGATTTGAGCTGAACTTAATTAAACATGATCGCTTTTGTGTTTAAATTTGTAATAATATGAAAAAAACTACTCATCTTAGCATAAAAAAAACATGTTTTTGATAAAACCCCTGTCTTCTAGAGCACAGGAAATATATCAGAGAAACACTTTTGTGTCAGTTGAATTTTGAGGAAAGGAGAACAGTTGAACACTGGAAACCAAAGGTGTGAGTCATAACTTTCACATCAGCACGAAAAGCAATTAGTCCGCTTAATCAAAGTTGCTTCCGAGTCACTTGTTCACTTATTAAACGTTTGAGAGTGAGGTCTAGATGCGCAAAACAGTGCCGCTCCTTGTTGTGGTCAGGTGTACTTTCTTCACTTAAACAGTTGAGTAAAGCTTTAAAAGATCTACGAGATATTGTAACGGGAGCCAGGAACAACACTGATTCACCTCTGTGGAAGGTTTTGTTACAGGAAATTAGATATGATAAAATATGACCTTTAATAAAGGAAGCCAGCAGGCTGCAGGTTGAAATCTTGGTTGGGGTATTTTTGTGTGCAAATTTTGGGTTTCTCCTGATACTCCGGTTTGTTCCAATGATCACAGAACATGCATGTTAGGTTTAACTGTTGACTCCAAGCAGCTCATATTCACAGTCTTTTGACAATGTAAATCCACAAAGTACAGTTCAACATATTTGTAAAACGTCAGGAAAAGTAAGGTATCTTTCTTACAAATGAACATCTGTGCAGATATACCCTGAGTTGAAATCTTGCAAAGCTCCCTTTCGCCGTAATTACAGCATCCAACACTGTGGGGGCGTGTCTCTACGAGCTCCGAATGTCTGGATCGAAACTTTTAGCCAATGTCTTCTTTGTGGGATAGACAAAGCTGGGCCAGGTTGGGTGGAGAATGTCTGTGAGCAGGAAATTTCAAGTCTTATCCAGGACTCTCATCTAGATTAAGGTCTGCGCTTTGACTAGACCATTCTAACACATGAAAGTGCTTTAATCTAGACCATTCCATTAAGCCTCTGGCTGTATTTTGAGAGTCATTCTGCTGGGAGGTGACCACCGTCCCAGTCTCAAGTTTTTTGGCAGCCTCTAAACGGTTTATGTACTGCAGCTTCCGTCTATGGGCCAAAACGTTCAGTTTTGTTTTCATCTATAAGCAGAGCAAGATTAAAAAAACACAGAAGATGGCTTTTGGCAAATTGCTAACAAGATATATTCGCTTTAAACAGTGGTCTCAGATTGGTGAAGAAGGTGTTCTAATACCTGTCCTCTCATCATATTATCCCACCCGAGCTTTGGATCCCTGCAGCTCCTCTAAAGTTACCACCGGCCTCACGGCTGCATTGCTTAACTTTCTCATTGATAATGGATCCACAAAACTCAGGATATTTTTTTCTTAACTTAATCCCACATTAGACAAGCTCAGGCAGCTGATTGCACTGGACTTCATTTAGGGGGTATCAGACTAAAGGTTGGGAGGGGCTAAAATATATGCATGCCACAATTTTCAGATGTTCATTTTTGAAAAGTTTGAAAACCTGCTGTTTCTAAATTGTCCCCTATTTTATGTTGATCAGTCTGATAAATCCCAGTAAAATACATTGCAGACGAAATGCCAAAAAGGGCAGAGTGTGAATATTTTTGCGAGGCACCGCAAGTATGTGTACGTGGATGTGTACATGGTGGTGTTTGATTGAGCTGTTGGCTAATACTGGATGATGCAACACTTACTCCTTTGTCTCTAACCTTCATATTTACTTCTCTGTACGGTTGCACAATGTCATAATAAGCAGCAATAGAAGAAAATCTGCATCTTACTGGTTGCTACAAGTCCGAAAGGCTGTGCAAGTTGATTTGCATTAACCTTTTCTTTGGCATAAACTGAAACCAAGCAGGTCTGTGCAACTGAAAAACAGAGATTTGTAGGCGGTGGGCCAAAATACAAAAAAAACAACAACACACAAAACATTCAAATCTACTCACGCTATGACTTTTCTGGTTTTTGTACAGAAAAAAGGGGGAAACTGGTTGTGCAGCAGTTTCTCCATACTCATCACTTCATGATGTGGCAAAAACAAAAGTCTAGATGTGTCAAATAAAAGGAGAAATGAAATCGGTCTCGCTGAAACGGCAAAGTCCTCAACAGAACAGCTTGTTCTTACATGGATTTGATTTTATGATTGTAATTTTCATGTTTATCTAGACCCGGTTTCTCTGTGCAGCGCTTCTCTGAAGATTTAGGCAAATGCTTGACTGAATTCATTTTTAAATAAAATCCCCTAGACAACAGTGGTTAGTGAAAGCATAAAAAGTTCCTCCCAGTCGTCACACAAAACTAATAATAACCCCTAAACTGTTTCAGATCTTGTCTTGTTAGACCCCCGAACTTCAATGAATTTTATTAGGGTTTTATGTGAGAGACCAACAAAAATTGTGCATAATTATGAAAAAGAAAATGTGTTAACCTGCTAGTACTGACCTACCAACTGATACCAAGCATTCCTCAGAAAAGCAGTCAACAGGCCCATTGTAACTCTGGGGGAGCTGCAGTGATCCACAGCTCAGGACTGGTTCTCACAGCAAGATATTAATGCCAATTTCTGACTCGATTTTACCCTTCCGACAATCCTAATAACCCCGATTATCGTGATGGCTCTAAAGATAATCATATCAGTTAATTCTGCGGTGTGTGGTGTGTTCACAGTGCTCTGATCACAAATGGGCGATATTCAACATGTTGGGTTGTCTTGGACTGATATCACAGCCGGCTGAATGTGACGTGTAGCCAATAGAAGCGTCTAGCTTGCCAAACCAAGAAGAAGAGAGAGAGGCGAAGCAAGCACGCTGATCAAGTCATGCTTGATGTCGTGAGGTATTGCGAGATTTCCCGTCTGACCTGTGAATGTTTGTGAGTGAAATTTGTACGTGTCTGGCATATGGTCATTGCCGTGGGACAGCATGCCACGCACTGTAGAATCAAAACGGTTAGATTTGTGATTTTTCCACCGCCGTGTGCGGTCTCTCAGGTTTCTGAAGATCTTACGACAATATCACAATCCTGCTGTGTGAACCAGACCTTAGGTGGGAGGTTCTGTCAAAATGACAGTTGTCAAAAGTTATGGGGTGAGGACGCTGTCAGAATTTAAACATATTCACAGGTTAAAACGTGTGCTTATTGGTCAATAGTTGTGCAAAACCTAAAATTGGTAAACTACTGAATAACCCAAATCACACATAAAACAGGAAGCATATATTTTCCCTGTGAGAATGTTGTTTAAAAAGTTACGTCTGAAATAAATCGCAAATACAAATTCCATTACAGTTGTGGTTTCCTCAATAAGAACACGAGGAGCAACGTGTTCGAGAATACACATTTCTTCTTTGAGAATACAAATTTACAACCGGGATTCATGGTCAGGTGACCAAGGATTCATTAATTAAGCTTAGATACGTTGATGAACACAGTACCGGCCCACACTCCAGGTGGCAGTAGTGCCCCTCAAACTGTTTGCCAACCGTCAGTAAAAGGCACGAAGAAGAAGTTGGAGTTTGCAACTTCATAGCGCCAAAATGACAAGGGCCAAGAAGCAGTGGAACAAAATCAGTTAATGTTCAACAGTTCATTTATGAATTGTTTTTTTATTCAAGACAGTTCTTCTTCAGGCCTTTTATTGACGACAACTCTTAGTCAAGAAGCCCTCAAACAAGGTGAAAACCATTGTTGAGAGAAAGCCATAAAGAGTCCAATTTCCAGTTTGCTGAAAGTCAGAGGAGACAGCAAATGTGTGAAAGAAGGTGAGAGAAAATGCTGCACATCACTTAATAATGCTATCATACAGTCGGACATGGTGGTGGCAGCATCATGGTTTGGCAATGCTGTCCTTAAACAAGGACAGCAAAGCTGTTTCATAGTGGATAGGAAGATGGATGGAGCTAAATACAGGGCCATTCTGGAACCAAAGACTGCAGAAGACCTGAGAATGGGGTGAAGATTCATCTTCTAGAAGTATATCAAGCAATGTTTTGTTCTGAAAAAATAAGAAAATGATCTTGAACCTAAAAGACTGCATAACAAGTATTGAAAAGATCATAAACAGAGAAAGCAATAAGTGCCAGGAAGCCCATTACTTGAAACAAAACTGAAAAAGTGGCAAACAGAAAGCTACTCATGCATAACACAGTCCCTAATGTCAGTGCAGCTATTTTAATGTCAATTTGTGATTCACGATCGGGAAAGAAGTTCAAGCTTTGTCTATCTAATTGAGCCTGACTGGCTGAAACTCAAAGATTTCCTGCCTGATGGGTGAGTGGGCAGCTGCACAAATATAACCGCTGACATTTGGATGCTGTTTATATCTGCTGAGAGTCACAAAAGTCATTCTTGTTTACATCCATGCTTAGAGAGTATTCCGGATTCATTAAAGCCCTCCTGGAAATAACTGCTTGGCACTGACGTTCGAAAGGAAAGTTTTTTTCAAAATTTCAGTGAGTTTTTTCGTGAGATATCCAGCCAAGGATTGAGATAGAAGGTAAAATATGTCACCAGGGCCGGCGATTCGTGTGACATTCGTCTCTCTTCCCGGGTGAACTTCTCTTAATACTGACGGAGCCTAAAACAGAGAGACATTACTTCCCTTTGGGCTTATTATTAGCAGACTTGGTCATGGATGTTACCAAAAATAAATTGTGCTGTGGTCAGATCCACTCATGACCTTTGTTTGTTGGGAAGTTGAGAGGTTCTGTGTTTGTGGAAAATATTCTGAGATAAGGCTGCAGTTTCCTTATCATTCCATACCATCGACTTCCAAAGAAATGATGACCCATTATCACCATTTGAATATAAATTTTGACAATATCTCTGATTTCACTTAAAGAAACAAGTAGAGTATTGCTGGATAATCCACATTAACATGAATGATCAATATTGGTATCTTTACAAAGGGTTCAAAGGAAAATTCCAGTGGATTAAAGAACTGACCCTCAATCCTGCCTTATTTAAAAGGAAAAAAACCACTAATGGACACCTCATGACATTTCACGGCGCTCTGTTGTTTTCTTATGTCACGTCTTTGATCATCTGATGGAGAAACATATACTATTTTAAACTGTTACTCTTATTGCTCCCTTCCCCTGATAAGTCACACAGACCAGAGCACTGCTGAGATCACAGCTTACATCGGTTGCGGTTAGCGAAATGATTGAGCAACGTTGCTCATTGACGCATGCAGCTGCAAATCTAATGAGTCGGCTTGTGAAAACTCCTGGCGTTAGTGACAAGCCGGGCAACTCCTTATAAAAGAAAATGGGATGAATGCAGTGAGCTGGACTTAGAGAGAGCTAAGGGAAGTATTCTTCAAAGTCTTGCAATTTACACAATGGGTTGGTTATTGAAAAAAAACTCAACTCCTTACAGATTTATTTTGTTCTTGCTCCTTTGCCCTAAATGAATCAGGTCTTCAAAGATTTTCTATTGATCATTTCTTTTCTAAAATAAAAAGGTAATCTCTCACCTCATTGAGTTCAGTTTCATGACCCACACCAAGGCCTGGTTACTACCAGACCTGTACAATCAATAAATCACCTAAATAGAACCTGTCTGACAATATGAAGTATGTTAAAAGATCTTGAAAAGTAACACCTCGTGGCCTGGTCTAAAGAAACTAAAGAGCAGCTCTGTTTTCAGTATAATCATCCCGGCTCTGCAACAGCATAAACTTTCTCAGCTGAATGTGCCCACCCGATCTTAAACCTCCCTTTCTGACAGGAAGCAGCACTTGAGGCTGGGAAAAGTCACATCAGAGTCTCTGACTATTAGCACGGGAACCCCTCAAGGGTCCTGAAGTTTGTAGACGACACCACCCTCATTGGACTCATCTCTCAGGAGGATGAGTCCATCTATCGGTGGGAGGTTTACCATTCTGTGACTTTGTTTGTGAACAACAACTTAAGTGTTCAACGCTGATAAGACAGTGGAGATGGTTATATATCCGCTTCCTGGTAACCATCACCACCCTGGACCTCAATTCTCTCGCCAGAAAAACTCAGCAAAGGATGCAAACTCACCTCTTCCATCACATTTTGGTACGCTGCTACCACTGCTAGGGTCAAGAGCAGACGTCAACATCATCATCATCCGCTCTGCCAAAAAGGAGACTGGCTGCAATCTGCTCTCCTTGTAGGACCTGCGCGTATCTCGGATACAGAGATGGCCAGAAAAGATTGCCACTAAACCCAAGACCAGAACCTCTTGCCACAAGAACAGCATCTTCTCTTCAATTGGCCTCACCAATAAGGCATAGTCCCCGTGTGTCCTTCCTCCCACTCCCTCTCTCAATTCAATTCAATTCAATTCAGTTTATTTATATAGCACCAATTCACAACAGATGTCATCTCAAGGCACTTAACAAGAAGTCATTTCAATACAATTATACAAACATTCCAATCAGTTAAAAAGTTTCCTATTTAAGGAATCCCAGCAGATTGCGTCAGTCATTGGCGTGAGGTTGGGCAGATTTCCAACCACAGCAATCCTTCAGCAATCCCTCATACTGAGCAAGCATGTAGCGACAGTGGAGAGGAAAAACTCCCCTTTAACAGGAAGAAACCTCCAACAGAACCAGGCTCAGTAGGAGCGGCCATCTGCCACGACCGTCTGGGGGTTTGAGAAGACAGAGCAGAACACAGAAGGAACAGAAGATCCGATATAAGAGAACTTTCTATGTTACAGAAAGTAAAAAGTTGATAACAGGACACAGTGGATGTTCAGTTACTGAGAGGATCATCCCAGTCGATGACCCCCGTCCAACAGGGCATTGCAGCCAAGCAGGATACCAGACCAGGTGTATCTTCGATGGGGAGAAAAACACTGAGAGAAAACAAAGTTAACAGTCGAAATAACAGAATGTACTGTAATACAACTGGAGAGTCGTAGGAGAAAAGGAAGTAGCAGAGTGAAGAAAATTGGTAAGTCTGTCCTCCAGCAGTCTAAGCCTATAGCAGCATAACTACAGAGATAGCTCAGGATGACCTAAGCCACTCTAACTATAAGCTTTATCAAAAAGGAAAGTTTTAAGCCTGGCCTTAAAAGTAAACAGAGTGTCTGCCTCACGGACTGAAGCTGGGAGCTGGTTCCACAGGAGAGGAGCCTGATAACTAAAAGATCTGCCTCCCATTCTACTTTTAGAGATCCTAGGAACTACAAGTAAACCTGCAGTCTGAGAGCGAAGTGCTCTTTTAGGAACATATGGAACAATTAGATCTCTGATGTATGATGGAGCTTGATTATTAAGGGCTTTGTATGTAAGAAGAAGGATCTTAAATTCTATTCTGGATTTAACAGGGAGCCAATGAAGGGAAGCTAAAACAGGAGAAATGTGATCTCTCTTTTTAATATTCATCAGAACTCTTGCTGCCGCATTTTGGATCAACTGAAGGCTTTTAATGGCATTTTGTGGACTTCCTGATAGTAAAGAATTACAGTAGTCCAGCCTTGAGGTAACAAATGCATGGACTAGTTTCTCAGCATCACTCCTGGACAGGATGTTTCTAATTTTAGCAATATTCCGGAGGTGAAAGAAAGAAATCCTAGAAACCTGTTTAATATGGGATTTAAATGTCAAGTCTTGGTCAAAAATAACGCCGAGGTTCTTTACGTTATTACTGGGGGACAATTTAATGCCATCCAGATGAAGTGATTGACTAATCAGTTTCTGTTTAAGAACTTCTGGTCCAAAGACAGCAACTTCTGTCTTGTCAGAATTTAAAAGCTCTCCACTCAGAGACTCCAGTAACTTTTAAGCAATGTAAAATTTTTAAGCAGTAGTAAATTATTTCGTTACGCATTGAAAGGTTATTTACACTCAATACCTATTTTGTCTGCTCTTTTTAAATGTCTGCACCAGACGCCGAAACAAATTCCTGCATGTGAAAACTTTTATGGCAATAAATCTTTCCTTATTCTGAACAGAAGCGAAGCAAAGTCACAGTAATATGTAATAAGGGGTATTAGGGAAAGGGTTATAAGAAACAATTTCTAAGACTTTGGTTATCCAGAGAACCACAGTGAGAGCCTTCATCCACAAAGAAAGAAAACATGGAACAGCACTGAACTTTCCTGGGAGTGGTGGGTCTACCAAAATCACTCCAGAAACACCAAGGACAACATCTCATTCACTTTAGGCCTTACTTGCCACAGTTAAGGTCGGTGTTCATGATTCAACAATAACTGGGCAAACTGTCGCACCTCTGTAAACCCTGCTTTCCACCAGATGCGTAAGTGGAAGGGTGGAAGGCGTAATACTGTAGCAATCTCAGCAGCGCGTCCCTTCTACTGGGAGTGTTTCTGTCGAGCATCGCCTAAAAAGGCGTTACACCATATGAGAATTGCACTTGCATAACTGAATGGATAGTATGCAGAAATTTTCTTTTAATTCTATGCTGATAAGTATCACGATCCGCTCCCAAAACTGCAGAAATCTCTGTCCATGCCTTCTCTTTTTTCCCGTTGTCCTTGAAAAAAGGATCACTGGTATCATATGAAATTGTGTGATTCTCCAAAACTTCTCATCGTCCAGGATAAAAGCCAACAAATTAGACCTACAGACCGACATATGCGTGCCTTTTATTTTGAAATTTGCCCGATGCTTTACACTCCTCCTGTGTTTGATTTCCTGTCTGGCCTAATCTAAAATGCTGAGCTTGACAGGTTCTGGAAACGTAGCGCATAAAAAAAATAGACCCGGCACGTATATTTTAGCAGAGGGTCACGACTCTTCACTCCTGCGTGGCTGGTGGAAACAAACCCATTGACTAAATTGGCGGCAATTAGTTGCGTGTTACACATCCCATACATTACGCACCGCTTAGCTGGGTAAGAGTTAAAACCAATAAAGGCTCACAATTGCTGAAAAATAATTTGGATGATGATTTTTGTGAAAATATTCTGTGGTCTAATAAAGAAGAAAAGTGGAACCTTTTAGAAGGTGTCAATTTGTTGTAAAAACAAGCAATAATAAATGAATGAAACAAAATTTACATTTTGGAGTGACCTAATCAAAGTCTGGACTTAAATTAATTTGAAATGAGCAAAAACATTTACCTTTAAAGATGTTCTAATCTAGCTGAATTAAAAAAAAGATGTGTTGCATTTTGGATTGTTTGAATGTCAGCACTTTCATAGCGTCTTCCTAGCTTGTTGTGGAGTTCTTACAAAATGAGAAGTAGTGTACTCAGACTCTTCCTTTCATCTGCATCTGTAACCTCAGACATTCTGGCTTAAGCTAAATGGTTAAGGTATTCAAATCATCTGGTGTCTTTATTTATGTGAGGTAAACTTCAAAAGAATTCCTTCCAGAGAATGGATAAGCGGATGAGGAAAAAAGGGAAATGTGCCAAAGGAGAGGGAACATCAGCTGATTGATTTGTGTCAGGGTGTGAGCCAAACCAGGGCAACCTAGAGGGCGGTTTTAGAGGAACTTTGCCAGTAGGAAAAAAACTGATTCACTCTGACACAGAAAGGAGAGGAGAAACAGCTCGCCCAAAGGCTGTAATGTAGAGCCATTTTTATCTCATGACTGTTTACTTTGCACTGTTGCAAACAGTCTTCTAAGGTTTACCCTCCAAACACTGAAGTCTGCTCTCAGTTGGCATTGGCAGATAGTAATTTTGGACACAGACTTTGGCTGTTATCTCTTTCTCTCTGTAGTGCTGCTAGTAGTTTGACAACTTTGATAATATATTACAGTTAAAGCCATCATTATTGGGTTTCTACCTCCTAGACTTAACAGTTGCATCAAGTACTGTATTTGCTATTACTGGCCATCGGTCGTTTTATGGTCCTACTATTCTCTACAGAGTTGTTGTTCTTCATTTTAGTCCAGACTTTGACTAAACCACCCCAAAACCTTCAGTTTGTTTGTTTTGAGCAATACAGAAGTGGCTGTGCTTTGGATCATTGACAAAACTCAAGTGGACTGGAGCGTATGCTAAAAGACTGATGGCCTGACATTGACCTTCAAGATTTTCTGGCAGACAACTATATTCATAGTTCCATCAGTTAAAGAAATGCTGAAGCAGCAAAGCAGCGGCAGACCATCGCCCTACCATCACAGTGTTTAACTGTGGGCATAATCCATCCATCCATCCATCCATTTTCTTCCGCTTATCCGGGGTCGGGTCGCGGGGGCAGCAGCCTAAGCAAAGAGACCCAGACATCCCTCTCCCCAGCCACTTGTTCCAGCTCCTCGGGAGGAATCCCAAGGCGCTCCCAGGCCAGCCGAGAAACATAGTCCCTCCAGCGTGTCCTGGGCCTTCCCCTGGGCCTCCTCCCGGTGGGACGTGCCTGAAACACCTCACCAGGGAGGCATAATGTTTTTTCTTTTTTTTAAATTCATGCTCTTTTTTTGTTTGTTTGTATGAGGTGGACCTTTGTGTTCTTTTTGGTCACTACAACTCCTAATTGAGGCGATGGGGCATATAGTGCTTTAGATTTTGCTCTGGGTTATTTCCTAACCTCCTGGATAAGTAGTTGATGTGGCTTTTGGTGTAATTTTGGTAGGCTGGCAACTCCACCATTGTTCTATGTTTTCTCTGTGTGTGGGTAATGGTTCTCATTGTAGTTCTCTGGGGTCCCAAAGCCTTTAAAATGGTTTTTGTGGCTCTTTTCCAGATTGATAGATGTCAATCATTTTGTTAATCATTTGTACTTTGATTTCTTTAGATTGGGACATGAGGCGTTTCAGCCAATCTTATGTTTTCAGTCAGGTTTGTTTAATTGGTTTCTTCATTCAACAAGTCAGCCTAAATTCAGGCCTGGGTATGGTTTTGACTAGGGATAGACTGATATCTCGGCCGGCCGATATATCGGGTCGACATTGATCATTTTTGTATATATTGGCACTGGCCGATATACCTCTTTAATAATTGCTGTCTGATGGCTCAACAAAAGTCAAATCAAGCATTTCTTTTCATTTAGCTTTTTTGTATATTTAATACTTGGTCAGTTTATGGATTTGTTTGAATAACTTTGGTTAAATGTTTGACTTTAATACTCTGCAGTGCACAAAGTTAAGATTTAAAGAGCAACTCACCCCCCTACCAGAGTCTAACTCCGTCTACATTTCCTTTTTTTTAAATGCGCCAAAGGGAGGTGTTGCCAATTACCAGCAAATGCTGGTACGCCGGGTGAGAGGGCTGGGCGTGGTCTGCACTGTGATTGACATGTTGACAGCAGCACTGCTGCAGTGACACAGACACAGGCAGCGAAAAAGACGGAGAGCAACCTGAGCCCCTTTGTCTCAAAGCGATGTTTTGAGGTGAACGATTTCTCTCCACCTCCTTCACGAGAGGAAAGAGAGGAAAGGAAGGGAGGTTCTGTGGAGGAGGAGACTTGGCTTGTTTTATACTCCACAGCGGCAGGGTGGCTGACGTCAGCCCTCACTCCAGAGCGAATAGCAATGCCCGATTCAAATTCAAGCGCAGTAAAGAGTTTTAACCTGACTGTTTTAGGCACAAAAAATAACATTTTTACTAATATGCACAAAATTGCCAAAGTTATAGCCAGACATGTAGACAGCACTTTTACACACTCATTTATACGGTTTATCAGCAAATAAAACGTTGATTTGGGGGGGAGTTGCTCTTGAAGAGTTGGTTGAGTTCAGTGTTCAAAAACTGATTAGGTTCAGAAATGTTGTGCATCCACTGTTGTTATTAGTGTGACATTTTAGCAGCAAATAACGTTTAGATAACGGCCATGAAAATTGGCCCCAAAAAATCGGCAGCACATATCCGCATCGGCAATAGATTAACACATATTGATCGATCTCTATTTTTGACCATTGAAGGAGGGCAATTTTCTTTTCTACCAGGGTTTGAATAGCTATTTTACCTTAAAAAATTAGGTCTTCATTTGAAAAACATGTAAGTATAAAATAATTTTTCATAGCTCTGTAAATTTTCTTTACCTTTGAAAACACTTTGTAAACCAGGCACACTTTCATTTTCCACTTTGTTGTTTGTGACGTTTGTGGTTTTAATGTGACAAAATGTAATGATACTTGTTGTTGTGATAAATGTGCGCTTTGAGATGATTTCACATAATGAATTGAGATAAATAATTCTCATATGCAGTTGGTTTTTTTTCCAGCAACAGACAAATAGAAATAAATTTTGGTCCTCAGCATTAACTCCAGAGATTATGTTGTGTGATTTTTTGCCAATGCCATGTTTTGCCAAGAAAATATGTTGATCTGTGAGATGACTCAGGATATTTGATTCATTCTTAAGCAGAACTCTGAACTCAGAGAATTGTCTCTGCTGAGGGCGCAGTAAAAGTGTGTTGCACTCGGCATCTTGCCTCCGGGAACTGCTCCTTTCTGGGATTTTCCTGTTAATCTGTTGTGAAAGCTTCAGAGAGTCTGATGAGACAATGGAGAGCAAAACAAAAAAAGAGAAAATGATGAACTGCCTTTTGAGGGGAAAACATGGAGAAAGACAAAGACAGGAAAAGGCAATTTAAAAAGTTTAAAATTTGGGAGCTTTGTCCCCAATTTGTTGGAACGAAAATAGAGACTGTCATTTTGCATAAATAATCCTGGCCTTAGCTCTTTCTACTGTACATGGTTTTGTATGTTATCCTTGTCCTTGCATGGTTTCTATTCTACTTTGTCCTACAGTCCAAAAACCAATGATTGTGCAGGTTGTCCCACTTAAAAAAGGTGAAAGGTCTATGATTTTCATCATAGGTACACTTCAACTGTGAGAGACAGAATGTTAACAAATGCAGGAAATCCTATTTGTGATTTTTAAAGAATTTTTTTTTTTAATTCGGGCAGAAAATAAATATTTAGGACCTACAAACAAGCAAGAATTCAGGCCCTCAAACACCTGTTCCTTCTTTAAGAAGTTATTCTATCCTCCACCTGTATTTAGGCCACCTGTTTGAACTTGTTATCTGTATAAAAGACACCTGTCCACACCTTCAAACAGTCAGACTCCATCCTCCACCATGGCCAAGAACAGAGAGCTGTCAAAGGACACCAGAGACAAGATTGAAGACCTGTACAAGATTGAAATGAACCAATCTATAATAGACAAGCAGCCTGGTGAGAAGAGATCAACACTTGGAGCAATTATTTGAAAATAGAATAAATGCAAGATCACTGACAACCTCCCTTGTCTGGGGCTCCATGCAAGATCTCACCTATTGGGGTATACATGATCTTGAGAACAGTAAGGATCAAGCTCAGAACTACAATGGGGGAACTGGTGATTGACCTGAAGAGAGCTTGGACCACAGTAACAAAGGGTACATGACGTCATCGTGGATTAAAATCCTGCTGCGCTCAAAAGGTCTACTTTTGTATGACAGCACATGTCCAGGCCCATCTAAAATTTGCCATCTGAATGATCCAGAGGAGGATTGGTAGAATGTCATGTGGTCAGATGAGACCAAAATAGAACTCTTTGGTATAAACACCACTTGCCAAGTTTGGAGTGGGAAGAATGCTGAGTTGCATCCCAAAAAAAACATACCTACTGTGAAGCTTGGGGGTGGAAACATTATGCTTGGGGGCTTCTTTTCTTGAAAAGGGAAATGACGACTAATCAATATGAAGGAAAGGATGAATGGGGCCATGTATCATGAGATTTTGGGCAAAAGCCTCCCTCCATCAACGAGAGCATTGAAGATGAAACATGGCTGGATCTTCCAGCATGACAATGATTCCAAACACACCACCCGGGCAACAAAAGAGCGGCTGTGTGAAAAGCGTTTCAAGGTTCTGGAGTGGCCTAGCCAGTCTCCAGACATCAATCCCACAGAGAATCGGTGGAGGATGTTGAATGTCTGTGTTGCCTGGCGACAGGCTCAAAACATCACAGCTCTAGAGAAGATCCGCATGGCCAAAATACCAGCAATAGTGTGTGCAAACCTGGTGAAGACCTACATGAAAGGTTTGATCTCTGTCATTGCTAACCAAGGTAACATGACAAAGTATTAAGGTTGACTTTTGTTATTGACCAAATACTTTATACTTTCTGCACCTTTATACAAAGTATTATTTAAAACTCAGACAATATGATTTCCTGGATTTTTGTTTTTACATTTTGTCTCACAGTTGAAGTATACCTATGATGAAAATTACAGACATCTCTCATCTTTTTAAGTGGGAAAACTTGCACAGTCGGTGGCTGCTAAATACTTTTTTAGCTCCACTGTATATATAAAGCTAAAGGAAAACGATAAAACAAAAACAATGAAAAAGTGTAATTGATTTCTGTACAGCCTTTGGGTGCAGATACACCTGTAGCTTTATTAATTTGGCAAATCTTGAAATCAAGATGTTTACAAATTCTCCTTTTCAGTCTAGCTCAGGCTTAGTCAGAATCAATAAAGAGCATTTGTGACCAGTAATCTTGAAGTCTTTTCCTCAAATTCTCAATTGGATTTAGGTCTGGACTTTGACTGGGAAACATTTGGCTGTATGTTCAGGGTTTCATTTCCCAGGTTTTCCTCCACTATTGGCCTGCATTTAGCTCCATCCCATGAACTCTGACCAACTTCCCTGTCTCTTCTGAAGAACAGCCTTGCAGCCTCCTAACTGCATGATGACGATGCCACCACCATGTTTCACTATAGAGACGGTTACATTGTTAGTTGTTTTTTTTAAAGTTTGTATGTTTTCACATTATTATTTCTTATTTCCTTACATTGCTTGTGGCAAGTTCTTATGTGTTTCTATCAGCTATGCCTTCCTTTGTGTCACTCCACCAGAAAGGCCTAGATTTGTGGACTGCACTATTAATAATTACCCTATCAACAGATTCTCCCTCTTGAGCTGAGGTCCTCTGCTGTAGATCTACATGGGTCCCTTGGTTTGCTCCTTAGATTAATGCTTTTTCCCCCCCAGCCTGTAAGCTTTGGTGGAAATTTATTTAGGTAAATATTGGTAAGTTTGCAGTTGTGTTTCCTTTATCAAATGATGGATTGAACAGTGCTCTCTGTGTGTTTTGATATCTTACATTGTTTTCTAACCTAACCCTGGCTTAAACATTCTAGTAGTGGATTCATGGTAGTGGATTTTATTTTAAGGTATTATGTGCTACTTTGTGTTGCCACATCACAAAACTCAGATTAAAATATATTGTTTGTAGTTTTAATGCAACAAAATGTGATTACATTTATGGGGTGTGAAGACTTTTGCTTGGCTCTGCCTGTGGGACTGGATTTGAGTGCTAACCAAAGCCTGAAATGCTTTAAAAGTGCATGCCATTTGATGGATTCCTGTTTGTTTTCCGGGCACAAGATCAAAGGCAGGTGGACAAAAAATTTGTTCTGAGGGCTTTTGCATTGTGTGTGTCATCGCCGAGCAAAGACCCAGAGGAGAGAACAAGTTCTTTAAAGCCGATCCAAAAAACCAGACTTTCCACTCCGTAACACCATTTCACAGGTAAAAGCCGTGGCAGCTCCTCTTAAAACTAATTACTCCTTGAACCTACCCCAGTATCCATGAATGTTAGTGTAACCATTCCAAGTTCATGCTGTTAATTCATATGGGTAAGTGATCCAAATTCTCATTCTGGAGGAAATGAGAGGCCCGGCGGAGGCGAAGCTATTCTCAGTGACAGAATCGGATTATGTGACAATCCATATGCACTCATTTTATGCCAAGGGACAAGACAGACGTGGAGAAGAGATGGCAGAGTGGATACAGAGGGATGCGAGATGAGAGGTAGGCGTGGGGGCGTGCGACGAGAGGAGGGGGCGGCGGGAGAGAGAAATAGCAGGGTTGCCAGGACTCCAAAGCTTGTCTGTCATTCTGTGCGTCAGTCAGCCTATTCCCAGGCTTAGACGCAGGTAGCCTACAGTATTTGCGCAAATTGGAATACATATATATATATACACACATACACACATCTCCTTCAGCCAATAGAACTGGAAATAACCCTCTTTATCCTCTGTCACAGTCTAATTAGATTCCACCACCACGGCGTTGCTTTTCCTCTTTTCTTACCTCGCTCACACTTTGCTGCTGTGTAGCACTGCAGACCTTCTGGCTGTTTCCCTGGCAACAGCTGCTTCCTGTTTGTCTGTCTTTGTTGCCATGGAGGAAGGACATATGGGGTGATGTCGGTGAGAGCGGGCAGTTCGCTAACGACAATAAAAGTGACACCTGAAGTGGACACGAGGCTCTCGCTGTAAACGTTTCATAGAACAGTAGCGGCACACAAAGCCCTTCGTTCTATAGACATTATTTCATCCTTCCTTTTAAAGAGGAATTGGAGGCTTTCATACACAGCCATTTATTTAGTGCTTTTTGTTTACCAAGGTAACATAACTCTTCTAATACTGGAACGCAGTTATTTTTATTTCGATTGTGTGCTTTATGCCTTCTTTGAAAGCCAAAGTAAAAATTCATGAAGCCCTGGCCCACTTATGTCCCTGCTAAGCTTTTCTGTTTTCACACACTACACACCGTGTACAGAGAACAAGGTCATCCACTCTTGGTAAATAATGTGAAAGTAGAGCTCTAAATTGGTCACGTTTTTTTAGTAAGCTCTGTGAGTTTGCTTCAGTGTTCAACTCAAGGTTTTAATGTCATGTATGGTAGAGAGAACTTTCTCACATTTTGTTGTGGTACAATTACAATCTTCAGTGCATTTCATTCTGATTTGATAAATCATCACAAGATAACAGATTATTTTTAAACTGGACATATTATGCCTCTTTTTAAAGTTATTACAGGTCTATGGCCTGTACAAAACACGTTACTGAAGTTCTTTGCACAAAATCACTCTCACATGAAGACTCACCAGCTCTATTCTTGACAATTTCAGTCCCTTTCAGAAATAGCTGTTCAGAGGGCGCTGTCGTTTTTATGCAAATTTGCGGTTGTAGACCACGCCCACTCATCTTGTTACTAGGCTGCGGGTTTGCCACACTTTTGAGAATGGCACGGAATTGGAATTGGTGGTCGGGGTTTGACAGATGAGGGGCGGTTATATGCCAATTCCGCTTATTGTGACGTCACAATAAGGCACTTTTCCAAATGGCTTGGAGAAGCACAAGATTTCTGACAGCAAAAATTTGCACAAAAAAAAAAAAAAAAACTAGCAAGAAAAAGGGATGGATGGTATTTATTCAAGTTTGGAGTGTTTGGAGTGCAGCAGAGAACCAAATGGCAACACAACAGGATGAAAAAACAGACATTTGCCTAATATGTCCCCTTTAAAACTGTTGGATTTAAATTTGTACTTTGACTAGGCCATTCTGTAAGACTTTGATCTAACCCATTCCAAAAATTTCTGGCTTTATGTTTAAGGTCATTGTACCGCCTCTAAAAAGTTTTTCTTTGAGGGTTGCCCTGTATTTTAACTGAAAGCTCAATTCAGTAAAGCATCAAATCACAACAAATATGATTTCAAGGTACTAAACAAAAAAAAAAGAAAAAAATAAGAGGAAAGCATCCCCACAGCAAGATGCTGCCATCGCCATGTTTGGGAGTGATAATATTGTGTTCATGTTGATGTACAGAATTAGTTACCTGATAGAGTGTTTTACATCTGGGTCCACTTTGGTCTGTGACCAGAGCACCTTCTACCATATCTTTGTGGTGTCTCCTTCATTGCTTGTGGCTAACTGTAAACAGGACTTCCTATGGCTTTCTTCTTGTCACTGTTCCATTCAGGACCTCTTTGTGGAGTACACGACTAATGCAAGTCATGTCAACAGATTCTCCCACCTCAGCTGCTTCTCCAATTGAACCTCTCCCTTATTGGCTTGTCAGTGGAGGCGTACAGCCATGTTATGGTAGGTATACAGTTGTGTCATTCTCTGTGCTTTTGAATGATAAGCTAAACAGGGGTCCATTAGAAAGCTTGGGATGTAGTTTTATAACCCAACCCATAGGTGTCACCAGAAGAGTTTGAGCATGGCCCAGTTCAGCGGGGCACTGTATGTCTGGTGGTTCTACTTATTAAATGTCAAAAACGCACAAACGGACTGCAGCCTCATCTTTGTTAGAGGAAGAAGATATATTTCTTCCACGACACATGGCAAATCCCATTTGCCCCCCCATTATCCTGAGTTGTGGTATGAGCCTAATTGCAGGTCTTCATGTAGGCTTGCCCTGCCCCTTTTCAACCTCTTACTTCATCAGCCAAGGGACTGGAGCAGCTGCCACTAAACCAAGTTTCTCAGAAAACCAACCATTCAGATCATACAAACACAACAATGTAAACTAAAACGTGCACACTTATTTTACACTACAGTATTATGCGATTGTATTAATACATTCTTTACCAAAACCAATTCTTTGTTAATAGAATTTTTGTGTTGCATTGTGTGGAAAAAGGTTTTGTCAGGTTCTGTGGATTTTGCTTTGTTTTCCTTCCACTTTATTTCCTTCTCCTCTATACCCTAAGCTGCTTTCTTGTTTTGTTCCCTCCTGTTTGTGTTTAAACTTAGTTCTTTTCCTTATCTAGTCTTTTCATGTTAGATTATTCCTTGTCTTTATTAGTTTATTCTGGCACTTCTTTGTTTCTGTTTCTTCTTCTTGCTCTTAGATATTTCACCTTTTGTTTGTGTCCTCATTTGTTTCCTTAGTTTATTCCCTCTAGATAGTTTCCTAATTTATTTCTTCCTTCTGCTCTCTAGTGTTTCCTTAAGTCCCCTTTCTAGACTTATTATCTTAGTTAAGACTTTTCTGTCTCCCTAACCATTCTACCTCTCTTCCCAGCTGATTGTTTCCACCTGCTCTCTCCCTCTCACCTGCATCTGATTCTCCTAATTAGTCATTGGTCTCCTCTCACTTCCTCATTTCCTCCCCAGTATATATTTTGCCTTCATTCAGTCACTATTCGCTGGTCCGTCGTCTTTCTTTCCCTGTCTATTCCTGATTCCTGCCCAGTTCCTGTTGTTCCTCCCTCATCTCAGTATTTTTGGTTCTCCAAGTTCTGTGAGTTTTTGTTCCTTGTTTTTGTTAATTATTAAATCATTTTTAAGTTTCATTTGCTGCCTTTGGGTCCTTTAAAATCCTACAAACATGACAGGTTTGTATTTTTAAAAATGCATTTTACACAATAAGTGTTCTTTAAATGGGATTCTATACTCTTGAAGTTGTCGTCCTGCTGGTATGGGAGAGCTTTCAAAAATAGATAAATAAATATATATATATATATATATATATATATATATATACAGAGGAAAATTAAAAATCGCAATAAATCTCTCTCTCTCTCTCTCTCTCTCTCTCTCTCTCTCTCTCTCTCTCTCTCTCTCTCGATCAACAGGTGGGATTTAATGAGAATTTGAATCTCCGCCCTAACACGATTGAGCCAGACATAAAACAAGATGAGACTACAAGATAACCTTAAGAACCCCGCCCCATCATCATGCAGTGGGAATGCTCGGACAGGGAGGCTATTCAGAGTTCATGGGGAGGTGGAAGGAGACGAAAAGATCACAATTCTGAAAGATCAGCCATTAGAGCAGGGGTGTCCAACTCGACTCCTCAAAGGCCGATGTCCTGCCAGTTTGAGATGCGGCTCTGGTCCATCACAGCTGATTCAAGTCAATTCAATTCAGTCAGAATGGCTCAGTCTAAGTCCAGACCTAAAAAATCCCAATGAAATACATCGAGGTTTGCGGTTGCAACATCAACCTGAAAATAGCTCGACAGTTTACCTAGCTGCTGCAGCTGTGTTGTACTTAGCTGGGTGAGAATATGTGCACAACAGCTTTATTCAGCAGAGAACGGTCACCAAAGTGTTGCAATATCTACTTCACATGATGCATTAAATTTCTCACCAACCTATCCAAGAAAAGCATCTGTGTCATCATTCTGGCCTCTGAAAAAGGGCATGTCCACATTAGCAGGCGTAGTGTTTTCCACTATGTTCTGTCAGCTTCACTTGTCAGTGTGCTTTTTCTTTTCTTTTTTTTTTTTTTTGCACAAGCGAGTGGAGCTGGGAGTCATTAGCCACAAATGAAAGCTTTGAAGTAAGTGGCTCTTTGTGCTGCAAGATGCCGTGATGACACCTGGCATATCTGTTCGAGCATTCCAGACATACCAAAATCCGACGCTTCTCACACATGCTCTTTCATAAGTCTCTCAAGGTATTTGTTTAAAAAAAAAAGAAGAAAAAGAAAAACAAAAGCTCTTTGTGCGAGGCGGTCTGTTTTTTTTCTCACTCTTTTGGTAGGGGTGGGTGGGGAGGTAGTGCGTCCTACATGAAACAATCATTTCTGCACGATAAGGCACAAGACATGGTAAGTAGAGAACTTGGGGTAAGTATCTTGTTCCAAACTGGCCCGTTTCCCTCCCGGCAGGCACTCCTTCAGAAGATAAAAGAGGATACAGTGCAGAAAAAGAGAGCGGGAAACACAGCGCAACTTCAAAGCTGGAGAAGAATTTCTTTAAACATGGTTCTCCAAAGACCACATCAAACACCAGGGGGGAACGAATAGGAGAGGGAGTGAACACACACGCACGCACGCATGCTCACATCCATGTGTGTACACATCCACATGGCACAAAGTTGCAGGGATGAATAAAGGCTGTGGAGAAGAAATAGATGCTGTCAGCTCCGATAAGGAGGTTATAATGTGTGTATGTGTTTTTTTTTTCCTCCTGGTTCTGGGAAGCCTCTCCAGCACCCAGAGAGCACGTTGGCGCAATGGCTGCCCGGGCGACGATCAGAGGGTGGCCCTGCAGCCCACACACACGCTCACGCACACTCACCTCGCCGCATCAGGGCTCTGATTGTGCAAGTCCACGCACACACATGAACGTGCGTGCGTGCAGGCATATCCTAGCAAACACTCGATGCTCTTTTATCCAGTGTAAATCAGAGTGGATATTGATTGTTTTAAACACAGCGTTTACGGCCCAAAACGCTATTCCGCGGGCTTATGGTCCACCCACACACAATCAGGATGATGCAGAGGCAATAGGAACGCTTACCAATGCACAAGCAGCAGGGATTACATTAAAGCAGGCGTTTTTGACATTCCTGTGAAACCCTCTGGTATCATCTGCAGGCAACACAACGCCGTCACCTCTGACTGAATGGTGTTTTTGTCAGAAAGAACACATGACCCTGCTTCTGTTTTCACTGAAACTGTCTATGGAGTTCAGGCATTGCTCAGTAACAATGAGACCATTGGAAAAACACTGTTGATTTAAATTGGAAACTATGCCAAACATTCCAACCTGAGGTCGGTGTGCCGTCTGACCTCATTGCCTCTGTCTTTTTTTTTAACCTTTCATAACCTCCCTCCTATGTATCCTTCGGACAGGCACTTTGGCGGAAGAACTGCTGCGGGCCTGTTTCCTTCCTTCCGACTGTGGCGCATTAAGCCTCCACATCCCTTCAGTTGTTCCTGCCCATCTGTGTGTTTTGCTTTTGTGTTTGATTCTTCCTGATTTCTTGTAATGATAGAAGTTTTATTACTCAAGTTATTTACCCTGTCTGATAGCTTTAAACAAACTTTAAAGACAACAGCATTGCGTGTCTGCCTTTGGTTTCATTAGCATGCGAACAAAGGAACTTTAAATAAATAACAAATCTCCCGGCTTAGGCTTTGTATTTCTTTGATATTTTAGTATGTTATTTCATCTCCTGGTGATACAGGAAAGCCGGACTACAACAGATTGTTGACATGCTGAAAAACCTCCTGGCATTGGCATCACAACTTGGAGATGACGTAAATACAACCCTCTGTTATGAGATTTTTCTAAATGGCATGCAAATGTCATACAAAACAAAAATGAGTTTGACACCCCTGCCAGTCCATCACACAGAAACACACAGGACAGACAACCATGCACACACACACTGATACCTAAGGGCAATTTAACCTGGACTGTGGGAGGAAGATGAAAAAACCGATGTGTTAATGGGGCAAACCTGCCAGTTTTTTCAGGCTGATGTAACAACCAACCTTCCTGTACAACTAGCTAAAGATGACCCAGAGTGGTTAAAACAGTAAGATAGCCCTTTCTACAAGTAACACCCTCAATTCTGTCTTATTCATTGATTAGGTGTTGCTCCTGACATGTTCGCAACCAAAGGAACCAATGGGAAAGCACATCGGCCATGTGTGAAGCATACATAAAAATATGGCTTTATTATAACATCCCCCAATGGAAGAGTCCAGCTGTCAATCATAATTTGCTTAGGGTTCCTCCTGCTCATTACTGATTTTAAAGACAAGACTGGCTAATCCAAGTTCCTTTATCTGTTGCGTCTCGCTATCTGACTCTCACATTTCTATCAAATCATTTGCTGTCGGTCACCCTGTTACTTTTTCTGAATGCAGTCCAGCCAACCTAAACATTATAGCTAACGGAGACTAAAACAAAGAAAATAACTACTTCCTTTTTTTTTGTTCCTCCCAAAAAAAAGAAAAGAATCTCCCACATAGATACCGTCAGTTTTAAAACACCCACCATCATCTCTCATAATGGCATCATAAACTAACCTCAACAGACTTTGAGGAGATCTAATTTTGATGAGAAATATCAGAGCACTTTAATACTCCAACATCTAGTGCAATTAGTTCTCATTACACCTCTATTTATCACGTAATTCTTTATGGTAAAGAAATCAATGCGTAGGATGGGCTCTAGACTTGAGAGCTTATTCTTGGCTCTCCGCTATTGTTCCAGGACTTGTTCTGGGACTTCAGAGGAGAAACTTCAGACTCACTGAAAATGTCCCTTTGGGTATTGAAAACATTATAGTTCAAAAAAGAAATACATAGCAATAAACACTATGAACCCCTTTTTTTTCCAATCAGGGGGAAATCAGTGGGATACCTTCAGGAAAAAAGTCGTAGACGCTAACTGTGGGTAAAGAAAACGCCTCTATGGGGTGTGATGAACCGCTTAATGTTTACTGTCAGCTGTGTTTGACATATAGCCCGGAAACTTGGCGTCTATCTCTCGACAAAATCACAATTTACGTTTGTTGCCTATCATTTGTGTCTTCCAGTGAAAAAAAAGGTCAAAGGCGGCAGGCATCAATACACACACAGACACTCACCACCACCGGATGTGATCAGAGTTCAAACATCCTCTCTGCCCCCCTCAACATCCTGTGAGAAAACTTTAATATTGCAGAAGCACTGCAGGAAGCCACGTCTGTGATGAAGGACTGACGGTGAAGGTGGGACACCGCAGCCAGAAGATTTGGAGAAGAAGTGCAGCTAATATCGCTGTCAAGATTATTTGCATTTAATACAGCATTGTATTTTCCATCCAAGCAATAAGGGAGCTGAGAGAGGACTGACATGCATCACTGCGTGACTTTTACCAAAGTCGAGCAAGCGTGCTAACGTATGTGTGCACGGTTCGGTTTGATGCTGCAGATGATTGGCCTCGGGCCATTGTTCTGCTCTGTGATCCTTCTTAATTGATACACACATGTGGGTGGATGGCAGATGCGTGCTTGCAAAGGAAGGGGAAAGATGGAGGGGGCAGGTTTTGGTATATGCTATATGCAGAGAAGGCAGAGGAGAAGAACCTGCTGGCTCTATGTGGCTTTTTTAAAGGCCTGGGTTAAGGGTCCGCAGTCACGCACGTATCAGCCTGATGCGCTGCCCCTGCTGTGAGTGTATGTGGTTCAAAGCACACTGTGCCTCTGATCAAGGGTATCGGTGAGGAGGTTTGTCATATCCGTGGGATGGACCAGAGATGTGAAGGCCTGGCTGTTGGTTTGTAGGGGAAGCACAGGTGCGTGTTGTAAAGATGCGTAGTTATGGCCAGCATGTGGGAAGGGATGAACAAAAAGAGGAAGCACAAAATGGAGCAGTGTGGGATTCAAATATATATATATATATATATATATATATATATATATATATATATATATATATATATATATATATATATATATATATATATATATATCCTACTTGTCACTTTAGAGCAAATCAGTCTTTGTCATGTTTTGACGAGTTCTTAATGAAGACCCAAAGTGCGGCATGACGGAGGAAGACGTACGATGAAGGAAATTTAATAGGAACAGTCCGAACACTTACAGAAAACCGGGAACAGGAAAGGACAGAGGTAGACGTATGGATCCGGCGGGTAACAATGACTATCTATCTATCTATCTATCTATCTATCTATCTATCTATCTATCTATCTATCTATCTATCTATCTATCTATCTATCTATCTATCTATCTATCTATCTATCTATCTATCTATCTATCTATCTATCTATCTATCTATCTATCTATCTATCTATCTATCTATCTATCTATCTATCTATCTATCTATCTATCTATCTATCTATCTATCTATCTATCTATCTATCTATCTATCTATCTATCTATCTATCTATCTATCTATCTATCTATCTATCTATCTATCTATCTATCTATCTATCTATCTATCTATCTATCTATCTATCATAAACAGGGAACTGAGGGAAAAACAGCACTAGGGGGCAAACAGAAATGAAGGCTGGTAAGGTAATTTGTCCATTTAAATCAGCTGTGTTGGAACAAGGACACATCTAAAACCTGCAGGACACTGACCTTTGAGGACTGGAGATGGATACCCCTGATCTAAGGTGAAAAAAACAAACAATTTAGCTTGCTAGAAGTTACACACAGTATTCACAGCCTCTGGATATTTTCTACGTTTACTAGTTTACTACTTTCTATTTGTCAAGTTACAAACATCTGTGTATTTGTTGGGGAGAAAAATGATACAAGATACATGGTTTTTGGTTGTGTGCTGCACACATCTGGTTTTTAAGGAATAACTCAATTTGCTGGAGACACAGCAAATATGTGGAGGAAGGTGATCTGGTCAGAATAGCAGAAAATTAAACTTCCTGGCCTACAGACAGAAAACAAACACTTCAACATGTGAAAGAGCATTGAAAGTCATCGAAAGTCATGTTTACAGCTTGCCACAAGCCATGTGGAAGAAGGTCAGATGAATTAAAAGGTTTTTGCCTACATTAAAAGGACTTTGGGTGGTGGAAAACTAATTATGGATGTCAACCTTATGGGCAGCCAGCAAGACTTCAGACTGAAAACTGACTTCCATTCCTGTTGTTTTTTGTTGTTGGTTGTATTGTGAAGAAATCTGAAAAAAGATCAGAAAGTATGAATACTCTTGCAGGGCACCATAGATGCAAAGGTGGAACAGTCCTCCTTGTGAGAAACCCTTAATGCTGAGCTGACGTGCCGGTTATTGGCTGTTTGTGGCTGAATCAAGACAAACGGCAACTGATTACGCCGATGACGGTCTGGTTTTCTCTAAAAGTCTACACAGGACGCGTTTTCCACGTTCGTCTCCTGGAGGGTTGCCGCATTTCAAAGAGATGAATGAAGATGCTCTGAAACTGTCATTCAAACCGCATCGTTGTTTCATAACGTCAATGGGATGGGAGTACAGCTCTTGCTATTAGTCACAGTAGAAGAGAAAGTTGACAGCGCCCTAAAGACGCCGTCTTCAGACTGAGGTGGAGGAATTAGAAACGTGTCCACAGCAAGCTTAACTGAGAGTGTCCTTGATACTAACGTGATTAAAGAAGTCCCTCAGTTGGGGATCACACAAAAACAGAGGGCGCAGAAATAAATAAATAAAAACAGACCTCCATAGATCAAATCAATGTTAGCAGCAGTACATGCAACCAGCAGCGTTCCTGTGTGTGTTGCAGCCTTGTGTGCATATGCCATGTGAGGAGAGCGCTGGGGGGAGACCACCTACACTCCCACCTGTTCTGCCGTTTTAGAGGGGCCTCTTCAATCACAAGGCCGAGGTCGTTATGGATGCGAGCCTCTCGCCGCCAGGCATTGTTCAGCTATTTCTGTCCTCGCGCTTTACAGTAAAAACGCAGAGCAAAGCCCCATTAGGACCAGGACCTGCGCTTTAAAAACACAAGAAACATCAGACTCTTCCCTTCTTCCCATGTGAAGAAAAAAATGGTGCCGTGAACAAGGCTCCACTAACAACTAAGTGCCTCTCTCTTTCGCAGCAGCAGAAGATGACATGCTTCTAAATCTGATAAAAATTCACCATAACAAACTTTTCTTTGTTTTGGACATAGATGTGATAATAAATGACTCTGTTCTCAGGCTGACACTGTGATGAGGAATGACAAAGCAGTGAACTGTTTGACAGGCGCTGTGAAGATGACTAAGTCCAGGCTTTCGGAGTCAGAAATGAAAGGGGGAAGATGGAGTTTTTCTTGACATGAGGATAAACTATCGAAGACTTCAAATGCTGCAGATGTTTATTTTTTTTTACATTTTTTCCTGCATTGTGATGGGTGTGTGCAGCTGGTTCTCTGGAAGGTGAATGCTTTTAGTGCTACTTGGGTGTGCTGCAAATCTTGACAGCTTTATAATAGCAAACTTGAATTGAAAGAAAATCAGATAAGAGGATTGATACTAGACTCATGTCATGAATGTTGTGCAAAACCCTGCAGCAACAAGAAAAAATCTCATCTTGCATCTTGTTTGTTTAATCTGCAAACACACAGCAGCGCATACAGTGTTGTGCAAAAGTACTTTCACATCACGTAGAACAGACACTATGCAATAAGATAAAACTTTCAGACCTACCATTTATTAGCTCAAATATAAAACGACACGAATGCTTTAAAAGCATAAATATCAGCTCCTCTCTGACAGCATGGTGGGAGTTTCTAAAAATGACAGAGTCCACAATAATCCCATGCAGACGTACACCCATCTGGAATAACCCCGACATCTTGCAAAAAAAATGTATGATAAGTTTTCCAGACTGGAGGTGCAATGGAATTGAATACCTGGAACACATATTTGAAGGGACAGACTTTATCCCATTTAATACATTAATTACACAATAGGGAATTGATAAAAACAAATTCTTAGAATATCAACAAATTAAATCTATTATTAAAGGTAAATTTTGGCTCAATACAGTTGAATTACAAATTCCAGCAAGAGTTTTAGATTTTCTTAATCTCAACCCCCCCAAATTGCTGTCTAAAATATACAAAACTTTATCGACATTAGATGAATCAATAGCCATCCCTATTTCAAAATGGGAGGTGGATTTATCAGCCAGCTTTGACCAAAACGTCTGGTCTCAGATATGTTTAAGAACCTTTAAAATAACAAAAAATCCTCATTTGCAATTTATACAATACAAAATCCTTCATAGAGTACACTATACAGGTCAACGGATGTTTAGGATGGGTTTTACATCGTCTAATACCTGCTTACAATGCACAAGCAATATACCAGATACTTATATTCATGCGCTTTGGTTCTGTCCACCCGTTAAGAAATTCTGGTGCCAGATATGTGAGGACTTATCAAAGTGTCTGAAATGTAACATTCCACCATCTCCCTCAGTTTGCCTGTTGGGAGATTTAAATGATGTCACCATGGACATAAACTTCAGTTCTAATGGTTCACATTGCTTTATGCATCGCTAGGATTCCTGTTGTCACTGCTGTGGTCCGTGGAGCTGTTTTGGTGTTCAAACGCTCTTGAATTGATCTTATTTTCTCTGTGCTGAGGCTTTTCTAAGTTATTTTAACACACAATCACACTAAAACACACATTTTGTGGTGGTGTACTTTACGTTTTGGGAACTCCTTGTGTTTCACACAGTTTTTCTTTGGGTGGAAGGTCTCGCTAGCTCAGTTAGCTTAGCTTCATTGCGGCTATGGCTACTCTTCTTTCTCCTGTCTCTAACTCTTCTCTTCTCTCTTGCTCTCTCTGTCAGATGTTTAGTTACTTCCCTGCCTCCTTTAGTGATAATGGTAACTGTAATAAATGTAATATTTTTGTAGCTTTGGAGGCGAGGGTATCAGAATTAGAAGCACGGCTCCGCGCTGTTGAAAAACCAGCAGATAGCCGAAGCCCATTAGCCAGCGTGGAGCCAACAAGGATAGAACCCCCTAGCTGTCCTCCGGTAGAGCCCGCGCAGCCGGGACCTCTAGGCGGCTGGGTGACTGTACGTAGGAAGCATAGTTCTAGGACCCAGCTCCTGGGCCACCACCAACCGGTCCGCGTTTCTAACAGATTTTCCCCGCTCAGCGACACACCCGCTGAGAAGCCGGCCCTGGTAATTGGCAGCTCCATAGTCAGAAACGTGGCATTAGAGACACCATTGACCATAGTCAAATGCTTGCCAGGGGCCAGAACGGGCGACATCAAATCCAACCTGAAACTGCTGGCTAAAGATAAGCGTAAATACAGTAAGATTGTTATTCACGCTGGCGGTAATGACACCCGGTTACGCCAATCGGAGGTCACTAAAATTAGTGTTGCTTCGGTGTGTAAGTTTGCCAAAACAATGTCAGACTCGGTAATCTTTTCTGGTCCCCTGCCTGATCGGACCAGTGACGACATGTTTAGCCGCATGCTGTCATTCCATCAATGGTTGTCTAGGTGGTGTCCTGCAAACGATGTGGGCTACATTGATAACTGGAGAACTTTTTGGGGAAAACCTGGTCTGATCCGGAGAGACGGCATCCATCCCACTTTGGATGGAGCAGCTCTTCTTTCTAGGAATATGGCCGAATTTATTAATCCTCCAAAACACTGACAACCCAGGGTCCAGACCAGGAAGCAGAGTCGTAGTTTAACCCACCTCTCTGCTGCTTCTGTACTGTTACCCACCCATTACCCTATAGAAACAGTGTCTTGCCCACGGCCAAAATTAAATGGATTAAAAGTTAAGCCAACAAAAGCAAATTATGGAAATCTCATAAAAATAAATACAACTTTGACTGAAAATAAATCTATTAAATGTGGTTTATTAAACATAAGATCTCTCTCCTCAAAGACTTTGTTAGTAAATGACTTGATTTGTGATAATCACATTGATTTCCTTTGTCTCACAGAAACCTGGTTGCAGCAGGAGGATTATGTCAGTATAAATGAGTCAACTCCTTCCAGTCATTTAAATTTTCACATTCCTAGAAATACTGGGCGAGGAGGAGGAGTTGCAGCCATTTTCCGTTCTGATTTACTAATTAGTCCCAGACCAATTGATAGCTACAGTTCTTTTGAGCATCTAACCCTTAATTTTCCTCATCCAAGTTGCAAAACATTAAGACCATTTTTGTTTGTGGTTTTGTATCGTCCACCAGGCCCTTACTCTCAATTCTTGGATCAGATCTCACATTTTTTATCTGATATAGTATTAAATACTGATAGGGTTATTATAGTGGGGGACTTCAATATTCATGTAGATACTGAAAGTGATAGCCTAAATGCAGCCTTTAATGCTATTTTAGACTCAATTGGCTTTACTCAAAAAGTACAGGGATCGACCCACTCAGGTAAACACACTTTGGACCTTGTACTGACATACGGTATTGAGTGTGAGGAAATAACAGTCCACCCACATAACCCGGTCCTGTCTGACCACTTCTTCATAACTTTTGAATTTACTTTAACTGACCATCTTAAATCTGAAAGAAAATTTCATTATAGTAGAACTTTATCAGACAATGCTGTAACAATTTTTAAAGAATCTGTACCATTCTTACTTTCCTCAGTGTCTCAGAGTAACACAGTGGATGGCAGCAATTCTATCTCTAACCCTTCAGAAATTGATGGTCTGGTTCACAGCGTTACGTCCTCATTGCGTTTGGCATTAGATAGTGTAGCCCCATTAAAAAAGAAAGTGGCTAGCCATAGGAGGCTGACTCCTTGGTTTAACGCAGAGTTGCGTACTTTAAAGCAGAATACTAGGAAGTTGGAGAGAAAATGGCGCTTTACACATCTAGAGGATTCCTATTTAACCTGGAATAACAGTCTACTGCTGTATAAAAAGACCCTTCGACAAGCTAGAACAGCATATTTTTCATCATTAATAGAGGCGAATAAAAACAATCCTAGGTTTCTTTTTAGTACAGTTGCCAAACTTACACAGAGTCATAGCTCTGTTGAGCAAACTATTCCCCCGGCTCTTAGCAGTGATG
Source organism: Valencia hispanica (assembly GCA_963556495.2). NCBI lineage: Eukaryota > Metazoa > Chordata > Actinopteri > Cyprinodontiformes > Valenciidae > Valencia > Valencia hispanica. The sequence continues at coordinate 13,395,529 of OY747718.1, forward strand.
ATTTTATGAGATTCTTCATAAATAAAATAAATTTTATTAAAAATAAAATCATTGGCACCCTCCCAAACATGATTACTTCTTCCTCAGTAAATGAGTCAGTATCGGAAAGAACTGTAGAACCTCAGTATTGCTTAGGCTGTTTTGATTCAGTCGAGCTTTCAGAATTATCAAAAATATTAGCCTCATCTAAATCTTCAACTTGTATTTTGGACCCAATCTCAACCAAATTATTTAAAGAAGTATTCCATTTGGTTCCTGGCCCCATTTTGGATATGATGAATCTATCCTTAGTAAACGGATACGTACCACAGGAATTTAAAATAGCTGTAATTAAACCTTTACTCAAGAAACCTTCCCTTGATCAAGATGACTTAGTGAATTACAGACCTATATCTAACCTTCCTTTCTTATCCAAAGTCCTTGAGAAAATAGTTGCTAATCAAGTCTGTGAACATCTAAACAGTAACGAGCTGTTTGAAGAGTTTCAGTCAGGTTTTAGAGCTCATCATAGCACTGAAACAGCACTGGTGAAGGTTACTAATGATATTCTCATGGCCTCAGATAATGGACTGGTGTCTGTTCTGGTTTTGTTAGATCTCAGTGCTGCTTTTGACACAGTCGATCATAATATTCTCTTAGAAAGGCTTGAACATGTTGCAGGGATCAAAGGAACAGCACTAGGCTGGTTTAAATCATATTTGTCTGATAGATTCCAGTTTGTTCATCTAAATGATAAGTCATCTTCACTCTCAAGGGTTACTTGTGGAGTTCCACAGGGTTCTGTCCTTGGACCAATTCTTTTCACCATATATATGCTTCCAATTGGTAGAATCATTAGACAGCATGGGATAAATTTCCACAGCTATGCCGATGATACACAACTATATTTATCCATAAATCCTGATGAACCCAGTCAGTTAGGTAGATTACAGGCATGTCTGGAAGACATAAAAGCATGGATGACCCTAAACTTTTTGCTTTTAAATTCTGACAAGACAGAAGTTGCTGTCTTTGGACCAGAAGTTCTTAAACAGAAACTGATTAGTCAATCACTTCATCTGGATGGCATTAAATTGTCCCCCAGTAATAACGTAAAGAACCTCGGCGTTATTTTTGACCAAGACTTGACATTTAAATCCCATATTAAACAGGTTTCTAGGATTTCCTTCTTTCACCTCAGGAATATTGCTAAAATTAGAAACATCCTGTCCAGGAGTGATGCTGAGAAACTAGTCCATGCATTTGTTACCTCAAGGCTGGACTACTGTAATTCTTTACTATCAGGAAGTCCACAAAATGCCATTAAAAGCCTTCAGTTGATCCAAAATGCGGCAGCAAGAGTTCTGATGAATATTAAAAAGAGAGATCACATTTCTCCTGTTTTAGCTTCCCTTCATTGGCTCCCTGTTAAATCCAGAATAGAATTTAAGATCCTTCTTCTTACATACAAAGCCCTTAATAATCAAGCTCCATCATACATCAGAGATCTAATTGTTCCATATGTTCCTAAAAGAGCACTTCGCTCTCAGACTGCAGGTTTACTTGTAGTTCCTAGGATCTCTAAAAGTAGAATGGGAGGCAGATCTTTTAGTTATCAGGCTCCTCTCCTGTGGAACCAGCTCCCAGCTTTAGTCCGTGAGGCAGACACTCTGTTTACTTTTAAGGCCAGGCTTAAAACTTTCCTTTTTGATAAAGCTTATAGTTAGAGTGGCTTAGGTCATCCTGAGCTATCTCTGTAGTTATGCTGCTATAGGCTTAGACTGCTGGAGGACAGACTTACCAATTTTCTTCACTCTGCTACTTCCTTTTCTCCTACGACTCTCCAGTTGTATTACAGTACATTCTGTTATTTCGACTGTTAACTTTGTTTTCTCTCAGTGTTTTTCTCCCCATCGAAGATACACCTGGTCTGGTATCCTGCTTGGCTGCAATGCCCTGTTGGACGGGGGTCATCGACTGGGATGATCCTCTCAGTAACTGAAGATCCACTGTGTCCTGTTATCAACTTTTTACTTTCTGTAACATAGAAAGTTCTCTTATATCGGATCTTCTGTTCCTTCTATGTTCTGCTCTGTCTTCTCAAACCCCCAGACGGTCGTGGCAGATGGCCGCCCCTACTGAGCCTGGTTCTGTTGGAGGTTTCTTCCTGTTAAAGGGGAGTTTTTCCTCTCCACTGTCGCTACATGCTTGCTCAGTATGAGGGATTGCTGAAGGATTGCTGTGGTTGGAAATCTGCCCAACCTCACGCCAATGACTGACGCAATCTGCTGGGATTCCTTAAATAGGAAACTTTTTAACTGATTGGAATGTTTGTATAATTGTATTGAAATGACTTCTTGTTAAGTGCCTTGAGATGACATCTGTTGTGAATTGGCGCTATATAAATAAACTGAATTGAAAATTGAATAGGAAAACTATCCTCCTGAACTGGAAAAATAAAAAGCCTCTTATATTAATCAGTATAGAAATCTCTTGTTGGACCATATTGGTCTTGAGACGGCCTCTGGCTCCATATCTGATCAATCTCTCTGGGCTCCTTTGATCGGCTCCATCACCTAGTAGGGGTGGGGGGCACTTGGTTTTGTCGTTTAGGATATTGTTGCTGATGTGGGGGTTTTTGGGGTTGGAGGCGTCTGGGGGGGATCCCTGGGGGTGGGATCTCTGGGCAGGACAGGGCGCTGGACGTCGTGGCCCTAACCTGAGGTTGGGCTTTGGAGGCTTTGAGTGGTAACTCCTGATGGCTGCATGCGGTGCCTTAGGGGGGTTGCATTGACAGACATGGGTTACCGGCCTGGTGGCCGTGCTGCGCCTGGGTTGGGTTTGGGGTGGTCCTGGGGATTCGGGGCTCTGGGGCGCCGCGCCCCCTAGCCATGGTCCTGGCCGTGGGTCGGCCGGCGTGGGGTCTCTGTTGCCTGTGGGGGTCGGGGCCGGCAGGCATTATCATCGTCCCTGTATGGCGTCTCGCCTTGTTTGCTGGTTGGGGTGCCTGGCTGCTGGTCGCGGCGGCTGGGTGGCATTTCTGGGCCTGATCAGTCCTTTTTCACACTGGACTTAGCTCCTGGGTTTTGGTCTTTGTGCGCTGCGGGGCACTGGGGTCAGGGTTTTGCCCAGGTTCAGTCGGACCTGCGGGTGGACTGGCCGGGTAGTGGGCGTGCAGGGCAGGTGGGTGGGACGCTGGGTTTGGTTGCCTGCCGGGCCATTGAGCAGCAGTGGTCGCTCCACAAGGGAATGGGAATGGTGGATGTCGGCCTGGTCGGTCGGCCGCCCGGTTCATCGGTTTGCTCCTGGTCTGGGCGGGTACGTCGCCGGGGTTTGGGCTGCGGGGGCCTCCGGTGCGCAGGTGATGCTGGGGGCCTCCTTTGCTGGCGGGGAGGCTATTGCTAACTAGCGACAGGTGCTCTCCCCCTACGAGGGCACTTGGATGGGAGGGAGGGGTGTGCTGGAGGGGGGGCGGGGGGGTGGGGGGGGGAAGGATGAACTCAACCTGGGTGTCTAGTGTCTTTTGTGCTCTGATAGTAGAGCAAATGTCAGGGTGGGTTTAGTTCTCCTTCTTGGATGGGGCTTGGGGGACTGCCTTGGGGTCCGTGGGGCTTGGTGGTGCTGTGGCCGTGGGCCCTGGGTTGAACGTGCCATGGCCTCCCTCCCCTGGTGGATCCCGGTGAACAGCGGTGCCTATTGGGATCAGTGGGGGAGCTGGCTCCCTGGGAAGACATTTTGTCTCCCAGTCCTTCCCTCCCCATCCCCCAACACCTTTATCCACCCGCTCCATTACTTTACCACTCAAATAGGGTCTTGGGGCATAGGCACATCACTGGGGTGCGAGGAGGGGTTTCCCTCCTCGCTATCCCGTGGCGTCCTGCGTCCCAATTTTAATATACAACTTAGACACTCCCACTTATAACATTTTCATGCGACACACATGTAGGGACTTTGGGGTGGGCACACTTTTCGGCATCCAGAGGGGGAGCGGTTCAATCAGCTTCACCTCTGGTGGCCGTGCCCACTGTTAAACCACATACAGACTATGAGGGCTCGGGGTGGGGGTTGGGGGATGTGTGGCTGCCTTCCCCACATCCCACCCCTCTGTTTTAAATACACATTATTACAACACGCATCAACACCATACTTGAGCGGGAGGATAGCGGCTAGGGGTCCTCTTACACCCCTGTTCGCTACCGGCCATCAGGGGTTGGGGTCCGGATGAGGAACAGGTGGTCTGGTCGGGGTCCTGGGCTGTCGGGCTGCCTCGCCACTGTGGGGCCCTTGGCGGTCTGCTTGTCTCCGTCCTAGAAGGTAGGGGGTCCATCTCCTGGGTCCGGGGGCTGGTGGCTCTACTGGGGCATCGGGACCTGGGAGCATGAAGTGTGTATGGGGTGTAAGAGTGAGGGCACAGCGTCATTTCTTGGGTGTCTTGGTGAGTTATTGAGAATGTATGTGGTTAAGAGGGAGGGAACGTATGACTGTCTATATGTCTTTGTCTGCCTGTCAGGTTGGGTCTTGGGCTGCCCTCTCGCCTGGTGCACCTCAGTCCTTACATTTAATGGGGGGCCTATTTCCCCTCCGTCACTCCCCGCCGGTGACGGATGCCCCTGCCTACTGGTGCGTCGGTGGTCAATCCGGTTCGGACCTGGTGCTTGCCTGGCTGGGCCTAGGGGGGCCGGTGTGTCGGTCGGCCGATGCGCTGGGCCGATATCTTCCTCTGGTTGGTTGGGGCACCTCTTTTAGGGGTTCCAGGTTTGGGATTGTTGGGTGGTGCCTGCTCGGTGGCTCGGCGGGACACGGATCCGGCGTCTCTGCTCATTCGATCACCTGTTCTGTGCGCACCGTGCGTGGTCGGTTCATTGGCGGGTTGGACCGGCCCTGGCCTTTGTTGGATGCCTGGTCTCGGCGCTCTGTGTTGCGCGGGATCAGGACTCGGGAGCTGGTACAACTTGGTGTCCAGGTGCTGGCTGAGCTTGGCCTGGGGATGCTATCCATCCGCTGCGGCTACCGGTGGGGCGCCCCGACGTGGGGCAGGGGTGGGGCGCCGGGATGTTGGCGGTGGGGATTGGCCCGGGGTGGTGGTGGCGCGTGGCGGCCGGCCGCGGCCCCTGCGGTGCCGGGGGCTCCTCGTCGGGCGGTCCCTTGTCGGGTCTCTGCTGGGGGGTGGGGCGCCCCTGGCCCCCGGCTCTCCCGGTCCATGGACCGGCCCACCCTGGCGCGGCTGGTTGCCGGCGTGGCCCGTGGGCCTCGTCACTGCTGCCCCCGGGCCCCTGCGTGGTGGCTACTGGACGTTCCCCTGGGGTTCTCCTTTGCTCCTCTCTTGGGGGATGTGGTCGGCCCCGCCTGGGTCCGCCTGGGGCTCTGGGGGTCCTTTGGACGTCTTGACTCCGATCTCCTTCATGTCTGCATCGATTCCTGGGAGAGTGACTGATGCCTGCTCACACCAGCTATCGAACACTCTTATGGAGAAACTTTATATGCACCAGCATGCTAACACACACACATAGATGTGGGGTCTCTGGTGTTTACAGATATATTCTTGGGCTGAGGTTATCATTACTAGAGCTTGATTAATCGGTACCATGAGTTTTTCTGTGACATTGTTGTTGTATTTTTATATCCATTCTTGTGTGATGTGGTTGTGTAGTTCTTAGTTCACGATGTTAGGTTTGTTTTGTCAATGTTCCTTTTTCGTGTTTTGTTTTTTCCCCTCTCTCTGCCGTCCTATGGGTATGGAGGCAGACTTCAATGTTTTCCTGTCTTTTCTTTGTTCCCTTTCCTCTCTTGTATTTTCAACTCACCCTCTCTCATGACTTTTTGTTTCCTACTTCTCTTCTTCATCTTCTTTCTTTCTTCCCCTTAATTTTCCGTCTCCGTGTCCATAACATCAGGAAATAAAAACCCCAGCAATTCATAATAAAGATTTTTCACACATATATCAAGTGGAGTACTATAGTAAAAGCTGTACTGCTCCGCTCATGAAAGTAAATCTGTTGGGCTTCTACTTGGTACTCAGACACCAATTCTGAGATCCACACTGCCAAACAGGACACGTAAAAAAAAAAAAAAAAGAAGTACTTTCACATTCTGTCAAGTAAAATACCATAACATTCAAAGTAATCTTTCAGTTTTCTTGTTTTAATTCAGTTCTTTTTGGAGATTTTGTCTTTGTTCTTTTGGAAGGAATACAAGTATGACAAGTTTTTGTTGTGGCCTTCTATCAAGAAATATTAAGAGTTTTGTGTGATTTCATCAGGGGAAATAATAATTCCGACCTCAACTGTACTGTGGGTGAAACAATCCCTGGTAAAAGGACATATAGCAATCCCCAGCAGTTATTTGTCAGAAGATTCAAGTTTGACTTGGTCTGAGTCTCCGAAGAGGACTTCCTGGGAAACTATCTCTGTCGGTCAATCCACTTCTTCCTGTTTTTATAATACTCCCTATTTGTTTTGCCAATCAATTACCTTCCTGGCTTTTTCCCAGAGTCTGACCAGAAAGTTGATCCTAAAAAGTCGCAACCATATTGCACTTTTTTTTTTATTTGTTAAAACTCGTATAACCTTTCCAGGGTTGTGTTTAGGGTCTCACTCAAACTTACTTCACTACACCCATTCCCAAAGATAAGTAATCAAATTACCCAAAATACAAGAGACATGAACATTTTTTAAAGATTGCTCTATTTTCAAAAAAGATTTTTCACTAAATATTAAGATGGCTATAAATGATTTCTAACAGGCCATGTATTGCTAAAATGTAAGAACGGATAATGACGAAAATGACACTCCTTTTAGATTGTTTTACTATGTTTTGAGATGACTTGCTCCTGTAAGAAACAAACTTCATGATTTAAGTAAATATTTTAAAAATCTGGTGTATAAATAGTTTTAAGCTTAAAAAACTTGTTAGAAGCTGCAAAATACATGAGACTTGGGTGAACAATGCGGACAGATACAATGGAATGGTTAAGACCAAAGCATCTTAACCTGTTGCAATGACCTAGTCAAAGTCTAGACCAAAAGTCAATAGAGAATGTGCGCTAGGACTTAAAAATATTGCTTTTTACAGATACTCTCCATCCGATCTGACTTAGGTTAGTTGATCTTGCGAAGAATAATTAATTTAAATAAAAGAAAACTATTTATAGATGTACGGAGCTAGTAGTTAGATACCCCAAAGCATTTAAAGTTCTTTTGTATTGAAAGATTGTTCTAAAATAATTTAATACTCTCCACTATTTTGTATCAGTCCATCACGTTGAATACCCAATGAAATACAGTGAAATCTGTAGTTGTAAAGCTGTACATTTTTCGGCCGTTTCGAAGGCTTGCTTCAAGTCACACTGTGCGATCTCTAGAGAGGTGACACACTGTACAGACCATGATTTCAGTGAGTCAAACTGCATGACGTCTCACTCTAGCTGGACATGCCAACGTCATGAGCTTACGTCTCCAAAAGCATACATCCCAAAAAGCCGACAGATACCCAAGATGGCAGCGATAAAATGTCATAAACACTGTCTTTCCTGCTAAAGCTCAATAAATTTGGCTTCTTTGTCACTCCACTTGTTCTTGCATCTAGCCTCCATTGTTCCTAATGTTGATACTGCTACTGTCGCATTGTAATATCATCACAGGCTTTTTGCGTCACTTCTAGGGCGTGTTTTCATTGGTCGACTGCAGACCAGAGTCGTAGACTTTCTGCCACTGCTTGAAGACTGTCGGAGGCTGGATTTGGATGTGAAAGTACGCTCAATTAGCTGTCGGAGGGCCAGTCACACTGGACAGCGACAGACCTGCGAATCATGACCAAGCGCACCGTTTTTCATCACGACTCGATTCGCAAAAAAAGATTTGTCAACGCTGGCCGAAAAGCGCAAAAGGTTGAGGACAGATTTGAAATGCACTCTAAACACATTGTGCTTTTGCATGTCTTACATACTGGGATTAGTTGAACCTGGTATTTCTAGCTCATTTCTGGCTTTTCATACCATGCTAAAACCATCTACTCATTTAATTTCTAATTTTTAAAGAGTGAATTCCCCACAGTTTGCACCTTATCACATTACTAGGACATCCTCAACTCTTACTATTCTGAAATCTACTCAAATACCTTCGCTGTTTGGGATACAAGTACTGTAAACAACTCAGGCAAGCAAACAATTACACTATAATTTGTGACCCTACAAGGCTCTTAATTTACCCCAGACAGAGTCTATTTTTGGCTCAGGGCTTCCTAAATGCAGCACTTAGTGTAAACTGCATTAAATGCGAGGTAATTAGTATGCCAAGAGTAGACCACAAACTGCTAATTGTGCTGCCCGTGCTCGCCTCCACCTATCGCAACCTCCAGACTGCTCCTAATACCCACCTCCACACACAGCATGGGGCCTGTGTCCAAGTACAGAGCTCAAAAACAGTAATTGTCAGCCGGGGAGAGACACAAAAACAAGTCTGATAGCAGCCCAACAGTTGCCGTGTGTACTTGGTTCGAACTGTTCACAAGGCGGTGCACCAGCCGAAGCACATTTACATACATGAGTAAGAGCGTGACTGAGTGAGAGTGTGTAAGTGGGTGAAATATGTGGGTGTTTGTAGGGGAGATTATGAATTTGCTCTGTTTTTCTGTTTTTTATTGTTATTTTTTACTTTTTACCGGCACTGATTCACTGCAGGGCATCCATGTCCAGGCTTGTTTAAGACGTGCCGGGTCCCATGCGTTAGGAATGGAAGCTTGGTTACGGGATCACGCAAAGGCTCCCTGAGGCTTAACAGGAGTTGCCGACGCAGACAAAGTCAGAGAATCTGCGGTTTCTGAGGTCGACAGTAAAAGCTACATGTGAGAGCTTTTGCCCCCAGAAACTGCTGGTGCTGCAGCTTTTCTCTGAACCATCACCAATCTGAGAGGATTTTTACAATCTCAGTTGCACAGCATGAGTTAGATGGAAACTCACAAATTAGACACATTTTCTGATGGATTAATTTACTTTTTAGGTAGTTTGAGGGTCTCTGTGTGAGTTAACATCTTACCAGTTATGTGTGTGTCAAATGTACCTGGGTTTCATTAACAATAATTATGCCCACCCACCCCACAAAGGTATAATACCAATTTTTACAGCATATCCTGCTAAAATTGTATTATAATGGTACTATGGCTATAGAGCCACTTCACAAGATTAACTGAAACTGGAAAGAGTTAAATAAGGATAAGGCGTATGGACTAAAAATACGATCACTATATTTTGTGATATCCATTCCAAAAACGACAAACGTGGAAAATAACACTTTCAATGTTATAAATATTCTGCACGGCTATGACTGCATGTAACTGATTATATAGCGAAAGGCCACAAACACAGATACAACTCTCCAAAACGTAGCTATTATCACAAAGGTGACTTCTGTTCACAGTTACTTTGAGCAATTAACCTGTACTGGTGAAAAGGATGCAAAAATTGCTTTTCATAATATTTGTAATAAACTGATATTTATTGATGGGTTTTTTTTTTAGCCAACCAGTGAAGAAAAAATGGATTAAGTAACAGGTGACTGTGGCTCAGTGGGTAGAGTAGTTGTGTGCAATTGGAAGGTTGTAGCTTCGATTCCAAATGTCGATGTACTCCTGTGCACTTAACTTTGAGGGGTCTGTATGACTAGAAATGTGCTATATAGGTTCAGTCCACTTACCTTTTACCATTTATGGGGTTCGCAACCATCAACAGTTGGTTATTATTATACAAATATCACATAATGAATATCTAAACTTACAAATTATTGGTATCCAACAACATCCAAACCCAAACCAAAGTGTATTACAGTGAAAATAAAACAGAAATAAACAAAAACACCCCCAAAAACGTTGAGGTAAAAGTTAAAATATCTTAATTTAAAAATTATGGAAGGATATGTAAAAACTGCAGCCATCACATAAAATGTCTGTACAAGTGTCAAAGCCTCACAGTGCTAAGTATTAAAAGCCAATTTGAGAAAATAAGTTGTAAATTCCAGCTTAAAATCAACCCATTGTTTTTACCTCAACCTTGACACTTCTAAGGGGCGTCGATCTAAAGATCTCAGTGTCCTATCAATTTTCCAAAACGGGACAATTTTCAAGAAATATGAGCCAAGGTTGTTTATGGCATTATCCAAATATCAAACTGAATTCTAACACCAAGTTTAACCGCGCCAATAGAATTGAATATGTTGTGTGTGTGTGTAGGATTGTGAGTGCTTGTACTTTGATATTTTTATTATGTATTATTGTGGTGGGATTATCAAACTGAATTCCCCTTTGTGGGATCAAAAAAGTTTTCTGAATCTAAATCTGTATTCTAAGATTAACTGGGAGCCAATGGAGAGATGAAAGTACAAGGGCGATATGGTCGGGTCTCGATGTGAGCAGGCGAGGTCTGGCACACATCGATTTAAAATGCATTGCAATAGTCAGGTCTTGAACTGATTAATGCATGAATGTTTTTTTCCAGGTTGCAATGACTAACAAATATTGGTCAGGAGACAACGCTGGAAAAAGCTTGCTCTGACAACCAATCAATCTGTTTTTCGAATTTCAAGGAGCTGTCAAAGGTAATGGCAGCATTTTCTCCCTTTCTGTCACAAAGTTGAGGCCAAGAGTTGGAGGTACAAGTTTGTCCTGTAACCGGTTACTGGTTCAAACCTCAGGTCTGTCTGTTTCAGTCATTGTGTCCTTGGGCAAGACACTTCACCCTCATTGCCTGCTGGTGGAGGTCAGAGGGCCTGGTGGTGCCGATTGTATGGCAGCCCCTGTTCTGTCAGTCTGCCCCAGGGCAGTTGTGGCTACAATGTAGCTCATCACCATCAGGGTGTGAAAGTCTGAATGTACTGTTAAGCATTTTGGCGTCTTCTGGGCTAGATAAACCACTATACAAGTGCAGGTCATTTACCAAATAGCCAAAATCTGATGACATCACACTGGGCAGGCTAGAAATGGAAAATAAAATGCATTCAGTCTTCTTCTTCTTATTAATAATAATAATAATATATTTTATTTATAAGCATCTTTCAAGACACCCAAGGACACTTTACAGAACAAATAAAAACAGCAACACAAATACATTAGGTTAAGAGGGATAAGCAAGCCTAAACAAGTGAGTTTTAAGACTAGATTTAAAAACAGAAAAAGAATCGGCATTCCGAATATCTGGAGGAAGTGAGTTTCAAAGTTTAGGAGCGGAGCAACAAAATGCTCTGCCTCCCATTGAACTGAGATGAAAATGAGGAACAGCAAAATGAAGTTATGGACCAAGTTATGGACAATCTTAAATGTATACAGAAGTTAGTAGATTATTCAAAATTTGATTGGGAGCCATTGTAGTTTATGGAGAATCGGGGTGATATGAAGAAAAGAGGGGGGGTTTGTAATGACGCAAGCAACTGAATTTTGAACCAATTGAAGTTTATAGAGAGATTTAAGAGGCAGACCAAAAAGCAAAGAATTACAATAATCAGTGTGGGAAGTAATAAGACTATGGACCAGGATAGTGGAAGAGTGAGGGGAAAGGGAAGGACGTAAACGAGATAAATTTTAAGATGAAAATAAGCAGACCGCGTAAGATAAGTTATGTGAGATTAAAATAATAGTGTACTATCAAGGATAACACCAAGACTCTTGACTTGAAGGAGTGGAAGGACAAGGGAATCATCAATGCCAAGGGAAAAACGATCCATTTTAGAAAGAGTAGACTTAGTTCCAACGAGAAGAAGTTCAGTCTTGTCGCCATTTAGTTTAAGAAGATTAGAGGTAAACCACAATTTAATGTCAGAAATACATGCAATAAGAGAGGAGGGTGTAACAAAAGAGTTTGGTGTACTTGATAAGTGCAGCTGAGTATCATCAGTGAAACAGTGGAAGTGAATGTTGAATTGAATGTTATTCAGGTGTAAGACATTTTCAGACAGCCATGGCTTTATTCCACTGATGCAGCTCAAGCAGGGGGCAAGATGTCAGCCTCTCATTGGGTTTAACTGGCAAATGTCCATTTCAACTCTAAGTATAGTTTTTATGAAAAGTTCATGCTATACCTAAGAAGACGTAAAACTTATCATTTACAGTGGCTTGCAAAAGTATTTGGCCCCCTTGAACTTTTCCTCATTTTGTCACATTACAGCCACAAACATGAATCAATTTTATTGGAATTCCACGTGAAAGACCAATACAAAGTGGTGTACACATGAGAAGTGGAACGAAAATCATACATGATTCCAAACATTTTTTACAAATAAATGACTGAAAAGTGGGGTGTGCGTAATTATTCAGTCAGTTGCCCATAGACATTGCCTGATGAGTGCTAATGACTAAATAGAGTGCACCTGTGTGTAATCTAATGTCAGTACAAATACAGCTGCCCTGTGACGGCCTCAGAGGTTGTCTAAGAGAATGTTGGGAGCAACAACACCATGAAGTCCAAAGAACACACCAGACAGGTCAGGCACAATGTTATTGAGAAATTTAAAGCAGGCTTAGGCTACAAAAAGATTTCCCAAGCCTTGAACATCCCATGGAGCGCTGTTCAAGCGATCATTCAGAAATGGAAGGAGTATGGCACAACTGTAAACCTACCAAGACAAGGCCGTCCACCTAAACTCACAGGCCGAACAAGGAGAGCGCTGATCAGAAATGCAGCCAAGAGGCCCATGGTGACTCTGGATGAGCTGCAGAGATCTACAGCTCAGGTGGGGGAATCTGTCCATAGGACAACTATTAGTCATGCACTGCACAAAGATGGCCTTTATGGAAGAGTGGCAAGAAGAAAGCCATTGTTAAAAGAAAACCATAAGAAGTCCCGTTTGCAGTTTGCCACAAGCCATGTGGGGGACACAGCAAACATGTGGAAGAAGGTGCTCTGGTCAGATGAGACCAAAATGGAAAACGCTATGTGTGGCGGAAAACTAACACTGCACATCAATCTGAACACACCATCCCCACTGTCAAATATGGTGGTGGCAGCATCATGCTCTGGGGGTGCTTATCTTCAGCAGGGACAGGGAAGCTGGTCAGAGTTGATGGGAAGATGGATGGAGCCAAATCCTGGGCAATCTTGGAAGAAAACCTCTTGGAGTCTGCAAAAGACTTGAGACTGGGGCGGAGGTTCACCTTCCAGCAGGACAACGACCCTAAACATAAAGCCAGGGCAACAATGGAATGGTTTAAAACAAAACATATCCATGTGTTAGAATGGCCCAGTCAAAGTCCAGATCTAAATCCAATCGAGAATCTGTGGCAAGATCTGAAAACTGCTGTTCACAAACGCTGTCCATCTAATCTGACTGAGCTGGAGCTGTTTTGCAAAGAAGAATGGGCAAGAATTTCAGTCTCTAGATGTGCAAAGCTGGTAGAGACATACCCTAAAAGACTGGCAGCTGGAATTGCAGCAAAAGGTGGTTCTACAAAGTATTGACTCAGGGGGCTGAATAATTACGCACACCCCACTTTTCAGTTATTTATTTGTAAAACATGTTTGGAATCATGTATGATTTTCGTTCCACTTCTCACGTGTACACCACTTTGTATTGGTCTTTTACGTGGAATTCCAATAAAATTGATTCATGTTTGTGGCTGTAATGTGACAAAATGTGGAAAAGTTCAAGGGGGCCAAATACTTTTGCAAGCCACTGTACATCAGAAAGTTAACTAGAAAGCAGGTTGCAAAGTTGTTTATTTTTCACAAGTGTTGTTCAGTATAACATTCTTATACGTTTGGAGAACTTTGACAATCCCAGGCTAGTTAACAGCGAGAAAACATTGTGGCAGTGGTATAATACTTTGGGAGGAATTTGCTCATGTTGGGAGGTAGTTTCCTGATCAACATGCAGAATCACAATTGGAGAGAGTTTATTGACTATTTTCAGAGATGAGAAATGTGCAGTCGATGAAGTTCTGTTTACCATTCAGGGTCTGGTCTGGATACTGGAAAATCTGCAGAAACTGATCTGAGGCACGTTAGGTGAGTCTTCAGATCCAGAGAGTGAGAGCAGGCAGGCTGGTGAGGAATTGAGGACGTCGAAGCTGCTGAGGAGGAAATCTGTTTGCTTTAGAGGTTTGTGAAGGCGGAGACAGGCTTAGGTGAAGGTAAATAAACATTAAACTTTCATAAAGCTCACAAGAACTTCTCAAAAATAAATTTGAGAGGGCTAGAGATGAAAAGCAAGGTCAATCACGAAGATCCTACAGATCATTAAATCCTCAGTATCCTGATGAGGATAATTACCAGCAGGTGTGCTGACTGCTCAGAGCCAGGAATGTCATCCAACAAAGATCCTCTCTGAAAATGAACTCGCACTCACAGAAACACTAACATACCAGAATCCTGGCAGAATTTTTTTTAACAGGGAAAGGAAAGCTGGTCAGAGCCGATGAGAAGACGGGTGTATGACATAGTGTATGGCTTAAAGAAGACCGAAATGCAGAGTTATTACAAGTTGAATATTTAATAATGAAAAAAACAAACAAAGAAAACTTACAATAAAAATCCCAGACGAAAAAGGGAAATTAAAATGGAGTAACACAAAAGGACCCAGTAGGGAATGGCGAGAGGGACCAAGCTTTAATACTCTTAGTATGGAGTGGAAATGAGAGGAGAACCAGAGGAGCTAATCGGAGTGAAAGTGGAAACAGCTAAGGGGATACGTTTTTAGTTGTGATTTAATAGAACTCAGTGTTTCAGCAGCTTTGCAGTTGTCTTGAAGTTTGTTCCAGATTAGAGGAGCATAGAAACTGAAAGCTGCTTCTCCATGTTTGGTTCTAATTCTAGGGATGTTGAGTAGACTGGAATTAGAGGACCTGAGTGTTCTGGTGGGTGGATATAGTAACAGTAGATCTTCAACATACTTTGATGCTATGCCATTCAATGATTTATAAACTAGTAAAAATATGTTAAAGTCTGTCCTCTGAGCTACAGGGAGCCAGTGTAAGGATGTTAGAACTGGGGTGATGTGCTCTACTTTCCTGGTTCTAGTAAGGACGTCAGCAGCAGCGTTCTGGATCAGCTGCAGCTGTCTGATGGACTTTTTAGGCAGACCTGTGAAGACGCTGTTGCAGTAATCAATCCAACTAAAGATAAACGCATGGATGAGTTTTTCGAGGTCCTGTTGCGACATCAGTCCTTTAATCCTAGAAATGTTCTTCAGGTGATAGAAGGCTGACCTTGTTATTGCCTTTATGTGACCCTGGAGGTTCAGGTATGAGTCCACAACTACACCTAGATTTCCGGCCTGATCAGTAGTTTCTAGCTGTATTAATTGAAGCTGTGTGCTGAGTATTAATCGTTCCTGTTTCGTTCCAAAAGTAATTACTTCTATTTTGTTTCTGTTCAGCTGGAGAAAGTTATGGCACATCCATCCATTGATTTGCTTGATGCATTTACTCAGGGTTTGGATGGGCTCAAAGTCATCTGGTGACATCGTAATGTAGAGCTGAGTATCATCTGCATAGTTATGAATGGAACTAATTGAAGGGAAAACCCAGAAAACTAACAAAAGGAAAAGATTTTTAATTAAAGGAACGTAGTTATAAATGCACGATACCTAATAATTCAAGATGTAAACACCCTAAGTCGAGATCTAAATTAATAAACAGATAAAACCAAAATCAAAATCCAGGGAAACCTGAAAAAAAAACCTGTTACAGGCTGCGAGAGAGTAGAGAACGGAAAGATGATGAACTTTCCATCAGCACAACAACCCTAATCATCAAGCAAAGATCAAAGTTTATTTGTGTATATAAGCTAACTGCACATCATCCTGAACGCACAGTCTGCTTAGTGAAACATGGTGATGGGAGCATTATGCTGTGGGGATACTCTTCCTCAGCAAGGAGTGGGAGCTGCTCAGAGTTGAGGAATGGAGCTAAAATACAGGAGGAAAACCTATTAGAGGCTGCAAGTGACCTATAAAAAATGTAGCACCCTCATTTCTTCAGCCTAATATGACCAAAATCTTAGGACCAGAGAGGAAATTACAAATATTCAATTTTTCGCTGCTTTATTGTAACCAGGTATGAGGTGCTGTTTGTGAAGTAACACAGTCAAAAGTGAACAGCACTAATTTGGGTTATTTAGCCATGTCATGAGAGAATTAAATGGGGGTTCATTTTTCAAAGTCAAAATTGCATCTGCGTTATTTATTCATATAGAAATGTAACAGTTTCAAACTACACATTAAGTTAGCAAGCTAAATATTTAATTGAAAAATTAAATATCTAGTTTACAAATTAAATATTTAGCCCTAACTAAATATTTAGGTAAAAAGCTAAATATTTAGTTTACAAACTAAATACCCTATTAAATTTACAAATTAAGTATTTAGCTCCAAACTAAACTTTTAGCTTGTCAACTAAATATTTAGTTGACACGCGAAATATTTTGGTTCCAAAATAAATACTTAGGTAGCAAGCTAAATATTTAGTTTGGCGCTACCGTAAATATTTAGTTTGAAGCTAAATATTTAGCTAGCAAGCTAAACTGGCTAGCTAAATATACAGCTTCTAACTAAACATTTATCTCAGAGCTAAATGTTAGCTAATATGAAAACGTATTTGCCGATAAGCAGAAGTGAACTACAAAAATAAAAGCTGAGTCTGGTGAATCTCTATATAAACTGCAGGCGAGACTGAATAGTAGCCTTTTGTTTGTTTGTGTCCTGACATGTCCTACATTTCAGCTTAAAAAAAGCAGTTTTAACGGCAATCCAGACGTTCACTGGTGGATTTAAAGCAACAGTGATTGCACCAACAGCAGTAGTTTCTATAGAGGTTCGAAGGACCCAGCTTTTATTTTGATGGTTCACTTCCTCTAATTGGCCAGTGAATTTGCATATTAGCTAAATATTTAGCTCTGAGTGAAATATTTACTTTAAAACTATATATTTAGCTAGCCAGTTTAGCTTGCTAGCTAAATAACTAGTTTGAATCTGTGGCATTTATAAATGAATACAACATAGATGCAAATATGACTTTAAAAAAAGGAACCCCCATTTTTTTTCTATTATGAAAGGCTTTTTAGCCCCAATTTCTGTTGCTGTTCATTTTTGACGGTGTAACTTTGCAAACGCCACTCCGTAACGAGGTTGTAAGCAGAACTTCAAAATGCTACAAGAAGAATCTAAAAAAGAAAAGAAAGCAGGCATCTTATCTGAAATGACATTTGAACTCAGTCAGGCTGTTATTTAAATAAAAGGAAATTTCAGTCTAGACCTATTTATATACAGTCTGAATATGGCTTTATGTCTAGCAGCGCTCCTGCCACCACCTTTACCACCACAAAAGGGATTCCCTGGTCCGACTTTAGCACAGCAATGACGACTCCGTTTCTGAAACATTTCTTCTGTTTTTATTTGGTTTCAGACAAGGAGGGGACACCAGGAAGTGGAGCAGACGCCGAGGATGAGACTCAACACAGACTAGAAACAAACGCTGACAGGCCAATGTGGAAAGCAGGGTTTTTCAAAGCAAACATGATTATTCCCACATAGGCATTTATGATAAAACGAGAGCAGCTGGTTTCCAGTATGCTGGTATTAAAAAAAAGGAAAAACAATAAAGGAGGATTTCTGCTTGGGTTGATGATTTATACAAAGCAAAATCGAAACAGATTATGAGCTCCTTCGCAGGCTGTACTCTGGGGGATGTGTTTTTTTTTTGTTTTGAGAAAAAGCCAAAGCCAAAATGTTTGGACCATGTGGCAGATGAAGAAGCAAAAGCAAACACGCACTTCCGAGCGGTGTGACTGCGGCTTGTCTGACGGAGCCAAACCGTAGCTGAGGAGACCCACTCAAAGAAACAATTTGATGCACTTTGGCGGAGAGGCGACCACGTCGAGTTCAAATGCGCCCGAGACTTTGTCGGAAAGGAGGAATCTGTGCGGCCTTTCTCGACTCTGAAGATAAAATGTTAGCAGGCCTGGATCTCTGGCTTCCTCCCCAGAGACCCACAGACGCATCCTCGCCCCCGCGTTTCTCTTCCAGTAAATGTCTTCTTGCGTTACAGGCACTTTGACTTTTAACTTCATTAAAATCTCCTTCTGCAGTCATTACCATGGTTATACATGTCTGCTATAAACTAAAGAAGAAGGAAGAATGGGGCAGGACAGAGCAAAAGTATCAAAAACTGTGTTGACCTAAGGGCCTAACATCGATGAACTCCACTTTGACGGACTAAAAGCCACCCAGACTGCCTCACAGGTCAGCAACCTAACTCACAGCTCCTGCAGGCTGCTTCAGGTTCGCTGAGCCAGTGGAAAGGGCAACTGGTAAAGTGTGCATGACACCGTGTTGCAGCCCATAAGCTTTTTAGGTTGAGAGGTTGTGACATGCTCTATATAATTTGAAGTCAATGTTTAGTTATGTGGGTTTGAGGAGAAATCTCACTGTTTGTCTGAATTCTGGCCTTGTTAATATGAACTTGTCTATGTTTTGACCAAAGTGCAAGCTTGCTTGCCAAATCTCTCAAATTTCGGATGGATCCTGGCGAAGACGAGCTTAAACGTTTCAGCGAGATATACGGCGGACGGTTTGGAGCTCATTTGGAGCTGTGCCCCAGGCGTGGGTGTGCGTGCAGTCGTTTTCCCTCCAACTATCTCCACATGTACGATGGGCTTCTTCTCGTCATCGGTCTGCTTTCCCTGTTGAGTCATTCCTTCAGCCATCCATCAGCTGCACTTTTACAGAGCTTTTACCTTGTTGCAGATCTCTTCTGATTTTGCTTTGTTATCGCAATTAAATGTTTAAGATCTTAAAACGAACTTTGATGGTTTTCACACCTGGTAGGCCCTGTTCGATTTGGGACAAAATAATTGCAAGATTGTTGCTTTATTTTTTTTAGCTGGTGCGTTTCGCTTTCACACGGTACTTTGTCAAACAGTACTGAACCTTTTGAACAACACGTCTACCTCCCCGCCTGTGGTGGCGCTGCACCAAGAATGAGAATTCTATTTTTTTTTCTTCCTGTTTTTTCTGTGGTTTTATGAGCTGGAAGCCCAAATTATGTACAAATAAACAACGAAATACTTGAAGACGTTTAAGTTGTGGGCCCTGAATCTATAACCTATGGAAGTTTACCATTTTGAATGGAATGATGGAAATAAAGAAACTTTTCCACGATATTTAAATTTTTTGGAAAGGGCCTGTAGTTTCCAAACAGTGATTTCATTTAACAAAAAATAACCTACCTGGTCCTGTGGGAAAATGTAGTTGTTCTCCTTATTGAATTAGGAATGACTGTTATTAACCACACAGTTCATGATTCAACAGTATGAGAAAGGGCAGCAATGGCATCCATGGGGGAAAGTCCCAAAGCAAAAAACAACAACAATGCTGACCTAAAGGAACACGAAAAGCCGTCTCACATTGACCAAAAGTATACAGACATATGGACAGTCAAACATGGTTGTGGTGGGTTGATGGTCTGGGCTTCTGTGTTGCATCTGGACTTGGATTACTTACTATACCTGATAGAGCCACACTATATTACTATGATTTACCACTGAATGGCTAAAAAAAGGGTTTTAGAGTGGCCTGGTCAAAGTGTGCACTTAATATAGATAGAGATATGGATAGAGATGCTGTGATTGACCTCACACAGACTGTTCGTGATGGTATTCCTTCCAATGTGGCTTATTTAAAACAGAAGAGTGGGTTAAAATATATCCTCTTGAGACAAACGGGGACAGTACAGTGGATGGAGTTGGAATGACAATAGTTGGAGCTAAAAACAGGACAGGGTACAATACAAATGCCAATGCATGCCACACGGTAAATAATCTTGAAAATGGTTTATATTTTTCGTCTACTTCACAATCATGTAACGCTTTGTTTGCGTCTATATGATAAAATCCCAATAAATTACATTGAGGTTTGTAGCTGTAACGTGACAGTATGTCAGAAAGGTTAAGGGGTCTGAGCACAACATGGCACCGTAACAGAATACACCGTGCTTTCTCTTATCTTCTATCTACTACTGCTAAACATAACTATGGGCCCAATCAAACTCTCAAACCCTGCAACACTCATCACTATTTATCAGTACAAGAAGAGAGGTGGCGGGTTTACAGAGTTGAAAAAGTAAACAGGTCGGAGCACCTCAACAGATGATTCATTTATTAGTAATTGCAGTAATTGTTAAGAAAGCTCCTCCGATGTGTCCTAACAATTACTAATGTCCTCCAAGCAGCCACCTCACACACTGAGAATAAATCGACGCAACACCAGTGAAGGAGGGGGATGTATGAAGACAGCATTTCTTGGTAGATGCTTACTCATACTGCAGCGTGATTAAAAAGTGACAATTAACAGGAAAACAACAGGAGCGGGAAAATATCTAAAAGCTGAGATCTCATCTGACCGCAGAGGTTTCTTACAAAGAGATGCGCTCTCTACCTGTTGGACATGATGACTGGAGTTTTTAGGTCCAGATTTTTTGTAACTGCACACACAATCTGTGGTGTCGGATGAAAGATTAGGACCTGTTAAATGACAGAAGGTCGAGAATTACAACAACGGACACCAAGAAAATGGATTAAACTGAGGTTTTTCTCTTGGCTTCAAACAGTTGTTGATATATGTCAACCTAGCAGTGAATCCCAAATGATATAAGAATAGCTTGAGTATGAAAAAGCATTTAGATTTCCATCTTTATTCCTTGTTCCTCCGTCTAAATCCTGTATCCTTCCTCCTGTCCTTTTTTTTGTCAGCTATAGGACTGAACTTTGACTGGGCCATTGTGACACTGACATATGCTTTGATCTAAATTATTATGTCGTAGACTCAGGTTTCTAGCATTTTACAACCCCTAACAGGTATTCAGCTCTGAGAGGCTTCCCTGACCCATCTGAAGAAAAGCGTCCCCACAGCATGCTGCCACCACCACACGACAGATGGGGGTGGTGGGTTCAGGGTGATGTGCAACAATAGCTTCCCTCTCATAGTGTTTAACATGTAAGTCAGAGAAGCTAGATTCTGAAGTCATCTGCCCAGAACACTTTCCTTCACGCGTTTGCTGACCTATCAACAGATTCTGCCACCTGAGCTGTGGATTTTTTTGCCGCTCCTCCAGAGTTACCATGGCCCTCTTGTCTCCCTCTATGGTTATTCCTCTCCCCTGCTCAGCCATGTCTTGCTGGGTTCGCGGTCGTTGCCAAGCCCTCATCTATTACTTGCTGGAATTTGAGCACTTTTCCCAGACACCGTATGACTTATTAATGAGCGTTAAGTTAGTTTCACGTGGCACCTTAGTGAGAAGCTGAAACGCGGATCAACACCGGCCGTGTGGGAGGAACAGGGCGTAGAGGAGGAAGAGGAGGGAAAAACATCAACACGCCGTCATGTGTTGTTGACGAGGGAGATGATGATTTCATTGCGATGGATCCCTCTATTAATAGACCTCGCAATGAAGCGACCGCAGTCACAAAGGCGAACGGCGACGCCGCGCATGAGAGGCCCCATTATGTCCAAACGAAGGAGTCAGCCGCTTTGTCAAGAGCGCACGTCTCAAACAAACCTCATCTGACCGAGCCGGCCTGTGTCTCTCCTCGTGCCCACCCGCTCCCGCTGTGCTAACCCCCTGACCCGTTTCTGCTGCGTGGGCGTAAGATGGAGTTGTGAAGGTCAGGGGAAAGACTCTGAAGCTTCAGGCTTTGACCTCTGCTTGGCTTCTCTCCCCCCACCCCACCCCACACGCACTCGCACGCACACACCCTACAGTGCCCAAGCTGCTCTGAGTCACGCAGATGAAGCCATCGCAGGAAGTAGGAAAAGGGCACTGTGTTGTGGAGAGGCAGATGACAAGTAGGCTGCATGCACGGCCCCCCCCCCCCCCCCCGTGCTCATACAAAAAGAGAGCTGTGCAGAGGTGGTGAGGAACAATGGGATGGTTTCAGAGGCGGAGGTGAGGAGAGCGCAAGGCTCAGCATAAGCACCTTATTGTAACAACCCCTTTGTTGAAAAAGGAGAAAGGGTGACAAAATTAAGGGGATTTCACCATGAGCGGAAAAAGAATTGCTCCATTCTGTGTTTGTGTACGTTAGTTATAAATATAAAACCTATGAATATTACCTTCATCACTTTTCCCACACACTTAAATAGCCTACATTCACAGAGTAGATTAGTCGTAAAAAAGATACATGGCTTTTTAACAGTTTTCACTGATAAAAATCTGGAAAGTGTAACGTGCATCTGTGTTTATCCAGTGCGCGTGTCAAACTTGAAGCGTTTGGCCATTCTTCTTCGGAAAACAGCTCGGTTAAAGCAAGGCAAGGCAAATTTATTTGCGTATAGCACACTTTCAGCAACAAGACAATTTGAGATGCTTATCATGATTTTTTGGGGAAAAAATAAAATCAACAATAAAACAACGAGAAAAACAGAAAAACACATTCCAAAAAAACACATTCCAACTATTATTAATTCATCAGTCAAAGGCAACTACAAACAGATTTCAGCTGTTTTGTAGGCATCTGAAACTTTGTTCCAGATAAGAGGAGCATAGAAACTGAAGAGATAGGTTGAAGGGCATCCGTCAAATTTTGCATTTTGCCCCTTGACAAAGTTTGTGGTTTGTGTACATTTTATGATATTTTTTTTCAACCGTGGCTTGAAAAACATGGATTTAGCTGCAGAATCCTGTGTATGAGTTGAGGTCCTCTGCAGCTGCTTGACAGCCATAAGGTTTCTCTTGGTTGCTTTACTAATTAATGCTCGCCTTAGGCTGGCTTTTCTTTAGGGGCATCATGCTAAAAGAGACGAATGCATATGCACGCCTTATTTTTCAGATTTTTGTTGTTGTCAAAATCTTCAAAATGTTCCACTTCACAATTTTGCCACTGAGCTGTTTTGGTCAACCCCGCGTAAAATCTCAATAAAATACGGCGATATCTGAAGCTGCAACACGACAAAATGCAAAAAAAGGTTCAGGCACAGTGAATGTATTCCATTCCTTTAAGTTAAAAAAAGATGTGTAGGAGACTGTAGATAACATTTTCCAAACAGCAGTTGTTTATCTTTCTCATCTTCTCCCTTCATGCAGATGTTCAATCTGTGGTCAAAAGAAAAATCCATGAACATACTCCACCCACGGTTACATGTGTGCTTCTTCACACGCGCACACACACACACACACACACACGCGCACATGGACACAGACATTTCCTAATCTTACGGTAAACAGCTTCCTTCCACCCGCAGGCCTTGCCTTTCCCAAACTCACCCAGGGAACCAGAACAGGTAACACTCGGCTGGTTATTTGGCTCTGATCCATGTGATCCTCCTCCTCCTACCCCGAAACTCTCGACAGATTAACCCCCCCCCCCCCAAAAAAAAAAGAAACAACAAAAAAACAACAACAACCACACATTTAAAAAGCAGGACTATATCCTACAGCAGGTTTTATACCTTGAAAAAAAAAAAAAAAGCAGAAGTCAGACAAAGGAATTTCTGAACCAGAGAGCAGAGAGCGTCTCTAAATCTAAACAGACTAAACAGAGACATGACTAATCAAGATGTGACTAAGGCAGTGGACAGTTTTAAATGTTTTTTTTTTCTATGCAAAAATTGTAACCTGATAACTCAGGTGTTGAACTATCCACCACGTCACTGGTGATTTAGGGAAATCAACTCAGCCTTTGTTAATAATTAAAAGGCAGAAGCTGTGATCGACCTGGATATTGTGGGTTCAATTCCTGCTTCTGCCTTCAACATGTCGTTGTTTACTTGGGCAAGGCACTTCTGTCAGTCTGCCCCCAGGGCAGCTCTGGCTGCAATAGTAGCTTGCTTCCACCAGTATGTGAGAGTGAATGAATAATAGAGTTGTAAAGTGCTTTGAGGGTCTCGCAAAGTGCAATATAAATGCAATCCATTGTTATTATTAATAGAGATATTTCCAGGCGAAAAAAACAACAACAACACACACAACTGAATCTGTCCCAAATGCCCCTCTTCCCTATCTCTGTTTTTCACTAGCATTTGGCTGGGGGTGGGCACGGTGTTCCCGTAAACACTCACCACCCAGGACCCTGAGCTTGTTGTTCTGTGCCAAAATGTCACTGGGACTGTGGTGAACCTCTAACCGCAGCGCAGAGCAAACCCTCAAACCGGAGCGGAGTGGAGCCGAGCCAAGCCGAGCCGAGCCGAGCATCAGAGACAGGCAGCTGCACACAGAATAGAATTTATAGGGGAGGTGGCAAAGTGGAGGCTCAACGCTGCCAGGAACTGTTGTTTTTCTCTGTTTATCTGCACTCCCATGGATACTAACAAAAAGAAAAGAAAGGCATGGAATCATAATAGCCAGTCTGAATGGCGGAGAATTCCCTGAGATAAGGTCATTAAGATCGGGCATGAGACCCTGGAAGTGTTCAGCAGGAGGATAATAAACAGTCACTTTCTTAAGGTACAATTCCCCCTCGGGACACATCTGGAAAAAAGTGCTGGTGTAATCGTTTCTTCTAAAAGTCCATCACTAATATCTGCTCACTATCTTACTCCAATTTGAGAAGTCATTTTCAAGTCCCGCCACAGACTGACGAATGGATTTATCTGTAGGATTTGACTGGGACATTATAACACATGAATACGGTTTCAACGGACACGTTAAATAGTCGTTGTGGCTGTATGATTAGGGTTGTTGACCTGCTGAAAAGTAAAACCTCTGCTGCAGCCTCCAGAATAATAGAATTTCCCACAGCATAGTGCTGCCATCGCAGCACAGAATTCTGGTTTAAAAAAACATCACCGTTGGACAGTGCTTCCCACCCCATGCGTGAAGCTGTAACTTCATTGGCGCCTTCAGTGACAGACTGCTGATCCCAACAGGCTCAACAATGTTTACATCCCTGCTGTCATTGCACATCGCTGTGGTTTGCATAGCTTTATTTCTCACTTCTTGTAAATATGTTGGGGTGTTTAACGCTCAAATCCACATGCATATTCTGTAAATGTTTTTAGATGACATTTCTTGGATCTAAGTATGCCAATTCTAATAGGTGTACAAAACTTTTGTGTTGTAACTTTGCCTTTATATATACATATATTCCTTTATTAATGGCTTCCTTCTTGCCACACTACCATAAAGGACAGATTTGTAAAGTGCACAACCAATACTTATCCTGTCAGCAAATACCTCCACCTGAGCAGTGGAGTTCTGCAGCTCCTCCACAGCTGCCAATGATCTCTTGGCATTTCACAGTGCTCCATTGGATGTTCAGCGGCTACTAACCCTAACGACGCTACACAATTATGCACTGCATTGTGTTGGTCGTCTCCTGTGAACTTGGCGAAGCATCCAACGGGGCCTGTTCTGGCTCTGGATGCATATGGCATACTGCACTGTGAAGGCACTGGAGTGTGCTTGCGTGGGCGTTGGAAACAGTACAAAGAGAAGACAAAGGTGCTCTTCTCAATAAAAAATTAACAACCAAAAAACCCCAGACAGGTGCACAAGCGAGGAATTGTGTTTCCTTTCTCTGTTTTCACTATAAGCTCTAGACCTTTATTACCAGTGAACAA
This sequence comes from Valencia hispanica, assembly GCA_963556495.2. Classification (NCBI taxonomy): domain Eukaryota; kingdom Metazoa; phylum Chordata; class Actinopteri; order Cyprinodontiformes; family Valenciidae; genus Valencia; species Valencia hispanica. The sequence goes on from OY747718.1 coordinate 13,421,034, forward strand.
GAGGTCTTTGTTGTGAAACCAGCTTTAAACCAGGATCAAAGGGGAAATCAGATGAACATGAATATTGGGTTTAAGATAACTGACTTGAGTCGGATGAAATTTCCCGTCTTTCCTGATCCCTGAGCAAAGTGGCATAGCGAGCAGGCGGCGTGCCAAACATCGGCGGTACCTCGGAAACCTGTCAGGGTGCAAGCAGGAGGTGGTTTGTTCTGCAACTGATCCCAGATAGTTTCTGTTGGCTCTCAGGCATCTGTTTTCTTCATGTTTAAAACAACGTTTGAAAAAATTAAACAAAAATAGACAGCTGACTCCTGGATCTGCTGATTTTAAGCCGATTCGCTCCCCCTTTTTCTGGGGCAGAAAAGTCCCCAGCTTCCCACTGCATGGGTTGAGTTTACATAGGAGAAAGGAATGCATGCTGGAGGAAAGAAGCCTGAAGGGGGGCGTGGCTTTTTGGGGTAGTCCTTCTGGAGGAACAACACGCCATCGTGCCCATATAAGGGTCACCAACTTCCTCTGCACTGGCGCTCGCAATAAACAGCGAAAACCTCGAAAACCTCTCAATCTTTACCGCGTATTTTATGTCGAACTGGTGAAACAGCAGAACACGAGGCGCATGTTTGATAAAACCCCGATGAGTGACGAGGACAAACTCAGCGATTTCCTCCGCAGTCTGACAATAAACGAAAGAAGGAATGAATGAGCGGACAAAGTGAGTGAGAGAAAAAGCGACGGGTTGATTTACCAACAAGGAGCTTATCTAACAAGCATTTATTTAGACTGTATGGGCGCAGAGAAAACAGTGCGTTGGGTTCTTTCTTTCTTTTTTGTGTGTGTGTGTGTGTGTGTGTGACACTCCGTTGCCATCCCTCCTCGGTGCGCTCTCTTGCCTACAGGCTTGTTTACAGGCGCCTCTTCCCGGCATTGGCGTCACTCGACGACGCGGTGACGTAGCGGCGGAGAGGGATCGGCCCGGCCAATCAGAGAGCCCCATGAAACATGCATCCGTGCGCGTGTATATAAGGACCGGCTCAGACGAGGGGCCGAACACACCTCTGCGATCAACAGGAGCAGACGCAGCAAGGAGTGAGGAGAACTTCGGAGGATTGTGTAAACAGCAGCCAGAATCTTGAGGGGAAGGAAGAAAAAAAAAAACACTTTTACCTGGACATTCCCTTTTTTTTTGGTTATTCTGTTTTTCCTTTTGGGACACTGTTGACAGATACATCCGAGCTGCTGAATTGATCCAAGCTCTGTGCTGACACTGATTATTGAATATTATCCAGAGACTGTTTTTTTTCTAGAAGCAATCGGTAAGCTTCCACCTTATCTATTTTTTTTCTTTTTCCATCCCTACGACTTTATGTCAACAAAGATGGAACAGCCTTTTTATCATGACGACTCCTTTCTGTCGGCTTACGGTCACTCAGATGCAGCCATGCACGACTACAAGGTGCTAAAGCAGAATATGAATTTGAACTTGACAGAGCCCTACCGCAGCCTGAAATCTCAGCTGAGGGCCGAGGTGGACCCGTACCAAGGTGGGCAGCCGGACGTCGGGTCCCTGAAGCTCGCCTCCCCGGAGCTGGAGAGGCTCATCATCCAGAACAGTAACGGGGTGATCACCAGTCCCACGCCGGGACAGTATTTCTACAACCGGGGCATCACCGATGAGCAGGAGGGCTTCGCGGAGGGCTTCGTGAAGGCGCTGGACGAGCTCCACAAGATGAACCAGATGCCCCCTCCGAACGTGTCGCTCGGAGCCGGCGGCGGGGTTACGACGTGTTCTGCGGCGGCCTCTAGCGTCTTCGGCAACGCGCTGCAGCCCGAGGCTCCCATCTACACGACGCTGAACGCGTACTGCCCCAACACGAGCCTCTCTTCCGCGTCCAGCTACCCGACCGCGACCATCAGCTACCTGCCGCCTCACCAGCAGACCCACACGCAGACCTCGGCGCCCGCGGCGCACCACTTCCAGCACGCGCTCCCGGGCTCCGGGATGCACCCGCAGCGGCTGGTCGCCCTGAAAGAGGAGCCCCAGACCGTGCCGGACCTGCTCAGCAGCGACGGCTCGCCTCCGATGTCTCCCATCGACCTGGAGACCCAGGAGCGCATCAAGGCGGAGCGCAAGCGGCTGCGGAACCGACTCGCCGCCACCAAATGCAGGCGGCGCAAGCTGGAGCGCATCGCCCGGCTGGAGGAGAAGGTGAAGGTCCTGAAGAGCGACAACGCGGGGCTCTCCAACACGGCGTCGGTGCTGCGGGATCAGGTGGCCCAGCTCAAACAGAAGGTCCTGACGCACGTGAGCAGCGGCTGTCAGCTGATGCTCACCAGCAAGCTCGAGGCGTTTTAGGGGACACGCAGCAGACTGCTAGATGACTGAAAAGTAATAACACTGGAGACATGTTCTGCACGCACAGCACTGGATGTGCGGCCAGCTTCACAGAGCCGAGTGTACGCCGCTCTGATTGAGGGTGAAAAAGACTGATCGCAATGGTACTTCCGGATGCTGGTCACCGCTCATAGGACCATTCAAGACTTTCAGCATCCAGGCCGAGCAGACACTGAGCAAACACAGCGGGCACTGCCCACAAGTCGGGTTTACTAATGGTAGAAAATGGGAATGACTATTGTACTACTTTGTACTTTTTGCAACTGATAATGTCATGCAACGCTGCATTTTTTTTTTTTTTTTGTGTAACTTATTTTGTTTGCCCGGTTGATCCAGACAAACTTTTGTCCACTGTTTACATTGTCTTTTTTTATTATTATTTGTGAAGTGTATTTAAGTAAATTGTCTTTTAAAACGAAAGAAAAACGACTTGAGTGGTTTTTTTTATGAGTTAATTTTAGACTCCATAGTATGAAACCAAAGGGGAAAATGATATTCGCTTTTTTTCTCTCTCTATTACAGTACACCCATAACAGTTGTTTGCCTATCTCTCCCAGTGAGCAGTTATACAACCAGAGTTCTTGTTTCCGTGTTTTCTACGCACAGCACGTAGCCTGCGTATGGTCCTTTCCGAATTACGCACGGGCGTGCCCATATATGGGCAAGTTGGTGTACATTTCGTCACGAGGGAGGATTTCTGGGAACCCCCGCCCAGGTAATACAAAACCGGTTTCACCCCTGTCCCGCCTTGTACTGAATAGATAAGGGCTTCAGGAGGGTGGTGGAGTTTCCTCCTTATTGTGCAACGATTACACCAGAACGAGGCAAAGTACAGCTTGTCATCAGGTGTACTGATAAAACAAACTGTTCGAGTTTAAGGCTTTATAAAGTACAATTCGAAACATAAAAATGAAAGTGCTTCACGATGGATTCACTAATCTTAAAATAATTTCCAGAATAAACCTTTTTTTTTCTTCTGGGGTAGAATTTATTATGTTTGGTTTAAGAGTGACCAGACAGTTAAATCACTGAAAGTGAAATAAATTGGTAACAGACTAAGATTATTTCATCTGGATTGTGCTGTCATGTTGAAAAAAAAAAAAGAATTCCATTTAAGGAATAAGATGTGAACAGGGAAACGTTTTAGTATACACAACTTTATCCTAGGGATATTAAATATCAAGCATTGATACGATTTTAAATTTAAACCAATGATCTTAGGTTGTAAACAAGGGTCAGTATTGGTTAGACATTGACTTTTATATTTTGTTAACAAACAATTCAACTGGAGTTTAACTGAAGATATTGGTTCAGTTTGCCCCTCAGCTCTCCTCTTTGGTGTCGGTGGTGTCCAGTCGACAATGGTAAGGTCCGGCGCTTTGTAATCTGTTGTATTATGAAGCTCCGTCACCCAAAGGGTGGCACGAAATAGAGCCGCTGTTTCTAAGCATCTAAAGGAGTCAGATGAGGTGGGTTTTTCGACTGGAATCAGACCCCGAAGAAGACCCAGGACTCAGTGACGGTTCTAGACCAAATTTACCGGGGGGGTGGGGGGGGGGAAGAGTTTGTTCATGGGGGCACAAAACAAAAGAATGAAATAATATTTCAAAATGTCATCGTTTAATATATCAAATGAGCCAAAGGGGCTCTTGTGGTTCCTGATCCAGCAGATGAAACTCAATATGGCTGAAGCTAAAAGTTCAACACATTAATTTTTAACTCATTGTTAAAATAAAACTTCAAAGGTAAGAAATTCAATTGGTTCAAGAGATAATTTAGTTATGGTTTCTGTCCTAAATCATCTAAAAAAAACAACAGATTTAGTATCATTTCTACAGTACAGGGGCCTTAAGAGGGGCCAGGATCAGTTCTACAGGGGCACTGGCCCCCGTTGGCCCCCGTCTAGAACCGCCCATGCCAGGACTCCCCAGAAGGACTATATGAGCTAGGGGTTGGGCAAAGAGACCGGACTTCTTAACCCTGAAGCAGTCATTGTCGATGAACCTCAGTCTCCTCAGCTTGATGCTAGCATCAGGGCTGTAGCTGAACTAGTATTGGATTCACGCTTAAATTCTTGATCCAACACAGAAACTTTCTTAACCTCAAGTCTTGCAGCACATTTTTTATGCAGCTGATTCATTCATTTGTAACACAACCGATGTGAACAAATCAGCCTTACCAAATTCTTCAGTTTAATTCTCATGCTAATGTTAAAACCAGAGGTGGGTAGTAGTAACTAGATATGTTTTCTCTGTTACATCTTGTTGAGTAACTTTTCGTGGGGAAAAATACTTTCAGGAGTAGTTTTGCTATGCCATACCTTAATGATACCTTAATCATACCTTTAACAATATTTTTTTTTAAATAAAGTATCACTACTCTTACTTGAGTCAAATTTCTGGATACTCTTCCCACTGTGAGTAAAATTCACTGAATGAAGAAGAGGTTTTTAAAAAAATACGGCCAACAAATATCAACCGTTTATTAAAGGAGACCACCTGTTTCTACACAAGCTTTGGTTTTCTAATGCAATTTTCTGTCTGGTGAGCTTGTCGCATTTTGAGGTGAACTGAATATACAGTAAGCACCATAAATGGTCACTGGAAGTACTTTTTTTCCCAACTTGTTCTAAGTTATATTTATGAATATTCTCCTGTAAGTTTTGGTATTATAATGAAAAAAAAATGACTTAGAAAAGTGTTTCTTCTGCTTAAAATATGTTATTTTGTAATATTGTTATTTATTTGTTTACATTTTATTTTCATTTTAGTCTTTAAAATACCAAAATTTGACAATAACTTTAAAAAAAGTCTTCAATAAGATGTTACTCAGTACTCAAGTAGCCGTTTTACCAAATACTTTTTTGCTCTTACTCAAGTCCTTTTTTTAGACGGCTACTTTTTACCTTTACTTGAGTAAAATATGTTGAAGTAGTACTCTTACTTGAGTACATTTTTTGGGTGCTCTACCCACCTTTGGTTAGAATTAAACTATAATAGGAAAATATCTTTAGAAACTAAAGTTTTCTTGATTAATATTAAAACCATTTTAATGGCTAATATTTAAAATTCCTTTTTTATAGTGCATTGGTAAAAGGAGATTCGTCTCAGATGTCAGATAAACCGAAAACCAATCAGGTCTGACACCTAAAAGTCTAAAGATTTAAATACATAGTTAGTATGTCATGTATTCTAGGTTGTTGTTGGTTTGTTTTTTTTTACTCCAGGGGAAGTGACAGCGGCTTCGGGAATGTCGGGGGCGTCTCAGTAGCCTACGCCACACGCGCTTTGGCACGGGAGTGGGCGCGAGTGGGCGTGCGGGAGAGGGAAAGGTTTGCGCGCAACCATGCCTGGCATTCCGGTGGGACGCATCACTGCCCAAATATGTCCGAAAACCAAGGGGTCAAAACAGGAACAGGAAGGAGCAAAGCCCAGAATTAAGGAAGGGGAACGTGGAACATTTTTTTTTAAATTCAACAAAGTTTCAGAGACCAGGGATGCAGATTTAAAGATACAGGGCATGTTGGAAATTCGCACTCATCGTGGGGACGAATGCCATATTCAGTTGGGGGCTTTTATTGATGCATTTGAACCGTTTCATTGTTTTGTGTGTGAAAACATGATACAACATACAACTTCAAGCACCCCCCCCCCCCCCTTCTCTTATTACACATACAGACTTGAATAAACACACGAACCCCCACTAACATTTGGATAAATGAGCAAGTTGCAAGAAACTTGCCAGGACTACTACAACTAAGCAAGTTGCCAGGAAACAAGACATTTGGTGTAGCCATCAATGTGTTCTGCCATAATTCTATCTGGACAGTTCACCACCAAACGGTTTTTATTTAAGAAATGGCAGAGATCATCTGGGATGGAACGTGCAACCTTGAAAAGGATAGATGGGTGGACTGAGATCATATAAATAGTTTTGTTTTTTTTCTTGCCACTGACTTCTCTTTTCAGAATACTCCATACGTTTTCAACAAGACTGCATGCAAGCGTGACCATCCTAGAAGCCCTGCGTTGTCTGTCCCAAACCCAGTTTCCATGTGTTTGGGATCATTCATCGCGTGTTGAAACATCTGTATTTAAGTTTCAGCCATAAGTTGATTTTAGAGGTCAAGTTAAAGAATTTAGAAATGGCCTTCTTTTATTATTTCATCCTATAGACCATTGGCAGCAAAATAGCCCCACAGCATGAGGCTGCCATCCCCATGCTCGACAAATGATTCAGTGTTTCTAGGTTGGAAAGCCTCACCTCCACTTCTCTTAACATTCTCATTGCCACTGTGGCAAAACAGATCAATTGCATCTTCTCTGGCCATAAAAGACTGTGTTGAAAAAAAATCGATTGTCTGAATGTGAATCGATTCGTGTAAAAAAATTCTCTAAAATAAATATTTACATCCAAAAATTGATTCAATGGTTTACCATTATTTGCCCTTTTTACTCCTAAAATAGAAGGGAAAAGTCCAGATGGGTTAATACTGTTTCCCCTGGTGAACTATGACCCCACCCAGTATTACATCATTAAATTACAGTCATGTAATGTCATGGAGCTCAAAAAACGTTTTTCATATCAATATCGAAATGGACCAGATTGGATTGGATCAGATTGTGAACATCGATTCTGACTATTGAGAATCTAAATCAATCGGTTCTTGAAATTTGAATCGATACCCTGCTCTGACGGTCTGCGAATCGTTATAAAGGCATAAAATAAAATAAAACGAGATTCATGGCAGCAACGAATGTATGTACACTTCTGACATCCCATGTGCACAAACTGTCAGAAGAAGTTAAAGGTTAGTCGCTATATTTGTGACCCCTGACCCAGAGAGAGAAACCGTGCAGAAAGTGGCCCCATGCAGGAAAAGCTCAGGGGGATTTTCTGTCTTGTTAAAGCAGTAGGTGATGCTCAAGTAAACAGGCCAACTGATCTGGGCTGTTAAAACTCACGAAAACCACTTCAAAGGAGTCTGTGAGGAAGGTAGCGGTTTTTTTTTTTTTTTTGCGCGCTCTCACCTCACGCTGTTTTGGAGAAGAAGACTTAAAGCCCTTTTTCATCCGTCACGCATTTAAATAGCCTATATATAGCCTGATTTCCATCAATAACATCTCCTATTTTCTGCCATGGACGTGGAAACAGAACCGGGCGCCCCCACGCAAGTTTTCTTTTCCTACCTTTTTTTTTTTTAACGGTAAAAAATAACCTTTTTTTTAAAAAAAAAAAAAAAAAAAGAAAGAAAGAAAAGGGGATGTACATCAGTTAAACTGATCTCTCTGTATTCAGCAGTTTCAAATGGCACCAAGTTGAACGTTTTCTTGCTGAAAAAAGGCTTGACTTTTAAATATCACTGCAGCATCTTTTTTTATTTATTTATTTCCCTTTTTTTTAAAAAAAGTCTCCGTTTACGCACAGAGCAGGCCTGCATAACAAAGTGCGCACAAGAAAGCCAATATAAGCCATGCTGGCTCTCCAACACGCCTCGGTCCACAGCCCACGCTGAGTGTCTGTGGGAACATCTGTGATGTGAACAGTGACGTATAAAGAGCTCTGGGTGGGTTTGACTTTCCTCTACTCGAGCCCCCTCTCCCTCCCACAGCCACTTGTTCCCTACCCTCTGTTGTCTTCTCGAGAACTATGAATATTCCTCCCACCTTGATACGGCCATCTGAGCTTCTTTGAATCACCATTGATAGGACGGGTGTTTTTTATTTATTATTTTTTTTTATTTTTTATTATTATTTGGAAAGGGGCGATGCTTGCTTTGCGTGGCGAATAGTAGGAGGCAAGGAAGAAGCAGCCGTGAAAAAAAGAATCCCGTAAATGTCAGATTATTCACGGGAAGCATTGAGGTCATATGTTTTTTTCACATGGCTAATAAATATGAATCTCACACTGATACAATAAACTCCATGATCTGCTGCCCCAACTACTGCGAGAGATGTTTCTCTCGCATGCACATCTACTGTATAGGCCTTTATATGCTGCACGCATTGAGAGACGTCAAGGCCCAGAGATTTTAACACAAGAAGGAAAACTGAGTGTTTGCAGAACACGATGTGAGTGATGGCATCCAAACGGCTGCTGTTGAAATGTCCCCGCATCCTCACACGTTTATATATTTATGTGTAGGATATGGGGAGAACAGCTAGAACATGTACGTGTATTCAAGTCCCACAGTGAAGTTTGAAGTGATGTTGCAAAGCTTCACGAGAAGCCTGAGTGGGTTTTGTGGTTAAGCACTGCCATCTACTGGATATTTCACAGAAGTCCATGTCAGATCCAGTGCCCTGCAAAATCATTCAAGTCCAATGTTTTATAGTGTTGAGATTTTATGGGATTAAACTAAGACAAAATGTCTCGGAATGGTGAAGAGCAAGGGACATTTGTGTGGAGTTTCGTAAAAAAACTCCATCCATCCATCCATCCATCCATCCATCCATCCATCCATCCATCCGCAGCATTCATCAGGTTGCCAATCCATCGCAAAAAACCCTCCAAAAACCCCAAATCCCCCCATCAGGATTTTCTTTCTTTTTTTCCTACATCTGTATTTTTATTCTTAGTTGTAGGTTTTCTTTGTTTGCTTTCTTTTCCTTGGATCAATTTTCTCATTAAATGTTTTTATTTTCCTATTAGATGTGCTCTTTTCAGATCATTCATTTGTATTAGCTTCTAGTTTATTCTTTATTGCATTTCATGTTAGAATTGTTTTTCTTTTTCCCTGGTTATTGTTTCCCTTCTCCTTTTGATCCATACTGTTTCTCTCCTCAATCTGTCTCTCAGTTCTCAATGTTCACCTGCTCCTTGTCAGTAATCAAACCTCTGTATATATAAGCTGCTCATTTGCATTCACTCATTTCTGGATTCTCCTGTTGGTTCCCGTCTTCTGACTCTCACAAGGGCAATTCATGCAGTCATGTTTTTGGACTGTCGGAGGAAGCCAGAGTACCCAGAAAGAACCTGCACATGCACAGGGAGAATATACAAACTTCATGCAGAAAGACCCATGGCTGAGATTCAAACCAAAGCAGTTGCACAAGAAACTGCTCCAACGTACCGCCCCCCTCTTCAATTACCATCATCTGCCCATCCATTTTTTTCCACTTATCCGGGGTTGGGTTGCGGAAGCAGCAGCTTAAGCAGAGCGGCCCAGACTGCTCTGATTGAGTTCCAAGACAATCCAGGCCAGCAAAGAAACATAATCCTTCCAGCGTGTCCTGGGTCTTTCCCCAGGGAGGTGTCCATGAGGCATCTTAACCAGATGCCCGAGCCACCTCAACTGACTCCTCTCGATGTGGAGGAGCAGTGGCTCTACTCTGAGCCTCTCCTGAATGACTGAGCTTCTCACCCTATCTCTAAGGGAGAGCCCAGACACCAACAGAAAGTTCGTACAAACAGTCAAGAGCTGGATTTATCGAAAATGCGGTGGCCACTCTAACGCATGTTCCTCAATCATCTGTTGATGAATGCCACATGTCTGTACCTAGGTGCTTGTGCCTGTTCACAGTCAGTTGCATACAGAAACGCCCTCAATTAATCATATTTCACACCACATCCTCTGACACATGCATTAAATCCTTGCGTTCTTCCCGAAAAGAAAAAAAAAGACCATGAGAGCAAAAACAGGAACTTCAGTGACATCGAGATCTAGGCAAAACACAAGTGGGGCAAAAAAACCCGGACTTTTTGAAAATTGTCACAGTTAACACGAATAAATTTTAACACCGATAGTTTTTGCCTTCTGTTATCAGCAGTTCCTCTGCTTCATGTCTGTCCCCCCTCCCCTCCCCGCCCTCCCGCACGCAGTAGTTCCCTCTGCAGACAACAAAAGGTGGCAAAGAATCGTATTGTTTTGTTTTTGCTGTTATTCACTTCTGTGAAAATAGTTAACTTCTTTGAACAAATTAAATCAGTTAAATTTGTCCTGAACATTGCTGTTTGGTTCTATCAGCTCAGGGGGAACCAATAAAAAAAGAACACTCTCTGGGAAAAAGCAACAGAGGCAGTAAATGCGGTCGGACAGTGGAGAGGTTCCTGTTGGAAATAAAAGGGAAAAAAATGGTTCGATATCAAACTGAATACAATAAAACGTCCCTCAGCACACAAATGGACCAGGTTTTCTACCAAGGGTGCACAGATCTCTGCATTTGACACGAGTGTGCCCATAGCTTATTGGAGACACTGCTGTGGCTGGCATCAGTATGCCTGGAGACAGCACAACCTGCTTCACCCATGAGCAGGACCATCTAGTTTCCGCAGTACAGTTTGCAAACCTTTAGTTTATGAATGTAAAAACATCCTCTTAAACTGAAGCACTTGGGAGAGCACAGACCTCCACGAAGGACCTCAAACCCCCCAACCCCCCAGGTTGAGATTCACAGGATCTCCATGCATGATCACAGCCAAAATGTAGTCAATTATTCCTTGGCAAATTTCTAACATTTCCTGAAAGTTTCATCCAGAACCGTCCATAAATTTGAGAGTTATTTTGCTAAAAGACAGACGCCAACATGACCTCCTTGGCATAGGTGATAAACTGAGAAGTATTCTGTCAAAGTAAAACCGTTTCATTGTTGCAGTTCCCCGTTCTACCACTAGATGCTGTGCGTACACATGGTCAGAGCTATTCTTAAATTTTATTTAGGAACATTTCTACGCACAAGTATGAGATGGTAAATGCCACACAATACCTATAATCGTTCCTATGCACGAAATGCGCACATATCTGTGCATGAGGTTGGTAAACGAGGGCCCAGGTATCAACTGCATGTCATATAATTTGTAGTAATGTTCCAGAATCAGTCCTTTTTTTTATTCCCACCAGTGTGTGCAATACACCATTACCCCTGACACCAAAGTAGACCCTCAGCATGATGCTGTCACCACAAGCTCGACATATGTGCAGTTATCTGAAGTTTAAAAGCTTCATTTTGACTTTTTTTTTTTAAATCGTTATGCATTTGTGGCCAAATTATTTGATATTTGTCGCACCTGACCATAAAACTTTTTTTCCAGGAGGTAATAGCCTGGTTTATGTGGGCATCTGCAAATGTGAACTTTTAGGCCATGCTGAGGTTAATCTCTGGGGGCACTCCTCTTTTACAGACCCTTTCCAAAAAATTAGAATATCATAGAAAGGTTTATTTATTTCCATAATTCCATTCGAAACGTAAAACTTCCTTAGATGATAGATCCAGGGCCCACAACTTGAACGATTTCAAGTATTTAGTTGTTTATTTGTACATAATCTGAGCTTCCAGCTCATAAAACCCACAAAAACAGGATTTCAAAAAATTAGAATACTGTGAAGAAATCACCATTTCTCAGTTTTTGCAGAAAAATGAAAGAAATTAGGATCACATCAAAGCAATCAAAAAAATGGTACTTTCAAAACGATATGTCAATCTTCAATACTTGGTAGGGAATCCCTTTGATTTAATCACTGCCTCTATGCGCCGTGGCGTTGAGGCAATCAGTCTGTGGCATTGCCTGGGAGTTATGGAAGCCCAGATTTCCTTGATGCTTCCTGTCAGCTCTTTGTTTTTGGGTCTGGTGCCCCTCATTTTCCTCTTGATAATACCTCATAGATTGTCAATGAGGTTTAGGACCGGCAAGTCGGGTGGCCAGTCAAGCACTGTGATGGCACCCTGGGCATCACACCAGGTTTTGGTGCTTCTGGTGGTATGGGCAGGGGCCAGGTCCTTCTGGAAGATGAAATCTGCATCTCCATACAGATCCTCAGCAGAAGGAATCATGAAGTCCTCTAAAACATTCTGGTACTGATGCGGTGACTTTGGATCTAAAAAAAGCGGAGTTTACCAACACCAGCACCGGACATTGCACCCTAATTCATGACTAACTGGATATTTCACACTGGACCTCAAACAGCTTGGGTTCTGTTCCTCACCCATCTTCCTCCAAACCCTTGGACCTTGATTCCCAAATGAAAGGCACACTTTACTTTCATCAGAAAAGACGACCTTGGACCACTGGCCAACAGTTCAGTCCTTCTTCTCCTTGGCCCAGTTGAGATGCTTCCTACGTTGGCTCATGCTCAGAAGTGGTTTGACCCAAGGAACATGACAGTTGTAGCCCATCTCCTGGATGCGTCTGAATGTGGTGAATCTTCTCTGTTTGATAATCCACTGAAGTCCACGGTCAGCTCTTCTGCTGGTGCATCTTCTCCTGTCACATTTTGCCCTTCCACTAGACTTTCCATTGATATGCTTGGACACAACACTCCGTGAACAGCCAACCTCCTTAGCTATGAACTTTTGTGGCTTACCCATCCTATGGAGGGTATCAATGATGGTCTTCTGGCCAGTTGTCAAGTCTGCAGTCTTCCCCATATCGAACCTAACTGATGCAATTGAACCAAAGTGAAGCAATTTAATGACACCTGGGAAAACCTGTGCAGGTGCTTTGAGTTTAGTAGATGAGTAGTGTGTGACACTCAGTTTAAAACATTCATGCCCTGTAAAATTTGGGCTGATTTCTTGACAGCATTCTAATTTTTCCTTTTTTGGGAGTTTTATGAGCTGGAAGCCCAAATTATGTACAAATAAACAACTAAATACTTGAAACCGTTTAAGTTGTGGGCCCTGAATCTATAATCCATGGAAGTTTAACGTTTTGTATTGGAATTATACTGGAATTATAGTGAAAAAAAAACATTTTATGTTGCTATATTAAAGAATTTCAGTGGACCTTCATCTTGCTTGGGTTCATAATTGGTTTTGCCGTGTATAATCACTGAAATATTAGTCTTGCTGATTAGATCTTGAGCTTAGCTTTTCTGTTTGGGGACAAATCGTCTAAAATTAAAAATGCTTTCCAATCTCTTTATAAGAGCCAAAAAAGTTTTGTTTTTGTAATGTTGTATATTATTGTTTGACATGATTGAACACAATCAACACAATTCCTAGAAAGAAGAGCTGCTCCATCCAAAGTGGGATGGATGCCGTGTCTCCGGATCAGACCAGGTTTTCCCAAAAATGTTCGCCAGTTATCAATGTAGCCCACATGGTTTGCAGGACACCAACAAGACAACCATTGGTGGAATGACAGCATGAGGCAAAACATGTCATCACTGTTCCGATCATACAGGGGACCAAAAAAGAGTAGAGTCCGACATTGTTTTGGCAAACTAACACACCGAAGCAACGCTCATTTTAGTGGCATAACCGGGTGTCATTACCGTCACTGTGAATAACAGTCTTACTGTATTTAGGCTTATCCTTAGCCAGCAGTTTCAGGTAGGATTTGATGTTCCCCGCTCTGGCCCCTGGCAAGCATATGACTGTGGTCAGTGGTGTCTCTAATCTCTAATTAAGTGACTTCTGAAAGGGAAACTGGGAAAACACTATATTTATTAGAGCCATCGAATTCAAAGGGGCTGTAATTAACACTTCACATTTTGATTTGTAAAACGTTGGAAAACTACAAATGATACATGGTTTGTGTTCTATCAGTTAAAATCTCTATGAAATACACTACATTTTGTCTTTGTAACATAGCGAAATGTGTAATAGCTCAAGAGCTGTCATGACTTCAGCAAGGCACAGTAAGTACAAAATTGGACAAGTAGCTACACTGTAAACACGCAGGCATTTGGATTCCTCCCCTAAAGGGGTTAATGTGAAAGCAGAAAGAGTGAGTGACAGCTGTCTGGAGGGGAGGGTAAAGACATTTGTCACGATGCATTTGTAAATTACGACCTGATGGTAGTGAGAAGACATTGCTAAAACAAGAACCCGTTAAAGAGAGGTTGAGGATATGCTTCAGGACACTAGTCCGGGTATTATTGGAATGGTGGAGGAGCTGAGTTTGATTGAACATTTTTTCAGCTATGTCCTAAAAACAGTATTTAGAGTTATATATTAGTCTAGCAAGTAGGTATGGGAATAGCTAGTAAGAACACAAAGTCTCTAGGGACACAGGGTCTATTACAGGCCTGAGGTTTCTGATTCATGAGGCAGATACTCTGTGCCTTGTTCCACTAAGCAGGAGGTTCAGTGTTTGAAGAATAGAAGTGCACAGCATCATTTCTGAGTAAGGTGACAAGTTTGCTGAACAATCTCTGATGAAATGTATGAATCTTTAGTGTTTGAAGGGGTTCTAGAACAATTTTCTGTTGAGAAATGGAAACCTCTTGAGCCTCTATGTTGCAAATTAAACTTTGTTGGGGCTCGATAAATGGCCAAATACAACCCCATTATAAAGCCCTACAATGAAAAGACTGGCCACTTGGCCAAGACCTGAAAATATTAAATGAGCTGCGTGCTGACTGCTGGTTTACCCCAATGGCTCCATGACGTTGCCTGACACTAGACAAACTGTGTGCAGCGGTGTACAGTATCTGGATAACTCAGAATGGGCAAGCTATGGATTTATCTGGCATAAAACGGTACATGTTTGAACCGGAGTCAGTTATTGTAGCAGTAGCTCAAGCTAGCAGTGTTCTGAGGTTGGCAAGACTAATAAATTGCTGTTCACTGACAGTGTCCATTCAATTTGAGTAGTTAAGATGAGCTTGAAATAAAGGCATGCCACACTTTTCAGATTCCACTTGAAAATAATATACTGTATCATTGTCCACCTACTTCACACTTATGCCAAAAAACAGACTGTGTTGGTCTATCACATACAGTTCTGCCAAAATACACTGAAGCTTTTGGTTGAGACTAGATAGAAACGTTTCTTCAAGGCACTTTGTATACAATGTTTATCATTAATCACTGCTGATTTTGTTTATCCATTAATATAGAGTCAAAGGTGTGGAAAACCACTGGTTTCGTTACTGGGACTGGAGTTTTTTTAGGATTACTTTTAATTAGGCTTATACTTTAATGACTGTGCTATGATGTTTAAAGACTTGACAGATTTTAAATAAATTCAGGATTAAATATAAAATCGCCTAAAATCTGTAGAGAAATTGGATCATGGTGAAATGAAGGCTTGATATGAAAAAAGTTTGAGTAATAAAAAATGTAATGGTAGTTCATGGTGCAAGGGACAATTGAAATTAACAGCATACAAAGTAGTGAATTTATGGAGTTAATTTATAGAGTCTGCTATACAGGTACAAAGATAATAATAATATTTTTGTCACTCACTTCAGAAAGTAAAAGCTAACTATTGTATAGATTCATTGCACATAGTGTGACATTTCCAAGCCTGTACTTCTTGTCATATTGATGATCATGTCTTCCAGATTATGAAAACTCAGAATTCTGTATCTCAGAAAAATTATATCAGATTATTCAAAAAAAGGATAATTTAAACAGAAATGTCAGGTTTCTGTTCCTTTTTTAGGAACTCAATGCTTGGTTAGTCCTCTTATGTGTGAATTACTGCGTCAATGCTTTATCAGACTTCACTTTCATCTGAAAAGAGGACTTTGGACCACTGAGCAACAGCCCAGCTCTTTTTCCTCCTTAGCCAAGATAAGATGCTTGTCACATTATCTCTGGTTTAGGAGCGGCACAAAAAATGCAACATTTGTATCCCAAGTGTCAGATTCATATGTTCACAGAGGCTCTTGATGCTCTGACTCTAGCCTCAGTCCACAGGTCTGTCAGTCTCCAGAACTCTATTGGATTGAGGTCTGGAGACTGACTGGGCCATTCCAGAACCTTTAAATGCTTTTTACGTAGCCACTCCTTTGTTGCCCGGGCGGTGTGTTTGGGATTATTGTCATGCTGAAAGATCCAGCCATATTTCATCTTCAATGCTCTCACAGTCATCGTGTCCCCTTTGCAGAAAAGCAGCCCCAAAGCATAATGTTTCCACCCCCATGCTTCACAGTGGGTGTGGTGTTTTTGGGATGTAACACAGCATTCTTCCCCTTCCAAATACGCCGAGTGGCATTTACACCAGAGTTCCATTTTGGTCTCATCTAACCACATGACATTCTACCAATCCTCTTCTGGATCATCCAGATGGTCTCTGGAAAACTTTAGATGGGCCTGGACATGTGCTGGCTTAAGGAGGGGGACCTTTCCAGCGCAGCAGGATTTTAATAGATGACGACGTAGTGTGGTACTAATAGTAACCTTTGTTACTGTGGTCCCAGCTCTCTTTAGGTCACTAACCAGGTCCCCTCGTGTAGTTCTGAGCCATTTCATCACCGTTCTCAAGATCATTTGTACCCCGCGACGTGAGATCTTGCAAGGAGCCTTAGGTCGAGGGAGATTGTCAATTATCCATTTTCTAATAATTGCTCCCAGAGTTGATCTCTTCTCACCAAGCTGCTTGCCTATTGTAGATTGGCTCATCCCAGTCTTGTGCAGGTGTACAATCTTCTCCCAGCTCTATGGTCTTGGCCATGGTGGAGGCTGGAGACTGACTGTTTGAAGGTGTGGACATGTGTCTTTTATACAGATAATGAGTTCAAAGAGGTGCCCTTATTACAGGTAACTAGTGGAGGACAGAAAAGTTTCTTAAAGAAGAAGTAACAGGTCTGCGAGGGCCAAAATTATTTCTTAGTTGTAGGTGCTAAATGCTTATTCTTATATAGATTCTTAAAAAAATGATACAATGTGATTTTCTGGATTTTTCTTTTACATTCTGTTTCTCACAGTTAAAGTGTACCTCTGATGCAAATTACAGACCGGTCTCATCTTTTTAAGTGGGACAAATTGCACAAAAGGTGGCTGCCAAATACTATTTGTCTCACTGTACAAGAAATAAAGGCTTGAAATAGTTCACTCTGGGTAAATGAATCAATATATTAGAAAACGTTTTTCACAATCTTCAAATTTTTTAGATGTACCTGTAACTGTTGTTTAAAAGAAAAATCTTATTTTTTTAAGAAACAAAACCCAGAAATGAAACTGAAGGGATAAAATATGAATTTACTTTGACATAATACATATCCTTGCAGAAGTTTAGTGAAGGTTACTGTCCTGCTGGAGGGTGAACCTTCACCTTCATCTCAGGTGTTTCGTTGCCCTCACAGGTTTTCTTTGAGAACTGACTTGTATTTACCTCCAGCCAAGTTAACAGAAATATGCAATTTTCTGGTGGATTGTTCACGCAGGTATTCATCTAACCAATGCTCGGTTTTCTACGTTGGCTGTCACCTTCATGACTTTTGGAAAACTAGCAAACAGGACTTTTAACCAGAACTGACAGATTTGTTGAGTGCAAAAATTAATATTTGTGATTTCAATAGATTCTCTCTGCTTCTTGGCTAATTCTCTGAACACGTTGCTTGATTATTTTTCCTGTGAATTTTCAGTTGACACCCATGTCTTGGGAGGTTTGCAGTTGTGACACACTTTTTTATAAGCAAACTCCCCTTTAAAACCTCTCCCCATCTGTCTGCTGTGGGGTTTACAAATCACAAGGCCAGTCTTACGTTTAGAACGGTTGTCCTTATTTAGGACGTAAAGAAAAACACAGAAACACACACTGTACGGCAGACAAACCAGATTTTCTTTTTTACAAAACATTTACATCTAACAGTACTTCACTCTACACAGAATTATAAAAGAAACACTGACAGAACATTAGTAATGAAACTACCGGGGTAACCTTGTGTAGCCTACTATGAATGCCGCCTCAGCGTATTTGCCCCTGCTGGGCAGATTTTAAATCTAAATATTCGATCTTCTCTCTGGTATTAGACACATCCCAACTATCTGCCTACATGCAGGCCAGTTTCCTTTAAAAAAAACTAGATTACATTCATATTATTGATGACACTAAGTGACTGTATCTACTACTTAATGACAGCACAGAATGGTTTCACAACAGTAAGATCTGGATTTAAAAGTGATTAATGAACAGCCTAAAGTCAGCTACATGTCTGAAAAGAGTAGAATGGAGATTTCTATTCAGGTAAATTATGTTTTCAATACTTTCATAGGAGAAGTAACCTGATGATGAACGATGAAGATTGGATTCATACCGATATTCTCATATTGCAGGTTTTTACTACATGCAGAACATGACATATTGCCATGCTGAGTGACTGCTGTCCAAAAATCTCTTATGACATCAACGCCTTTGCAGTATTTAGAGTTTTGCCTATAAATATCTATCTCTGTGCCCGAGTGGTAAGTTTAATTAGATGGACTAAGTTATGCCTTTATTCTGAGAGTTAAGCTTTATGGATTGGAAACTAGAGAGATGATTCTATACCTAGGCGGCCACCAAACGTAATCTACAAACCGCTCCCGCTCCCTTCCACATCCTCAATCTCGACCGAGCGCTTGCGGAGGACAGAGTTTGCCCTCCTGCCGCTCTTAGCCTTCATCGGCATCTTGGTCTTGCAAGGAGCCCGGTACTGAGGCAGGCCGGTCTTGGTGGTATCCAGCTCCTCCGGGTCATCCTGCTGGGCCCGGAGGGCTGCAATCACGTCCTTGTCCGAGGGACTGAGGGTCAGACAGCCACAGGGGCGGCCCTCCGCTCCATTCTCTCCTGTTTCTCCCACTTCCTGCTGGTCATCCTCCACCGTCATGAAGGCATCGCCCCACAGGCTCTCGCAGAGATCCCTGCCATGCTGATACATCTGCAGGCACACAAACCACACACAGAGGCACATTTAAAATCTTGTAAAATGGGAATGTTGGGATCTAGGTTGTGTGGGGTTTCGTGTTTTTCTTTGCTTACATTTTTGTGTCATTCCTGTTTATTCGTGTTTAGCTTTAGTTATTCTCAGGCTCGGCACCAATGGCCCGCCCATTCAGGTATCGGGACCCACCCTTAGATGGATTACAACCCCGGAGTAAAATAAGTTGCAACCATGCAATGTATTGATGCAAGCCAATCAGTAGAGGGTGCTGTAGGCTATTAATTGGGACTTTTGGAGGCAGTAAAGAAGATGGTTTGAAATGGTTGTATGTGAAAATGGACATTAGAGATTGGCTTAATAAAAAACAAGAGCAAAGCTGACTCAAGCGTAGACGATGCTAATAGATCACCAGTCTTATGGTGCGTTCAGACCGCCCCAAACGTCAGCGTCAATTGCGGCAAGATTACATCTAAAGTCGACAGTTGAGTCTGTCAGAGGTCTGTCAGATTCTCTGCGGTGCGTTGTGTGCGTTGGCTCCGTCAACTTTTCAAGCGTTACCTGCGTTTCAAGCGGCAAAGTAGCAAACGCAAGCAACGCAGAAGTTCAGCTAGCTGAACTTTTGACGGACTTGATGGACTTGACGGACTTGACGCACTTGACGCAGTGCGCCAACCAATCAGAGCGTCTCACTGTAGCGACGTCACCACACGTATCTTGAATGATGCGGGAGCAGGAAAAAAAAACATTTTAAACAATGGAACACAAGCTCATTGTAGCCGTCTGCAATCGCAGAGAATTGTATGATCTGTCCTCGTTTTTGTATAAAGACAGGAATGTAAAGGAACTTGCTTGGATGAAGATCGCTGAAGAGATCGGTATGTCGTGTAAGTTATCAAATCTTTTTTGCTCAACATACATGCGTCAAACTAGATGCGTTGGGAGCGTTGCCTGACGCGGTGTGGTGTGAACGGGTGTGAAGCAAGCGTTGCAACTTTCAACGTACATGCCTCAAACTAGATGCGTTGGGAGCGTTGCCTGACACAGACAAAGTGTGCGGTGTGAACGCACCATTAGAGAGACAAGTGCATCCTCATTCTAGTCCAGACTCCATACCAGTTGGTGGCGGTAATGCACCAATTTGTTGTTTGCAAGCCACCAATAAACACCACAAAGAAGAATAAGAAGAGGAAGATGATGATGATGATGATGATGATGAAGGGCGCTGCTCTGTTATTTTTAGGCTAATATGAGCATGCTGAGGGTAGTTATGATGAAAAGTTTGTGAGATAACAAACAAGGATAGGGAATTATCAATGTTTTGAGCGGCAGATTATGTTGGATTGTGGATGCCAAACTTGTTGTGGACTATTTTACTGAAGGACATTAATTAAACCCGTGTGGACGTAAAAAGATTGTTTTTCTTTGAGATGGTTTGATTCTGTCAATGATATGTGGCTTTGAATGGAGAGCACAATATCCTGCTTTCTGAGTGGTTTGACAAAAGTGTTTACTATGTCTACAGGTATGAATGTATCATTGATTGGCATACATCACTGGAATCCCAAGAAGGGTGTATAATATGTATATGTACATAGAAAATGTGTCACAAAAAAGCAGATTTAACCTGGAAGTGTGTAGCGTGCTGCCAATGGGATGTAAAAACTGATAAAAGAAAAACAAAAAACAAGGATCCAAGGCACAATAGCAAGTCCACAAAATGAAGGTCTTGGATTGGTCTAGTCAAAGTCTGAACTGAAAAGTAATGTTTTTAATTTTCTTTTGTCTTCTTATATTCAACTGAGATGCGGAGACACAGAAAACTAAAGTGTTTATTCATATAAGGATGTTTTTTTCCAATAAAGTGTTGAATATTAGTCAAACAAATCTCACTACACTTTTTCAATAAAATTACAGAGGAAAGTTTGTTGGACTAACCCAATATATCGAAGCCCTGGTAAGAAATTCAAGTCAACCCTGAAAGATTCTGTTGACTGAGACCAGATTTGATCCAATTGCAGCATCTTACAGTGATTGGAAGAAAAGAGTAAGGTTTAAGCTCATTCAACAAAAATGTTTTTGAAGTTCACAACAGACCCCATTAAGCTCAGAAAGATGAGAATCACCATAGCAACCAATGATTGACCATTTTCTTGGTCTCTGGCTTCTTGCATTACACAGCAAGTTATTATTTGACAACAATTAATCTTTAAGTGAATTCTTTTTAGGGATGCAGTTATGCTGATTTGTTTAGCAGAAGCTGGGTTTAGATGCTTCAAAAAGCCTTCTGAAATATTCCAATCTATAATACTGTGTGTAAAAAGTTTGTGTCTAATATAAATAAATAAAAATGTGAACGTAATTTTTTTTTAATGAATAAATAAAAATATCTAATAATAACAATCATAAATAAAATAATAATAATTGAAAGTAATAATAAAAAAAGTAAAAAATAAATAAATACTAAAATATAAAAAAATTAATAAAAATAAATAAAAATAAAACAAGAAAAAAAACTGTGTTTAGCTTCTGTGCGTCTTTAGCAAGGGCGTGCTTGTAAAACAGATTTTAAATAAAAGGAGTCTACCGTGGTTAAATAAATGTAAGGAATTCCAATTTGCAATCCAGTGAGGTAGCCCACAACTCTCATGATGGCTTTAATCAAATCTGAACTGAGTTTGTCTATTCAACTGCATTGCTGTGGACCATATTAATATAATTCGTGGTGTATGTCTTGCATGCAAATTCAATCTTTGCTCTCTGGCTATAGAGGAGGATCAGTGGAACGTGGTGTAAAATGTAATTACAGAAACAGCCTTTACCCCTACTGAGAAGCATTTCAGTTTCAGGATCCATGCACAGGATATTCACACGCTGCCAGCTTCTTTCTGTGGGTTGTGTATAAGTGGGCAGAATGAGAAAATCGGCTAAATGGAAGATCCATGATGAAATTAAAAAGGATTAAGATATGCAATGTGTAGCAAAAGTATCTATGTAGGTTGAAGTTTCCCACATTTTATATTTGGTTGAGATTTTATGTGATAGATCAGGACAAGGTTGTGCTTTATTGTGGAAGGAAAAGGACAGATGGTTTTCAGCCTTTCTCACTGCAACAATGTTGTATTTCAAACAATGAGTTATCGCAGCGGCCCAAGCACTGCCGTGAGCTGTAGAAAATATTCGGAACGACTGCTATTTTGCTCTTTTTGTCTAACTTTTATCTTCTTGGCGCCAGGAATAAATGGATACTTGTTTGTTTCAGTCCTCCACCCCTGCCAACTTCGTGCTGAGTCCTCCTCACGCTTCCCCTCGGGCCTGCCGGAGCTTTACCTCGCTGCATAAATATCCCCTGAAATAATTGATTTTGCCCTTTTTCACGGCGGCTCCGGCCTTGAAAACACTTTGCCTCTGCCAGGTGTTTTTTTCTCTCTCTCGGGTGGCTTTGCTGTGCCCCTGCTGCTTTCCTCACCTTGACTACAACATCGACCTTGAGAGCAATCCAGAATACATGACTTTAGAAAACCTTCAGGTTTTTGCGTAACACCCACTGACACCTCTAAAATGCCTTGAAGAGCAGATTAATAGATCTAAACTAGTTCCGTAGACTGGACAGAATCATCAACACTCCAATTACTGCTGACAATGACTGTGTGTTTTTTACAGGGTGGGCATTTTTAATCATCTCTAATCTAGGCTCTTCAGACTGTGTTTTGTGAAAGTGTTTCACAATTTTTTCAACATTAAAATGATCTTCAATGTGTCTGACTAGGATTTTATGTAGTAGAACAACACAAAGTAGTGCATAATTATTCCCTTCAGTTCAAAAATACCTTATTTTTGCCTGAAGGGAAATTCAATGTTGTCGTAACACATATAATTCAAGTATCTTCAAGAGCGCCTGGTAATGCTGTGGGCAGGAAGGATCCCCCTGATAGCAGTTTGTCATGCAGGGAATCGGCAGAAGCCTCTGACTGAAGGCTGTTGCTGTATGACAGCCTCATGATTGTCATGAGATGCTAACAGTACAATTTCCTGGCAGCAGAGACGATATTCCACAGCAACATGTCCTGGAAGACGCCATCAGTTGCTGGCAATCACTGCTAACCCACCTCATTTGCTTTTGCCACACCCTCTTAAAGTCTCAATTTGGCTGTGTGGTTAGAAAGCCGGGCAGAGAGAAGTTGGAGTCTGGGATATGTTCCTTGCCCATTATGAGGGATGCAAGGAGATGGTTTGAACGTCCTCCTTCTCTTCTTTCTCCTTCTCAACTCCTCTGGTATTTGGGGTCATAGTTCAGGTATTATTTGAGGTTTCGAGATGCAAATCAGCTGCTCACAGTTGTAAGAAAAACCCACCTTGTTGCCATGGTTGCACAGCTGTGTGAAGGTAAAAAAGCAAGAGCAAAAAATCCTTCTAGCAGCACAGCATCTAAAACCAGAGGGAATAATTGTCCAAACATGCAACGCCTCGGCCCAAAAAAAGGAAGAACTAAAGACGCAATTCTAAAGCAACAAAATATAATATGAATTGGAATTTTAAAAAAATACAAACAAAAATCGGAAGTGTTTCATCATTCACTCTGATACCCTAAGCAAAGTCCAGCGCAACTACAAAGTTACTTAATTAGCAAAAGAGTCCACTTTAATTTAATTATAAATATAGTGAAAAGGGCCACGCAGTTGGTAGCCCTCTTGCCTTGCAGCAAGAAGGTCCTGAGTTCAAATCACGACCTAGAGTTTTTCAGCACGTTCTCCTTGTGCATGCGTGGGTTCTCTCTGGGTACTTTGGCTTCCTCCCACAGCCCAAAAACATGACTGAACATCAATTGGCCTCTCTAAATTGCCCTTAGGTGTAACTGTTTGCATGGTTGGTTGTCCTGTGTGTCTCTATGTCACGCTGTGATGGACTAGCGACCTGTCCAGGGTGTACCCTGCCTCTCGCCCAATGACACTGCGAGGATCAGCGGGATAGATAATGGATGGATTTAGAGAAATAGTATGAGCCAACTGTCCACCTAAACTGGCAGGCTGGACATGGAGAGCAGTAATCAGAGAAGCAGCCAAGAAGCCCTTGGTAATTCTGGTGAAGTTCCAGATATCCGCAGCTCAGATCTGAGAATTTGTCACCATGACAATTAATCGACAATTAATGCGGTCCTCAAATCTGGAACTCTGGTTAAGTAAAAGGTCCAGTTGAAAGAAAGCAATCACAGTTCTGCTTTCTAAGTTATTTTTTTTGCAAGGACACAACACACATGTAGAGGAAGGGGCTCTAGTGAAATCAGACCAAAGTTGAACTTTTCCAGCAAACACGCAAATTGTAATAAATGGTGAAGGTGGAAAAAGTCCAAACATCCCTCTGAATGCACCACACCCACTGGGACACATGGTGGTGGAAGCATCAAGCTGTGGGGGATGCTTTTCAGGGTCGGGGTTGATGGGAAGATGGATGGAGCTAAACTCAGGCCAATTCTAAAAAAACAAAACAAAAAAACAGTTGAAGGCTGCAAAAGATTTGAGATTAGGGTGGAGGAGGTTCACCTTCTAGCAGGACAGAACCAACGCAAAATTGTTTAGACAGCTGGTTCCCAAACTCTTCAGCTTCTGACCCCAAAAATAAAAATGTAAGAGGCTCGGGACCCCGAGTCTTGGTTGAACCTGCAAGCATTTTTCCTCAGTCAGTGAAAAAGCGGTACAATGATCCACATTGAGCATCAAGAGCTAACATTTTGACCAATATGTTCCTTTCAATTCCTGTTTTTATTTAATCTTGTACACTATTTATACTTTTTTGTTGACTTTTTTCTGTATTTAGCTCATTCTCTTAAGAGGATCTCAAGACCTCACACTTACATATCTGTGACCCCAAATGGGGTCCCGACCCTACTGGTTTAGATCACATTGCCACTTCTGAAAAAAGTCCTATTCCCTTGGAATATCGCTGAAGCAATATTTCATTTGTAAGGAGAATTTCCAAGATCCAAGTGTGAAAAAGCCCACGAGGACACAACCTGATGTCAGCGTTTTCAACTTAAAAAGCAAGACCAAATCAACCCCCATGGTGACACATGGTGGTGACAGGCTAGCAGCAACATGCTGTGGGGATTTTTCTTCAGCAGAGACGGGAAAGCTGGTCAAAAGGGAGGCGATCCGCTTCCCGTTAAGCACTACGGAGTGTTTGTTTATGTGAGAAAACTCCAGTAAGCTGCACTAAAGTGTGTGGCTTTGATGCGACAAAATGTAAAAAAAAAAAAGATTAAGGGCTATGATGATTTTTGCTGGGCACTGTGGCTTCAAATTATGCAGAACACAGAAAACAGGGAGCAGTAAGCTTCGGCTCCCTTCCCTCTCTGGTCACCTCCTGTTAAGCACTTGTGTCTGAACGGTGCATTCTCTAAAACCAGTCCTTAGGATGCCATTGCCACCTCCAAGGCCGTATCAACCATTGAGGACATCAAGGTCTAGGCCACGGTAATTTTCTGCTGTCTATTTAATGAAAAAAATAATGAAAAGAATGCTTTTGAAATGCCTGCTTGGTTATCTGTGGTCCACCGGGCTACGGTCGAGCCTAGGCACCACAACAACGCGAGGCAGCCGAACTAAACGTCCATGACCACGAAGAAGAGCGCAGCTCGATTTGTTTGCCAATCTCCGATTAACACGAGAAGAAGACTGTTAATGACTTAAACATAACCGATCCAAGCAGCTGGAAATACTTTACTTAAATCATATTCTTCTCCAGATACCAATTACACTTCACACGGTCTGTTAAGCTTAGTCGTTTCTGCCCAATGATGACGTAGTTTGATTTGTTTGCGCTCTGTGGGGTTGCCACCCGTCCGGGAAAATATGGAATCGTCTTGGCATTGGAAATGTTGCGTCCTATATTCAACAAAGTCTTGTAAATTCACTCTGAGCCTCTATGGGTTTGCTTTTTTTCGAGCAATAAAAAAGCTGCTCTAAACAGATTTTAGCTTTTGGAAGGAGAATGTGGTAAAAAAAAAAAAAAAAAGGCTGAGAGGCGATAGAGGGGGTAAAGATGATGAAGGTGAGAGAAGAGTGAAAGCGTTGACAGCTACTGTCCATCCACTTCAGGATAGAGACGAGACCTTTGTCCTTAATGTTAAAAAGCAAAAAACTGACTGGCATTATTACATTCACTATAGTCCACAGAGAGATTTGTTTAGTTATTACATTGACACCTATGGCCTTTTTGCTTAAATTTAGCATACAGGGGGCAAGTACTATAGGTATTTGATGCACTTTTTCATGTAATTTCAGTGAGTCTTCATGGATGAGCCCAGGCTCCCCTGATCCTTCAGATGTCATTTTCCATGAATTTACTCACATCAGTGCACACAAACAAACACACATGTCACATATGCACGTACGAGTTTGACTTTAGTTTAAAATAAAGTACTAAATTCAGTTTGGGTCTCTACTTTGCAATCCACGAGCATGAGATAATAGATGGAGGACCTCGGTAATTTAGAATCTCTGGATACGACCTTGACCAACTCTTATAGCATGAATCATTTCCTGCTTATCCCTGATATTCTACAACTTTTCCTCACAACAACTCCTGCCTGTTGGAGGTTTGATAGTCCCAGACGGTGCTCAGAGAAAATTGAAAAAAAGAAAGATGTAATATGTTTACTGTGTTTGAAAGACAAAAAGGATGATGGGTGTGTCTGTTAACTGCATATGCTCTCTGCCTGACGCTTTGGTCTTATCACATCGACCCAATAATACCCAAAGGAGCAAATACACACACACACACACACATTTCTCTCCTCCCTCGGGCGGGCATGGTTTGCTGCCAAACTTAATTCAGTACAAGCCCAAGTAGCTCCAGACGACATGCTGCGATTGAATAAGCCAGATAGAGATTTTTCCTGCGGGGCTGCGCGCTGTCCTTCCCTTCCTTATCTTGCTTAATTCCAGCCTTCACATCCTGAAACCATCAACACTATGCCAGGAAGGAAAGTGAAGAAAGAAAGAAAAACCTACCGTAGACTTTCTTTAAACTGAATTAAAACGTTTGGAAAATGTATATTTTTGTTTTTAATCCTATTTCTTTGGGAATATGATAATTCTATCATGCAAAGTACCTGACATATGAGTGATTTTACACTGATCTGATAAAACATGTTAATATGATGTATTTAATTTATCTAAGAAATCAGAATTTGGGTGATTGGGTGATGAAAACCAGTGGGATTTCTGAACGGCTCCTCCTAATAGCAATATGAGCTGATGACAGTATATTTCTATG
Organism: Valencia hispanica; assembly: GCA_963556495.2. Lineage (NCBI taxonomy): Eukaryota > Metazoa > Chordata > Actinopteri > Cyprinodontiformes > Valenciidae > Valencia > Valencia hispanica. Next base: position 13,448,231 of record OY747718.1, read on the forward strand.
AATTTCATACACTCTAGCGACTTGTTCCCTATAACACATGATTTGCATTATGCATGTGCGACTAATTTAATGTCATACAAACCATTTAGGTGCAAACTAAACAGTTTATTACTGCAGCTATAAATACTTTTTTATACATGTAGCAGTCATATTGAATTTTGATGTTGGGGTCGGTGAGGACAATCTTGCATCCTAAATTGGGATTACGACTTTGTGTTCCAACTGATTTTTTTTCCCAAGTTCAAACTAAGTAGTTCTGCCTCATGAGAAGTGTTTGTGAAAACACGTGGAAAGTCGGACATCGCCAACATAATTTAATATTCACTCTTTTTTTTAAATAAATTTGCTGTGGTCTCTAATATTGATAACTGCCTTGGGAGTCGTTTACTGTGGAAAATTAATCCTCTCACGCTCCTGTTACCCTCCATCCATCCACTCCTCTCGATGTGGAGAACCAGCGGCTCTACTCTGAGCCCCCTCCGGATGACTGAGCTTCTCACCCTATCTCTAAGGGAGAGCCCAGACACCCTACGGAGGAAACTAATTTCAGCAGCTTGTATCCGTGATCTCGTTCTTTCGGTCACCACCCAGAGTTCGTGACCATAGATGAGGGTAGGAACGTAGATCGACCGGTAAATCGAGAGCTTCGCCTTTCGGCTCAGCTCTCTCTTCACCACGACAGACGGTACAGCGCCCGCATAACTGCAGATGCCCCACCAATCCGTCTATCGATCTCCCGCTCCATTTTTCCCTCATTAGTGAACAAGACCCCCAGATACTTAAACTCCTCCATTTGGGGAAGGACCTCCTCCCCGACCCGGAGAAGGCACCCCACCCTTTTCTGGGTCAAGACCATGGCCTCGGATTTGGAGGTGCTGATTCTCATCCCAGCTGCTTCACAATCGACTGCGAGCCGAGTTACCAAGGGTCGAAATTTTTTTACTGCAGAAAACAACAGGATAACGAGTCTAACCCATTATGCAAACCGCTCGCTAACAGCAATGCGACTCTTATGCTGCCTTCCGACAAATAACTAACTTAGCGTTATACTTTGTTGGTGGCGCTCTGAGACAAATTCCAACGCTTTATTCCTCAGCTGTCCTTTCTCGGGTGAAAAATCCAGCATCGATGTGTCACCTCCACAAACAATACAAGCCCAAACGTGTTCCACCTTGTTGTGGAGTTGCAAACGGTTAGCGTCTACTAGCAGAGAGGTGCTCTGCTCTCTCCTGGCCACAAAATCAGTACAGCCTTCCTGCTGGCGGTTCTACCCAAATGGTAGCCGAGGACATGAATACTAACTTTTTCTGTGTTGTAGCAGAGGCTGGCTTTTTCTGACTCGCTTGTTTCGCTGTATATTTCCTTTCTGCGGCTAATGTAGGTAATGGGGGTTGGAGACATTTTTCATTTGCAGCATGCCTATGCAACACAGAGTGACCGAGTTATTTAAAAAAAAAAGTATTACAGTATTACACGGTTTCTCAACGAACGAGACCATTAAAATCTTCGGACCTGCAAACCGACGTGGTTCTTCTCTATCGATACATTTGCAAATATATTGCTGTTAAAAAAAGAAATCTAAAAACCGCAAATGATGTACAGTGCTACAAACACGTCAGATCTGTGGTTTAAATAATTGCCTGTGCAACAAATTATTTTGCTAATGTTGGTATGTGTCTGCAGTGGTTGTGTCGGTCTTAGGGCTGAGACTAAAGGTAACAGATGGGAGCTGAATCATTTAGGATTTAAATCTATTTCCTTGGTACAGATTTCCTAATCAGGTCTCTGCTGATCAACTTCGTACCACGGCACTTTGACTGTGCTGAGTCCAATGTGAGTGGATTGTGGCACAGAGCTGGGAGCACAGCTCTATCTGCATGGCAGAACAAACTGCTGCTGCGCACATAATAAAATAAATTACAAAAACATATTTCAGAGCTCTGAGCAGCAGGTTCTGCTGCAGCTAAGGGAAGAGGCAAAGAGGTTCTGATCATTCTGATCATTGCTCTCCTGGTCAGTTTAGGCACACAGCCTTTTTTTGGTAGGTTTGCTTTTTTATTACTCGTGAAAAAGTTCAAGGAGAATGAATATGTTTGCAATTGACTGTGTTTTTGCTACTTCTCGTTATGTTATTATCATAAATTAAGGGTTCTAGTGTCCTTTTAGTCCCTCGATTAACTACAAAATGCCACAAATGTAGCTCTGGAAGACCTGCAGAACAGAAATCTGTTGTTTTTGCCATTCTAACCTCTCTCTCCTACACAATCAGAGGTACTGACTGTATAACTCTGAGAGAAGACCTTGGCAGGTAAATGATGTAACCAAAAACTACAAAAATAGGAGTGAGACAGAGAGTGCCAGGGTGAATTTTTTTTTTTTTTTTTTTTTTTTTACACATAGAAGGTGAGCTTTTAAATGATGCTGAGCAAACTTACGTCTTCCACAGTCTGTGTTCTCAAATCCCACATTTATCTATGCATATTTGCTGTTCACTCGTACATCATGAGGTGGAGATATGGCGGTGAGCATGTTCGCGGTTTTCCTTGGCCGCGTGGCAAGGGTGAGGTGAGCCGAGCCAGCTTTGAGTGAAAATCGCCCGTACCTCAGAAAGCAAGCAACTTCGCCCCTCTTGTGTTTGCAGTTCTTTCCAAAATCGGTGAGCTGTTGAATTTGCTGACTGCCCTCGCATTTTTCTAATTGTATTCATCTGTTTCAGAGCGGCTTAATTTTCTTGCAGCCTATTTGCGGCATTAGCGTTGCCCTACATGCAAAACGGGCCAAGGCGAGCGCACAAAGCCCCAGAAATATGCAGACGAAAACACAGAGATCTTCCCTCTGCATTTTCCCCCTCTTAATACACTCTGCAATTTCTGCTTATCATCTAATAACCGGCAGGAAGCCTTATTAGATCTGTGGTCTGTGGGTGTGTGCTCATTCGTTTCTGAGTGAGAACAGTATTATAGAAGGAGAGGGGAGAGGATGAAGAAGATAAGGAGTGGCAGTGGAAACAGGGAGACAGATAGAGAGAGAGAGACAGACAGACAGACAGGCAAATTATGAGACAGATTGTCATGGGGTGTGATGTGTGAGAGTTAGTTTGCTGCAGGCCTCGGATGCACACCAGCCTCCACTGTCACTCTGCGTCTTTTTAAATCACCCAGCTGGCCGCTGCCCAGCGAAGCAGGGCCAGACTCTGTCACGCTCCAGCCCACTGCGTGGCCCTGCGCGTTTAACCCTTCAACACACAGCAACGCAGTTTCACACTGTCTACCTGCACCGTGGTGGGACTGAGATGAACGGAGGATAATGAGGGGATCGGAGGATTCCAGCTCCTAAGTATAGTTCTCATCGTGTCTGAATGTTTCAGCTGAGGTGTGGACGGACTCAGCTAACCAAATACTGGTGCAAAAGTATTCACGCCACTTTTTTTCTAATACTTTGGTATCTTTGGAGGATTCCCATACTGAAAATATCAGTGTTGATTTTGTGGAAAGTAAATAGCGAAACACAAAAATGATGACAAATCTGTCAAAGGATTCTGTTTTACCTGCTGGTACTGAACACAGGTTCCAGTGCAGTTCTGCCCCCTGGGGTCTCGGGCCCAGTTACGAGCACATGTCATGTCCATCCTACAGGCATCGAACCTGAAGACATACACCAGACAAATCAGAAATGGTAAAAAAACAAAAAAAACTATCTGCTTTAATGTAAATATTATAATATAAGGTCTATTTTTTGTTTGTTTTTGCACCTATTGAGTCTAGCGTGAGCGGCTGTTAGGCTAAAATTAGCATTAGGATTTAAAATAGATTAAAACAGCTTGCCGCTTCTCTTAAGCTCACAATTTGGCATGCTGTGGTGTGTTTTGTCTGTTGTTGCATGCATGGTATTCTGTAAAGAAACATTGGTAGATGTGAATCTTGTTTGTGTGAGCAAAGCCTTGTAAAATCCCGCAGTACAACAACAACATATTTGATTTCTGCCATCTTTTTGGGATTTTCCCGCTGGCCTCCGTGCCATCACCTTGATGACCTTAATCTTTAGTTCTGCCTGGGCCACCGCAAAACTTTAATATGACTTCCAGTCAGAATGAACATGTTCAAATTAAAATAATACTTTAAACATCAATCCCATCTTAACCTTATAGATATAATAATCCACAGTTAATCCAGGCTTTTAATTAGATTAGAATTAACCATCCAGGAATGTTGATATACAGTGGATCCTCAGTACTCGCGAGGGTTAAGGACCACAGCTCACAGTCAAAACTTGAGACACCCTTTCAACATGCCTATAATTGCCTATTTTAATTGTTTAAACACCAAATATACCTTAATCTGCATTAATACGCACACTGGAGATGGTTTTAGGACTACCATAGAAGCTAATATCTGTAGTCTTCCTTATTTTCACTCTTAAGGGTGAATCAGCCAATCAGCGTCATATACAATAATTTCAGCTCCTTGATTGGCTGCTTTGCAAATGCCAGCCAATAGCGTGTCAAGTGACATTGAATAAGTATTTCAGCTTCCCAAGCTGCATTAAGTTTTTAATATTTTAGATATGTGCCAAGAAAAAAATCTGCAAACATCTTGCAGTGACGTCATCCCGCCTCCTCCCAAAGAATCCCGAACCGCTAATAGGCGATGGTCCACTGTACAGTTACAACTATGGATTCAATTATTTTAAAACATTTTGCTGTTCAAAAACTGAAAAATGTAGTTTTAATACACTTAAGTTTTAGCAGGACAAACTCTTTTTTCAAAAAGAGTTTGGTTCATTTTTGCAGAATCAGATGAGCCATTTTTAGCCTTTGTGCTAACAGGCGTCTGTTGGTCAATTTGAGCCCTTCTCATTATGAATTGTTACGGGAAAAACCTATTTGGGATAATTATACCTTTTAATGTATGTTCACTTTACCACTGGCATGGCTTCCACACTGCAAGCACTGGTGTTTTCAGTTAGCAGGACATACATGAGGCGTGTCCCAGTTAGAAGATGAGTCTACAGTATCAAATTATTCTTGGAAACTTTGCCTATTTGTGGATTTTTACGTGGAGCATATCTAAAATATATGAGCGAAAATCCAGCTTGGGAAGCTAAAATGCCTAGACACAATGCTACTAGACATGCTACTGGCTGGTGTTTGCAAAGCAGCCAATCCAGGAGCGCCATTCATTTTCTTTGGCTGAACCCCAAGGGCAAATCTAAGGAAATCTGTAGATGTTAGCTTCCACTGTCATGCTAAGTCGTTTTCCACTGTGCGTATGAATGCATATTAAGGTATATTTGGTGTTGGAACTATTAAAATAGGCAGTTATAATCGTCTTTAGAGGGTCTCAAGTATTTGCATATTTCAGCTATTCACGAGGCCAAAGGGCCCACAACCTTCTGCAAATTGTTCAAATTCGGGGATCTACTGTACACACAAAAATCCCTGGGTTTAACAGACTTTGTTTGGCAGTTTTAACCAGATTTTTGGTCAAGAAGTGTGAACGAGACTGATGGGTATCAGAAAAAAGCCAAAAGGAGCTTCATCATTCCCTACAGACTTCACTGAACCTCTTCCACAGAATGAAATAGGAAATAGCAAGATGGTAAAATTATGCTAAAACGATGGCGTAATAAGAGTAATATCAGTAGGTTGTGATAACAAGAATAGCTTAGTTCATATTAGACAATACGTTTATTCACTTAGGACGATGTTAGCCCTTTACCTACTAATAGTCAGTGCAAGCCAGTGCTACATATGTTCAAAATTCACATTCTGACCAAATATTTAATCAAAGAACTCAACACAGACAGGCTTTATTTTCTACAGCAGTGTTTTTACCAACCCTGGTCCTCAAGGCACACTGTCCTGCATGTTTTAGATCTTTCCCTGCTTCAGCACACCTGATTTCCATTTAAGGCTGATTAGCAGGCTTTTACGGAGCTGGAATCATCTCCAGCAGAAACGTCAAAGCCAGGACACGTCTAAAACATGCAGGGCAGTGGGTCTTAAGGACCAAGGCTGGAAAACACTGTTCCACAGTGCTTTATACAGAGCATGAAGTTTGCTATTTAGAGTCAACTACTGGTGAATCAGTCTTTTTTATACATTATAAGGCTGTTTTTATTCGTTATCTGGCCATTTGTATTACAGAATTAAAACAAAAATTAAAATAATTCATTTGAACTCAAATGCTTTTTATTCACTCCATTTAAGCCTAATATAACCCTGTATGCGGGAACAAACCCATTAGAAACCCATAGAGAGGATAGTGCAAAGTAGGATTCTTCAAAAAATCAAGAAAATAATGGACAACCCTGAGACCGCTTTACGACAACAGTGTCTTCAGTCTGAGGCTTCTTCAGAGCCGCTGTAATATGGACGGCTACAGGAGAACCTTGAATAAGTTTCAACATTTTTGAATTGAATGACCTAACCCTGTTGTATTTATTCACCAAAGCTTGGACATGTCCCTAACTAACACAGTACTGAGTTAAAAAATTGCATTTAACATAGGAGTTTTTAGAGTGCATAAAACGCAACTGATGCACATTTTGTTCTTTGAACTCCACGGTCTGCCGTTTAGACTGTGGATTTGTCTCTTCAAATAATCTGCACAAACAGGACATCGTTTTTCCTCCTCTTGGTCTTGGAAACAAAAGTGAGCATATTTTCCATAATGTCAAACTGTTTATTCAGATGCAGCTTATAGCCTGCCAGAGCAAATTCCCAAAGCATGAAAGCAGATTAAAATTTTTAATTCAGTTGGAAGTTCATAAATATATTTCTTTACAAGCTCTCAGAGGCATTGTCTCAGCCTCTTCAAAGCATATTTCTGTGTTTGCCTTTCCAGCATTTAAAAGGATTATCTCCTGTTTTTTTATTTGATTTCACAAAGCAGCAATAAGAAAAAACCTCCACATCTGTTATTGCCTTCTAAGCCCAGAAATTGAGATTTTTGTTGTGTGTGTGTGTGTGTGTGTGTGTGTGCTTTTATTTATAGTGCACTTTGCCTTGGGGCTGTTGTTTTACAAAACTGTGACCTTTCCCCTTGAGAGCCTCATATGTGAGAGAAGGAACGGCTACCGGGTTCTACTCAGGCTGGCTGGCCAGCGTGTTTTGGCGGCCTCACCAGTCACGGCAGAAGCTGTGGCAGAGTGGCACCGCCTGGATGTACGAGCGGCGGTGAGGATGAGGCCAGCGGGAGGCGTCAGGGGAGCAGCGGTAAAAACACGACACGCGCTTCAGAAAGCCTTCGCACCTGCGGAGACAGATGGAAACTGTTTTCTACCGGCGTGAGTCGCCGTCAAGCGCACACTGCAAACTCTTCCTGACCCACAATGTCACTGGGAAGGTAAAGACAGCAAGGGTAAATAAGAACACATGGGTCATTGTGTGCATAAGTAATAATGAAATAATGTATAAATAATGAAAAAATTATAATAATACTGAGTCTTTCAAAAATATTCAAGCTTTTCACATCCTTTCATGTCACAACCACAAACTTCAGTGTATTTATATGAACTGCTCTGTCTTGATTTGACCTCATTTAGAAAGGTTCAATGGGTTTGAAAACCTTTCCAAAGATCTGTATGTGACTCACAATTTTAAGATGAGATACGGAAATAATTATAAGGAGATATTTATTAGAAAGCAATTGAGAGACTGGAGTAGCAGGAGAACGGATGAGACTTACTCTGGGCTCAGAGGTCCACACTTGTCCCAGGGTTCATTCTTATTGCTGTCAGAGGGAATGTAGGCGATATCCCGGATGTCCTCCTCAGTGCAACAGCTGTCTGCAGCAGCAAGGACACACAACAACAACAACAAAAATCACTGTAGTCATTTCTGCCTGCTCACACTTACCGTTGTGAATCTCAAAGCAAAACAAAGCGTGCACACTCACTGTCAGCGTAAAGCCCGCACTCAGACAGGTGGGGCTCTGGACCGGGCGCGGCCTTGTGCTTGCCGTCTTGGAGACAGACCCCCTCCATGCGCACCCTCCCAACAGCCGCCAGGTAAATGCATATCAACAGCAGAGGGGGAGAGGTGACGCCCATCTTTGCTGATATAAGCAGGTCCGCAAAGGAGTTCGGCACAGTGGAGAGCGGCAGACGATGCCTCCTACCGTGAAAACACAACAGGTAAAATAAAACAACCTCTGCCTAATACAGAAAAACACACAGAAGAGGGCGAAGAGTCACTGAAGCCAGCCTGTGCTATCTCCAGTGCTTGTTTCTTTTATGTGGGTGATATGGGCAGCTACCCAGGATGCACTTCAGTGATGGGGCGGCACCACCATTCCATTAAAAAAAACCAAAAAGGGCAAATCCCTTTCGCTGAGTCCCAACCAAGTTTCCTTCTACGTGTTTGCATGTCCAATCAAGTGATTTACAGTAGCAACCCCCCCCCCCCCCCCACCACCACCTATGTTGTGCACAGTTTTAGCACTGTCAGGATAAATGGTTGTAATCTTGGCGACACTGAAGACTTGTGCTGAACTAAATATTTCTTACTGTTTTTCAAGGAATTTGGAACCTTTGATCAACTCGAAATCCAAAATATCTAGAGTGCTTAAAGCTAAAAGATGAAATCTGAATGAAATCTGTATTTTGTTTGTCAAAAAAACCCAAATATTTTTATGGTTTATTTATTTATTTATTTTTTAATCAAGGCAAGCTTAAGTAAGGAAAACAATCCAAATATGTAGACTGGAACAGAAATATTCAAGTACAGATCATTTAAAACACAGTTTTGTATTTTATTCCTGAAAACCAAAAGGAACTCATAAACATGTAAATCTATTTATACTTTCAAATAGGAATGAAATGTGTTTGAATTGATCTAAGTGTAGGAATAATTTATTTAATAGATAACCAAATATCAATGTCATTATATAATGATCTATTTAGAATAATTTCAGTATTCTTAAATAATTTTATGGTTCATTGGCCACAAATAAACTATAGCATAATTTTAATTGTCAGTTTGGCTCGTTTAATAGGCTCTAACACCTGCAATGCAACTCAGCTTCTGTTAAATAATATGAATTTATGCAGTGTTAGCCACGTCCACTAACTTTGGTAGTCAAGACTGATAACTCAATTAAATGGAATAAAATGAACTGCTGCAGCCCACCGTGCTGAGATGGATGACATGCGCAGTCGTTTAATCTGACCAGCTAATGACCGGTGTGCAGACTAACCTACATACCACTACTTAAACAAATCTGTTCGACGTGACCGAAATAAACTCAGACTTGGCTCTTGATGAGTTTGTTGTTGCACACTTGGGACTCATGGTGAAGGTTCTTGAGCTACAGGGTAATATAAAACCACTTGTTCCGATGTTTACAAAACAGACCTTATTCATTATACTTTCATTAAAAAAAAAAAAGAAGAAGAAAAAAGTTCATCAATAACGTGAGCGAAACAATTTGCAAACATTTTATTCGGGTAGATTTAAATCATTATTGCTGACCCCCCCCCAAAAAAAGAAAGTAATTTAAACAGCTAAAAGACAATTCAACCATTATCGAACAATACATTTATAAATTAATGTGCATGATATGAATGTAAATGATTTTGATTGAAAAAAAATGAATACCCTGCTAAATTCGTTTTTTATAGTGTTTCCCAACCCTGATCCTCAAGGCACACTGCCCTGCATGTTTTAGATGTTTCCCTGCTTCTTCAACACGCCCCGTTTCAGATGACTGCAGTTCAGCAAAAGCCTGTTAATCAGCCGTCAATTGAAATCAGGTGTGTGGAGAAACATCTAAAACACGCAGGGCGGTGTGACTTGAGGAGCAGGGTTGAAGCCGACCCGACCTGCACGGCATTAATGTTAAAAGTGAGAACCTAAGCAATAGGTTGAAGCCTTGTGGGTGGTTGGGGCTAAATAGGAGGATTTTCAAGTAAAGACGATTTCTGAAAGCTCCAACTTAAATAGGCCTATGTCAAAGTCCCTTTTCATTTGGTAGTTCGTGACCCGATGACCTTTAAATGGGCTTTTTTTTTATTCTCTCCCTTTACGGCGCATTTTTGATCACAATGTAAAGCTCTCACACCCTTCTCGGTGCCGCACGTGAACAAAAACCAATCGATTCAGGTGGATCGATCCGATCCCGCGGCTTCTTTTCTCACCTGTTCGCAGGGTTAAAACACGCCGCTCCTTCGCTCGGTTCTCCGCTGCTCCCCGCCCCGATGGTGACGGTGTTTCTGTGGCTCCGGTGTTTCTGTGGCTCCGGTGTTTCTGTGGCTCCGGTGTTTCTGTGGCTCCGGTGTTTCTGTGGCTCCGGTGTTTCTGTGGCTCCGGTGTTGCTGCAGGCTGCGCGGTGCTCGGCTCTCCTCCTGCTCTCCCTGCGCTGGCTCTGGTCTCCGCTGTGATCGGCCACAGCTCGCCACTTTGTAAACCGGTGGGTTTAGATTAAAAACATGTCAGTCCCTTCCACCAGGCTCCTCACCCCCGCCTCCCTCTGCCACACGCTGGGATGTCCTGTCTCTCTCTCCCTCTCTCCCTCCCCCCCCCCCCCCCCCCCCCTCTCTCTCTCTCTCTCTCTCTCTCTCTCTCTCTCTCTCTCTCTCTCTCTCTCCTGCACGCAAGCGCTCACACACGCACAGAGAGCACCCGACTCTGCTCTTGTTAATCTCCCAATAGGAGGTTTTCCAAATCCTCCTTGTTGACAGCTTTCCTTCCAACCCGTCCATGGACTGCTGTAAAAAAAAAAAAAAAAAAAAAAACCCCAGAAAGATTTGATTTAAAACTGATGCTTTGCCCTTCAGCCCCATGAGGCTGACAAACAGGTGCTGAGTCACACCTGTCTGGCCCCAGCTCCACTGCAAACACACACTCTGAGGTCAGGACTTTTCCCCAGATGACAGGGCCAGAGGAGGTTACGAATGAGATTTAATACTGGATGATACGCCGAGGGCAGAGTAAACAAATCTCTGCAGAGCCAAGCACAGATAACTCACTGGGAAGCCGCTGTAAAAAAAACAACAACCTTTTTCCCCCTTCACAAACACAGAGCTCATTCTTCTGTTTCCTGTGGGAGAAAAGCAGATCAAGTCGCTTACGGGACATTAAAAATGTGTCTAGCAGACACGCTGAAGTGAATGAGCTGAACTGTTACGTAAACAAGTGCGCAGGTTTACCCTCTGTGAGTGTTGTTGTTGCTCCTGTCTTGTAATCTCACATCCTCTTGGACCTGTTGTGCCAGCCTAATCCCTGACCGGGCTCCTCTCTTCCTCCCTGGCTCCAGAGCCCTCCTAAGGCTTTTGGCCCTAAGAGCAGATGGGGACTGTCATGTGGCCTAGATACACTGTCTTGCCCTCATACTCCTTAAACATTTCAACCCAACAGCCGATCATTTTAGTTTTATTGTCATCTTACAACCTAGAGCGGTGTTTTTTAACCGTGCTCCTCAAGGCATGCTGCCCTGCATGTTTTATGTGTTTCCCTGCGTGTTAAAGCGGGGAAACATCTAAAACATCCAGGGAAGTGTGCGTGTTGGCCTTGGGGACCAGGGTTGGGAAATACAGCGATAGAGTAACAAAAGTAGCAGACAATTGGAAAGTGGAAGGAAAATGATACATGGGTTTCCAAATGTTTTACAATTACATATTTGAATAGCTATGTCGTGCATTTACCCTGATATATACCTCCTAACAAAATCCAGTGCAATTCCTTGAGTAACTTATAAGTATAAAGGTCTTGGTGGTTTGTTAGAGGAACAAACAGGCTTATCACAAGCTTTGAACATCTCACAGCACTGTTCAGTCCATCATCTGGACCCCCTGAGACATTGCCCTCCACCAAAACTGACAAGTAAGGCATTTCTGAAAGTCAGCCAAATATGTGCGATACATTACCTGTGCATGTATGTATCGTTCATATTGGAGAATACTTCAAAAGTCCAATAAACACTAATTTAATTTCCCTGGCCTCTGGGGACGAGAAGAGCATGAGAGAACTCGAAAAAGCACCCGGAGAGCACAGACCTCCGCCAAGGCAACTCAGGCACTCCCCAAATTGTAATCACTTGTTCCTGGTCCTGTTGCGTACATTTTCTGTAAATTTCATCAAAATCCATTTATAACTTTTTGAGTTATGTTGCTAACATGCAAACACACACACAAACAGGCGAAAACATAACCTCCTTGGCGGAGGTAATAATTATTTTTTTTTGCAGTCTTAAAGCTGTTTATGGCTTTTAATTATTTCCCATTTTTTACTTACTTTTTAATATTTCTTATAGATTTTATTGTTTGTCTGGTGAAAGTGTAGTGAAATTTGGCCAGCTTTTGTTGTTTTAAATGCGCTATGTAAAAAACGTGACATTGATGTCGACATGGTAGCTGTGGAGGAGCTGCAGAGATCCACAGCTAAGGTGGGAGAATCTGTTGGGACGACAGCAATCGTACACTCCACAAACCTGGCCTTTATAGAAACAGGGAAAGAAAAAAAAGGAAAGCTTGGAATTACCTCCGTTTGCTACAAGCCATTTAGGGGACATAGTCAAGTCAAGTTTATTTGTATAACACATTTGAGCAACAAGGTGATTCAAAGTGCCTTACATGATAACAACATAACAATAAACAAAACAAAATCTATAAATTGCATTACAGTAGCAAAATAAAGGGAATTAATAAAACACTGTCATCCAGAATAAGACTAATGATGTTCCAGTTATTTTTAATCAAATGCAGCTCTAAACAAAGGGGTTTTAGCCTTGATTTAAAGGAACTCTCAGTTTCAGCAGTTTTGCAATTTTCTGGAAAATGGTTCCAGATTAGAGGAGCATGAAAACTGAATGCTGCTTCTCCATGTTTGGTTCTGATTCTGGGGATGCAGAGTAGACTTGAACGTAGTCTGGAAGGTTGATAGAAAAACAACAACAACAGATCTTTAATGTATTTTGGTGCAGAGCCATTCATTGTTTCATAACCTAACAAATATTTCAAAGCCTATTCGTTGAGCTACAGGGAGTGTACAGGGAGCCAGTGTAAGGACTTTTGAAATGGGGTGATGTGCTCTACTTTCGTGGTGGTAGTGAGGAACACGAGCAGCAGCGTTCTGGATCAGCTGTAGCTGTCTTAATTGACTTTTTAGGCAGACCTGTGAAAACACTTTTGCAGTAATCAATCAGACTAAAGATAAATGCATGAATGAGTTTCTCCAGATCTTGTTGAGACATCACTCCTTTAATCCTCAAAATGTTCTTCAGGTGACATAGGCCGACTTTGCAACTGTCTTTATGTCTGTCTAAAGGTTTAGGTCTAAGTCCAGCATGTAGAAGAAGGTTGGATGACACCAAAACAGAGCTTTTTGGCTTCTATGCAAGAAGCGTTGTCTGGCAGAAAACTAACATATGCATGCATGTCACCCTGAGCACATCATCTTAACGGTGACACATGGTGGTGGCAGTGTCATTATGAGGGGATCCTCATAACGACACTGCTGAAACAGGGAAACTGGTCAGAGCTGATTTGGAGATAGACGTAGCTAAATACAGGACAACCCTGGAAGCAAACCTCTTAGAGACCTCAAAGGACTGGAAGCAGCTTTCAGTTTCTATGCTCTAATCTGGAACAAACTTTCAGAAAACTGCAAAGCTGCTGAAACACTGAGTTCTTTCAAATCACAACTAAAAACGGATCTGTTTAGAGCTGCCTTTGAGTAATGCTTTGATGTATCATGTTTTGTGTATTCTTCTTGCTGTTTTTACATTATATGCTATGTAATGCCTTGCTGTATCTGTGTATGCTTCTTGCTTTATTGCTGTTTTTACTTTATATGCTTTGTCTGTGTTTTACTGCTATTTTTATTTTACCTCTTAATCATGTAAAGCACCTTGAATCACCTTTTTGTTGAAAGTGTGCTATACAAATAAAATTGCCTTGCCTTAGAGACTGGGGTGAAGGTTCACCTTCCTGAACAACAATGAAGCAGAGCAACAATGGAGCATATTCACTTGTTACAAAGTCCTAGTCAAAGTCCATGCACAAACTGCTGAACGTCTACCTGTATTCAAGGTCCTGGACACGTCACTAATTTTGGTCTTGGTAACAATGGAGGAGACTGAGAGTGGGCAGATGGACCAATGAAATCAAGCCAAAAACAAATTGGATGCTGATAAAAAAGCCTTACCAGTGGAGAAATCCAGATTCTTTCTCCAAGGCTCAGAGGAGAAAATGAGCGCTCACATGGCCCTCTGTGATCCACCAGACTGTTTTGTAACTATCCAGGGTCATCACCACTGAGCACTTTATTTCTGGGGGTGAGAGCGGTGGAGCGAGAGGCATACAGACAAACAGCTCTTCATCTGGTAATTAGAGACGAAATAACGATATCTTTGTGCCAGAGCTATTCAGGGATGTAAGAGAGAGAGAGAGAGAGAGAGAGAGAGAGAGAGAGAGAGAGAGAGGACAAAGTGGGCCAACAGAGATCTCTGTGTTACCCCCTTTCTCATTCAACCAGGTTGGGGCACTGCCTGAGCTTAAACCCTGCGTAGGCCCTCAGTTGCCACGAAGCCTTGCTCGTCCTTTTTGAGTGACTGTTTGGCTTGAGTTGATCCACTGACCTATTTCTCCAAAATGGCAAACACCGTTTAGTGGAAACCAAATTTAAACAATGAAGAGATACTCTGCGTAGTCTTGTTTTTGTAGATCCGGTGAATGACTCTGAACACTTATAGTAAACATTTGATCCTCCAGCAAACACAACTCGATTCTTGTTGGAAAAACCTTTGTTGTCAAGTGCAGCAGTAAGGCCTTTCTTGTTGTTGGTCACTAGGTTGACACAATTCTCAGAAGAGATTCTGGCCCACTTCTGTGTGTAGAACCACTGTAAGCCCTTTAGGTTTCTTGGTTGCCACTTGGTAACTTAAATTTCAACTTGCTACACAGATTTTCTTTATGATCAAGATCTGGAGACTAGGCCTGGACACTCATTGACCTCAATGTATTCTCTTTGATCTACTACCTGGTTGCCTTGGTAGGATGCTTTCTGTTTTGGGGATTTTGGAAGGCCTGTTCACAATCCATCTACACTTTTCTGGAAGAAAGAAGAAGGTTAATATCCCATATTTTACAATACTTCCCCGCATCCATGAGTTGCTTAGAGAAGTGAAGTCAGACTGTGTGCTCAGGAAAACAGTAGCCTGCAAACCATGTGTTTCACGTCTGTGCTTAATTTTGGTGATGGTGTTTTTTATGTAATTCATAATATTCCTCTACCTCCAAACACAGCAGATCAACCTGATACCCCAAAACACAACTTTGGTCTCTGACCACAGGACTTTATCCCCAAGCATTTTCTGTATTGTTCAGATGTTGACTTGCTGCACATGATTGCAAGTCCTCTGTTGCAAAGACTTGCAATTTGTCAACGGCCTGGAGTCCTGCCTTCCTTGAGATCCTGAACAAGTTTCTGTCGTGTCACGCTCATTCCATGAGGCAAGTTTTAATCAGGAAGGAAGTCATACAAATGTCATAATCCTGAACCATTCAAAGGTCTGAGCAGCAAAACTAAAATCTCTGTATAGATAAAAGGGAGCTGAGAGTTTGTGACAGCGTATAAGGGTGAAGAAAGTTGAGAAGGGATTGAACAGCAAAGCCAAGAAAAGATTTAAGATGTAAAGAACTTTTTTTTAAATCAATCTAATCTAATCTGGAAGCCAGTGGCAAAATGATCTTATAAGTGGTGCTAGATCTAATAAGGTAAAGTAGAAGCAGTCATCTGCTGTGTCCAGAATGTGAAGTTGTAAGTAGATGTAGATCATTTGTGACTTCAACAAGGACATCCTTGTTCCCTGGAGTTGCAACCTACCAAAATTGCCTACCAAAGTTACTTCAACGGCACATCAATGACTCGTGCAGGAGGTCACAGAAGAACCCAGAACATCATCGAAGTCCTCACTTGCCTCGGTAAGGGTCAGCATTCATGATTCAACAATAAGAGAGACTGAGAAACGACCAAAAAGAACATAAATTCTCCCATCCAAATTCTCCCTCAGATTCCCCCAAAGCCATCCTAATAATTCCCAAGACTTTTGAGAATATATTCTGTAGACAGATAATACAAAAGTGGAACCTGTTTAATGGTGGGTGCCTTGTTACATCTGGTTTAAAACTATTTTATACCATACCAAAAAAATTTCAGAAAAAGAACATCACGCCACTAGTCAATCATCTTAGCGAATGACTTGCATTTGTACAGTGCTTTTTCAGTCTGAGGTCTACGAAGCGCTTTACACTACATTTAGTCAATCACCCATTCACGCATTGGTGATGGTAAGCTACATTGTGGCCACAGCTGCCCGGGGCACACTGACAGAAGCGAGGCTGCGAAACACTGGCGCCTCTGACCCCCACCAGCAGGCAAGGCTGGTGAAGTGTCTTGCCCAAGGACACGACGATGGAGACGGATGGAGCGGGAGTTAAAACAGGCAATACACCGGTTACGAGATGATCTCCTACCACCTGAGCGACAGTCGCCCCACATCTTGGTGGTACTGTGAGGGTCTGAGTCTCCTTTGCTGCTTTAGGACCTGGAGAACTGATTTCTGCTTTTGGCAGAAAATCCTTAAGGAGAATGTCCGGCCATGAGTTCTCAAATGGAAGGTTTTGGAGTGACCTAATTAAAATCTGGACTTAAATCCAATTAATTGTTGTGGCGTGACCTTAAACAGTTATGCATGAAAAGTTATGAGAACAATTCTGCAATGAAACACAGTCCACAGTGATGTCTGATTGATGGTAGTCATTGCTGGCAATAACATCCAGTTATTAAGTTTAGAGCAAGGGTCTCAAACTCCTGGCCCGTGATTTCACATCAAAAATATAATGCAATATAGTGCTTTGTGTATCTTCTTAATACATTATAACAATAATAATAATAATAATACAAAATAACATTAGAATAACAAAGCTATTGTGTACAAACAAGAGGTCTCACTTTAACATAAACTGTAGGTTAGTTTCTGGTGCATTTTTGGTAAAAGCTGTTTGTTCTTTATTGAGTGAAGTCACCCACCATGGGTAGAGGATCCAGAAATTTCCCTCAAGTAAGAGTAAAAAGTACGATGCAGTATAACTACTCCTGAAAGTATTTTTACTCAAGTAAATGTAAAAGAGTTAACATTACTAGACTATTCCCCCCCCCCCCGGTGCCAGCTATGGGCCCCAGCTCATATGAGTTTGTGACCCCTGGTTTAGAAGGAAATTACTTCACATAGGGTCACACTCTGGTTTGAAAACTGTATTTTGCATTTACTCATGTTATCTTTGTTTTATACAAAAATTAGTTTGATCATCTGAAACATTTCAATGAAACATACATTCTTACAATACTGTATTTAGTCAGAATCAAAGACTAAATGGGCTTTTTTAATCACTACCACTAGATGGATAGAGGTTACGTTCGTGGTTAAGTGGATTTAATCCTATTTTAAGGTGCCTTAAGCAGTTAGGCTCTGTTAACTTTGCTCTGTTGAAGAAGTATTTGTTTGTTTATGTAATGCCAATCCCACCAGGTTACTGTAAAGTAAATTTAGGACTGGTCAGTTTGGGTGAGATGTCTTCACTAAAGTTTGACTCATTACGCAGTTAGTTTACCTCAGAGGATTTTGGGATTAGCTCTCTGGTGCTAAATCTTTAGCATTAAATGTAACATCCGGAGGTTGAGGATACTTGAAAACACGGGTCCTTATCTTAAGGAAATCCGAAGTGACGCTACACACCGGATGCTCCTTAAACTGTTTAAAGGCTTCCAGGTCTTTACTCTCCATCAGCGGTAGTTTCATGGACCTTAAAGGACCTAAATCGCAAAGGAAGCAATTCCATTGTACAAACTGTTTCATTCAACCGTTTGGCAGACAAACATCACGAGCAAACATAGGTGGTTAGCTAAAATATAAGTAAACAGTGTGTTTCGTATGTGTTATTAATTATATCACACTCAGAGAGAAATATTAGGCAGCAGAAGGTGTTTTCTTTTTCATATATAAATCTGCCAACAACCTAAAATCATGACTTTTCTGTCTGGCTGCTTGCAGAGCAGGTGACCAATAAATCAAACACAGTGTTTAAATCCAGAGTAGATTTGTTTTATTATCTGCACATCATTTTATCTACAGTAAGCAAACGCAGGCAATGCATTAACCAACAAACTTTCAAAGGCAACTTTACAACTCCTCCTCCTTAAACACATGGGTAATTTGTTTAAATGCTTATGTTGGTCACAGGACTTATTGCATCTTCCCATGGCTTTTGCTCGACAGTGTCCGTGTTTGCTGAAGTACAGGCTGGTCTCCTTTGGGGTGGTGGCATGCAAAAGCTGCAGATTGTAACAGAAAGTGGACCAACACCGCCACCGCATGGCCTCTTGGCAACACTGCTTCCAATTTACCGTCCATTCATACAATTACGGTGGGGAGTAAAGTCAGATGAAACTGTCCCCTCATCTTCCACACCATGGCAGTATAAAGGTGAGGTTGGATGGGTTGGCTGGCTGGCTCAGGTGAACCATTTCAGCAGAAGGTCTTTGATTCTAGCTGCCATTTGGGCGCATTCTCCTCTCTTGGATGTTTTTCCCTAAATTCATGGTCATGGTGGCAACGGCATAAGTGGATAAAATCACGATGGTGCTCCCCACGAACTGAGACGAGGCTCCGCGCTTTGGCACAAACCTCCAGTGAGTGGATGTTTGTGGCCTCTGGGCGTCCGTTGCCTCCACCGTCTGAGTGACCGGCTCCATGGCTGCTGCTCCAATGGAAAGAAACTCCTGGATGGATTCAGATCTCTTTGCTTCGGTCTGTGCGTCAGGATGGACAGCGTTCTTCCTGCTGAAGCTCAGTGCACCTGCTTGCCTTTTCCCCCTCCAAACATGCCTTTTTATCTACTCGGCCCTGTGTGCACACGTCATGTCCTCAGACTCATCTTGACGCCAGAGTGCGTCAGCAGCACCTTTAGGAGGCTGACAGGATAAACTAGGTCTTGTGTCCCCGGCACAAACTGTTCAGACAGGACTCCTTAATAGAACAAACATAACTCATTGAGTCGTCTTAGTTGTTCTTCAGGGTCAATGTCGGCTCAGGTAGATTATTTAACCGCCAAGGAGCAGGATTAAGGTGTAGCTCCAGTCAAAAGGTTTACACACACTCCCCTCCAAGGCATGATGATAATTTGGGGGGTTTGGTCATTTATTTGAACTGTGTTTTCTCTCATGGTAAAATAATAATTCAACACACAACAAGAATTATTTGAGAGTTAGAGCTGTGTGTAGAGAAACACACAGCTTTCAATGCCATTTGGTTCTGGTATAATTCTAGGTAATTCTAGATAGATTTGAACACTCTCAGAAATCATAGATTTATTCAGCACATACCTTGCTTTTATGCGTGGTCCTTGAATCTTTTAAAAGGTTGAGGCTGAGATAATAACAGAAGCTCAATATTGGCCAGTTCAATCCGTTCCAGGACCAGTTTGGATGTATGTTTAGGCGTACTGTCCTGTTGGGAACCCCAAACTGTGATTGATTTGAGGGAAGCTTGAGGCATTCTAATGTAAACCCACACCCCCCTGATTATTTTATGCACTTTGTGTGATCTACCACTGGCCCAGACTCACAGCATGATGCTACCACCACCATGCTTGTCAGTTGGTAAATTTTTCCTTGATTTCAAAGCCTGGACTCTTGTAAATGTACTTTGTTGTTATTGTGGTCAAAGGGCTCAATCTTTGTCTCGTCTCACCATAAAACTACAGACTGAAGCAAAGACCAATCCAGAGATATTCACTTGAAATGGTTCACTTCTGCTCTTCTTACCAAGGCTTACCACCGGATGCGTAAGCGGCGCTTAACGTAATAGACGTGTTTCCCCCCTCAAACTCAGCAACGCGTCCCTTCCTACTGGCAACGTTTTAGACTCAGGAGAATTGCAAGATCGCATGTGATTTTGCCAGGTCATGTGACAATAAGGAAGGAGAACGACAGCAGGATGTATCCAAACGGTCTGTGATTTATTTTCTGTTCTCTTACCTCTGCCAAGGAGGGTAAAATTATTGCACGTGCCTTTTATTTTGACATTTGGTGGATGCTTTACATGGCTCCCGAGTTTGATTTCCTGTCTGGCTAGATCGGAACTGCTGAGCTTGACGTGTTCTGGAAGCGTAGCATGTAACAAATAGACCAATTTCCTACCTTGTGATAGGGACTGCTTGGGTCAAAAGGTTGAAACTTGCACACAGTTGGGTTTTCCAACAGGACATTAAACCCAGTCACACATGAAACTCGCCAGTTTTGGAAGGCTTGTGCTAAGCTCCCTGAATGGCCTTCCCAAAGCCTTGACTGCAAACTTATTCAACATTTGTGGACTATGCATAAAAGATGACTCTGGCCAACCTTACTTATGCATGGCTCTGTGCGTATTTCGTGCGTAGGAACAATTTCACTCATTGTGTGGTAACAGCAAATGAAACAATTCTTTGCCACATTTTATTTATGTCAGCAGCACGAATACAACTGCTGCATTGGAAGGGGGAGGGTCGGTGGGGGGGGGCATGAAGCAGAGGAACCTCTAATAACAGAGGCCAAAAAGTATAAGCGTTAAAATTAATTTGCGTTAACTATGACAATTTTCAAAAAGTCTGTTCATAATTACTTTTTTTGCCCCACTTATGTTCCACCTCAATCTCGGTGTCACTGAAAATCATTTTTTCGCTCTCTTGGCCATTTTTTTTCCGGGAAGAACGCAAGGATTTAATGCATGTGTCAGAGGATGTGGTCTGACCAAATATGGTTAATTGAGGGTGTTTCTGTATGCAAATGAATGAACAGGCACGAGGAGCTAGGTATGCACATGTGGGATTTATCAACAGATGATTGCGGAGGAACATGCGTATGACTGGCCACCGTATATTTGATAAATCCGGATTTCGACTGTTCTTACGAATATTCAAAATTTCATTCGTTGGATAGAATATAGGACAGTTTCTACAAACGTTTGATAAATGAAGGTCTAAGAAACCAAACGATTATTCACATATGGAGCTGCAGTTACGGGGGAAGTTTGTTGGTGGCTACCAGAGCTGCATGGTCTATGTGCAGCTTCCTTCGGGACATTGTGCTAGATATTTGATATCATTATGCAAATTAGAATGTGCATCTTTAGGCCAACAAAAATGGTTTGGACTCTGGGTGGCCTTGCAAAAACTCCACATTAAATGATTTTGTATCATCATTCCACTTTGGAAAAGGTAATGTTTCAAATTAATTATTAAGAGCTCTATTGTCATGTTGTGAGTTGAAGAAGAATCCAAATGCAGACAGGCTTGGATGCAGGATATGATCAAAAGAGGTTTTAATGACCAAAAGGTTGAACTTGCAATGGAGGTTTGTGAAAAATAACTCTAGGAACAAGTAACGGGGGAGCCAAGGAGAACTCAGGAACAAACAGGAACTAACCGGAGCATCGAGAGCAAGGAAATAGAGAAAGAGAGGAGACTATATACTAGGAGGTTGATTACTGGAACTAGGAACAGATGGCTTGATTGGAACATGTTGTGAGAGGAGATCAGGCAGGCAAACCGAGGGAGAGACAGATGTCACAGAAGGAGCAGGAGAGGAGTGACACTCAGTGCGTTTACATGCAGTTTTGAAATTCATGTATACACCTTAGCTGGAGTTGAACCGAACTTGACTTCTGTTAATCGGACTAACGCACCCAGATAATACGGTTAGAAGATCGAATTTCTCTGCATGTGAACTCCAGCTGAGCTATTTACTCTGATAGCGACTGTGGCTCAGGAGTTAGGAGTTCATCTTGTAAGCGGAGGGTTGCCTGTTCAAGCCCCAGCTCCATCCGTCTCAGTCGTTGTGTCCTTGGGCAAAACACTTCACCCTTCTGCCTACTGGTGGTGGTCAGAGGGCCCGATGGCGCCAGTGTTCGGCAGCCTCGCTTCTGTCAGTGTGCCCCAGGGCAGCTGTGGCTACAATGTTGCTTGCCATCACCAGTGTGTGAATGACTGAATTTAGTGTGAAGCTCTTTAGTCCTCAAGGACTAAATAAAGTGCTATACAACTACTTGTATAGTGTACATCTAGTCCTTGAGGACCATGGCCATGGCCGTTTACCATTCACAGGAAGTGACGAGGCCGTGGAAGCGGGAATAACAACACCGGTACACAACAACAACACAACAGCTACAACGAGGATAACACAATCAACCAGTACAGTACTCACGAAAATGTACTGTGCTGCAGAGTTGTTGTCGTCCATTTCTCTGCTCGTTGTGCTCATCCTGCTTTTACTCCGTCTGCTTCACTACTGCCAGCATTTGTCTATGTCTGTTTGACTCTCTAGTCCATCCGGAAGAATGTCAACGCTAAAGGGGGCATGTCGCTGTTGTCGAAGTTTTCATTAATGTTATGGAGGTATTAATTATCTTTCATGAAGATGAAAGGATTCCTTCTGTGGTCCAAGAGTACGTTATATTCAGCTTGTTAATTAACAAGGAGCTCAGCGTACACAGAACGTTGTATGGAATGACCTACAACCCCAAGTCTAAACATCCATTATATATTGATTTGATAAACACCCCTATCAGCAGAAGGTCCTCCCATGAAGTCTAGTTGTCTCCCTGCAGCCAGACTAGATCACAGAAATGAGCACATGAGCCAGCCTTACTGGGTCAGAGCTTCCCTGGCCAGATGTCGTCCCTGACACTTTACTCTACCAAGTCTTCATGTTGGTTGAAGAGACACACAACAAAGTTTTCATTGCTGTATTGCTGTTATTATGTCTCTATGTCATGAAATGCTTATTCCAGATCGCCATCTAGCGGAGTCAAACGCACTTCATTCAATAATTCGATTTTCTGAGTGACATGTAAACTGGGATAAAGACCCCCTTTTTGGTTAAGATATCTGCCAGTTAAGTTAAGATTATTGCCAAAATTAGATTTAGATGTGCATGTAAATGTACTGACTAAAAGGGTAAACATTATTCTAGCAATAAACTGTCAAAAAAATAAACTACAACTGAAGAATCTAATCAAAAGTAAAACATTATGAAAAAACATCTAATCTAAGGAAAAGAATAAATAAAGCTAAGCGCGAATGAACACGAATGACATAAAAACGCAAACATAGAAAAACCCAAACAACTCAGATCATGACATTGATATTAATATGAAATCCATGTTTATGATAGGAGAATGCAAACTTCTTGTCAAAACTGGGTATTTCTCCAAATAAAAATGACACCAAGGATGGATCTTAATCAAAAGGATGTTAAATGTGGTCTATACCAGAGTTTTTCATTTGAGTGGGACATAGGTTTATGTCATTCCTCAGTGACATCTCTAATGATTTAGGTTTAATTCTGAAAACACTGAACCAAACTTTACAAATACTGTGATTTAAAAATGTAGAAGCCTGAAAACTTTGTACACATTCAAAACAATTTCATTTTGATTTGAAGATCTGGACCAATACTTAAATTAAATATTTTACTCACAACATGGCTCATCTTCCCAATCATCTCTTTTATATTCAGGTTAATATCCTGCTATCTGACCTCATTTCGTCTTGCTAACAAACATCACCAACTAGAAAAAGAGACACCGCATACAGAGGAGTCGCTGAGTCACGATCAAATCTATTTTGTGACAATAAGGATGGGATAGAGAGGCACAAACAAGAACCAGATCCCACTGTCTGAGTCCGTGTTGGTGCACCTTCGGGAAGATGTACGACTTGACAGACGCCCAGACAGATTCATTTCAGAGTGACAACGGCAGGCTCGGCTGCATTAGACGAATGGCTGAGGAGAATCCAGTCTAACAGCTTTGTTTGTTCCATAACTCTGCTCCAGCGATGACAACTGCTATGGGAGCGGATCAATAGGCGAGACAAATCCTGCTGCTCCTTTCACTTTGTCAGCAGCAGTTCTGTCCTCAGGAGTGCCTGCAGCATCAAATGATTTCACACCTTAATTTATCCTTCGTTACAGTCAACTCATATATAAAATATAGTACGGTATTAATAAAAGCTGCTTTTATGATTGTTATTGAATTCTGCCCCCTTTATTCCGATAACCTGAAATAAAAATCCTCTGCAACCAATTCAGTGTGTAATTTAATCTTTATAAAAATACTCATATTCAGTGAAGGCTTCAGAGGATCAATCTATCATGAAATAATGGTGAGAGTCTGGCACAACTGCACACCTACCAAAACATGGCTTTCCACTTTGACGCACAAGGAGAGCATTAATGAGAGAAGAAGCCAAGACGAGAAATGATGCTTGAGCAGCAGAGATCCACTGCTCAAGCTTAGCTCAAACTTACCTATGCATCCACTCCACAAACCTGACCTTGCAATAGTGGCAAGAATAAAGCAGCTGTTGTAAAAAAAAAAAAAAAAAAGCCATAAGTTTCAAATTACCATAAGTCATGTAGGAGAAGACCGCAAACGTGGAAGATCAGAAACCAGAACCGAACTCCTCGGCCTTCATGCAAAACACAATATCAGTCAATATTGATAAGATATCACAAAATAAAACAAATCACTATTTTTGTCATTATTTAACATTCGCTGGTACTATTTTGATATATCAGAAGGTTATTTTTGATTTAAAGATTTATTTTCAAAAGTTGAACATGCCATCCAACATTGTTTCGGAAAATTAAAGGAGGTTGGACCTGGGCGACATGGATTAAAAATAAAATCTTAGATTTTTATTCATGCCAATTTTTGATATTAATGTATTTTATTCTCTCATTTTCTACTCTTAAAAATAAATTACAAATGACTGTAAATATTTTTTTTATCTCGCTTTTATTTAAGTCATCCCTTCTTGAAGTTGATCTGAATTCAAAGTCCAAATAACACCCTGTAAAACGTGCTTGTAACACAAGCTTGTAAGACAAGATAGAAGGCCTTGGGCGGTCTCACATCCCTTTGAACTATGGAAACCCAAGAGTTTCATTGGTGAATTTATGTTACTATTTCTTTTAAGATTTTCTCGATTTTCCAAAAATTCTAACTTAATGGATGCATTCAGTGCATCCATTCGGCACCGTTTGTCTTTCTTTTTAATTCGTTCTATGAGTGCGAGTGGCCGATCCTCTTGCAGAGTAAATTGTTTCATGGACACTGATGTAAGCTCAGAGACATCCCGCTGGGAAGCTCCTGTGGGCTGCCAGCAGGTGAGGTGACTGCTTGTTCACAATGAAACACCGCAGCCAACAGGATTAGACACAATACCTGCTGCTCCTGTCTGCTACTCCGATAGGTGACGTCAGTCCGTGGGTATGTGTAGCTAAAGCAAGGGGTGTAAAAACAGGAAGGAGGGCTTTAAACATAACCGAGCTGAGAAGAAGTTAATATGTCTAATTTCTTGCCACAGGCCCTTTGTTTTGATTAACAAAGAAATTGCATGGCATTGCGTTCTTCCTTTTAGACAGACCGGAACCAGATGAAGGGAGACTTAAATCTTTTTCACTCAACATCTGATGCCCTGGCTTTAATTCAGTCTAATACAATCAGGAGCTATCTCTGTGTGTGTTTAATTCTGATCTGGACATGACCCTGATTATCTTTTTGTGTGTGTGTGTGTGTGTGTGTGTGTGTGTTTAATAGCACTGGTAATTCAGTTTTCTTTAATATTGTGACAACATTGCTTTTTTTTTGCGTTGGCGGAGTTTAACCGGCGTGATGACGTATCCGGATATGGAGACAGCTAATGTCATGATGAAAACTTCTTTAAAACATTTACAAAACCGAGTAAAAGCATGTAGGCCTATTTAAAATGTGTTACATGCATTTAACTTCCATGAAACATGAACAAGTCATTAATTTAATGTTCAATCCATCTCTTGGTCTAAAACGGGTACGTAGCAGCCATGTCACTTCTTTCTCACTACGGTGAAAACAAACTAGTCCCGAATTATAACGTCGATCATAAAAAAACTGCGCTATTACAGAATTAGAACTTTTACTTTTGAACTCAGTGCGAACTTATAGATTTTATGAAGTACACAGTTTTTGTAGATGCCAGAGGTCGGAACGAGATGAAACGAAAACTGGGTTCACCTGGGGCCCGTTTCACAAAGCGGGTTTAGTGAAAACTCTGGGTTAGTTAACCCTGAGATGAGGGAAACTCTGAGTTTTCGGTTTCACAAAGTCAATTCAGCGTAACTCTGAGTCAGTTACCCGGGCAACACACTCCGTGACCCTAACCTGCTCGCTAGCAGGTTTGCTTCAAATAACTCTGAGTTTCTCCTGCTCTGAAGTTGAAGCTGCAGTCTGAAATTAGTGGCAGACATGGCGTGTCCGTTTCTTGATGAGCCTGTTGATGTAGAAGCGCAGATACTCCGCCGGGGGCCCCTGCCTGCCGGTGCGCCGGTGGTCAATCCGGTTCGGACCTGGTGCGTGCCTGGCCGGGCCTGGGGGGGGCGGTGTGTCGGTCGGCCGATGCGCTGGGCCGATATCTTCCTTTGGTTGGTTGGGGCACCTCTTTTAGAGGTGCCAGGTTTGGGATTGTTGGGTGGTGCCTGCTCGGTGGCTCGGCGGGATGCAGATCCGGCGTCTCTGCTCGTTTGATCACCTGTTCTGTGCGCACCGTGCGTGGCCGGTTCATTGGCGGGTTGGACCGGCCCTGGCCCTCGTTGGATGCCTGGTCTCGGCGCCCTGCGTTACGCGGGATCAGGACCCGGGAGCTGGTACAACTTGGCGTCCAGATGCTGGCTGAGCCCGGCCTGGGGATGCTGTCCGTCCCCTGCGGCTATTGGTGGGGCGCTGGGGATTGGCCTAGGGTGGAGGCGTCGCGTGGCGGCCGGCCGCAGCCCCTGCAGTGCCGGGGGCCCCTCGTCGGCCGGTCCCTTGTCGGGTCCCTGCTGGGGGGTGGGGTGCCCCTGGGCCCCGGCTCCCCCGGTCCGTTGACTGGCCCGCCCCGGCGCGGCCGGTTGCCGGCGGAGCCCGTGGGCTCGTCACTGCTGCCCCCCGGGCCCCTGCATAGTGGCCGCTGGATGTTCCCCTGGGGTTCTCCTTTGCTCCTCTCTTGGGGGATGCGGTCAGCCCCGCCTGGGTCCGCCTGGGGCCCTGGGGGTCCTTTGGACGTCTTTGCTCCAATCTCCTTCATGTCTGCATCGATTCCTGGGAGACGGATTGATGTCTGCTCACACCAACCATCGAACACTCTTATGGAGAAACCTTATATGCACCAGCATGCTAACACACACACATAGATGTGGGGTCTCTGGTGTTTAAGGAAATATTCTTGGGCTGAGGTTAACATTCCTAGAGCTTGATTAATCGGTACCATGAGTTTTTCTGTGACATTATTGTTGTATTTTTATATCTATTTTTGTGTGATGTGGTTGTGTAGTTCTTAGTTCACAATGTTTGGTTGGTTTTGTCGATGTTCCTTTTTCGTGTTTTGTTTAGTTTTTCCCCTCTCTCTGCCGTCCTGTGGGTATGGAGGCAGACTTCAATGTCTTCCTGTGTTTTCTTTGTTCCCCTTCCTCTCTTGTATTTTCAACTCACCCTCTCTCATGACATTTTGTTTCCTACCTCTCTTCATCTTCCTTCTTTCTTCTCCTTAATTTTCCGTCTCCGTGTCCATAACATCAGGAAATAAAAACCCCAACAATTCATAATAAAGATTTTTCACACATAAATCAAGCGGAGTACTATAGTAAAAGCTGTACTGCTCCGCTTGTGAAAGTAAATCTGTTGGGCTTCTACTTGGTACTCAGAAACCAATTCTGAGCTCCACACTGCCAAACAGGACACGTAAAAAAAAAAGAAAAAAAAGAAGCGCAGATACTCCGCAGAAATCTGCGTCGGGAGAGGATTATCAGACCCCGAGTGGATATTTTATCACTCCATGATGAGTACCTCTTTGAACGTTTCCGTTTTTCTAGACCATCAATAGTTTATTTAAACAATATCCTTGGCCCACACATTTCTCACATGACTCATCGTGGAAGAGCCCTCCCTCTGCTCCGAACAAATTATTTGTATTGCGCTACGTTTTTTTGCGAACGGCAGTTTTTTGTACAATATCGGTGATGCGGAGCATATATCCAAGGCAACCGTCTGTCGGGCTGTGAGAAATGTGACCCTTGCACTTAAACAGTTACTGTACACGTTTGTAGTGTTTCTAGGTCACAAAACTACCAGACATCTCAAGGAAGCATTCCACAGAATTGCAGGTATCAGTGTAAGCAATGAATAATGTCAAGCAATTAAAAATGTTCAGACTGGAAGAACTCAATTTGATATGTTTAAGGGTTTCCAGGTGTGATTCGCTGCATTGATGGGACTCACATTCCTATCATATCTCCTTCAATAAATGAAGGAGATTATGTGAATAGGAAATCTGTCCACAGCATTAATGTACAGGTAAGCCTAAATAATAGCTTTCAGCATTCCAAATGAAATGTACACGTCACAATACAGCAACTGCCACTAATTACTGTTCTCCACTGTGAAGATCATAAGTGATGCAGAATACATCATCAGTAATGTGGAAGCAAAGTGGCCTGGGTCTGTACATGACTCTCGAATTTTCCGTGAGTCCACACTGAGTGACAGATTTGCCCGTGGTGAGTTTATATACAGTATAGTTATTTAGCCTACTGTGATCAATATGGTATATCCTTCTATTGCAACTGAAACATTACATTTGATCATCATAGGGGAGTTTGATGGATACCTTCTGGGTGACAGGGGGTACCCCTCCCAGCGCCATCTGCTGACCCCTTACCCTGATCCTGAGCCTGGGCCACAGCAACGCTACAACATAGTTCACTGCAGGACGCGAGCCAGGGTGGAAATGACCATTGGGATGCTCAAGGCCCGATTCCAGTGCCTGCGTATGCTCAGGGTCTCCCCAGAAAGGGCATGTGACATCATTGTGGCATGTGTAATTCTGCACAATATTGCCATGATCAGAGGGGAACAATGTCCCACCCTTACCCCTGATGATGGAGATGATTATCCCAACCCCGCTGATGATGCACAAGATGGGAGAGCTGTTCGAGACATTGTCTGCCAGAATCATTTCCAACTGTAACCCCCCCCCAACCCAGTCAGAGAAGGACAAAAGGCCTCTAATTTTATGAGGTCTTCTTTATTTCCTGCAAGTACACATGTTTACAGTTATTTTGTTGATTGAAAAATAAAAAAATCATCCACCTGTGGGCACATCACCCACCTTTAACTTATGTTCCAGCAGTTGTATTTCCATGTGTCTTCTTCACTTGTAGCTTTATGTGTTCCATTTCCACATTTGTTTTTTCAATTTGTTTTTGGAGATAGAGCTTATATAGTTGCTTCACAGGGAGCTATAGGAACACAAATGAAGTTGAATGTCATAGTGCCATGTCTACTTAGTGTCATAGTAAGTTGTGGGTCAATACTGAATATTCCTACTGAGGTAAGCTGTGCTGTGGAAGTTGATGGAACCTCTTCCTCATTGATGGACCCTCTGTTGTTTCCAGCATTGCTCTGTTGGAGAAAAAGAAGCTGCAAGTTGTATTGCAGAACAACACTAACATTGACTGAAACCAAGGTCATCTTACACAAAGGTTTTGACCTCAACAGGCCTCTCTGCATCTTCCCTCCCTGTGGTGGCTGACAAGGTGTCTTCATCATCCTCCTGTAACAATTATTGTGTTATATTCTACCCATCATCAAAACTCTGGAATTAAATAAATTAAAAAAACATAAATAAAAACTCTGGTAGCTACTTACAACAGCATGGAAGTCTGTTATAGTAGAGGGCTCCACAAGACAGATCACACCATCAACAACTGGTGGAAGAAGATTATTCAGTTGATTATTACCCAGAAGAGTGCCCTACCTATTTTCTTTTCTACCTTCGTTTTGGAAATACAGTGCAGCTCCCATCACAATTCTTATGACTCTTAGCCACCTTAGATTAGACTGATGTCTGAGCAGCCAATTACAGATAACTGTAGCAGATGAATGGATGGCCATTACATCTAACATATGCCATTTATTTGAATGATATACCTTTGTGTCCTGAGGCATGGCTGGGTCCGACGAACTCCCCCCAGAGATGCCCTCAGCAGTTGGTCGCCCACGGTTCTGACTGAGGGCCATCTCTTCAGCCTCTGTGAGTTGTGGTGGTGCTGGACTACCGCCTGTTTTTCTGGCCTCAGCCTTCTTTCTGTTGGCTACGATGGAGGTCAAGTTTGAACATATGCAGAGAACTCAAATTTTGAGACATGCACATATAACAGGAATTAAGGTGTGGCTTTCCTATAGACAATATTGAATACTGGCAGTGATGGTATGACTGAAGACGTGGCTTTTTCATTGTTTAGGGATTTTCCCTAATTACTTAAATATAGCTATCACATGTAGAATGTAATCACTGAATGCAGTTTAATGAAGGCAGGCTAAACATCACCACAATGGGTAATAATTAAATTATACCTTACCTGTTTGAACTGTATTTTTGTATTTCATCTTTAGTTGCTGCCATGTCCTTTTTCGGCCTGCTGGGTTGCACCTATGTGCTCAAAAAAACATGTAAGATATCAATGTTGAATGAGTGGAACATTGAAGACCAAACATGTCTTTTTTTCCCTCCAATTAATACTCACGCATTGACTTGATCAGCAATTTTCTGCCACACAAGCTCTCTCTCTTTTGCCGCTGCCACAGTATTGCTTTTTTTTTTAAGGATATGCTCATTTTCAGCATATGCTGTCATTAATATTTCCATCTCCACTGGGGAAAAGTAGGAGGATCTGCCCTTTTTTTCACTGGTTGCCATGGTGAATCATGTTATCTGTGTCCCATTGATGAGGCCTTTTTATATCCTCATGCACGAGTGTAACTCAGAGTTACTTTAACTCACAGTTGATTGATCTGATTGTTAACACCTGTTCTGAAACCGAAAACTCAGAGTTTTTCAACTCAGAGTCGAGGTTTTAACTCAGAGCTTGTTCAACCTGCTTTGTGAAACAGGCCCCAGATTTTATTAGACTGTTTATTTTCGCTCAGCATGCGGAGACCTAACATTTTCTGATGAAATTATTTCATATAGGCTGAGCCTATTTATGATTTATATTTCCATACAATATTTACTGTAAAGTGGAAGGGATGGAGATGGAGGATGGGACCTTTACTGGTGGAATGTTATATGTTGGATTTCTTTCTAAGGGGAGCGGCGTCCCCCTCCACTCCCCCTCAACTCGACTACTGCCTCCTATGAAACATAATGTCTCTTCGTGATTGTACAGGCCAGCTTGTTTATTGTTTTTCAATAGCAACAAGAAGCGACTGTATAGGTCCTGTGATAACATTCAAGAGGTTTTCTAAGACTTCTAACATCTTGCGGTCTACTTTCATGGTGAACTTACTTAAAAAGCCAAGTCTGGGTGTTGGCGGCTTTTGGAACATCCCATATTTGTAGACTATGTTCCATACAGTGCAATGACTGAACTCTTTCAATCTCGTGTCCTAATCAGTTAGGAAAACACAGCCTATCCTACCATGTCCTATTTTGCTTCACATGACTTGACACAAAAAAGTGATATTTAATAAATTAAAGCAGACGTTCCAATGAGGCCCTTTTCTCAGATTAAAAGTAACTTTTGAACATAATAACCTTCAAGCAGGTATTAAACACACGTTTCGTTAAGCCCACGTTTCTGTTAAAAATATTTTATTGGTCGGATTTAATATTCAAACTGTAAATGTGTTTTCATCAGCTGGAGGCAGAAAATCATCATAATTAACATTTTTTAAAACCTTGAAAACAGCTGTCCTTGTGTATTTAATCCATATAATGTGTTTCACTTAGTGAACTGAGAGTTACTTAGATTAATGAGCTTTTCAATAATATTTTAATCTATTGAATATGACTGTATATGTCATAGACCACAGCACTCAGCATGGAAGAAACTGTGACATCACTAAAATATATTCTCCCATACTCATGAAAAGACAAGATGGAAACTGGTCTGGAAGGTCTGGCTATAGTTCCAGAAAACATTCAGATCTGGTTAAATAGAGAGGTCTGATGGTCTAATGAAACTAAACATGAATGTTTGGGTCACAATTTCAAAAGAAGTCTGCGCATAACCAAAGGGACACCTCAGAAAAACATGGTGGTGGCAGCATCTTGCTTTCTTCCGAAAGACACCGTGTTTTTGCAAAATGTCTAAACCGCAGCCAGTTCTGGACCAAAACCTTCCTGGGTAACCAAGTGACCCCAAAGATAGCACAGAAAAGTAGTTTCATTAGAAGAAAATGAAATTCCGTCATGATATAGGCAGAAGCAAGAATGATAATCGACAGAAATTTTACAAGATCGCTGGAGGAGTGCTGAGGACAAGAGACCCCCAGCATAATGAAGGAAAAGAAGAATTTTACAAGGTGAAAGGTTTAAGTATTGTCATGTGGAAGTGTTGCATGCTGAGAGGTAAATACTTTCAGCAAATTGAAATACATTTTCCCCATTTTTTTTCCACCTTGAACTCTACAGCATATATGTCATTAACGATTTGAAATTTATTCCCCGTGGTCGGACTCGGGTCTGTGCTGCACTACCTTATCTTACCACCAGGGGTCAGAGTGCGGTTAAAACAACCCGGGGCTCGATGCGGAAACCATGGGAGTGGAACGTGGCTGATGTGTACTTAAGTAACACAGCCGCAGGAAAAACATAGAGCAAACAAGAGTAATGAGGTAGAAACTAAATCCAAACACACACACACACTCTCACACATTGGTACAGTGTGTTCTTATTGCAAAACATCAAACACCCTGTTTGCTCCTGCACTGAGTCATCTTTATGGGGTTTAGAGAAAACCCCATAAATCAATGGAATAACGACAGCTTATTAATATTTTGAATGTGTTTCAATACAATGTAGACCTTTCTTGCATTATCTCTGTTAGAAGTCCAGATTTTGACTAGGCCACTTTAAAACCTTCGCTTTTTTTTGTGGTGGACATGTTGGTGTGATTGTCTTGCTACGTAATCGAAGTCTGCTTGAACTTAGTCCTGAACAGATTCAATTCAATTCAGTTTATTTATATAGTGCCGATTCACAACAGATGTCATCTCAAGGCACTTAACAAGAAGTCATTTCAATACATTTATACAAACATTCCAATCAGTTAAAACGTTTCCTATTTAAGAAATCCGAGCCGATTGCGTCAGTCATTGGCGTGAGGTTTGGCCCCGTTGATGCAGACTTTCCAACCACAGCAATCCTTCAGCAATCCCTCATACTGAGCAAGCATGTAGCGACGGTGGAGAGGAAAAACTCCCCTTTAACAGGAAGAAACCTCCAACAGAACCAGGCTCAGTAGGAGCGGCCATCTGCCACGACCGTCTGGGGGTTTGAGAAGACAGAGCAGAAACACAGAAGGAACAGAAGATCTGATATAAGAGAACTTTCTATGTTACAGAAAGTAAAAAGTTGATAACAGGACACGGTGGATGTTTAGTTACTGGGAGCATCATCCCAGTCGATGCCCCCCGTTCAACAGGGCATTGCAGCCAAGCAGGATACCAGACCAGGTATATCTTCTATGGAGAGAAAAACACTGAGAGAAAACAAAGTTAACAGTCGAAATAACAGAATGTACTGTAATACAACTGGAGAGTAGTAGTAGAAAAGGAAGTAGCAGAGTGAAGAAAATTGGTAAGTCTGTCCTCCAGCAGTCTAAGCCTATAGCAGCATAACTACAGAGATAGCTCAGGATGACCTTAGCCACTCTAACTATAAGCTTTATCAAAAAGGAAAGTTTTAAGCCTGGCCTTAAAAGTAAACAGAGTGTCTGCCTCACGGACTAAAGCTGGGAGCTGGTTCCACAGGAGAGGAGCCTGATAACTAAAAGATCTGCCTCCCATTCTACTTTTAGAAATCCTAGGAACTACAAGTAAACCTGCAGTCTGAGGGGTGAAGTGCTCTGTTAGGTACATATGGAACAATTAGATCTCTGATGTATGATGGAGATTGATTATTAAGGGCTTTGTATGTAAGAAGAAGGATCTTAAATTCTATTCTGGATTTAACAGGGAGCCAATGAAGAGAAGCTAAAACAGGAGAAATGTGATCTCTCTTTTTAATATTCATCAGAACTCTTGCTGCCGCATTTTGGATCAACTAAAGGCTTTTAATGGCATTTTGTGGACTTCCTGATAGTAAAGAATTACAGTAGTCCAGCCTTGATAGATAGATTTTTCTTTAAGATTTGCTACTATAGTACAAGCTGTCCAAGTCCGGAGACAGCAAAGCAGAAGCACACTACCACCACCATATGGAACTGTCAGCATAATGTTCTTTTTCTGAAATACTGTTAGATTGTTTCTTTATCAAAATGCATTTTTGGCCAATGCGAGATGAGCCTTTGTGTTGTTTTATGTCAGAGGGGACTTTTGTCCTTGGAAGTCTTCATGGAGCCATACGTATTTGTCTCTTTGTTACTGAATACTAACATACCTGCTCAGCAATAAACTAAATTCACAATATTTTAATGAAACCAGCAAAGCAGTATGATTTCTGTGGAAGATGGATCTATAGTTATTGTAGATCAGAAACATAAAAAAAGGTCATAGCATGAAACATTTTTTTTTCCTGGTCAAAAAAACAGAAAAGCAAAAGACAAACATATAATGTCCTAAAATTTTCGTGACGTCATCTGTCATGCCGCTGAAACTATAAAAATATAAAACTCCATTTTTTAAGTTAGCTTTCTTACACAGCGTGGTATTTGGCACATGTGGTAGTCAAAATGTGAAGTATCAGTAATTATGAGAAAGGTAAGGGATCCGACAGGCCGGAAACGTGAAAGATCTGGAGATGTGTAGCTATGGACAGGTGGGCCAAAATCCCTGCTGCGGTGTCTGCAAATCTGGTCAGGAACTACAGGAATCATCTGAACTCTCTAAGTGCAAACAAAGGTTCTATTCTAAGTTCTATTCTTTGTAGCAAATATTAATTTAAAAGTTATACAGTCTGATTTTTCTGGGTTTTATTGTAGATTCTGTCTCTCACGGTTGAGGTGTAGGTCTGACGAAACGTACAGACCTCTGCATTCTTATCTGATGCTTTCTTTCCCAGTGTAGAATCTTGTCATTCATTTGACTCACACTGAAAAAACAAGCTCAAGCTAGTTGTTGTGTTTTCTAACTGTTTTCTAATCATGTGGCAAACACATTTTTCCGACAGAGTTTTGATAGTTAAGAACAAATCTTTTCACAAATCTCATCCGCTTTTTTCTACATTGGGGATGTTTGGGGAAATTAAGAGTTCTCACTTTATCTTTTTCTGTGTTGCCAATAATTCCCCAACCATTTGATGTGCTCCAATTGGAAACAAAATCTTTTGTGAAAAACGAATCTGTTTAAAACAACAGGCAGTCCACTATGTGTTTCAAGACGACTCATCCTCACTCCTATTTAGTAACCCCTGCAAAAAGAAATAAAAAGACAGAAAAAAATCTTTATTGTCCCTCAGTGGGGAAATGCAGGTGTGCCAGCAACAAAGTGACAGTTAAATGGAAGAAAAATAAGAATAAAAGACTCCAAGGGCATATTTACAACAAAGGAAAATAATATTGTGAAGTTATTGAAAAATTGAAACTCAGATTAAAAGGACTGGGCAGCTGAGTGGGGTAATTTTGAAAAATACATGTTCAAAGTGCACCTGTATATTTTGTGTATAATAAAAACAAGAGCGTTTACAAGAAATGGAAAAACTGTGTAAATATAACAGCAGGAATGTAAACACATATTGGGTTTATTGGGAGCAGCGATGTTTAAAGTAACAGCTGCTGGGAGGAAGGATCTGGGATAAGGCTCCTTTGTGCACCTAGGATGCAGCAGTCTGTCACTGAAGGAAATCTCAAGTTCTGCAACAGCTTCATGCACGGAGTGGGACACTCTTTCCAACAGTGCTGTTGTTTTTTTGGCCAGACTTCTTCGGTTTCCTACCATCTGCACTGGAGCAGTCCCTGCTTCTGTTGCAGACTTATCTGCTTTATGAAACAACTGAAAATGTAATTGTAATTTGTTTCTTTCGACACTTTCATGTATTCCGGCTTTAAAATATGACAGCTATGGCTGTTAATTGCTTTCAACGCATGCACTCCCCTGTGTTTTTAATGCGGCGCTTACTAAAACATGCAGCACCATGTGTTGTGACGGAGCTTCGTGTGTTGAGGATCAGCAGCTGCACGACTTGTTTCAGCTGACGGTGGGGTTGGATGAGAGAAGGACACGTGATCTGGATAGACTTTCCTGCTCCCCGTCTGCTCACATTCGGCTCCCACTGGGACCAGGTGGGCTGTTCTTCCCATCATGTCGGAGAGTAAACCTCAACTGAAACCAGAACGTTTCTAAATAGTTGGGGGGAAAAAAAAATAATATTAATAATTTGAAAACTTTGAATCCAGACTCTGGTGTGCAGTGGAGCACTAATTCCAACATCCTAGCTGGAGCCTTTAATTCCATATAAATATTAGAAGTAAGAATTTCTTTGCGGTTTAAGGATCAGGCTAGTGGATATGAGGTCATGTTCCAAACCAAGCCGAGCGGCTGTTACCCTCCCAAAGTCAGAGGGATTACAGTTTGATTACGCAAGAGGATATGAAAGCAGCATGGTCTTTGTGTTCAGCAGCAGCGGCTCGTTCTACAGCAACTATCATTATAAAAGTCACTGCTGTGTTCCTTAAAGTGAAAATCAGAGCTGTGTTGCTGCACACATTTTCATGTCAATACTGCAGAAGTCAACAGTAAAAATCTTCCGGCTTTAGGTTTTTTAAATGCAACATCCATCTTCCTAATTACAATCTGCATATGTTGAAATTCAAAAGGATGGATAGATGGATGAACGAACGAACAGCTGGATGATGCATGGACAAAACGTTTAGAGAATGGAAAAGGGAATAAAGTCTAGAAATAGAAATATTATCCCTTACTCTATTTTCTTATCTTATCCAGAAAAAAAATAAAAAAATAAAAACTAAATAAAATTCCAAACTTTTCCAGAGAGCATATAGGAACCCTAACAGTCAGCAGGCTCCCTTCTCCTGACAAACATCCAGCGTGTCCATCGCAGCGCAGGACGCGCTCGCAGAGGCGACCGAGCCGAGAGAAGCGCAAAGACAACAAGGCTTTGTGTGGATGAGAGGGGCCATGACGGTGCGAGGGGAGAGTTGTTTTTTTTCTGTTCGTCAGGGTTTACACGGCATGCAAGCTGCAGAACAAACCACTGTCATCAGCATCGAGACGATCCGGCCCTCTGACTGCCAGCCAAAACGGCCCGACAGCTCCTTTTAATCCAGCTAAAACACAGCCTGCTTATGGGGCTGTTTTTTCCTGGCTCGATTTGGGCGACTCTCATCTTACTGACGCAGCACAGCTGACGTTGTTGTTTTTTTTGTCTCACCCCTTAAATTTAATTATAAAAAGACCAAAGACAACATCCAGTCATGGTAAAAAGAAAGTACCCTGCCTCTGATTAGTATGAATATGATCTAATCTTCAATCAATTCTTCATTAATTAAAGAGGGAACCAAAGTGAGAACGTTGTCTGTGGAAAAACTAAATACACCCTGTGATTTATTAGCTTAACTCTTAACAGCTAGAAGTATTCGTGTCCATCACATCATTGTGAAAGATTTTTTTGCCCAGTCTTTACAATCATTCCCATTTCATTTGTTTCTGCACATTTCTATTAGGGTCCCAGCACAGCAATTTAATCAGGTCTTTGACTTTGACCAGGCCATTCCTACACGTTGACTCATTTCTTTTCCCAAGTCAAGTCAATGTCAGAAATCTGGGTTGTGTGCTGTCTTTTCCTTAGATTAGTTTTCTCATTCGACGTTTAGCCTATTAGACGAGCTCTCTCAAGTTCATTCCTTTGTATTAGTTTTAAGTATTCCTTGTTGCATTTAGTGTTAGAATTGCCTTCGCCTTTCCCTCTGGTTATTGTTTCCCTGCTCCTTTCGCTCCACACGCTCTCTCTCCCTTAGCCTGCCAGTATGTTTGAACCCCCGCTCCGTCTGTCTCCGTTGTTGTGTCCTTGGGCAAGACACTTCACCCACCTTGCCTGCTGGTGGTGGTCAGAGGGCCCGGTTTACGGCAGCCTCGACTCTTACAGCATGCCCCAGGGCAGCTGTGGCTACAATGTACCTTACCACCATCAGCGTGTGTAAGGGTGAATGACTGAATGTAGTGTAAAGCACTTTGAGGTCCTTCTCAGCTGTTTCTCATCTTTTCATTTCCCTCTCCCAGCTGCCAACACTCACCTCTGATTAGCCCTTCACATTTCTTTGTCATTTCCATCTCTCCCTCAGAACTTAAGCTCCTCTTCTCATGTTTTCATTCAGCTTTCTGACCCACATGCAGAGCACGACTAGTGAGACCAGTTGTAAAATGAAAATGATTTTATTGAAACAATGATTTGTGGAAGATCACAGGAATCAGGAGAGCTGCATGGAGGAGTGGAGAGAACCAGGACTGAGGGGAAGTCCAGAGGTGAGTACTGAGCCTTGATTTGATGAATTGATAAGAATGAGCTCAGGTTAGGCTTAATTGCAGGTGGTGGAGTTGACGCCAGGGAGCGAGCTAGGGGTCTGTCTGCAATGGAGGAACCAGTCGGCTTGGTGACGTGAAGCCATTTGAACAAATGAAGCTTTCAATCCAACTGTATTGAAAAAAAGGTTCATTTCGCAAAGCTTCAGAACTCTGAGGACATCTGGTGGTGAAGGCATTGTATTGCTAATGTTTTCATAGTCAATTGCATTCTGTTGAAGATGAATGGCTTTATGGATAAATAAAGCATTCAAAAAGCCTCCCCAGGACAATTTAATAAAAGTGTATTGCATTTTCCAAATCACATGAAATACAATAAAATAAATATTGTTGCTGTGAATACTTGAGTTCATTAACCATGGAGGATATGAATAAAGTAGTGCCTCAATATCGATGGTATTGTTATTGTAAGCCAGTGTTATGGCAGAAAAGTATCTCAGGGTTTCCATAATAAAGAAGACTTGAGTCCCAGAAGGCGTTTAAGTATTTAATTCAAACATGTCCGGCCAGACCATGGAGGAGACAGAGTTACTCGTGCATCACCCTAACCAACCTTTCTAACTAACTGCTTAAATAGTATTCAGCAATGATTGTTTATCTCTGTAGATGTCGTCTCCAACGTTCACACCCCGCCTCCAGAGTAACTGCTTCATGCGAGTCATAGCAACGCATAAAGCAGCACATCCGAAGGCCAGACTGTTATCTTACTGCCCCGGCGTCTGTCTCTCAGGTGACCTGACACATATATATCATAAACGTTAAGTTGGAGCAATAACCTTGTCATTTTACCTTAGATGCATTCACTAAACAGAGAATATACACTTAATTCCTAATTGCATAACAATTTTCCACCACAATTCCCTGCTTTTATTGAACTTAATTAATACCATAAATATAAAGGGAAAATTCTAAAGTGCTATCACAAACTCCCTAAAAGGTTGGTAGGTTGATCAAAAAAAAAGACAATGTTCAAAACACAAATTACAATCAGACATGAGACATCTTTGGCCATGGAATTAGCTCACAGTGACAAATATTAGATCCTTCCAGATGACTTTGCTGAGACTCCTGTGCATTGAGACCGAAAACCCACGGGGTCTTACGCCATTTTCTTCTGGGGAAAATGTCGTCTCAACAGCCCCTCGCCCCAGAGGCGACCATCCACAGGTCTCGTCATCGGTCAGGATGTTCTAGATAAAAAGACAGAATAAAGGAGAAATTATGTAGCATCTTCCAGTACACTTCAGAGGGTATTACATCAACACTAGATGTTGAAACGTGTATGCTTCCCTTGTTGTCTGTTGCTGTGAAATCAGCCTCTGCCAGCATCCAGTGACCCGTAGCCACCAATCAGTCTTTCCTCAGAAAGGAGAGAGGTCACCCCTCAGAAGGCCCTCCAGTGAGAACCTCCCAATGCGACCCTTGGGAGCTGAGCTAATTAGGTATCAGAGCATTGATGTTCAAACACAGGTGAGCCAATTCACAAAAGATGAATAGGATGAATATGACAAGTGATTAAGTGGAACCAACACCCTCGGAGTATGGTTTCAGATCAACCTGATGCAACTGTGTGCAAAAGCAATTCTAAACAACTCACAACCTGGTTAATGAGCCGAACCTCATCAACTGAAGCTAGAATATAATTAAGGTAAATGTTTCCAGATCACTCTGTACTAAATCCATGCCAAGAAAAAGACGAGCAACCATTCCAACTTGTCAGAGCAAAAAATCCCAAGAATCAACTACTCCCAGCAAGAAGTAAAGAAGGTTTTCAGATCAAATAAAAACTTTGTAAAGTTCCCAGACACAATATGTACTACAACTCTGAACCCAAAATAGAATGGAATATGAAGTCAGACGTCAAGTCCAGGTAGTAAAAACCCTCATTAATTTATGACAGAGTTATGAATCACAAGAAACCCAATTAAACCTGCAAGTTACAATTCTCTTCATAATCCCTGAAAAATCTATTCCAATTACTATCAAATCCAATTCCCCCCCTTTTTAAGGCATCGTCTTGCACATGCCTTAAAAAATCAAGAAACAAGGAAACAATAACTTCAACTGCTTCTCCAGTGTCCAGAAAAGAAACATAGTAGGTTAAAGGTCATGCATAAGACACAACCTCAGAACCTGTGTCTCCTGGTGCTGTCGCTGCTGAGGCAGCTTCAACCCCCAGATGATCATATCCCAATCATTTAGGTTCGCAATTAGGTTCTTATATTTGAATTACCTTGTTGTTGAAAGTGTGCTATACAAATAAAATTGCCTTGCCTTGCAAAAACAAAATAAAAGAATAAATTCCCCACATAGTTACCTAATGTATTTAAGAATTTTAGTCCTACCTGCATGAACTACAACAACACTTCATTTCCCTCTGGGATCAATAAAGTATTTTGAATTGAATTAGACAACTTCTTCAGACCCTGCTTTTCGAGAATCTAATTGATGTTACAGTAAGGATTATCTTTGCAGCCACCTTAGTTAAAATTGTTTTACTCAGGACACAGTTTATTTACCTAATTAATATCTCTGCTGCTGTTATTTGCTCATCTTTTTCTTACAGTTTATTCTCTGTTAACTCCTTGAAAAAAAAGTTTATTCTAAATGCACAATTTTAAAACTTGTACAACTGTAAAACATCTCTATTTTCAATTTATCTAACTCGGTTGCACATTCAGATTTGAGTATGCCACTCTATTTTAATAACAACTATGTCAAGTAACCTTTTTACCTGTACCTGATACTCTTGCTTAAGAAAGAAACTTTTCTTCATTGCAGTTTGTGTGTAGGACTCGAGTTATACTTTATACTTTACCGAAGTAATTATCTATTTGCCTACTTTTTACCTCTACTCAGTACTTTAGACCGCTTATATTTTAAAATTAGCCTTGTTTCTCCTGTTTCATTCAGTCTTTTATTAAAAGGAACACACTAAAACCCCATAAAAAATGAAAGAATGCTACAACTGAAAATAATTTACTGCAGTTTGATAGTAGGTCTCACATTTATTATACTGACACCCTGTTTTTTTTATGCGATCTATAACATATAATGCACACAGGTGTAAACTGAATATTTTCCACATTTGTTTTTTTGAACAGTGACCGAAATTCTGAATATATTTCAGTCATCATTTGTTTTAATGAAGTAAACTAAATTTTAAAAATAGAAACCAAGTCATTTTAAACCCCACTGTGTATTTGTAGGTCACGCCTGTTGGCTTAAAGATTGCACTAAATGCATAATTTTCACATATGCACCTGAAAAAGGTAGCCTAGTGTATCCCAAATGTGTCATTATTATTCAACATTTTTATTAAACATTACTATCATAAGTAAAAGTTCTTTTTGGTCGAGGTATGGCTAAAGCTTTATTCTTGATCATTTAATGTTCTAATCCTAAATTTGTTTTATGCTTTGTACCTCCTTTGTGTGAATCTATGTCTATGATCTAAATGCTTCTATTATCTGTCACTTTGCTGCCGGTACAGCAGAAGTTCCCCTTCTTGGGAAAATAAAAGCATGATTCATGAAGTTAAGAATTGCCGTATTTTAATTTGGAAAGCTCATGTTTGAAACAGGAAGTGGTTTTGCGCAAAAAACAAACAGTTTGACTAACCCGGACTAGTTAACATCCAGGAAGTAACTGAAAACTCAAGACTAAATGTTAGGTAAAATAATAATGTTGTATTATTATTTTCTTAGGGTGTCATAGTTCTAAATGTCATTTTGGTTTCAGTCACATGCTCCTTTGCATGACATCCTGTTCTTTTAATATTTTAATGAAGTGTGACTAAATAAAGAGAGACTGCAGAAGGGGTGCTCTTGGAAACCAGAGACTAGGACACTGGGAGGCTGAGAACAGACAGACATGGTTGGCTCATTCCTTGTAGTATTTTCCTGGTCTCCCTCTGCAGAACTGATTATCCGCATCTACCTCTGCAGAGCTTATTGACTCCATATTCTCTCCGACCCCTGTGTGTGATTCTTTCTAGGTCAACCACTATTTTTTACCTAACACTAAACTCTTCGTCAAAACAAGTGTTTAAGTTCCTATTTTTAGACTTCCAGCCGGAGTCTAAGAGCGCTATTAATGCTTCAGTGTCGGGATCTGTGATTGTTTACAACCAGAGAATCGCAGCACATTGATCGTAAGAAAGAAGATTGTGGCTCAAATAGCTGATTAGCAACAAGAGAATCACATTAAACCTGCAACGGACTTTATTTCAGATCATTTTTACCACGTTGTAGTTAATAACTCGCTGGCTAAGATTAACCTTAGAGTGTTTACCCGCGTTGTTTTCTGATTCGTTTTCTGTAAATTACTCAAAAGACTGAAATACTTTCATACTGCTACTCGGATTTGTTTTAGAGTTGGTTTTAATGTGTAAATGTCAGATTCTAACTGTGCGTTTTCCGTGTTATTTGTATTTACTACTGAGTAGGCTACGTCTATCAAAAGTATTAGTTAAACATAGAAACCATCATTCATCTAGTTTATTGCTGAATGGCATCGTTTCACATAGGATCTTAAAAGAAAGTTTTCAAGTTTTAATCAGTTACAATAGTTCAAATTGTATATTACCATTTACCTTTGTTCATTATTTCCCCCTGAGGGTTTTATTGATTAGCGCAAATCTAACAGCTGTAACTCACTGAGTACAGCACACCCATTTAATAGTGTGACCATACAGAAAATACTCCAACATTAGATTAATGAGGTAAATGCAGTCTATCTCTCACATTAATTTGAAGTATAGCTTTGAAAAACCAGCATAACAAATCAAATAGACTAAAGAATGTTTATTCACATTGGCAGAAAAACATCATTATTAATGATCGTTGAAAATGTGTTCCAGCAAATATGTTTTCAAAAATGATGTAGGAATGATGTAGGAATTTATTCTCCAGTAAATCACTGAGTCACGTTTAGATAATTAATCATTATTATATTATCACCATTAAAACTATAGCAAGTTTTCAAGAAAATATAGTTTATTTTAAACATTAAATATGACTCATATGCACCAATCTAGATCATAATAATCATCCATCATTCATTATGCTTTACATTGGAATATTCTCTGTTTTATTTGATCTATTTTTATCCAAGATCACTTGATGTTAAGATTGCAGTTTTCTAGATCTGTTGCATTTAGTTTTTCAGATAGAGCGATGACATATTTATAATCCTGAGATCCCGAGCAATCCACTGATACTAAATGCATGTCAAATGCATTAAAAAGCCTATTATGGAAATATTATTTAACAAGGATGAGAAAGGATTCCTTCCTAGTTCAAGAACTTTAATTCGGCTTGTTGATCAACACAGTGTTCGGCACATACAGCATGGCAGTAACTGACCTGCACCCACATTTTAACATCTTACTATATAGAAATGAATAAAACTAAGACTCCTCCTTCATAGACAGGTGTCTGTCTTCAGTAAGATAGAATAACTAACCTCGTTAGTAAGACACTACTCAGACGTTCTGGGTCAGGGAAAAGATAATGGAGTGGTTCCCACGTCCTTCAGTCAGCATGCGGACACATCTCACAAGTTGGTGACCCAAGATACAGAAAGTATCCTTGAGCTCTCACATGTTGGTCCAACATAATACATATCTCAGTTAACACAGAGACTTAACCTTTAATTTGAAGAGACTTAACCTTTAACATGATCAATATATT
This sequence comes from Valencia hispanica, assembly GCA_963556495.2. Classification (NCBI taxonomy): domain Eukaryota; kingdom Metazoa; phylum Chordata; class Actinopteri; order Cyprinodontiformes; family Valenciidae; genus Valencia; species Valencia hispanica. The sequence continues at coordinate 13,492,512 of OY747718.1, forward strand.
TTTTGCCACATTAAGCCAATCAAATCTTCTTTTATAAAAAATGCTACGCAGAAAAATTCTCACAACAGGCCTCAAATAATTTAGGCTGTGATAAAAGCCAAGAGAGCTACAACAAAACTAACTGTGAAATCTATAGTTCAGGATTTGATTTTTACCCCTAAACACCAAATGAATATATATTATTTTCTTTCTTAATTTGAAAAGTGATACGTCATTGTTGACGAACAAATACGTTTTGTTGGATTTGCTTTTACTACAAGAAAGTAAAACAATTGGCTAAACAGTGTCCAACAGCAGTAATTCAGTATGCCCATTCATTTGGAAACAAGCAATTAAATTCCAACATGTTCATGTTCATGTTCTCATTACGTTTTATTATTTATTACTATTTTAAAGAAAAGGCGGTCCCCCAGAGTGTTTTTGCAGCTACAGGGGATCACGCTTCTGAGCCTCCCTTGTAAGGTCTAAGAGAAAATGTTAGAATTTGAATTCCCTTCACCATAGCCCCAAATAAGCCAAAATATATAAGCAACCCCCAAACTCAGGTACGCACAAGTAACCTCCCAAGCCACTTGTCCATACCTTTATGGGCCGAACCTTGAACATTACTCCTCCCCTGTTGACAAAGTTGTCAGTCCATTCTAGAAAAAACTAGAAAATTGCATTGGCTGTCATGAGCAAAAATCCAAACTCATTGGACCACTGTACTGTTATAATTGATGGCCCCTAAGAAGCACTTTACGTATATTAATAATTACTTAAAACAGTGAGACGTCTTCCCATTTAATTACAAAATCAGGTGCCTTATATTAAGACCCACTTATATGACTTACTGTGTTTACCCACCAGAGTGTGACAAAACCGACAGATTTCTAGGATCCAACCTTTCCTGACCTCTTGCCCCTTATCCTGGAAGGAGACACAGAAAACCTAACAGCTTGAGATCAATTCAGTAATTTTCCAAGCAAAATTTCTAAGGCCCACTAACTGCTCTGACGATTGAATGTTCCCCAGATAAGATTAGTATTTACCTTTTTTCCATTTGTTTAAGACCTAAGTAGCCTAAGGACCAGTCATCTTTATTTTAATGTTACCCAGCAGAAATCTAAAGTTTTAATTTTTTTAGCTGTGTTCAAATTATAGCCTAAACAATGTTGTTTTACTGTTGCTTTTCACAGCACGGTCTTGTTATTTTTTAGTCTCGCCATTTTCTGATGTCAATAAGAGATTGTTTACATTAGCGCCTTGTAAGCTGATAAAAAAAATTCGTCCTTCACAGCTGTGGCGAAATCTACGCACTGTTACTGTGAAAGGTCCTATTTACTTTAGTTAATGTTCACAGTTCTATGATTTATTATTTTCTTATAACATAAACCCCAAAATACAAGGAAAAAATTAACCCCAATTGTCCCAGAAAGAAAGGAAAATATGTTTTCACTGTCAGTCAGCTTAGTCAATATCAAGTCAGTCAGGGTATAATTCACAACCCACTCTAAATGCCCCAATCAACTCTTTGCTATTTGTTCTAGTCGTAAAATGGGAATGTTTCCGTTTCTAAGTTAGTGCACACAAGCTGCAACAGCTAAAGAAACTTGTACTTAGTGCAATAACAATTCCATCAAATAACTTTCAACCAAAATGAAATAAATGTGGACTCTCCTGACAGAGAGCATTCGGAAAGAAGATTACTATCTTGCCCTAAAGAAAATAGATGTGCAACACCGTCTTTAAGCTCTGATTAGACTAAACTCACCGGATGACGAATCATCACCTTTTCAGAGCCGTAGCAGTTTCGTTGTCTGCTTTACCCCGTCCATCTAGACAAACAAATTAAGTTTAGTTGCACATCAACTTTCCCTTGCTGGTTACAAACAACATACTGCACCTAGAAAACATAACATGTTTTTTTAAAGGATGGCTTTTTATGGGATAAGTGTGTAATTATTTCACATATTCACAGTATGTACATAGTCAAATTACACTTTTCACATTTTCATTGCATTAGTTTGTAAATTCGTAGGCAGAGGTATATAGTGTTATCGAAGTTCTTTAATAAAAGAGATGAGAGAGATTCCTTCAGATTCTTGGAGGTTTTAATACAGACTTGGTTGATCAACACAAGGAGGTACAGCGTTAACAGAGAAATATGCGATACTGACCTGCCTTCCAAAACAAGACACAGGATTATATAGGTTCAGTAATCAAGAGTCTATCACCTATGACATTACAAACAAACATTTCTCAGTCGGTAAGCATTTGACTCATTAGGCGTAGAAGATTTGATATAGAAGCATAATCAATGTATGTCAGGACGTTCTTAGACGTAAAAGAGAGTTGCCATGCCAACCCAGGCTGTAAGAGTCTGAATCAGCAGGTTTGACCTGACCTAAATTCATACAGTGTCAAATAATCAGATTAGTCACACTATCATAAAGAAGAGACACATAGTAACTATCAGTAACTATCAGTATGTGAACTACACAGAACAGAACATTACCTTTCTTCCACAATAATAGCTATCCCTACCCCCTTCCTAATGCTTGGAGCTCACTTTATGCATGCTTTTATAAAAATAGAGTAAATTGACAAAGTCTATTTCTTGCAAATACTACATGCAAGTCCAAACCGAAAACCTGATCAATAATTTATTTTACCCAAATAACATTTCTATTAATTACAAGGGTGATAAAAATATAATACAAAACTAGAATTTCTTTGAATTACAAGGAATGACAAATGAACAAAATGTCTAAAAAGCTCCAGTCCACGTATGGTATGAAGCTCAACAGTCTACCACTTACTATAAAGGTACTTCACTAGACCATATACATTTGCCAACCTTGTTTGGAGAAATTAAAAAAGGACATTTCCCACATATCAGAACGCCCTCTCTTTGCTACAGGTTCCATTGATATTCTACTCAGTGACTTCTCAGCGAAGTATCTCAACACCACAAACACCAACAACGGCACAACCCTTTTCAGGACGTTTTAAAGATTTGAACCAATGTCCGAAGCAGTCCCGTGGGTGGATGTGTGAAACGGACCTTAGAACGTCATTGACCATCAGCAAATGAATCAAGTTCCCTCACACTGCTTCACTTCGCAGTGGTTCGTTTTTGTGATTCAAGCTTTGAATCTTGGGTGTCACAGGTAACATCAATAGGAACCAGAGACAAGAGGAGATAGGAGGGCGGATAGGCAGAGCTTGGACATGGAGGAGAAAGGAGCTTGAAGGCTGCCAGACATGGAACTGAGAACCAGGAGTTTACTCAGAAGCTGGAAGGTGGATCACGAGGAGTTTTCTTCAGAGGAACCTTGAAAGGAGCAGAGGTAAGTAGAGCACAGGTGAGTGCTCAGGGAAAAGTTCAACAAAGAATACTCAGGAGAATTTCACAGACGGCTAGAGGTTACCACAGACACAAAACACTCAGGTGTCAAAGGTCTGACAGCCAGCTCCTTTTATTCAGCCAGAGATGTCACGCTGTGATGGACAGGTCCCAGTCTCAGGCAGGCCCCCTGGAGGAGATCACCGGTAAGGTGGAGAAAAAAGGTTTCAGAAAAAACAGAGAAACCCTAGACTCCTAACACCTCTCTCTCCTTCACACATTGTCAGATTCTTCTGTTTGCTTCATCATTCCTGGTCTCCTTGTGCTCCTGTATCCTCACTCCCCGTGTAACCTGCATTATTTATTATAAGTTTTCTTATTTTAATATTAAACACCTTCACTTCACCTTCTGCCTCCTGTTCTACTTGCATTTGGGTCCAACCATCACTCAGACCATGGCAGTCAGGTTTATTTGTGTCGCACGTTTTTAGCAACAAGGCAGTTCAAAGTGCTTCACGTGATAAAAACATGACACAAGAGAAGTAATACAAAGCTGCAATCCAGACTAGAATTAATGATGTTCCAGGGATTATCAATCAAAGGCAGTTTAAACAGATGGGTTTTTATCCTGGATTTAGAAGAACTCATTGTTCAGCAGTTTTGCAGTTTTCTGGAATTTTGTTCCAGATTAGAGTGGAATAAAAACTGAATCCTGCTTCTCCATGTTTGGTTCTGATTCTGAGGATGCAGAGTAGACTTGAATAAGAAGACCTGAGTGGTCTGGAAGGTTGGTACAACAACAGATCTATAATGTATTTTGGTGCTAAGCCATGCAGTGATTTATAAACTAACAGAAGTATTTTAAAGTCTATACTCAGAGCTACAGGGAGCCAGTGGAAGGACGCGAGCAGCAGCATTCTGGATCAGCTGCAGCTGTCTGATTGACTTTTTAGCCATTTTGCTGGACATTAGTGTGTTTTGGAGTAAGTTTCAGCTTCTGGAAAAAAAGGGTGAAATTGGACTCCAGAATATTTAAAGACAATGCATAGAGAACAGACTTTTCAAAAATATATTCAAATACAGATGCACACATGTCCCATTCTGACCACGACTGTGCAAAGTCCTACCTCATAACATCACATTGGGCTGAAACTGGATTCTAATCTTCGTTTTGTGACTGTAGGCCAGCACCTGCCAAATAATGACTGTTTTTGCTCAGCTCTTTGTGTATGTTGGGCATCTTGATGGTGCAATACTGCTTCAAGTCAGTGATAGCTTTAATTTGACACACTGCTCTCATACTAAAGGGATCTGCAACGAACACCCATGTACTGCACTCCTCCACCCTGGATGAGATCACAATAGGGTAATGTCTGCAAGGTCTCAATGCTGAGTCAGTGTGGAGAAAGACTGAGATACAACCATGGACTGACTGATGGGGACTTAGACCTACCACTGAGGACCCAATTAAATTCATCAAAGCTGGATCAACTTGGTTAACATTAATTTCCAACATTTTATTTACTGTAACGTTTTGTTCACTCTGATATTTTAGTCCCAGCAGCTTTGTTTGTATACTTTCATACACCAGTGGCACAGAGACACAATAGAGCTTATTTAGCCAGATCGAGATGGTCATAATTCTGACTCCAAAGCAAGGAACAACCAAGGTGTCCAAGCTGAGCCGAGGTGCATCAGAGGGAAAAAGCTGATGAAACCCAAAGCAGAATGCTGAGTTGGTACCAGGAAAGTAAGAACTTGTCTGACCTATCTGGAGGTACTGTAGTTCTGCTCTATTGTTAAGGCTTTTCTAGAGTCAGAACCTGCAGGTCCTTTAACGTCTTCTTCTGTTTGAACTCCTCTATTTTTGCTTCTGAACTCCTTTAGGAAAAGACAAGAAACTAGAACGCCAGGAAACCTTGAGTTTGCCTTTCGAAGCCAGACAGACATCGATGCATTGTTTTGACGAAGAAAAACCTTCTGTCAGGTTCCGTGGACTTTTTTGCTTTCTTCCTTCCACTTCATTTCCTTCCCCTTTGTACTCCAAGCTGCTCTCTTGTTTTGTCCCTCCTGTTTGTGTTTAAACTTAGCTCTTTTCCTTATCTAGTATTTTCATGTTAGGTTATCCCTTGTCTTTATTAGTTTATTCTGGCTCTTCCTTGTTTCTGTATCTTCTTGCTCTTAGATGTTTTCACCTTTCGTTTGTGTCCTCATTTGTTTGTTTGATTGTTGTGCAAGATCATTGAAAAAAGCAAGCTCCAATATCTGTCGCCGGTGTCATCAAAATAATGAAAGTGTTCAGTATAAATATATTAATAGGCCTATGGTTATCAGTGATACAAGTATTTGAAATGAACATCATTTGTTAAGGTCTTGTAGCCTAACATATCAGGACCATTTAATGATAACATAAAATTACATATTTCTTACAAATGGCTCTTTTTAATATATATATCTATATCTATATAGATATAGATATATATACATATATAAAAAAACCTGCTGCATTGCAAGGGTCTGAAGTTGCTTGCATTCCTCGATGGGGTCAACAAAGGATTTTGCAGTCGCACGCGCCCGACGAGGTATGACGCGGTGTGCGCATGCTCAGTAGCACCACCTTGCCTTTTGCGACACCTTGCTCTATTCGACGGAACACTGGTTGGTGCAGCGTCCCGCAAGGCTCTCTGGGCGGAGCATACTCGGCATGTACATATAAATGGAAGATACCTAGCAGCAGGTAGCTTGAACAATTGTCATCATGACGGAGCCGAAATTGTATTCATCTGTACACCGGTGTTCCACTATCTGTGCTACCCGCATGCACATTTCGATGTTACGTCACAATTCGCCTACTCAGCAAATCTGTCATCACGAATTCCTACCTGGAAGATCCATTTCGTCTGTTTTCTTTCTTTGAAGTTTACGGGGAGTTTTATTCAAATTATTTTATTACTGGCTAATTTTTATTCAAAATATGTTAAGGCTTTCCTTAAGCTACTAGTTTCAAGTTTACATGACAGCCCTTGTAGCCTATGTTAGTTTCACTTCTGTGACATCATTACACTGCATGTAAACAAGTCCCATTAATTAGAGTCGTACAGTAAATGCAGTGTATTTTGCGGGCTATTGGTGCTTATAATCATAGGCTACTACATTTTAATATTTTGGAGTAATAATAGTGCTATCTGCTCTACGTCTTACTGGCTTGGTATATATTCATTAGCTGCTTTACAAACTAACAGATTTCCAGAGTGTGCTATTCATCTATAGGCCTATTTAACAGGTAGGATATTCTGATCATGTTTTTTTGTGCATCTTTATCTGCTAGCTTTAGCTTTATATTAAATGGGTAGCATGTTCTGTGGATTGAAAGAAAGGTTTTCGTTATTCATAATTTTTTGCTATGTTTGGCATTACTGCTAAACTGCCACTTCAATCCCGTCACTTGAAAAATATTTTCAGATGATTGTGTTTAACATCAAAGCTAACAGTTGTTGTTGTTTTCGGCATGTAAACATACTTTTCGAGGGGTAGCACTGACAGATGCGCGCTACGGTACGACGTTCTGAGGAGGTAGCACAGATCGTCAGAACAGTGCTGTCAGCCATATAATAAAGAAATTAGACCGTATCACGTTATAACGTGATAGTTTATTGTAAAAACGTGAAACTATCACGTTATAACGTTTTAGTTTCAAGTGATTTTCACGTTTTTACAACAACGTTATAACGTGATAAGGTCTAATTTCTTTATTATATGACTGACAGCTCTACGCCGCCGTACATATGACATGCTGAAATATAGAAAATGTACCTGGGATGAAGACATTTGACACAAAGGCTGCCCAAGACGTGAAAATCTGTAACGTTAGAGGGTATCGCTTGAAAATGTGAATCCCCTGGTGTAACCATTACAGATTTTACGACAGTAGTAGAAAACAATAAATTTTTCCCAACTGTAGGGGGACCCAGAGAGCAAAACTTCCTTGGTGTTGCTTTAACGGAGACTAACCTATATATCTAAATACAGTATTCTGTGTTTTTATTTTTCATTTGTGTTTCTGTTTTATTTCTGTACTTTTGTGTTAGTGCATTTGTGCATTAGTCTGGTTTCCTTAGATAACTATCTTTCTGTTTATGTTAGTTGCAGGGTTATTTACTCCCATCTAAGGTTTCTGTGTCTCAGCCCTGTTTCTTTCTTCCTTTCACAGCCTGCCAGTATGCTCCCCTCCCCAGCTGTTTCTCCTCTCCTAATTTTCTCTGGCTGCCCCCTCTCCCTGCTGTCACCACTCACCTCTGATTAGCTCTTCTGATTTTCACCTCTCCCTCCTGTATTTAAGCTCCTATCTCTCCCTCACACCTTGCTGGATACTTCTGTCTACTCTAGAGTTCCTGGTCTCTTATTCAATTCAATTCAGTTTATTTATATAGTGCCAATTCACAACAGATGTCATCTCAAGGCACTTAACAAGAAGTCATTTCAATACATTTATACAAACATTTCAATCAGTTAAAACGTTTCCTATTTAAGGAATCCCAGCAGATTGCATCAGTCATTGGCGTGAGGTTGGGCCCCGTTGATGCAGACTTTCCAACCACAGCAATCCTTCAACAATCCCTCATACTGAGCAAGCATGTAGCGACGGTGGAGTGGAAAAACTCCCCTTTAACAGGAAGAAACCTCCAACAGAACCAGGCTCAGTAGGAGCAGCCATCTGCCACGACCGTCTGGGGGTTTGAGAAGACAGAGCAGAGACACAGAAGGAAAAGAAGATCTGATATAAGAGAACTTTCTATGTTACAGAAAGTAAAAAGTTGACAACAGGACACAGTGGATGTTCAGTTACTGGGAGCATCATCCAAGTCGATGCCCCCCGTCCAACAGGGCATTGCAGCCAAGCAGGATACCAGACCAGGTATATCTTCTATGGAGAGAAAAACACTGAGAGAAAACAAAGTTAACAGTCGAAATAACAGAATGTACTGTAATACAACTGGAGAGTAGTAGGAGAAAAAGAAGTAGCAGAGTGAAGAAAATTGGTAAGTCTGTCCTCCAGCAGTCTAAGCCTATAGCAGCATAACTACAGAGATAGCTCAGGATGACCTAAGCCACTCTGACTATAAGCTTTATCAAAAAGGAAAGTTTTAAGCCTGGACTTAAAAGTAAACAGAGTGTCTGTTTCACGGACTAAAGCTGGGAGCTGGTTCCACAGGAGAGGAGCCTGATAACTAAAAGATCTGCCTCCCATTCTACTTTTAGAAATCCTAGGAACTACAAGTAAACATGCAGTCTGAGAGCGAAGTGCTCTGTTAGGAACATATGGAACAATTAGATCTCTGATGTATGATGGAGCTTGATTATTAAGGGCTTTGTATGTAAGAAGAAGGATCTTAAATTCTATTCTGGATTTAACAGGGAGCCAATGAAGGGAAACTAAAACAGGAGAAATGTGATCTCTCTCTTTAATATTCATCAGAACTCTTGCTGCCGCATTTTGGATCAACTGAAGGCTTTTAATGGCATTTTGTGGACTACCTGATAGTAAAGAATTACAGTAGTCCAGCCTTGAGGTAACAAATGCATGGACTAGTTTCTCAGCATCACTCCTGGACAGGATGTTTCTAATTTTAGCAATATTCTGGAGGTGAAAGAAAGAAATCCTAGAAACCTGTTTAATATGGGATTTAAATGTCAAGTCTTGGTCAAAAATAATGCAGAGGTTCTTTACGTTATTACTGGGGGCCAATTTAATGCCATCCAGATGAAGTGATTGACTAATCAGTTTCTGTTTAAGAACTTCTGGTCCAAAGACAGCAAATTCTGTTTTGTCAGAATTTAAAAGCAAAAAGTTTAGATTCATCCATGTTTTTATGTATTCCAGACATGCCTGTAATCTACCTAACTGACTGGGTTCATCAGGATTTATGGATGAATATAGTTGTGTATCATCTGCATAGCTGTGGAAATTTATCCCATGCTGTCTAATGATTCTACCAATTGGGAGCATATATATGGTGAACAGAATTGGTCCAAGCACAGAACCCTGTGGAACTCCACAAGTAACCCTTGAGAGTGAAGAAGATTTATCATTTAGATGAACAAACTGGAATCTATCAGACAAATATGATTTAAACCAGCCTAGTGCTGTTCCTTTGATCCCTGCAACATGTTCAAGCCTTTCTAAGAGAATATTATGATCGACTGTGACAAAAGCAGCACTGAGATCTAACAAAACCAGAACAGACACAAGTCCATTATCTGAGGCCATGAGAATATCATTAGTAACCTTCACCAGTGCTGTTCCAGTGCTATGATGAGCTCTAAAACCTGACTGAAACTCTTCAAACAGCTCGTTACTGTTTAGATGCTCACAGACTTGATTAGCAACAATTTTCTCAAGGACTTTGGATAAGAAAGGAAGGTTAGATATAGGTCTGTAATTCACTAAGTCATCTTGATCAAGGGAAGGTTTCTTGAGTAAAGGTTTAATTACAGCTATTTCAAATTCCTGTGGTACGTATCCGTTTACTAAGGATAGATTCATCATATCCAAAATGGGGCCAGGAACCAAATGGAACACTTCTTTAAATAATTTGGTTGGGATTGGGTCAACATACAAGTTGAAGGTTTAGATGAGGCTAATATTTTTGATAATTCCGAAAGCTCGACTGAATCAAAACAGCCTAAGCACAAATGAGGTTCTACAGTTCTTTCCGATACTGCCTCATTTACTGAGGAAGAAGTAATCATGTTTGGAAGGATGCCAATGATTTTATTTTTAATATAATTAATTTTATTTATGAAGAATCCCATAAAATCATCACTGCTTAGAGCTGGGGGAATAGTTGGCTCAACAGAGCTATGACTCTGTGTAAGTTTGGCAACTGTACTAAAAAGAAACCTAGGATTGTTTTTATTCGCCTCTATTAATGATGAAAATATGCTGTTCTAGCTTGTCGAAGGGTCTGTTTATACAGCAATAGACTGTTATTCCAGGTTAAATAGGAATCCTCTAGGCGTGTAGAGCGCCATTTTCTCTGCAACTTCCTAGTATTCTGCTTTAAAGTATGCAACTCTGCATTAAACCAAGGAGTCAGCCTCCTATGGCTAGCCACTTTCTTTTTAAAGGGGGCTACACTATCTAATGCCAAACGCAGTGAGGACGTAACGCTGTGAACCAGACCATCAATTTCTGAAGGGTTAGAGATAGAATTGCTGCCATCCACTGTGTTACCCTGAGACACTAAGAAAAGTAAGAATGGAACAGATTCTTTAAAAATTGTTACAGCATTGTCTGATAAAGCTCTGCTATAATGAAATTCTCTTTCAGATTTAAGATGGTCAGTTAAAGTAAATTCAAAAGTTATTAAGAAGTGGTCAGACAGGACCGGGTTATGTGGGTGGACTGTTATTTCCTCACACTCAATACCGTATGTCAGTACAAGGTCCAAAGTGTGTTTGCCCGAGTGGGTCGATCACTGTACTTTTTGAGTAAAGCCAATTGAGTCTAAAATAGCATTAAAGGCTGCATTTAGGCTATCACTTTCAGTATCCACATGAATATTGAAGTCCCCCACTATAATAACCCTATCAGTATTTAATACTATATCAGATAAAAAATGTGAGATCTGATCCAAGAATTGAGAGTAAGGGCCTGGTGGACGATACAAAACCACAAACAAAAATGGTCTTAATGTTTTGCAACTTGGATGAGGAAAATTAAGGGTTAGATGTTCAAAAGAACTGTAGCTATCAATTGGTCTGGGACTAATTAGTAAATCAGAATGGAAAATGGTTGCAACTCCTCCTCCTCGCCCAGTATTTCTAGGAATGTGAAAATTTAAATGACTGGAAGGAGTTGACTCATTTATACTGACATAATCCTCCTGCTGCAACCAGGTTTCTGTGAGACAAAGGAAATAAATGTGATTATTGTCTTTGAGGAGAGAGATCTTATGTTTAATAAACCACATTTAATAGATTTATTTTTCTGTTCAGTCAAAGTTGTATTTATTTCTATGAGATTTCCATAATTTGCTTTTGTTGGCTTAACTTTTAATCCATTTAATTTTGGCCGTGGGCAAGACACTGTTTCTATAGGGTAATGGGTGGGTAATAGTAACAGTACAGAAGCAGCAGAGAGGTGGGTTAAACTACGACTCTGCTTCCTGGTCTGGACCCTGGGTTGTCAGTGTTTCTTATGTGTTCCTCTATTCTGACTTCCTGTTTACCCTCCATTATTATTTGTAAGTTTTATTATTTCATTAATGCCGCTTCCTGTTCTGCCAGCATTTGAGTCCTACCACCAAATCACATCATGATAAACGGTACACCATTTGTGAAATCCTTAACCATCTTACAAGTCATTTATAGTCTACTCAATGACTGCAAGGTGTCCAGTTTTGTTGTGAAACAATCCCAAACCATCACACCTTCCCTACTATGCTGAAAGGTTTGCATAAGTGGTTTGCGCTATGCTTGTTTTCCCTGAAACATGATGCTGTGCACTATAGCTACTCATCGCTACTTAGTTGCAATATCCAAAATCTTAGGTCTATTGCAATCCTTCCCTCTAAATCATGCCTGTTGCATATTCTTTCTAGCTTTACTGTCAAGACCTTTAACATACAAACTGAATACTAGACATGTTTGCAACGATGGCTTCCCTCCGGTTATTGCTATTGCCTTTCCGTTGTGTCAACACACTTGTATGCTCTTGACCAACAGCTGACAAAATATCAGCCTATAAGTAGATGCTTACTTCTGCTCCTAAATCCTATGGAAGCACCAAGGGTGGATTTTTTTATTTACATTTTTTTCCCCATGAAAAATGTCGGTGGCAGTATGATGCTGTGGGGAGGATTTCTTTAGCAGAGTCAAGGAATCTGGTAGTAGATGGGGGGGGGGGGGGGTGAAAAGAATCCACACTTTGCAATGGGAATGTTTTCCTTCATTAGACACGGGAAGGCTGGTCAGAGTTGACGGGTAGGTTAAATCCAAAATGAAAACCAATCAGAGGCAGCATAAGCAAGGAAATGTCAAAGTTAAGACCTAAATCCGGGAAAGACTTGGAAAAAAATGCGCTGCTCACGGCTCCTCCCCATTCAGTCTAAATGAGCTGGAACAGCTCTCTAAAGAAATAAAAAGAAATTCACCATCATGCATCACTTTGTTTTGGTCTATTACATGAAGTGTCTGTCTGTCTTATCCAGTGACTGAATGTTTTGACTATAAATCATATACGCATTGTCTTCTTAGCCATAATGTGGTATCAAATAAGCAAACACCACCACAAAAACAAAGGATAAATAAGCTTGGTGTCTGATCACACATCATCAACAACAGCCTTTCTTGCCACTTCCCCTCAGATGGGTCTGCGTGGGCTGTTGTCGGATTCTTGGATGCTCCCCTGAAGATCTCCTCCTGTGTCTGGCACGGATGAGGTCATTGCTGTGTGGGCAGGCCGAAAGTCCTAATCTCCAACAAGGCTTTATGCAATGCATTTGCCAAAGGACCACCCATCTGTCAGAGTTGGAAATGAAAAACATAATATTTGCTGACTGTCACCCTGAAAAGGCCGAAAGGTGAGTCTTAGCTGGCTCTATGTTTTTTTTTTTTGTTAGTTTTTTTTAGATTCTTTGCATTTTTTCATTGGGCTGCACGGTGTAGTTGGCAAAACTGTTGCCTTGCAGCAAGAAGCCTGGGGTCTTTTCTTCTCCCTGTGCATTTGTAGTTTCTCTCCAGGTAGGCTACTCCAGCTTCCTCCCACAGCCCAAAAAGAAGTTAGGTTAATTGGTTTCTCTAAATTGCCCTTGGATGCGAGTGTGTGGATGCCTGGTTGTCTATCCGCACTGTAGTGCCCTGTGATGGACCGGGGACCTGTCTATTGCCTACTCCACCTCTCGGCCGATGATTGATGGAGATAGGTGACAGCCCCTCCTTCAACCCTGCAAGGTCAAGCAGGTATAGACATCGTGTGTCATGGTGGCACTTCCTAGGAGGAAATGAGTATACCCACAAAGACTGAGGTCAGCATGCAGGTGGTGGTGATTGGTGCTTTTCTTCCATGGGGTGACTGAGAGAAAGGTGGAGTGCTGGAGGGAAGAAAGGCAGGTGAGTACGATGGCTGGATGTGGAAGAGTCATGAGCCAGAGGAGCAGTGAGAAGTAGGGGGATCTTGCAGTGAGCTCACCAGGAAACTCCGGGAGCGAGGAGGCAGAGGGAACAAATCCAGGAATGACACAAGAACTGGAACTGATTTTCCTGAGGAGACCAAGAAAGGTAAACTTTGAGGAATAAGCAGCAGAAAAGTAGGGGAGCCAAACATTCCGGCATCCGCCTCATGGAATCTCCTCCTGATTGGGCTTGATGAGCACCAGCTATGAGGAATATACCTGCCTGTCACACCCTGCAATCAGGGAAAGTAGGAGAGCACACACGTGTACACACACACACACACACACACAAATCAAATCTACATGGCACATGGTGGTGGCAGCATCATGCTGTGGGGAGGATTTTCTTTACCAGAGTCAAGTAATATGGTAGTAGATGGGGGGGGAGTGAAATGAATCCACACTTTGCAACTATTGACTACTTTGTCTATCACGCAAAACCCCACGAAATTCCACTGACGTTTAAGGCAAGGCAATTTTTTTTGTATAGCACACACACTTTTAACAACAAGGTGATTCAAGGTGCTTAGGGTTTAAGGTTGCAACAAAATATAAAAAGGTTTATGGGGGCGTTGATAAAATAGCAAGGTTTCCATCTGCCCTTGCTTTAATTTTCGGGGAAAAATTCAACAAAGCTCAGGATTCTTCCCACCGCGCAAACCGTGTGCCGCTGTCTGTGGTGCTGAATTTCACACCAGATACTTTAACCAGGTTTTTCTCTTTTCTTCTCACGATACTATAAAAAACTAATCAGCAGATCCTGCATACCTGATCTCTGATCTGACATCCTGCAGCTCGCTATACCCCCCCCCTTCATCCCCTGTGTTACTTGCGTGGGATGTGGGCTGGGGTGTTTCACCACATTCAGCGGAGGAGAAGCCCCCCATAGCTCGGGTACAGGAGGAGGGGTGAGAGGGAATCCCAGGGTACATTAGAAATATCGCGTTATTGCTTTTCGCTTCTGTCACCGCATCCGCTTACCAGGGCTTTCACGTGACAAAACAAAACTATGCGCGAATGAAAGAAGAGAGGGAGGTGGATGTGCGTGTTTATTTATTTATTTTGTCGGAGGAGGCGCTGAATGTTTACGCGGATCTGCGGCGAATCGGCAGCAGCCGGGCGGAGGAGCTCAGTGAGGCTGAGCAGCGCTGCTCCTATACGATGCATTCCTAATGAGTAAAGAATTACCAGCCGGCTTGTTTTTGGACACGTCGTTCTTTGTGTTCAGGGGCGGAGACGAGAGGACACATCCTTCGGCTCTAACAAAAGACAAATAATAATCATTTTTTTAAAAAAAAAGAAGAAGAAAAAAAGCGGATGAAGTTGGATTCGGACGATCTTGCATCAAAGCTGTGTGTTTATTGTGAGGCCTTTTTCCCGGACAGCGCCGCAGCGCGCAGACCTTCTGGCGAGGTGTCAAGGATGCGCCGAGAACAGAAAGGGTCACCGAGCGCGTAGAGGGCGGCATGTCCGTCTGTAGAGAGGAGACGGGGCGCAGATCGCCAGCGAAGCTGAAAGGAGTGGCGCCGCCGCTTTGTTAGGAGAGATTTCTTCTTCTTTTTTTTCTCTTTTTTTCCCCCTTCTCCTTCGGAGAGAGGGACAACGCTTGACATGAGCGTGTGTCCGTGGATTTCCTCTACGTGACCCCCGGCCTCGTTCCAGGACTCTTTTCCCCCACCCTGCCGCTGTTTTGGAGCAGCTGGAGAGTGGCTGATCGGATGCAGACGCCCCTGTCTGCTCAAAGAAACATATCAGTAAAGGACCGAAGGATTGATTTAGCTAGGGGAACCCCTGCTCGCTTCATTACGCCATGGATGACTCGGGGATAATAAGGCGTCGCAGGCTGCAGGTGAGCCGCCCACAGTACACTGGAGTCCCGTTTAATATCTTTAAAACCTCTCCTCTTGTTTCTAACTTTTGGTTAGCCTGTCAGACACCCCACCCACCGCCTTATCCACGTTTATTATCAATCTGGGTTTAGTTTTCTAACATTTTGAAGGAGGATCCCGTCAAAAGTCCGACGATTTGAAAGAAATTTGTAAAACCAAAAAAAAGAGAAAAGTCTTGTAAATATCCTCAGTTGGACTTAAATGTATAAATCTAATCCATTCATATTGGTTTCTCTGACATCATCATCATCTTCCCATCCACTTTGACCCGTTCACCCCACAGCATGATTCTGCCACCACCGTGTTTCACGGTAGGGATAATATACTGTAACCAAGGTGATGCAGTGTTAAGGTCGTGCATGGACCAGAAAGGTCTATTCAGTTTCTATTTAGCATGTCTAATTGTTCTCAGGATCTGGTTTTGTGGCCGTTGTAAGACAGTTGTGTCAAAACGAATATGAATATTTCTTAGAGGCCTTGTAAGTAGTTTTTATGCAACCAAATTTAATTAAAAAAGTAATATGTCATTGCAGTAGCATAATCTCACACAGGAGCTTTCTTAAAGACACCGTATACAGTGGGAGCCAGCGATTGTGCAGGTATCCCCACCTAAAAAGATGAGAGGTCTGTAATTATCATTATATTTAAGTGAGACAACTTGCAAAAATTGGTGGCTGCCAAATACTTTTTTGCCCCACTGTATTTATTCAATCCCATGTTAATCAGTTGTTGAGAAAATTTCAGATGGCACGATTGTTGGTACCCCTGTACCAACCTTTAGAATACCTCGGTGATGTGATGTGAAATAGCCCAAGCTCGGTCAGATTTGATCGAGTGTGTCTGTGAACGTAGATTTTCAAGTCCTGCCCCTACCAGAGGTTTGCAGTTTATTTAGTTCCATCAGTTTTTCCTTCAGCTCCAACTGGCTGAAGAAGAGCATTACCACTGCATGATTCTGCCATCACCATGTGCTTTGATCAGACGAGTCTGAGATTGAGCTTTTCATTTTCGCAAAAACAAAAACAAACCCCCCCCCCACAAAAAAACAAACACCATGTTGGCTTGGCATTAAACACATGCATGATGATAATGAAAATGCACATTATGCGCACTTTTAAGTACGGTGGAGGATCAGTTATGCTGTTTCTCTCCCAAAGACACTGGGAACCTTGTTAGAGGCATGGGTCATTAAATATCTGAAATGCTAGAAGAAAAACCAAAAATAGGTCGAATATGGTCTTTCAAGCGAATGAAATTCATGAAGAAGTGGTTCACCAAACACAAATTCAAACTTCTCTCTCCCCAGACCCAAATCTTGCCGAAAACCTGCAGAGTTAGGTGAAGAGAGCAGAAGAGACAACCCTGAACTCTTGACAGAAGACCTAATATTTTGATGATGTTTGCAACATTTTATTTTTAAAGATGAAAGCCAGTTGAGGAAACGTCAAACAAAAACAAAGCTCTCCAACAGAAGGCATTCTTACCTTTCTCTTTCGCATACCCCTCTAGGGTTTCAGAGTGTCTGCTTAAGCCTATTGCCACCACGTGACCTGATTCCACCACAAGACAGGAAATTTCTGTTCCAATCCAGGTCACACACATGTAATGTTCTGATGCGTATAGTTTTTGCTCTCGCTCATCTGAGTTTAAGGGTTTAGCCTTTCCACTCTGCACCGTCTCTTCGACTAAATCTACGGGGATGAATAGGCACTGGTGCATGCTGATCTGATGCGTTCAAATGACTGTGCACATCTATTATGATGACCCCTCCACACACACACACACACACACACCACCACTTCACGGTTCAGTCAAGTGAACTGAGTAGAGATGAGCAGCCTCCAGGCCGTGCAGACGGTAGCTTCCTGTGAGCTGCAGCGCATGTTTGTGTGCGCACCTTCCTACTGCTGTGGGTGCATTTCATTTCTCGAACTCATCTGCGCTCTGGCGGCTTCATTTACTGAGAAAGGAGAATCATGAAGATGCAGTCAGAATGGCACCTGTGGGCTGAGTGGAAGAAAATTGACCCCCTATTGTTGTGCAAAGAGGGAGAGGGGCTTTTAGAGGAGCCAAACGAGCATTATAGCAAGGTGTGCTGATGGTTTCGCTTCTCATCATCCCGATCGCTCAGCTTGGTGCTCTGCTGATGTGATGTATGATGGGACCTGAGAGGCAATTAATCATGACCATCAGTCAGACTCACAAAGTCCCTCGCTGTCTATAGACATTATCACAATGATTTAATGTCAGTTCCCTGTGCAATCCCTTGAATTTTTCATACGTTTTGTTATGATGTAACCTCAAACTAAATGCATTTTATCACAATGATGCACTATTTTGTGTTTGTCTGTCACATAAAATCCCAATAACAAACATTGAAGGTTTTTTCTACATAGTTTTCATGTTATCATTATGGCTTTGTGTGTCTATGAAATGGTGTGATGACGGCTGATTGGCTTTGCATGCTCTGTTAAGCTGCCATGTCAGTCCCTTGGGTCTCACTTGGCTTCAATAACACACAGCCTTTCTTTCAGCACCATATGGTGACACACCCCTCTTCGCTGCAGTTGAGGTCAGGGGTCACAACCATGATGCTTCTTCTCTGACATTACAAACATGCAAAGAGCACGAGCTTTGTGCCACGTAATAACACTGCAATAAGAATTCAAGCTTATTTATTTTCAAGGATGTGATCAAATCAAAATCAGATTAAAAAAAGACATTGAAAACTTATTTCAGACCATATTTTAGAAAAAGTGCAAGAAAACAGGATTCAGTTACTTACAAAATCAAGCCTAACACCAATAACTCAAAGTATCTATTGACTCATGAGCCTCTTACAACACTTTTGGCCTTTCCTCCTTCATGAATTTGCCTCATTCATTGAGGTTTGTGGGTAGCCTATGGGGTGCCATTTCTAAAGGTATACAGTGAAAATTTAACACCAATAATTAGAGTTATCTAGACTGTCATATGGGAAAAGAACAGGGGTTTATTTTTCAAAGTCATATGTTCACTATGTTATTCATTCATTTATATACATTTTACAGTTTATAAATAAGTGTTTAATTTGTCTAACTAAATATTTAGTTTAGAAACTAAATGTTTAGCTTGAAAACAACAACAAAATGTTAGAAAATTTAATTATTTAGTGTAAATCTAAATATTTTGTTTACATCTAAATATTAACAAGCTAAACATTAGTACAAAGCTAAACATGTAGCTTGCAAATTGCTAGCTAAATACTTAGCATACTTAGCATATTTAGTTAGCAACCTGAATATTTGGTTTGAAGCTAAATATTTAGTTTACAAACTAAATTTTAACAAACTAAACGTTAGTAGGAAGCAAAACTATTTAGCTAGCAAGCTGCTATCTAAATATTTAGCTTCAAACTATTTAGTTTGAAACAACAATATTTAGCTAGCAAGCTAAACATTCAGCTCCAAATTAAATATTTAGTTTGCAAGCTGAATATTTAGTTTCCAGCTAAATATTTAGTTTAAAGCCAAATCTTTATTTTACAAACTAAATATTTATCTTGCTAACTAAATATTAAGTTTGAAACTGACATTGTCAATGAATGAATGAATCACATGGTGAAAATATGACCGATTTCTTTCTCTTATGACAGTCTATATAACTCATAATTTTGTTGTTAAACTTTGACTGTATATCTTTACAAACGACCCCCCCCCCCCCCCCCCATATGTGTGGTAGTTACTGTTGAAACAATTGTAGCCCTGGTTGTACGTTTAGGACAGTCTCAACCTCTATCACAGGATTTCTGACAGGATTACCCTGCATTTACCTCCATCCATCTTCTTATCAACACTAACCATCTTCCCTGTCCCGACTGAAGAAAAGCATCCCCACAGCGTGATGCTGCCACCACCGTTTTCTATAGTGGGACTGATGTTGACGGTGTGATGTGCAGTGTTAGTTTTCCACTAGATCACGTAGATCAAACAGTTATGTTTCGGACTCATCTCGCCAGATTACCCTCTTCCACATGGTGGTTCTGAACCCAACCTGGCTAGTGGCAAACTTTAAATAGGACTTCTGATTAATGTATTGTTGCCGCTTTTCCATGCAGGGCAGATTTCTAGGGTGCACAACAAACAGTAGTCTTGTCAAGCAGATTCTCACACCTGGATCTTCCTCCAAAGTTACCATGGGCCTCTTGACTGCTTCTCTGATGAATTCTCTTTTTTTTCAACCTAGCATTTTATTTGGACAATCAGGTCATATTGGGTTAGCAGTTGTGCAATACTCTTTACATTTTTGCCTGAGGGATGGATTGAACTGTATTCCTGCCTTTGAAGGTGTCTTGTTGGCTTCAGCTGGATTTTATTTTGGAGCATCAAAGTAAAGTGGGGTAAATACAAATGAATACCACACTTTTCATATGGAAATGAGTGTCACTTTCCTTCCAC
Organism: Valencia hispanica; assembly: GCA_963556495.2. Lineage (NCBI taxonomy): Eukaryota > Metazoa > Chordata > Actinopteri > Cyprinodontiformes > Valenciidae > Valencia > Valencia hispanica. The sequence goes on from OY747718.1 coordinate 13,512,340, forward strand.
TTAATAACTATTTGTGTTCTTTGTGTTGGTCCATCACATTATATTAAAACAAGAACAAATCATCATACCGCCAACACCATGCTTTACAGTCATTATGATGTCTTTTAATGTGATACTATGTGTTCAGCTCTCGCGAAACACAGCCCTGTGCATTGTGGCCCAACATCCAAAGAAGACTGTGCCAAAGTTCTTGCATTATGTTTGCAAACCTTAGACATGTTCATTTTTAAAGATTTGACATCTGTTTGGACCATTTAGACCAAAACATTGCCATTTTTTTCCAACCTCTGCGATATAGATTGTGATGTGAAAAATTCAGGAATTTTCAACAAATTACTGGAATAGCACATTAAGTTATGCCACACTTCTACCATCTTGTTGACAACTAATCTGACTGATATTACCTGTTTTTGTGAGTGTGACAAGTCTGGTTCTTGTCTATATTTGAAAGTTATTCTTATTGTTAGAGCTGCACGATATTAACGAATCTTGTGATGGCAATAATATTATTAAATGTTGGCTGACATTATCAGCAACGATATCTGGGTATTTTCATCTTTCTTCACCTTCTCATCGGTGCCTCCATCTCTCTGTGACCTTTAACATGTCATTTATGTCCGGTGTGAGCATCTGCTGCCGTGATATACTGTCCACCTGGCTAAATGTTACATTAGCATGAAAAATCATAGCACTTGGAATATATTAGCCAAGAATCATTGCGATCCAGTCTTTGGTGATATGAATGTTGCAGACACTGATATTGCGATGCCTATGTGTTCGCATTATATTGTGCTGCCCTATACCGTGCTATCCTCAACGTCATCATACAACTGACTGAATGACACAGGCGGAAACAAAGAGGGTGTCTCAGAACATAGGAAACCAGAGGGAGCCACTCACACCTGCTCACAATCCATTTTTGAGATGAATTTTTAAAAGCAACACCTGCCTGCTACTCACCCTTTGACTTTATTTGGAGATGTGGAGAAAATGTCTGAATTCCACGAATTAAACCCCAAAAAACCCTTGAAAAAATCATTATCCATTTAAGCGCCTCCTCTTGCAGCCTTGATATCTTACCCACAGCTTTTCTAAGGCAAGGCAATTTTATTTGTATAGCACACTTTCAACAACAAAGTAATTCAAGGTGCTTTAGATGATTAAGTGGTAAAATAGAAATAGCAGTAAAACACAGACAAAGCATTTAAAGTAAAAACAGCAATAAGGCATGAAGCACACACAAAACATGATACAACAAAGCATTAATCAAAGGCAACTCTAAACAGATACGTTTTTAGTTGTGATTTAAAAGAACTCAGTGTTTCAGCAGCTTTGCAGTTTTCTGGAAGTTTGTTCTAGATTAGAGGAGCATAGAAACTGAAAGCTGCTTCTCCATGTTTGGTTCTGATTCTAGGGATCATGAGTAGACTGGAATTGGAGGACCTGAGTGGTCTGGGGGGTTGGTATAGTAACAGCAACTCTTCAACATATTTTGGTGCTAAGCCATTCAGTGATATATAAACTAGTAAAAGTATTTTGAAGTCTATTCTCTGAGCTACAGGGAGCCAGTGTAAGGACTTTAAAACTGAGGTGATGTGCTCTACTTTCCTGGTTCTAGTGAGGAACACGAGCAGCAGCGTTCTGGATCAGCTGCAGCTGTCTGATTGATTTTTAGGCAGACCTGTGAAGATGCTGTTGCAGTAATCAATCCGACTAAAGATAAACGCATGGATGAGTGTTTCGAGGTCCTGTTGCGACATCAGTCCTTTAATCCTAGAAATGTTCTTCAGGTGATAGAAGGCTGACCTTGTTATTGCCTTTATGTGACTTTCTAAAGAAAGTTATTCCTGTCATTGGGTCTGATCTGGTTCAAATTGTTAACTCATCCCTGTTATCAGATGTCTTACCCCAGGCTTTAAAAACAGCAATTAAACCATTACTAAAGAAGAAGAATCTGGACAACATGTTAATGCAGAACTGCAGGCCGATCTCAAATCTTCCATTCCTCAGTAAGATCATTGAAAAAGATGTTTCACCAATTAAATAGCTTCCTAACAATGACAAAGCGTTTTGATGTTTTTCAGTCTGGTTTCCGTGCTCACCACAGCACTGAGACTGCCCTCGTCAAAGTATTCAATGACATCCGCATAAATACAGACTGATAGAACCACAGTGCTGGTTCTGTTGGACCTCAGTGCAGCATTTGACACATTTGATTATTATGTACCATTGGAAAGACTGGAGAGCTGGGTCGGACTCTCTGGTACAGTACTTGGCTGGTTTGAGTCCTACCTAAAGAACACAGACTTCTTTGTTTCAATAGGAAACTTTTAATCGGAACGAACAGAAATCACATGTGAAGTGCCCCAGGGCTCCATCTTAGGGCCCCTCTTATTTAATATCTACATGCTCCCACTAGGCCAGATTATAGCAACCAATAAGATTAGCTACCATAGCTACGTGGATGACACTCAGCTTTACATTACAATGTCACCAGGTGACTTTGAACCCATTCAAACCGTAAATCAAAGCATCGAGCAAATTAATGGATGGATGTGCCATAACTTTCTCCAGCTGAACAGAAACAAAACTGCAGTAATTATTTTTGGACCTAAAGAGGAACGATCAAGAGTCAGCACAAAGCTTAAATTAATAGAACTAGAAACTATTGATCAGGCCCGAAATCTAGGTGTAGTAATGGACTCAGACCTGAACCTCCAAGGTCACATAAAGGCAATCACAAGGTCAGCCTTCTATCACACATGAACACATGAATGATCTAAAAACTCAAATGTTTAAAATTGTCTTCGAGTAAATGATTGTCATATGTATCAAATGTGTTCATGCTCTCTTGCTTTATTGATGTTCATCTTGCTTTGTGTATCGTGTGTTGTGTATGTTTATTGTGCATCATATGTTATGTTATATTCTATGATTTTTGTTTGTTTTTAAATCACCAAATCATATAAAGCACCTTGAATTACCCTGTTCTTGAAAGTGTGCTATACAAATAAAATTGCCTTGCCTTTTTTTAGATTGATGTCTTGTTCATTTAAAGTTATATTGCCCAATTTCATTGCCTATGATAAGAGCCCAAAAAAAAAAATTAGTCCTTTTTCACATCCATAATCTTAAAGCTCTTCCATTACTCAGACTCTTAGTGGTTAGTAAGTCACGGCTGGAGGTGATTCCTCGTCTGGTCACTTTCTCTTGCCAGGCCAACACTCCCTGATTGATCCTTGTTTGTCTCCCGGCCAGCTCTCCACTCTTCCTCTGAGCACAAAGTCTACAAAATGAATGTCCTCGACGTTCCTGAGTGAGCTGGGCACTTTATATTCATGCGGCTCAGCTAATCCTATTTTCTCATAACCGGGGCTTTTTTTCTGTTCTTTTTCTTTTCTCATTTCTTTAATGCAGCCACTATGCCCTGAAAGGCACAACGTCGTAAGAGGCTGTTATTGCTGTAGCTAACAACCGCACCAGGAGGCTGGGATTCACTGGCCTGTTCTGGGTGTCCCTGACTGACCTTACCTTAAAGTTCTAGCACATCCCATCATATTCTCGCTTACTAGTAAATTGGCATGTACGGTTCAAATGTAAAGCACTAGGGAATGAGGAATTCATGGTTTTTCCATAATATAAAATGTTAGAATTTCCTGCATTGATTTTGGTTTGTACAGGGAAATACTTTGGCATAGGCCACAGATACTCTAAGACAGTAGCATAATCGCCCTGTTAGTAAGAGCGTCTGAATAGCCACAAACTTTTGCACTGCCTCCCTTTATTTTTTTCCCAGTCCCAGGAACATGTGTTCGCATTCTAACCCTGTCAGAGTGACAGCCTGGGGCTAAAAGGGATCAGACTATCATTTATTAGCTCAGATCTCAGCTCTCTGGCCCCCGTGGATCCGGCTAAACCTGAATAAAGCACGAGCTGTTGCTCAACTCGGAAATGTAGCGCAGAACTGCAAGAGATCAGAAGGTATGTCATGCATGTGGCCTTATGTAAACATTCGACCCACATCAGTGGAACGGTTCATTAGCATTTAGTTTGAGACCTACGGAAACCTCTGCTTCCAGCATCTGCTTTAATTGTCTTTTTTTTTCCAATCTGCATTTCAAAATGCAGCAACGTGGGAAAACCAGCCATGCAGTGAGCAATAAGCATGTATTTCCACACGATAATTAAACCACAAGAGAATTTCCTTTGAGCCACAGCCTTCAGAATATGTAGTCAGACCCTCATATGAGAAAATAAGCTTGCTTCATTCGTATTATATGATCTTTTTATCCTTGCTTTATTAAAATAGTGAGACTTTGAGCCATAGCAGCAGCTGTGGGATCGTTGTTGCCAGTCATTGCCTAAATTGCTGAAGAAGTACTGAGTGACTTTATGAAGGGGAATAGTTATCCAAACCTGGCTGACCCTTTGTGAAAAAGTAGCTGCACCCCGAATCTAATAACTGATTGTGAAACCCTTTTCAACAACAACTACCATCAAGCATTTGAGATCAGTGGCAATGAGTCTTTTACGTCATTGCTGAGGAATTCTTTTTTTCCCACTTTTCCTTTTTGAAGAACATTTTTATATGGGCCGCAGCGGATGGTTTGTAAGCGTGAACGCCTCTTTAAGTTCACGTCACAGCATCTCAATCGAATTTGAGGCCAGACTTTGACTAGGCCACACCAGAACCGTCATGTTTTTGTATTTGGAGCTATTTTAAGGCCTTCTATTTTAAGGTCTTCTTGTGTGCTGTGCATCATTGCCCTGAGGCATTGATGCACTCTTGTAATAATTTTGGTATCATGTCATCTTTTAGTCCATGTTTTTCCATGTGAGGATAATGGCTCTCACTGTGGTTCCAAGGCCTTTTGGTATGTTCGCGTCAGCCCTGTTTACTCTGCTTTAATCAACCTCTGATTGGTTTTCCCAGAAAATCCGGTTAATTTGGGGAGATGTGAATGCGCAGTCGAACTCTGATGCAGACCAAAAAAGCGAACTCTGGTCTGCCTAGAAACCTCGGTCTCAGCTCGGTCGACGTGAACTCTGGTGCGGTTCGATTGCATATGTGCCAAACGGGCCGGGGGACGCTCCAAAAGCAAGAAGTGGACTATAGTGCAGGGCGTTGTGGGTATATACAACCCAAATACAACCACACAACAACTCTGCCTCGTTCTCTGCTCATCCCGAGCCCATTGCTGCAAAGTATTCGTCTGGCACATTTGCCAACGACAACAGGGCAATCCTAAAGCCACTAGAATCTGATGCCCCTCCATGTTAGTTTTACATTTCACAGAACAGGAAGTGCCCCTGTGTTCGGTGCTTCTTGCTGAAGCGCTACCACAGGCGAGGAGGTAAACATGTTGGTCAGTAGGTTTGGTTCGTGCTACAAAGTGCAGTGTGAAAACAAACTGCACCAGCTAAAAGAACAGCAACAATGTTACATTTTTGAGCTTCAGGAGGTTGAAATTTTTACGAGGAGTGGAGGGAAACGACAGGATTAGGTCTTACTCAATGATATTCATGATATGCAAACATCTAGCCTCTGATTGGCTAACAGCCACGTGACTCTTATGTCGCCTTCGAACAAATAACTAACTTAACTTACTTTGCTTGTGGAGTTCCAAAGACAAACCGTTCCAACCGTTTCTTCCTCAGCTCTTCTTTCTTGGGTAAAAAAAATGCAACATTGATGTGTTATCTCCATAAATAACACAAGCCCAAACGTGTTCCACCATGTTGTGGAGTTGCTAATGGTTACTCGACAAATTTCTGATGGTGAGATTCTACTACGTGGTCTGCTTTCTCCTGGTGGGGGAGGCCCGGACTGCTAATTTCCCCTGTGATGTAGAAGAGATTGGCCTTTTCCGACTCTCTCATTTTTGCCGTCTATTTCCTTTGTGTGACTGATGCAGGCAATGGGGGTTGGAGAAAATGTTGAGCTGCATATGCAGCTCAGAGTGATCGATCGTATTTCAAAAAGAACAAGTGTGACACGGTTTCTCAGTGAAAGGGACCGTTAAGTGATTTTAATAGTAGTTTTAATGAATCAAACATGGCTAATTCAGATACTTTAGGTAATCGTAGGTTATCTTTGTCTAATATTGACATTTGTTGAGATGGAACTATTTTGTTTGCTCTTTCTTACATGATCCATCTTGATTTATATATTAACATATGGCTATAGTACACTTAGAGTTTGTAGCTGTAAATGAACCTGAATGAGCACAATACTGAACGAAAGCACACGTGCAAACTCGGATTATAATCTTTTGGTTATTGCTTGATTAACATCTATATTTAAAAAAGTCAGGTCGTTAACAGGATTAGATTTTAAAAAATTATTTTGATTCAGGGTAAAATTTCTGCCATTAAACCAAACGTGCTGGGTTTTTTTTGCACATTTAGGATTCGTTTGCTGTAGATCTCTGCTATTTGCGATGCTGATCTGACCACCTGAGAGTAACAGCATGTCGATGTGTCGATTCAACGTTTGCTCCAGGACGTTAACACTTTGAATTTCAATAAGTGGATAACCTTTTCTTCCACCACCTAATCTACATCAATGTTCAGTGATCATTTGAGGGTCTGGAGTGGCATTTGGGGATATCACAAATAAAGTGATTATATTTTTGATTATTTTGTTGCTGAAGGAGTAACATCTAAAAATTTTAATGTATAAAAATAATTTGTTGAAGTATTCCTTTTGTAACAATCTTTTGGATGAAGCTAAGGTCAGGGTGATGGTGTTATCTACTGAGTGATGCCTCTTAAAAACATCAGGCTCCTAAATTGTAAGTCATAGTCAGGGTGAATGTATTGTCTTGTCTATCTGGGTACAGCGTGATGTTCAGTGAGAAGTTTACATACACACACAATGAATATTCTGTTAATGTTAATGCTTCTAATGATGTATTGGAACTGTCACGATTCTGAGGTGTTTGGGTTTTGGGTGTGTATTTAGATTGTTCACTTGCATCCCATGTTCCCTGTGCTTCCTGTCAGCCATTTCTCCCATTTCCTCAGTTATACTTTGATCCTCACAGCTGCACCCAGTTTCCAATCAACCACCTGCTTCTGGTACAGCTATCAACTCTCCTGCATAAATATCTCTGACAGCTTTTGGTCAGATCCTCCTGTTATGTCACCAGCCTCTTTCCTCGTATTGTAATTTTTGATTCACCCCTGGACTTTAGTTTTTTTGGTTTTTCTTATTTTCTTAAACACTTGTTTTTTCAATGCATTTACTGTCGTCTCTGGTATGAATGAATGCCTTGTGAGTCATTTTCTGTGGAAGAAATGCTCCTGCGCTTCTTTTTCAGGGGGTTGAGGTTTATCGGAGGAGTGGGTGGGGGAAAAACGACAGGATTACGAGTCCTACTCATTATTATTAATTATATGCAAACTTCTTGATTGGCTAACCGCAGCACAACTCTTACGGTGCATTCCAACCGAACGCGTTTGAAGCGTCAAGGGCGTCAGGCCAAATGCATGGCATACCTTTTGACTGTAACGCTGCGTTCACACCAAAGCGTCAAATACAGGCGTCAAGTCAGAAATACGCAACTTGTGGGAGGGGCTAGTGCCGGAAGTTGTTTTTGCAAGATGGCAGCTGTCGATCTAGCGTCGGAAGAGAGAGTCTCCATTCTCTATTTACTGTGGAGAGTACCCTGTGCAGGTTCGCAGGGTCAGTAACATGAAAACGTTCAAAAGTGAAATGAACTTACCAGGTTGCCGTATCTCCTCACGTATATTCCTCCAAGCGAGGTCCTGGCAGCTGGTGTCGTATAGCTCGGGTGATTAGCCACGGCTGTTATCAGTATTTCCTCCATGTTGAATGAAAAAAATTTGCCGGACCTGACCCTGTGAACTGGGTCACAGCATCACATGACACCACATCACCAGGCTCCTGATTGGTTGACGCACAAATTGGAATTTATTCTCATTTTTTTATTTATTAAAGTTTAAAATTAGAAACATTTTCTTCTGAAATTTGAAAAAAAATATTTTTTTATTGCTATTAGGAAGACCCTAGTATCATTTTTAACTGGATATCTGACTTTAGTCTTGGCAGAATATGTAGAATCAATTTAACTAGGTTGGTTTCCTGGACCCTGCTTTTAGGGGTTGGAGTTTTCACCATTCCATAAGCACATGTGCCCGGTCCCTGTTTCAACCATCTGAACCAAACCGCCGCCCTTTAGAGCAGAGGTGTCCAACTATAGTCCTCAAGGACCGGTCTCCTGCAGGTTTTAGATGTGTCCTCGTTCCAACACCGCTGATATAAATGCCTAAATTACCTCCTCAACATGTTTTCAAGTTCTCCAGAGAACTGGCAATGTGTGTTGACCCAGGCTGACATCTAAACACATAGGACACTGGCCCCTGAGGCTCCACTTTGGATACCACTGCTTTAAAGGATAGTTTGTTAAGGATTGGGAACAACAGAAGCTATCAAGGTTGAAGACTATCAGGATGCTGGAACACCAGTCCTGGAACAGCTTAGCAAGTTTCACATCGTTTGGACTGAGAGGGTACTGAAGAAACAAAGTAATCAATGAGACTAAAGATAAACTCGTGGATGAGTTTTTTAGGTCCTGTTGCGAAATTTGGTCTTTAATTCTAGAAATGTTCAGGTGATAGAAGGGTGACCTTGTTATTGCCTTTATGTGACCCTGGAGGTTCAGGTCTGAGTCCATTACTAGACCTAGATTTTGGGCCTGATCAGTAGTTTCAAACCAGCCAAGTACGGTAACAGGATTCGACCCAGCTCTCCAGTTGTTTCGATAACTTATCATGGTCAGCAGTGTCAAATGCTGCAATGAGGTCCAAAATTACCAGCACTGTGGTTCTACCACAGTCTGGATTTAGCCAAAGTTCAAAATTAAGTCTTGCTAAGAATCTGTGGCATAGGATGGACAAAGCATTGACTCCAGGTGGCTGATACAGACGCAAGCCACACTTTCAGATTTTTATTTATAAATAAAAAAATTCAAAAAACAAGAATCCTCTACCTTCCATGTTATAACCAGGGACTTCTTTCCATATGAACGTGGCTGATTCACACATGCCTTTCTTTATGTGAAGGTAGAGCTAGTTATTACATGATATGTGGTCAGCAGGTAGCTGACAGGACTCTAACAAACCAGAAAGTCATGCTGAAAGATAAAGCCATTGTTATGAAAGCACCACCCCCATTAGTCATTTCACACCCTCCGCTCCACTCCCCCACACTCCTCCATTTCTGTGTGCAGTGACCAAACTGGGATAGCGTGAGATCTGGCACCGCTCGCAGTGTTTTTAAGTGGTGCTGTGAGTGTTTGCAACCGTCTGCAGCAAAGAGATAGGGGGCGGTGGGTGTGGTGAGGCACTCAACGCTGTCAGGAACTCAAACGCACAAATCTGCATGCCCACACAAATGCGTCACTGTCACGCGATTGTGGAAATAATCAGGAGACACTGTCAGACTCGTTCTTGGTGATTAGGGTCACTGTGAAGCAATTTACATCAGCCCTCGAACAGTCCAATCACGATTTTACATTGATGGCACAGCGGGCCTGGCAGGTCTTTGATTTCTTAAGTGCTTTGCTCTGTGCTGCAGCGGTGAAAGCTTAGGGGACCAGAAATAGAATTATACAGTGGAAGGGCTCAATTGGTCGGAGTTTCTTTTATGTTTTACTCCCTATTTAGTTTATAATTAACGGAGGCAGTTCAAAAGGTTTGAATAGCACAGAAAATACACAAAACATTGCTCAGCAGTGTGCTAGCAATTATGTGCAATGACATTTGGTAGTGATACAACCCACAGTATCACTGTAAGTATAATAATACCATCACCACCACCGCATTTAGCCATCTACAACATTTAAGGTGTTAATAGATCTCTTACAGTTGGTTCCTACCTGACAATGTTAGCATTTGTTACTTTTTAAACAGTTTTTTATGTAATTGTAGTCCGAATCTTGTTTTCATTTCTCCTTCATTTAACAAAGAAACCCCTTACTGAGATTAAAATCTCAGTTACAAGGGGCTCCCAAGAAAAAGATTCAAAAGCATCTAAAATGAGACGACAGTAACCTGCGGTGAAAATGTTCATTTTACTAGACACAGTAGTAAGAATTTGTCTAAAATCAAAGTTCCATGTAGAGCCTGCAACTCTAAACTTAACTAAATAAAACTGGTGTTTGCATGTGGAAAGTACAGCATAAAACTATCTTTGGAAAACACCAACAATGCCTACGTGGGCGTCGCCATATTGGTGTCCCAACTTATCCGACTACGTTAACTGGAACGCTGTTTACTCGGGTGTGACATCAAACCCAGCTCCGAGTTCCAACTTCTGAGGTAAATGGAACATTCTAGGACATTCTGTGACTGATTCCAGGCCCATTCAGTTCATTTCACTTCAGTTTATTTACATAGCACTAATTCACTAAAACACTGTCTGATGGCAGATGGTTGGAGCAGCTCGGTTACCTTAGTTTTGATTAGTTCTTGTTTTAGTTCAGGCGTTGGATGTTTGCACAATTATCCCTTCTGGTTTAGGATGGTATACAGCTGAAAGGATTTTTGCACTCTTGAGAGTTTTAATGAATGCAACTGGACTTTTCATGTTGTCTTGAATACGTTTCGTCTCTCATCCAAAAGGCTTCTTCAGTTTTTTTTGTGCCTGCTTTTTGTGCCTCTATTGGATGAGAGACGAAATATGTTCAAGACAACAAGTCCAGTTGCCTTCATTTAAACTCTCAAGAATATCATGTCCTGGATGACTGAGAATCCACACCAACAATTTTTGCATTCACATTTTTATTTTTGGACAGTTATAATGTGTATAAAGTTATTGATTTTATTTTAATTTTTTTACAATTGGGAGCAGCTGATTACCTTCTCAAAAGCGCAAATAAGACCTGAACTACGATCCCAGATCCCAGAGGAGTTGAAAAGGAGGTTTCATGGTTGCAGAGCAGGACCAAAGACCAGAGAGAGAATCTTTTCCATCAATAATAGGCAAGGATCATATCCTCGACTCCAATATCTCAATGGTTTCTAACAGCCAGACAGAGGTATAAAGGAATGGCAAAAGCAAATGAGGTGGATTAGCAGTGCTTGCCAACAACTGATGGTGTCATCAGTTACATGACCTGTTACTGTGAAATATCGCGCCTGCTTCCTGGATATTGAGCTGTAAGCATATCATGACAGTCATGAGACTGTCATACAGCAACAGTCTTCAGTCAAAAGCCTCTTCAGATTCGTTGCAAGACTGACTGCTACCAGAGATCCTTCCAACAACTCTATGAAGATACTTGGATGAGTTACGGCATTTAATTTCTCTTTGGGATATTAAATGCCACATCATTTGTTGAGACTTGACCACAGATTAGCCATCTTAAAATCTAACTATGTCACGCTCTTTAAATTTCTACCCTGTGACATATACAGCAATAATTAGATTTAAACAACTTTTATGCCGATAGTTTCATCTCCTCATGCACAATTTCTACATCAAAATGTTTAGGCATTTCTTGCCTGCTTTACGCAGCCATTTTCATTGTAACAGACTAGCAGCAGACTGAGGAACGTCCACTCCCAAATTCGAATTCACCCCCCATTACATTTTAGCTCAGGATGCCGTTTCAAAACACCTTTAGAATTGAAAGGTCTTCATTTTTGTACGGTGCCTTGTAAAGTATTTAAACCCTTTTAATTTAGGCTTAAACCTTTTTTAATTTTTCACAAATAAAAATCTGAATTTAGATTTTTTTCTAAACTCCACATCTGACTATTGCTTATTGAAAAAACAAACAGCTTTAACATTTTTTAATGTTCATATGAATTAGGGTTTTTTTCCCCCCCACCTGATCTCTTTTTCTCCTCTTTTTTTGTTGCTGCCAGCAGGACCTGCCGCTGCCTCGCAAAAACAGCAGGTGAGTGTTACCTTTGTTTACTTCCCCTCCCGCTCTCCGCATGTTCCTTTCTCCCCTCTCCTTTGATAAAATGAACAGTAATACAGTACAAGGCACGTGAATTTGGTGTGAGTTTGACATTTTTGTTAGAGAGCTGTGAGGAGGCTTCATTGTTGCTTGTGGCGTTGTGTTGTAGTCCATGTGAGGAGGAAGAGGAGGAGGACTCCTGCAGAGCAGCTGGAGTGTCTCGGACTTTGAATAAGACCAGCTGATATCTGTGGATTCTGTCAATGGTGCTGAAAGCTATTTATCTCCAGTACTTCTTGGTTATTAATCCCCTTAAATTCCACTTTCATTTTCCACCTACTTTTCCACACCTACTTGATCCATTTAATGCTCCCATTCTCTTTCCCTCTGATCCTCTCTGGCTGTTTCACCATTTTCACTGTCACAAATTCTATCAAATAAGTGGCAGAGTGTTACTAAATCACTCTACACAATAAAATTCTAACTATAAAACTGACAAGTAACTGTCCTTATACAACATTTCCCTTATGTCAGTTTTATGTACCATGCAGTGAGAGTCTCCAAGCATCTGTCTATGTTTTGTTCCAAAAAAGCAAGATATTTGGGTGTACAAATTTAATTGCTGTTGCAAATATGCTGTTTTTGTATGCATCAAACTGCTGTTTTTGGAGTTTTTTTATCTTAAGAAAAGAAATGGGGATTGTTTTCCTATAATTTAACTGGAAGAAGTAAGGAAACGTATTGCATTCACTTAAAAAAATGTTAAAGCATTTTTGTATTTTTCTGAATTAACGAGATCACAAAAAAAGCGTTGTTTTTTCTGAATCAATGAGATAATAATAATACTAAATAAATAAATAAAATAATCAGGCGGGTCTGATAAAAACTCCTTTCTCTGAACTATATAGCTAGAATTATTGTCAGTTTGTCAAATTTTGCAAAGACACCAATGGAATTTGCGCCTGTTCAGGCATAAAGCCTCATCGGATCTTCTGGATGCGGCCATGTTTCTCCAGGATCAACTGGAGCAAAGCTGCTGAAACACTGAGCTGTTTTAAATCAGGTCTGAAAACCCATCTGTTTATAGCTGCCTTTGAGTAATGTTTTAATGTGTCATATGTTTTGTACTTGTTTTATGCTTTATTGCTGTTTTTATGTAAAGCACCTTGAATTAGCTTGTTGTTGAAAGTGTGCTATATAAGTAATATTGCCTTACCTTGCCAAAACCCTACTGGTTTTAGCAAGAAAAAAAGCCCCTGGTTTAAAATCAGAAAATCAAGGCTTAATTGAAGTTCGAAGCTGCCCTCATATAGAAGTGAAGCCAAATACCTTGAAGACAGAGTCAAGGGGAGGTTTTAAAACCTAAAACCACGGTATCAGCTGTCAAACACAGTGATGGCAGTATCACACCCAAACACACATCTAATCTGGTTTTGACGGGATATAACAGGCTAACTAGCATATCTTGGTTTAGATGCTTTCTTTGTTTAAATGGTTTAGTCTTTTGAAAAAAATATAAATATACTCAGTAGAATTCTCTTACGTTTGAATGTTTTTAGTTTGTTTTAATTGCTCCTAGTCTCATTTAAAGGTGCTACTAAATATGAGCTGCTTAAAGGGCTAGATAGGATTATGAGACTATGACATCTTTCGAATGGAGTAGAACACATAACAAATGTAATTTAAAAGTGAAATAGTTCATTGTGTGTGTCAGTGAGAATACAAATGAAGCATAAAGAGGATTAACTTTATTAAACTTACAGGGATAGGTTATTTTAAGTGGGGATTTTAAGTTTTCTAGTAGATAATATGCTACCAGCTTTCTTTGTTATTATCCCGTTTTTGTATAAACACAGATTAGTTTTCACAATGACCCATATGAACGGCTGCAAACACCCTAAGAACGAGTTTTGGTCAATTTCCTACGGCTTCCTCCATGAATCCCATAGGAACCACCTGAAGAATAACGCACGATATTCATGGTTTATTTAGGGTCAGTAGAATACCGTATTCCAGAATCTCGTATTCCTACAGTTCCTGTAAGAACATATGAAATTGTTCTTTGGGGGCCCTGACAGCTCTCATATAAACGTTGAACGACCGGAGATTTGTTTGCCATGCAAACGGCCAAAGTAAGGTGAAAGTGAGGCGTTCATGAGGCGAAAGTATGTTTTTGGCATTCTTGGGGGTATAAATCCTTCTGACTACCGGTCCAGGTCACGGGACAGAGTCTTTTTTTTTTCTGGCCGTAGAAGTGCCGCCTCTGGATCCATGGCCGCACCCACCGGCACCCCTCTCTTTTTTTCAAGTCCTCCTGCTGCTGCTGAATAAAAAGAGTGGCTGCACTGCTTGATCTTCTTCTTCTTCGTTTTGTAACTGCACCAGCAGAAAGTTTCGGCTGTAGTCTTCTATGCATTATTTTTATCTTGAAAATTTCAAACTATTCCAAAACTTTTCCTGCAGATGTAGTGAAAGACAGAGAACTTTGGAGATACTGGAATGGCCAACACTGTCCTGACAAAATGTTCTGAAAGCTGTAGAATCTTCCTACCAACAACTTGAGAATGGCATAGGTTGCTTGTAGGGGTGCCGTACGACCTCCTTTCGACAAGAATTTTCATAAAATGGTCGTAGATATACTGTACGAAGGTTCCAAGGCACCTTTACAAAGAACAACTTTACTGGCAGCATACGGCAGAAAATCCCCTCGTTTTCTCAAGAATGCATCAAGTTGCTCTTGTGAAGAACCAGCTTCCTAAAAAGGCTGTAGGAAACGATGCCCCCCTCCACAAATGTCTACAAACTCCATAGTTCGTACGAACTGGGAGATTCATACGAACCCATCCTTCAAAGGAACCTTTCTGACCGTAGTTTAAGGTCGGTGCTCAGTATTTGTTAGGGTTTTGGATACTAAATGGAGCCATATGTCTTAACCACATCGTCTCAAAAAGTCCTTGAGGAAATGTTGGCAGCTTTTCAAAAATATTTCCGAATAAAGTTGTCAGACTCTATCCGAGAAGGGCCCAAACATAAATCTATCAGAACAACTGTATTTTCTCTCTTTATATGATTCAAAATAAAATGTCTTGATATTGAAGAAAAATGTACAAAAACACAACAACGTCAGCAAAATTTAAACCAGGTCATCTGTCATTTTCCCTTCTGTTTCTGTTTGGATTCAGCATGACGCTGTCTCCCGCACATCACATGCAGTCTCCCTCAGTAGGAGGCTATTAGTCCACCCTCTATTATAGATGAGCTGAGTGGAGTTGGCTCCACGCTCAATCTGTCTGCTGCATCCATTCAAGGATAAACCCAGCCATTCACAGCTTGTCTGTGTATGTAGCATACTTCCTAATTAGCTATGCTCTCTTAATCTTTTATCACTTCAAACCTTCTCTCATTGTAACGTAACAATCTTTCTTCCTTCTCTGCTGTGATAGGTTAACATCTCTGTACTTTCTGCTTCCTTCATTCATGGTAACTGCAGTGAAAGCTTTTAACAGAGTTGAAAGCAGAAAATGAAAGTACAAGTCACAAAACTACACCATAGCCTTGAGAAACTGACCCACAATCCCCTGCTGTCTTTTGTTATTCCTTTCTATAAGACCTCTCTCGCTCTCTCTCTCGCTCTCTCTCTCGCTCTCTCTCTCTCTCTCTCTCTCGCTCTCTCTCGCTCTCTCTCGCTACTTGAACTCACTTGCTCAGACACGCAGTCACCAAAGGAAGGGGGGTATACCGTATGTGTTAGACCGGGCTGAAACTTAGCCTGTGTTTTGTGATTGCTCAGGCTGTTGCATGTTGATACATTTGCAGCAGATATCCAACCAACAACATGTTCCGACGCACTAAAAGGTACCGTAAATGGGCTGGATATTTAATAGGGAGGATTTTGTTTCTGTGGTTTGGGGAGGTGGACGGTCAAGAAGCAGTGTTTTTGATTCATTTTGTACAAGTTTAAAGTGCTTGCCTTGTATGTATCAAACAGGATGAGAGCATATGATGTATGAGATAAAACCAGGTGGGTAGATACCTGCTTAAGGGTTTGAGTTGCTACTACCTTACTGTAGGTCTGCAAGTGTTGAAGTAGGGCACATGTTTGTTTTTTTTATTTTAAATCTTTCAAAGTTGAGTTGGATTCGGTCCGGGGATGGTGTTTATGTGACTTCCTTCCAAGCTAGTATAATAATGAACTGCAGGAAGTGGATTGTACAGACTACCACACATGACATCACTACTTAACCCCAATTACTCATCGTTTTCACTGATTGGAGAGAAATTTGGAATAGCTATACATTGTCATCCGAGGATGAATCTTCATTGGTCACCATTAATCTGGTGTGTTTATTGCTAAAAAGGTTAAATTGATGAAAATTCAATTGAAATCTCTAAGCTGGGGGGGCAATCATCGAGGGCCGTGCAGACCTGGCGCCAGGTTGCTTTTAGCTGGGGGGGGGCAGTTTTCATTTAATCCCTTAAAGTTTTGATGTCCCATTGGCAGAAGTTCACATCCTTCTGGGTCAAATCTGCCTGGTTTTGACAGCTTTTCTATCTACATATACATTATACATCATTTGAAAGCTGACATTCTTTCAGGGGTGTGCTGGTCATAGGGATGTTCAGGAGTTTGAACGGCCGGTCTGTTCTACACCGTTGACCAGAACATTTGTTTTTGTACACCAAAGTCATGAACCTGCAGTGTCTGCCTGTGTATGTGGGTGAGGCATCTTTCTTTATAGTAGATCTTTGTAAGTGCTACTAGTGCTGCTGCACCTTCACCTACCTCTAGCTGCTGTGCTCGATTCGGCAAGGTATGGAAATATTCCGGAATGTTATTCTGTCAACTATTTTGATATTGTTTAGCTGCTACCAGACGTCATTAGTTCTCTTCTACTTTGAAAGGAAGCCCGCCTCACCTTGCAGGACTTCCAAATAGGTCATGGTGGCGTCCGAAGGTTTGAGGTATTCATAATAATAATTTTCTCATCAATGACCCATCGAAGTAAAGAAACCTCCAAGCTCACGAGCTGAATTTCAACACCAGCCCACCTCTGCTTCTGATGCAAATTGTTTATGTCAATCTAGGATAAAATCATAACTGTAGACAAAGCAGACACTTTTGTCAAACCACTCAGAAAACAAATAATAGGCAACTTTCCATTCAAAGCCAGATATCAAAACACAGGACCAAGCCATCTCGAACAAAAATGTTATTTTTATGTCCACAATGGTCCAGTTAATGACCTCCTTTACAAGCTAGTCCACAACAAGTCTTAGTTGGTGCGTTTCCGCCACCAACTGGTATGGAATGTGGACCAGAATGTCACTCAAGGTTGTTCTTTCTTGTTGTCTTGGGTCAGTACATTGCATAGTTGCAACTTAATTTACATGGGTGTTGTAATCTGTCTCAGGCAGCCCTGATACCCAAATGGCAGGCCTGTCACCAAGGATCAGTATTAATTCTGACAGCATTTGGATTGAGTTTTAGTCAGCTAACTCTAAACAGTTTAGCTCACAAAATGTATAGTACATTTGGTTATATTGCTGTTTTTATGCTTGCTAATTTTAAAGTTGTCTAAATGCCAAAAATGTATTAAAAATCTGTAATTTTGCATTTTTGTTTAATAAACAGAATTAAGGATTCATAAATCTCAACTATATATTTAAAAATAATTCCTGGTTCACAATAGAATTATCTAGTTGTCGTTTGACCAGTCACAGTCTCATATTTTGAACTAGAGGTAAACAATTATAGTCCAGACTCCTAACCAGTGAAATATTAGTTTAGGGCAGCGAGGAAACTCCAATGCAGTCGCAAACGTTAGCATATCAAGCTAAGGGTTTGCTGATGTTATCACTATATGTAATAATCATTAGCATCTCTGTTACCTTTTCTTTTTTTATAGTTTTTACAGAAATCGCTCCCTGACTATTTAGCATTACTTTTTAGAAGTGATGGAGGCCTCTTAGGGCTTTTTCAAGAACTCTTTTTTGCGGGACTATTTCATGCAACAGGACAACCTCACATGCTGAAAGCAGTAAACTTCATTTTGATAAATATTATGTTTAAAACTCAATTTTCACGTCACAACACTCTTTTACCATGAGAACTCCTTACACTTCTTGTAACCATCTATATTCAGTAACCTTTCCTGTGTCGTGTAATGGTTAACTTTAGTTTTAGCTTAGCTTAACACCCTAAGATATTAGGATGTTAAGTGAACATTTAAGATGTTTTGAGGACCCAGTTCCACCCTCCACTTAACAGGCTTGTTGTAGAATCTGTTTCAACAACCGTTAACTTAAGGAGGGGTTTATAAATGTGTTACTAAGGTAATGCTTAAAGGAAGTGCAGTCTTTTTTGTGTTGGAGTGAATTGGAAGACACTTGGAGTGAAGGTGTTAACATGCTGACTTTATTGTTTACATCTAAGCTAGCCTAACTAGAAATAGCAAAACTAGAGTTTCTGTAGTTTTGTGGCAGGCTATCAGTTAGACTGTTAGAATCTGTAAATTAGCCTTAGGTGGCATATGGATGTATATAACTTAGGAATAACAAGGATCTTAAGTCTTTTATATAGATTGAAATGATTTGTATTTGTGAATGTTTGGCACTGATTCTGACATGATTGACTCTGATGTATATGGTGCAATAACTTACTGAAACTTGGCTTTGGTGACTCATATACAGATATTTCTGGCCCAGCTTCAGGTTGACCGATTAACAGTCAGCTAATGATTACATGAGTCAGACAGAACAAGCAAAAGATGAATTTTTCTGAAGGCATATTCATACACAGACATGCTTACATTCAATGACACGGCTATAGTCTGTCAAAAGAAGCGGTCATGATTTAAATTACACTGTGAAACATCTTTGCTACGTATATCATACAAATTTTATATCTTGTATTTTTAATCACTTTAATTTCACCAATCTGAAACTAAAGCTGACTTTCAAGCTCCAGAGGTTTCCTCTTTGGCTCTGCCACTAGTGGATGTCATGCTGAGCTTCTGAGTGACTTCATTGTTCCCTGTTTTTCAGGGACTGCTAAAGCCCACCTGTGGCCTGACACGTGATCAGAAACATGGAAACATTGCTGACGTCTATGCTGCTTCATTGCCTGGTACTGAAATGATGCTCAAATCCAGCATGATGTGTGGCAAAAGTCCTCATAATATGTGGGAGACATATGGTGGCATCACTGTGTGACAGGAAGTCCATTTCATTTTTTAGTTATCAATTTATGTTTATAGAAATCAATTTCTTTCATACCCTAAGCTAATTTGTAACCTTTGCTTTTAACTGGGCTTTTGGTTACATACAACAGTGAAATGAACAGAATTAGACATGTAAGAAAATATCAATACACGGATATATTGCGATATTTATTTCCTGACATTGTATCGATTTTCAAAATAAAAGTATCAATTTTTATTTTTTTAAAGCATGACTGGTAGTTTGTGGCGGTTGTCACCTTCTTCGTTCCAGTGGATCACCTAGAGCTACTAATAAAACTGGATGTGTTAAGTATGATACAGTTTGGAGTGTTTAGAATGCTGTGACAGTTTTCTACTGTTAAATTGAGTTTTAAAAATCACAATATATCGTCTTACTCATAGTATCGTGATATATCGTATCGTCTCCCCCGTATCGCAATACATATCGTTTCGCCAGATGTTTGCTCATACACATCCCTAAACAGAATTATACAAACTTTAACATACAAATATAAAACTCAATGGTATAACACTCTGTAAGACCAACCAATACATAAAAACAAAACCCAATTCTATCAAAGTACTTTTAAAAAATGTAATAATTTTTCATCTAATTACTGGTTCTCTATGCTTCAGTTGTAACATGGTTTAATTCATGTTGTAGAATTATTTAGGACCAAGGAGCTTAATGGTTAATTGTTGTACATGGTGCTTGTGACCAAGAGGTTACACAGTCATTTAAAGAGAAAAAATATTTAAATGCATCAAATATTTGCAACATGAAAAGGTCCACCGTCTCTAATTAGTTGATAAGTACGCAAATTAGCTTTTTCACCTCTACAGAACATCTTGACATAATTATCAAAATTTTGACAAGAATCTAAGATGGCACACAGATATTTTCCATCTAAGACTCGTTTGATAATTTGGCAATGGCCAAATAAAAGACCGGACTGTACAGGAAAAATAAATACAACTTTTTTTTTATACTTACCGTGTACAGGACATATCAAACCATGCTGCAACAGACTCGATTAAATTTCTCTACGTGCCAAATACAACACACGTCTTCAGCATACACCTGGAAACTCGCACCAGGACATGATGATGGCAAATAATTGATAAAGTAGAAAGAAGTGGACCAAGAACTCAGCCTTGTGGTACACCTTGTTTGAAAACCATAACCACCTTGTTTGAAACCATAATCCCAAAAGCCACTTATGACAACCCACTGTTGTGACTGGGGTGACTGTGGCTCAGGAGTTAAGAGTTTGTCTTGTAACCAGAGGGTTGCCAGTTCGAACCCCAGCTCATCCAGTTGTTGTGTCTTTGGGCAAGACACTTCACCTGTTCAGCAGCCTAGCTGCTGGCTACTATGTAGCTTGTGAATGTATGGGTAAATGACTGAATGTCATGTGTCCTTGGGGTCCTCCCATGTCAGTGGAGTCACCTGCAACGGTTGTCTGGCTTTCAAGCCAAAGCGGTAGAGTCGGTTGCGAATGGTTTGTCTGGAGAACCTAGATGACACTTTGAGACACACCAAGTTCATGTGCAACATCTGACTGCCACTGACCTGAAGACACGCTATGGCCAGGTGGGGCTGTTCATCCGTTAAGTGACGTCGTGTGTTCATGGAATGTTGGAATGACTTAGTGACAATACCAGCTTTTTAAACCCACAGAATGTTGAAATTGATTGAAAATGGTTGTCTTTAGTATTTTTTGGTGTAAGGTTTTGGTGTAATGTGTAAGGCACACTCTACACAGTGAGACCACAGTGTGGAAAACACAAAACGAGGTGTCTATATCACCCCAATACAATTGCCTCCCTATCCCAAAAATATCTGAAGTGAAACAAACACCATATGTATGACATCCACTGAGTCTCTCACAATATCCCTAACTTAATGTGAGTAGTGTATATAAATATATATATATATATTCGGAGCCACAGGTTGCAGACATCTGGAGTAGGGATTGGATTATGTTTCTGCTGTAACAAAGAGGTGCATGAAAATTTAACCTTAAATTTGTGTTTCACATTTTATTATGACTTGAACCAATCCCTTCATGGTGAATTAGGTTTCTTAATAGAACAAGAGGTCCTCAGTTCTTGTACAATCAAAAACTATTTTAAGACTGTCCTAAGGTGGTAGAGGGTCTTTACATTTTTGATTAGTTATAAACATAATTTGTTCAAAGTATGCTTTATGAACATCATAAAGTTCATGAGGTAGTATACTATTATACATGAACTCTATATTTCCACTAATATTTTGATAGTTTATCCATGGTAATGAGCTCTGAAGTCTTTCAAGCTGGAAGGCCTCATTGCCATCATCCTAATCTAAACCTAACCCTAAACTCCCAACATAGATTCTATATCAGATTAAAGTCAGGACTCAATGGGCCACTCTGTTAATCTTAATTCAATTCAATTCAATTCAATTCAAAAATACTTTATTGATCCCAGAGGGAAATTAAGTGTTGGTATAGCTCATATAATCAATTCTTTAAGGAGTTGTTGTAGATAATGATGGCTGTGGGCAGGAAGGATTTCCTGTAGCGGTCTGTATTGCAGCGAAACTGAAGAAGCCTCCGACTGAAGATGCTCTGTTGTTGTGTGACTGTCTCATGAAGAGGATGCTCAGGGTTGTCCATAATTTTTTTGATTTTATGAAGAATCCTTCTTTGCATTATCATCTCCAGATTTTCCACAGTTGTCCCAAGAACAGAACCAGCCTTCTTTATCAGGTTGTTGAGCCTTTTTAAATCCCTGGCTCTGATGCTGCTACCCCAACAGATGACGGCTGAAGAGATTACACTCTCCACAACAGACTTGTAGAAGATCTGCAGCATCTTGCTGCAAACCTTGAAGGACCTAAGCTTCCTCAAGAAGTACAGTCTGCTCTGTCCCTTCTTGTAGACGGCTTCACTGTTGCGCCTCCAGTCCAGTCTGTTGTCAAGGTGAACTCCGAGGTATTTATACTCCTCAACCACCTCCACTTCTTCTCCCATGATGGAAACAGTGTTTGACTTATCCCTGTTTCTTCTGAAATCTACAATCATCTCCTTTGTTTTGTTCACATTCAAGGTGAGACGATTGTTTCCACACCATGTCACAAAGCGGTCCACCAACTCTCTGTATTCAGCTTCTTGTCCATCTCTGATACACCCGACAATTGCAGAGTCATCTGAGTATTTCTGCAGATGACAGGTCTCTGATTTGTACTGGAAGTCTGAGGTGTACAGAGTGAAAAGGAATGGTGAGAGTACGGTCCCCTGTGGTGCTCCTGTGCTGCTGACCACCTGGTTTGACACACAATTCTTCAGTCTCACAAATTGTGGTCTGTTGGTCAGGTAGTCATTGATCCAGGCGATTGTTGAGGGCTCCACCTGTGTCTTCAGGAGTTTCTGACAAAGCAAATCAGGCTGAATTGTGTTAAATGCACTAGAGAAATCAAAGAACATGATCCTCACAGTGCTGCCTGCTTTGTCCAGATGACAGTGGGTTGGTTGAAGTAGGTGGATGATGGCATCTTCAACTCCAACTCCACAGCGATAAGCAAACTGCAGTGGGTCCTGATACGTTCTTGTTTGCTTACTCAGGGGTGCCAACAGGAGTCTCTCCAGGACCTTCATGATGTGGGATGTCAGGGCAACGGGTCTATAGTCATTGATGACTGATGGGTGAGTTCTTTTGGGTACTGGAACAAGGCAGGATGTCTTCCACAACACTGGGACCTTCTCCTGAGTTAAGCTAAGGTTGAAGAGGTGCTGCAGAATCCCACAGAGCTGCTCTGCACAGGCCTTCAGGACTCTGGGGCTGACACCATCTGGACCTGCAGCCTTGTTCCGGTTCAGTTTCTCCAGCTGCCTCTTCACCTGACTTTTGGAGACAGACAAGTGGGAGGGGGAGGCAAAGGGGGTAGCAGCATTTCCTGACTTGGTTGAAGTCAAACTTGTGGAATTAGAAGAGTCCATGGCTGAGGTGAAGGATAAAACATCCGAGGTGTAACAGGAAAGCTGTTGATCAGAGGATAGTGGGATGTCTGTTTGGCTGGGAACAGGAGAGGGGGATGCTGAGCTAGTTCCTGAACTGAACCTGTTGAAGAATGTGTTCAGTTCATTGGCTCTGTCCAGACTTCCATCTATCCAATCCTTCCTGTCCTTAAAACCTGTGATCTTTCTCATTCCTGACCAGACATCTCTGATATTGTTCCTCTGTAGTTTGTTCTCCAGCTTCTTCCTGTATGCCTCCTTGCTGTCTCGGATCTTGACCTTAAGTTGCTTCTGTATACTCCTCAGTAATTCCCTGTCTCCCTCCCTGAAGGCTCTTTTTTTCTTGTTTAGCAGTTCCTTCAGGTCACTGGTGATCCAGGGTTTGTTATTAGGGAAGCATCTCACTGTTCTGGTGGGGATGATGTTGTTCACACAGAAGTTTATATAGTCAGTCACACACTCAGTCATGTCATTGATGTCCTCTCCATGTGCTTGGCAAAGAGTCATCCAGTCTGTGGTTGCAAAACAATCCTGCAGGGCTTCTTCAGCTTCCTGTGACCATTTTCTCACAGTTCGTTTTGTCACAGGTTGCCTCTGAACAAGTGGTTTATATTCTGAACAGAG
Organism: Valencia hispanica; assembly: GCA_963556495.2. Classification (NCBI taxonomy): domain Eukaryota; kingdom Metazoa; phylum Chordata; class Actinopteri; order Cyprinodontiformes; family Valenciidae; genus Valencia; species Valencia hispanica. The sequence goes on from OY747718.1 coordinate 13,536,118, forward strand.
AAAAACAAGATTGTGATCTGATTGTCCCAGAGGAGGTCTTGGTTTGGACGTGTATGAATCCTTTACATTTGCATAAAACAAATCCAAGGTCCTGTTTTCTCTTGTAGAGCAGCTGACAAATTGTTGAAATGTTGGAAGTGTAGTAGAGAGCGAGGCATGATTAAAATCACCAGATATTGCCACAAATGCATTGGGGTGCTGTGTCTGTAGCTTAGCAACAATGGAACTGATGACATCACATGCATTGTCGGCAACGGCTGAAGGTGGAATGTAAACAACTGCCAAAATTACACTGGTGAACTCTCTTGGCAAATAATATGGACGAAAACTCACTGCCAAGAGTTCGAGATCTGGGCTGCAGAGACGACACTTCACAGTAACATGTCCTGGATGACACCATCTGTTGTTGACAAGCACTGCTACTCCACCACCTTTTTACTCTGTACACCTCAGACTTCCAGTACAAATCAGAGACCTGTCATCTGCAGAAATACTCAGATGACTCTGCAATTGTAGGGTGTATCAGAGATGGACAAGAAGCTGAATACAGAGAGTTGGTGGACCGCTTTGTGACATGGTGTGGAAACAATCGTCTCACCTTGAATGTGAACAAAACAAAGGAGATGATTGTAGATTTCAGAAGAAACAGGGATAAGTCAAACACTGTTTCCATCATGGGAGAAGAAGTGGAGGTGGTTGAGGAGTATAAATACCTCGGAGTTCACTTTGACAACAGACTGGACTGGAGGCGCAACAGTGAAGCCGTCTACAAGAAGGGACAGAGCAGACTGTACTTCTTGAGGAAGCTTAGGTCCTTCAAGGTTTGCAGCAAGATGCTGCAGATCTTCTACAAGTCTGTTGTGGAGAGTGTAATCTCTTCAGCCGTCATCTGTTGGGGTAGCAGCATCAGAGCCAGGGATTTAAAAAGGCTCAACAACCTGATAAAGAAGGCTGGTTCTGTTCTTGGGACAACTGTGGAAAATCTGGAGATGATAATGCAAAGAAGGATTCTTCATAAAATCAAAAAAATTATGGACAACCCTGAGCATCCTCTTCATGAGACAGTCACACAACAACAGAGCATCTTCAGTCGGAGGCTTCTTCAGTTTCGCTGCAATACAGACCGCTACAGGAAATCCTTCCTGCCCACAGCCATCATTATCTACAACAACTCCTTAAAGAATTGATTATATGAGCTATACCAACACTTAATTTCCCTCTGGGATCAATAAAGTATTTTTGAATTGAATTTGAATTGAATTTCCTTTTTCTGCTCGTCTTCAGATCTCTGTCTGCTCGTACAGTCAGGAAGCCTGGCAGACAGACGTTGGAGTCGGGGATATGATCCAGCAGCCACGTCTCCGTAAAACACATAACACTGCATTCACGGTACTCTGGCTGAGTCCTTGTAAGGGCTTGGAGTTCATCCGTCTTGTTAGCCAGTGATCTTACGTTTCCCATTATGATCGATGGAAGAGATGGCTTGAACTTCCTCTTTCTCTGTCTCCTTTTCGCTCCTGCTCTGCATCCACGTCTCCTCCTTATCAACTCATCGGGGATTTGTGGTTTCAGTTGAGGTATTATTTCAGCTTTTGCGATGTTAATCAGCTGCTCCCGGCTGTAAACCACATTGTTGCCATGGTTACGCATCATAACAAATTGTCAAAAAGGGAATAATTTACAGCAAAAATCCTTCCAGCTTCACAGCACCAAAAACTAGAAAGTATACAGGTCAAAAAAATGCAATCTTCTTTAAGAAAAAAGAGGAACCAATGTACAAAAAAACAAAACTTAATATGTAGCCAACAGAGCCACTCCAACATGCAGCCACCCAGAGCAGCGCAATCCTTGTAAGGGCTTGGAGTTCATCCATCTTGTTAGCCACCAGTCAGGAGAAACATTTTGTTAAATTTAAAACATTACCATCCGTTCGCTTTTCCTTGCAGGGTTGATGAGAGGTTGTTGCCTTTCTTCAGCAGTCATTGAGCAAGAGGCAGGGTACACCCTGGACAGGTCACCAGTCCATCGCATAAACACCTCCAGAGACATACAATCATGTATGCAAACACAATTTAAAGAGACCATTTAACCTAACAGCTCCTGGTTTTTGGACTGTGGAAACAGTAGAGAACCCATGCATGCACAGGGAGAACATGCACACTCCATACAGAAAAGGATTTGAACACGGGACCTTCTTGCTACAAGGCAACAGTGCTACCAACTGTTCCACTTTGCAAATAAATACATGAATAAATATCTCTCTGGGTTTTTGCTAACAGCTGTAGTGAATATAACTTTGGAGATCAAAGTTGATTGTAAAATAGTGAGATGGTAATGGAGAGTGCAAAATAGATGTGATAACTAGGAAATAAAAATATGCATAAGTGTGTGTGTGTTTGTCCCTCGGGTGCTGAGGCTCAGGTGTGCTTTGCGTTTTTTGAAAACGGCACACACGCAAAGACATCACTACATTCAGTTTTTTTTTTTTTTTGTGCATGTCTGCTACAGATCTCTCACACACTTAAAAGCTTAATGTTCACAGTGTCTCCTCATAAACACTCCTCGTCTTTAACCAAACAAGCCGAGCAGTTAACTGTAAACCAAGTGAGGTCAAAGAGAGGCCAGTGTGCCTTGATCAGGTTAAAGAGTGGGTCCCTGCCAATTGCCGAAGCTTTCCCCATAAGAAGCCAAGGGTTTGATACCGGATAATACAGGAACCTCCACTACTTAATGCTTCCAGTAAAGGTCTCTGCCTTTTTTTTTACTCCAGCAACGTTTTCCTTGATTCTGTTTGTCTCTGAGTTTTACTTCTCAGAAGTTAATTTATTGGAAGAAAATACTTTTATGAACAAAAGGCTTCTGCGTTGTCTTGGAATTGAATGCTCTTGAAACGTTTTTCTGTCTGCTGCTAATTCTACAGAGAGACACCACACTGCTACAGAGAGAAGAAAAATATTAAGATGTTTTCTTTGTAAAAAAAGAAAAAAATGGTCTGTCATGCGATAATAGAGAGTGAAGTAAACTGTAGAGACCTTGAGATTTTTTTTCAGATCATTCTAAATTTTTTCATGATTCTCTCAAAGAAGATCTGAGTCAGATTTTCCTCAGGCTCATCATGACCATTTTAGTGTCCTTTTCACTGCTCCTTCGGCGATTCAGTCAATAATAAAGCTTGATTAAATCTATATGCTATACAGACAGGGGTAAAACCAATGTTTCCACTCTCTTTAGATCCTCCACCTTTATTCCCCAGCAGCTCAAACAATCAACAATTTTTTTGCAGCTGAAATATTATACTACATTATGTTAGATAATAAGATAAATCAGAAGAAATTTATTCTGGATTTCATTTGACATTTCTAAATCACGCTTCCTGAGCACTGGTTGTGCAGTTAGATAACCTCAACGTTATCCCGGCATACCTGTCAACATATCGGAAGAACGACCTGTTTGCAAAGTAACATGTGAAAATGGTGGTGTGTTTTTGTACTCAGACCCCCTTGAGTCACTACTGCAAGTCTCCTAGGGTTTGTCTTCACCAGCTTTGCACACAGCTAAGTCAATTTTTCAAGATCTTCCACATCTGATTTAGGTGTGGAAGATTGTATGAATAACACATGAATGTGTTTTGATTTTAACAACTTCATTGTATCGTTGGCTTTACTTCATAGGGGTTGCTGTCCTGCTGGAAGGCGAACTCTGCCTAATCTCCAATCATTTGCAGCTTTTAAAGGGTTTTCTACCAAGCTTGCCCTGTACTCAAGCTCTGTGCATCATCCTTACAAGGCGTCTTGTCTCTGCTATAAAAAAGGGAGTCCTCACATTGTAATATTGCCACCACCGAATTTAATTTGGAATGGGGGTTTTCAGGGTGATGTAAATAATTTTTTTTTGCATAGTTTTTTTGAGCCCTTCTTGCATGTTTGCCTTGTTCCCTACACCTGTGATCCCACCGGCCTTGTCAATTAGTGCCCACCTGGTATGGGGTGCTGTTTATAAAGTTACACAGTCAAAAATTAACAACAATATTTTGGGTTATTTAGTCATAAGGGGAAAATTATAAAAGTTCATATTTCAAAGTCAAATTTTCACCATGTTATTTATTCATTTATAAATCTCACAATTTCAAACTAAATCTTTAATTAGCAAGCTAAATATTTAGTTTACAAACAAAATATTTAGCTTCAATCTAAAAAGTTAGCTCCAAGCGAAATATTTTGTTTGGAGCTACAGTATATATTTAGCTCTAAACTAAACCTTTAGTTAGAAAACTAAATATTCAAATACATATTTAGAGCTAAATATTTAATTTACAAAGTATTTAGTTTGCTAACTAAATGTTTAGTTTAAAGCAAAATATTTAGTTTCAAAATAAACCTTTAGTTAGCAAACAAAATTAATTATTTAATTAACTAATTAAATATTTAGTTTTAAACTGTGACACTTATAAATGAATAAATAACATTATAACATAACTGAAAATGAACCCCCATTTTCTTTCTCTTATGACAACCCAAATAATTTCAAATAATTTTTGACAGTGTAACTTTACAAACGGCACCCCATGACCTCTTGCATGTTTTAGATGCTTGCCTCTTGCCACGCACCAGATTTAATCTATTGGCCTTTAACTGGTTCTGCAGAACTTAATGGCATACTGATGAGTTATTTCAATCATTGGAATTGTGTGCTGGGGCAGAGACACACCTATGACATGCAGGACAATGGACCCCGAGGATCTAGTTTGGGGACCACTACATGGCTTATAAGCTAGTTAAACAGGACTTTGTGTGGTTTTCTTTCAACAATGTCTTCCTTCTTGTCAGAGCTCGATAAAAGCAAGTTTTGCGGAATAAACAACTAATAGTTGTCTGGTTGACGTTTCATCCCACCTGAGCTGTGGTTCACTGTAGCTCCTTCAGGGTTACCATTGACCTTGACAGAACAGCAGTATTTACAGTGACACTAAATTACATACGGGTGGACTCTATTTACACATCAAGTAACTTCTGAAGGTAACTCGTTGCACAGTTTGTTTGGGGGAGGTGGAAAGAGGGGTATTAGAATAAAGAGGTTTGAAGACAAATGCACACCACACTTTTCAGATTCTTCGTTAGAAAGAAAAATGTGAAAACCATAAATCATTTTCCTTCCATTCCACACGGCTCCTGGTTTTTGTTTACATATTTATGTTACAAGAAGTCTTGGATTTACATTGACTAGAAGTCTAGGAGCATTGTTCACAACCAGCCCGATCAGCTACGCCAAGTTCTCATTTAGTTGTTTCTGCGTTGCTTATTTGTGTCATTTCTTCCTCACAGTTGCTGCCAGACTTTTTAGAACAAAAATAATTTATCCCTTTCAAGCTCTTCATTTTAGTTCTTTCATGAGGGCAAATCAAAAGCTTTTCCGAACTTTTCTCCTAACACAACAATTGGCTGCCAGTTTCCTCTTCCTGATGGTGACGCTCTCTTTGCCGTTTTACATTGTGTCACCATTAGATCATTTCTTGTGTGCGCGCCTCCTCCTCTTCCTCCCCACCTCCTTTGGTCCCTGGTTGGCATTCTGTCGCCGGTCTCCCCCCGATGCGCTCTGCGTAGCAACAAGCCGTCACGTAAACACAGCTCCTTTCCTCCACAACATCCCCTCCGGGCTTTTAGGGGTGGCAAAATATCTTTTTTTTCTTCCTCTAAACTAAATTTGACAAGAGTTTTTTTTGTGCTAAATTTTTGATTTTTTTTACTGTTCTTCCTTCAACCCACCTAAAAAAGGTTTTTCTTCTTTAAGGGTCATTGTTTCTTAGCTGGTGATTTATCTTCTCCTTTTGCAGTGGGTGGTTTTTTTAGCATGTGCCCATTAATGTTTGGGAAAAAGAAATCTGGGCCGAGTTTACTTGTAGTTGGTTGGATGAGCAACACATTTAACCTTCCCTGCAACTACCTTTTTCTCTTTTTTTCTTAACTTTCTACTGACGCTCCACCACTCCTGTCCCCAGAAGCACTGTTGGTTTATTTAGCTTTAATCTCCTATTAGTTCCAGCCAACCCTTTGTCTGTTTCTACATCCTCTTTGCTTTATCATCCAAACCATCAGTCCAAATCTCTAGGGTATAAATCAGAGCAAACCACATTCATGAGAATATTGGAGTGCTTTTTTTCCCCTCTACACCAGTGCTGCCTTTTTATCTTAACTGACCATCCAGTAGAAAACAGGCCTCGGGTGACGTGCTTAAAATTTCGAGCTCGCATCAGCAGCTCTGTGTCTGCATGTTTACCTCCGTGTTCGGAGAGCATTTTATTCTTCCACTCAGTGACAGCTCTGTGGGTTTTTGTGAGTTTGCAGCAGGTTTCTGTTGATATCCCGAAGCCTTGGCAATCCAATAAAATAGAGTAGCTCTGCTGCTGAGATTTTACATTTCTCAAGGTTTTTTTTTTTGGTTTTTTTCAGTGGAGAAGAAAATCGTAAAGTTGCAGGAAGCAAAGATGAACCCCGTTAGAATCCCTACCAACTTTTTACATCTACAGACTAAAATCTAGGGCTGTATGTTCTATAAGCTGAGCCTTCACCCCGCCCCCCAACCCCCACCCCCCACCCCCATTTCAAATCCTCTGCAGCCTCTAACGGTTTTTATTCCAGGATTGTCAATTCAACTCCAACCAGCTTCCTATCAGCTATGGCCAACAACGTCCCTGCTGAGGAGTATCGTCACCAAAGCATGATGCTGCCACCACCATACATCATAATGGGGATGATGAGTTCAGTGCTCCATTTGTGCTCCATTTTGGTCTCATCTCACCACACTTCCCGGTTCCACAATGGCTGTCTCCCCAATGTGGCTTGTGGCAAACTTTGAATTGTACTTTTGGTTACTTTCTTTCAAAAATAACTTTCTCCCATAAAGCCCAGATTTGTGGAGTGCATGAAAAAGGTTAGCCCTTTGACGATAGATTAAATGGATCTCTGCAGCTCCTCCAGAGTTACAGTGGGCCTCTTGGCTTCCCTGATTATTGTTCTCTTTGCTCGGCCAGTCAGCTAAGGCAGACAGCCATTCAACAGGCATTCGAAGCTTGGGATAATATTTTTTATAACCTAACCCTGCTTTTTCGCAAATTTCTCCCAATCTGCCTGCTGTGTTCATTGGTCTTCCTGATTCTGTTTGTTCACCAATGTTCTCTAACAAACCTCTGAGGCCTTCACAGAACAGCTGGATTTAAACGGAATAAAACACGCTTCTGTTTGCCAATTGGGTGACGAAAGGCAATTTTATTTAGGGGTATCGGACTAAAGACGGTGAATAGTATTGCACACCAGATTGGATTCTGCCAGATTAGCTGATCCTGGAAGGCTACAAAAAAAATTCAGTCAAATGTGAGACAACTGCTTTGCTTTATTTTCTACTTTGAAAAGGGACCAAGTAAGCAGAGTTCTGAATAATGCATTAACAACCATTGCTGCTCAGGTGCTGTGAATCGCTGTTGGACTAAATGTGAAACAGCCGTAGAAAGGATATAAGCAGGGATGACAACAAGATTTTAAGTGGAGAGGCGACGAGTCCAAGTAGATTGTTGTTTCCACAATTATCTACTGTCATCTAAATTGGTTTGATGTAATTTTCCAATTTTGTGTGGAAATTTTATTGAGGACGTTGACGTGGTTGCTTGCACTGTTGCCATGCAGCAGGAATTTCTTGGATTTGAACCATGGCCTTGGGGTCTTTCTTCAAGGAGTTTACATGTTCTCCTTTTTTGCATTTGTGGGTTCTCTCTGGGTACTCCAGCTTCCACCCACAGACTGAAAAAAAAAAAAAAATTGGAATGGTATTACCTGAATAAATTACATTTCAATATTTTCAAATTTATTGTGACGAGCCTGTAACTAACTGAATAGAAAACAGCGTGGCGTGGCTATTGTGGCGTTTTATCTTCCCCTCTGATCGCTCAGTGTTTTTGGCTCTGTGCCACGTTCCCCTTGCTGTGCTGATCTCGTGACTGTCAGCGCACATCTCTACAGCGCCAGTGTCGATGGAGATCTTTGCAGAGGTGTTACATGTTACTTGTTCACATGTGACCCCACGTGACAAAGGCATGGAAGAAACGCAAGAAGAGGAAACCAGCTTCCTCTTCATCGGAAACACCAGATTGTACCCCGGATGTATTTCTGGTGCATTTATTTGGGGTTATTTGAGGCCCTCATTCTGCTTTGGAGTGCAAAGCACGTTGCAAGGCTCATGTTGAAAAAGCTTTCGGAGTAAAGAACAGAGCTGTAGAAGGAGGTTAGATCAAGTACATGAGTTTCTATCTGAAAGTGTGTGAGTTAGATTTGGGTAGATTTGATTTGATTGGGTAAACATATTTAAATGAGGTCATCCAAAAGAAGATGCATCTGCATTTGTGCCCAGTTTTATCCTTCTCCTTCTTCTTCTCTCGCACTCTCTGCTTCGCCCTCCTCTCATTGGTAATGCCAGCTCCAAGGAGACGACCGAGTGGACTGAATGGACGACTGAGGAAATGAAATATTCTTTATCACTGCTGTCGCGCTCTCGGATTGAGCCGAGCATTTGCACCACGTGCCAGCATCTCCTGCACATACACAGCTGCATTAACGCACACGGACACAGATGAACTATCCCAACAAAACTCTGTAACCCCACTCTGTGTAACCTCACACACGTTTTTCTTCTCCTGTTATTTTTCTTTTCTTTGCAGTTGCCGCACGAGCAACAGGAAGAGTCTGATCCTGACGACCACTTCGCCCACGTTGCCTCGCCCTCACTCCCCTCTTCCCCTCCCAGGACACCTCGGTATGTTCAGACATAACACCTTAACACTCTACAGTCACTGCTGGGTTTCACATTGGTCTATATTTCAAGGGGGAAAATATTCTTGTCCTTTCTTTACTGGATTATAAATTGAGATTTTAACTAATAAAAAATAACCCATATCTTTACAACAGAGTATTAACGCCATTGTAGATAAAAGAAAAAAAAATGGCACAGTTGTAAATTTCCACTAAAGAAATTCAGAAATTTTGAGGTTATTTTAACATATTTTTAAGAGAAAAACTGAACACTCTCCAATGTCTTAAAGTCGTACATTTGCGAGAAAACTCAGAAATTTCCATGATTAATGGCATACATTTTTGACATTTAAACTAAAATATTATTTATTAGATATGTGTATCTATGTATAAAACTTTGAAGTTGTTGTTTCCTCTCTCATCCAATAGGCTTCTTCAGTTCTGAAAACTAGATTGGGAGTATCAGATTTATAAGTCTGGTTCACACCGTCCAAAACGCCAACGCCTAGAACGGCAAGATTACATGTTAAGTCTATGGTTGAGGCCGGCAGAGTCTCTGCGGTGCTTTGTGTGCTTTGGCCCCAGCAATTGTTGAAGCTTTTGCTGCTTTCCAAGCTTCAAAGCGGCAAAAACCCAGCAACGCAGAAGTTCAGCTTGCTGAACTTTTGGCGTCATCCCCTGAGCGTCAACCAATCAGAGCGTCTCACTGTAGTGACGTCACTACACATTTAAAGTAGCGCTGAAAACGAACCTCATCCATACCCAGCTCCTAGAGCAAATGGTTAAACTCTACAAACTCCGAACGCCTCTCAAGAATGTGGTGTATCCACAAACGGCGCTAATGCGCCCGACTTTGACGTTGTCTAGCTTTAATTAGCAAATTAAACCAAGCCACTCTCTCGATATGGTCCGCCATTGTTTAAAACATCCGGCAACAGACGAAGCCCCGCTCACGCTCTCTTTTTTTGCTCAGCAAGTGGCGGGCTTTGCAAGCTTTGTAAGCTTCAGCCTTAAAAATATATACGGTTCAAACTAGTCACTTTGTGAGCGTTTTTTGACGCCGACAAAGCATGCAGTGTGAATGCGACATAACGTTAAGGCTCACTAATGGGGCTATCGTTATACCTAACGAGGCCAACAGGGTTGCGTAAGCTTCTAAGCACTAAGCAGTCTTGGTGATGTAAGAGTTGTTATCGGTGAAACGACCCCGGTTATGTAACTATGCGCTGTTTTGGTCACATGCCTCGATACGTGATGCCTCACACCGTGGTTGTTTCGCCATTAAACGACTCTTACATCACCAAGATTGCTTAGTGCTGAGAAGCTTACGCAACCCATTAGGTATAACGATAACCCCATTAGTGTATGGGGTCAGATCAGTCTCATTAAGAATAAACTGATGCAGGGTTTTTCACAAATGCACACGCTCTGGTTCACAAATGCACACAATCTGTTTCACAAATATAATTTCGAAGAAACACTTGTAATATAAATTCACAAATGCACACAATCGCATTTACGAACCACTTCTCATTCGCGAATCTCTGTATTTGTGAGAATTTTGTGTGGTGAATTTTGAGACTGTTGTAACGTTGCAGGTCAACAAACGTCACCATTGGCTAATGAATCTGTCAATCAAATTTACGATTCTGATGGACAGATTTGTCAGCTAACCAATGTCTTCGTTTTCAGCCAATCGTATGGCTCCTTAAACACAAAATCGAATATTTCTCATTTCTCCTGGAGATTTTTGATCATTATTGACTAATAATGTGTACTGATTACTTTTTACTGAATAGCCTATGCATTTTTATTTTATCAAAGCATTACTAGAGGAACATACATTCGTCACTGTTCTACATTTTAGAGGGAGACGAGAGCGCTAACACATTGTAGAATACATGTAGATCAGCGATCATATTTATTGATAAATTAATGCACTACACTGCTCAATATAAGCATGTTTAATAACTTTATGTGCCACAAGAAACTCTAAATTGGAGTAATAATACCCAATTTATACCCAGTTTTTGTCAAGGTGCGAGGTTAGGGAGGACCCAAATGCAGCAGAGTAACGTAAAAAAGGATTTAATGAAAAAACACAAGGAAGGGGAACTTACAAAACTCAGGAGGATACAGGCAGCGAACAGGGAAAAACAGGAACCAGGATGGGCAACAACGAGGGCAGGAACCAGCAAGGGAAGAACGACAACGGACCAGCGAGTTGTGACTGAGAGAGGACCGAATTTATACTGAGGGAGAGTGTGAGGATGTGAGCAGAGAGAGCTAGGGACTAATAAAGAGAAGCGGTTGCAGCTGAGAGGGAGTGAGCAGGTGGAAATTATCAGCTGGGAGAGGAGGTGAAGTGGCTGGGAGACAGAAAACCAGAATGATCTCAGGAACTAATTAAAGACAAGACTACAGGGAAACCAGAAAGTACAGAAATCACAGGGAAGGACACTAGGAATAAACTAACATAAAAAAATGAAAGAAAATAAGGAAAGTAACCAACAAAAGACAAACACCTAGGAACCATGACAGTTTTCTGAATGATAGCATGGTAATGCCATACCTTGTCCTCCTATACACTTAAAACATGCCAGTGGTTAAGACCTCTGCTCCAGTTTACCTTTTGATCTCCATCTTTCAACAAAGCATGGGATATTACTGTTCCCAGGATTTACTCCTAAAACACCCTATGTGTCTAGCAGATGACATTCAGTCTGTGTTCTCTTTGCCTGCTGTTGGATAGAAAATTAGCTGAACGTAAGGCTGATCTAAGTTACATGTTTTTGAACCAGTTTTAAATAACTTGGGAGGAAAATATGCGGCTGTCTATGCGTTGACTGATGACCTGGGATGAATTTTTTCGGCAGAAGACATCTTTCTATAATTATTTATTTTCTTATGACCTCATGCATCTATAACCCAGTTGATTGTGCTTCTAGCCTGACTACAGTAAAATAGTAATTCATTGATAATGTTGAAACCAGTATATGTAAAAAATAAGTGTTAATTGTGGAAAAAACAATACGCAAACTTTTTATTAATCAATATTACGCAAAATGTAAAACAAGCTTTAATGAAGTGTTTTTACCATCATTCTCAGTGTCATTACATCTGTACAAATACACTGCATGGATCAAATTTGGGCAATGTGGAAATGTGCTGAAGTCCTAATGAAGGTTCATCCTTGGTAACATTAACAGCAGCTCCCTTTGATAACAACCACTGGTGACCTTCCTGAAAACAACAATAGAGAAAGAGTTCATTAGTCAAATGTTTTGCTTTGAAGGACTTAGTGGGTGAAAAATTCAAATTACAAATCAAGATGTTTAGGGTGGAACAAGAGAAAAGTTTAAAGTGTAATTATACATATAATTATATTTGGTTTTGTACAACATTTCATATGTATGAAATGTATATTTAAATAATACCTTTATAGGTTTATTGCTTTACCATGACTCACCATCGCCAGAGGTCATAATAACAGAAAGCTGTGTGCAATAAGTTTAATCTGCACTGTCAAATATTTTCAATCAGGGCTCTACACGCCACCCTGTGATGACACTTAGGCATAAGATGGAAGAGTACAACAAAGCCATCACATTCCTCCAAGACATCATAACACTCTTCTGTGGACTTAAGTTGGTCAAACAGCTAGCTGGAAACCAGTGCAAAAAGGAATTGTGATGGCAACATCAACAATTTTATCAATCCAAAAGACATGCTTGACCATGGACATATTCTGTACCATCTTACAGGATACAAACAAAATCATCAAATATTCCAACATCTGTGATGGATGCTCTAGTTCAATAAAGCAAAAATGATGACAGTCTGGAAGGAGAGCACTGTACCCTATTGATACTGAAGGAATTCAAACCAGGAGTGCTGTGTTGACCATCACATGACGCATTCTGTCTGGTCCAGAAAGTGGAGGAGCTTTTCCTAACAAGGTCTGGTGCATCTCTCATGGAGCTCCCAAATACTATGGCCACTTTAGAGAGAAAAGCAAGTCTGTTAGAAAGCATGCTCCCTGTATGTCATGATGTGCAACAAAACCCCCAAAACCAGCAGATTCATCAGGCTGAGACTACAGATGGCAGCAAAACAGATCTTCCATAAGAAAGAAAAAAAGTGCTGTCCAATACTGGGCATCTTGGAAGTACAAGACAAACAAAAAACAGCAATGCAAAACAGCACCTGGTAACGCAACAAGCAAGCCCCCACCAAACACCTTGTTCGTTGCCATGGAGGAACTTGGTCTCTTTTTTGCAAACAGCCCCCCCACCCACATCAGCTTCAACACAAATATATATATAGTATGTTTTGGTGGGATTTTTTTTGTCCCTCATACTTTAATTTCAACGATTCTACATATGTTATTTTAATCATACATAGTCTTGGCATGTTCAGGGAATAATTAAAAAAAAGATTGTAATTCTTGCATTAGCTTTGGTATGAAATGAAGTCATTTCTGATCATTTTGATTTTATTTTGACAGCCTCCCCATCACCACCCAGCCACCTCCAGCACTCCACTTACCAACTTATGTATCACTCCATCACTGACAGAACTGGGAAGTTCCACCAAACCTGATCACTGATCAGTTCTCCGTTCAGCAACTCATCTGAAAACAGGAAGATGGACATGAATGCAACGCAGTGATACCTGTAATAGTTTAATGAGACTTTTTAGTTACTCTTCAACAGTTGTTTATTTAGGCTGACATTCTAAATAATTCTTCAATTCTTGTGTGTTAAGAAAAGATTGTAATCTCTACTTAATCAAATGATTACAAACGATAATTTCATAAAACAAGTGCAAATGAACAGTTCTGCGGTAAATATCAACTTTATAAAGGTTATGGTGTTCAAGTACTTTTCTTTAAATGTCTTGATTCAGCTCTTAATATTCTGGAGAACACAAAACAAGAAAACAACATATCTTGTTACTTTGGTGATCCTGTGTGCCATATGCTTCAGCAGTTTATTGCAGTCAGTTCTTATGTGGTTTAACTGAAAAATAAAGAAATAATTTCTCATCTTCACAATCACATTTTTCTTTACTGATATCTCCATTTATGCTTCCATCTCTGATGCATCAAAGTCAGTTAAAGACTGTTGATACAGCAACCAGCAACTCATTAGATATATTTTAGACAAAAAAAAAATCACCATTAAAATTAGTGAGATATAAAAGTGTATATCCTATTTCAAACTGTGCTGAATATTTTTAAAAAGCAGAATTTGACATAATGACATAAACCCGTCAATAGTTCATCAAGCTTTTCCAGACCTCTGCTACTCACAATTAGCTAGCTGCAGTTAAACTACAACTAGCCAATTAACACAGATAATTAACCAAAACTGGCTACATTAAATATGACCCTTGACTTATTTTTGGTACAGAGCAGTCAGCTAACGCTTTTCAATGCTAAAAAATGTTGTGATTCCATTAACTTACCGGAACAATAGTTCCAAAACGCCAAGGATGAACTGCGGTCAATGACACTGCGCTGTTTGGATCTATCTGCAGACCCACGTGACTTCCGCATTCCATTCTTTCCACAGAAGTCCATGGGAGTGTCAGAACTCTCGTAAGCAGCCATACGATTGGCTGAAAACGAAGACATTGGTTAGCTGACAAATCTGTCAATCAGAATCGTACATTTGATTGACAAATTCATTAGCCAATGGTGACGTTTGTTGACCTGCGACGTTACAACAGTCTCAAAATTCACCACACAAAATTCTCTCACAAATACAGAGAGATTCGCGAATGAGAAGTGGTTCGTATATGCACATTTAACGATTCGTATGATCTGTGAGTTTATATTTGAAGTGTTATCGAAGTTCTTTAATAAAAGAGATGAGAGAGATTCCTTCAGATACTCTGAGGTTTTAATACAGACTTGGTTGATCAAACAAGGAGGTACAGCGTTAACAGAGAAATATGCGATACTGACCTGCCTTCCAAAACAAGACACAGGATTATATAGGTTCAGTAATCATGAGCCTATCACCTATGACATTACAAACAAACATTTCTCAGTCGGTAAGCATTTGACTCATTAGGCGTAGAAGATTTGATATAGAAGCATAATCAATGTATGTCAGGACGTTCTTAGACGTAAAAGAGAGTTGCCATGCAAACCCAGGTTGTAAGAGTCTGAATCAGCAGGTTTGACCTGACCAAAATTCATACAGTGTCACATAATCAGATTGGTCACCGTATCATAAAGAAGAGACACATAGTAACTATCTGTAACTATCAGTATGTGAACTACACAGAACAGAACATTACATTTCTTCCACAATAGAAGCTTCCCTCAAAATTATATTTGTGAAACAGATTGTGTGCATTTGTGAATGAGCATGTGAATTTGTGAAAAACCCTGCATGAGTTTATTCTTAATGAGACTGATCTGACCCCATATTAGTGAGCCTTAACCTTAGACTTATAAATCTGACACTCCCAATCCAGTTTTCAGAACTGAAGAAGCCTCTTGGATGAGAGACGAAATGTATTCAAGACAACAAGAAAAGTCCAGTTACCTTCATTTAAACTCTCAAGAACACAATGGCTTTAATACTCCGTCGTATATTGTAACCGAGGGTCTACTTTACTTATATTTTTATATGGCTATTAACCACAACACCGAAGCTTTTAATCAGCCGGCCTAATGGTTAACAATTTTTTGTGGTATCAAGCAACTGTCAGTCAAAGCAGAACACAAAACTACTTCCTGTCTCTATTCCAAAATAACAGTCTCCAAATCCATACAGGGTGTCAAGCTCACAGCTCAAATCTTTACATCCAGGTCTCACAAAAAATAGCTTACTTCGTTTTGTAGCACCAGAGCCTGATCAATTAATATCCCTGATCACATAAAATACGTATCTGCCTTGAGTAATTTGATCTCTAGCTGAGCCAAGCTGTGGTGTGAGGATTGCTGTTTAAAGAAGCTACATATGCTGTCCAGACGGGCTACTGGACACATTTTACGCAAGTTATGCTGAATGATGTGGCAATGATTCCATAATGTTTTTTTAAATCTGATGCTACGGTATGCAGACGCTTGGTTTGCACTGATGAAGATTCAGTGTAACTTTTCCTCTGAATGCATGCCTAATACCTCGTTTAAATGTGGTGAGCACTTTTGGTTGACACTGCAGTTGGCAGTTTTATCGGCATTTGTGAGGACGTTGTGAAATCGATCTGTGTTGGTTCCAGTTAGTTCGTAAAACAGATACTTGTTAGGATAATATTGTTAATATCCCTATAACACAACTGCCTCCTACAGATTGTGAATATATGATGTCTAAAGAAACAACATTCAGCCGTTACTTACTTATGTATCTGCTACTGTGGGATTTGTAACGTAATCTCCAACTAAGCTAGACTGACATTGAAGCCTAGTTTATACTTCTCCGTCAGATCCTCTGTGCGGAGACACTATCTGTCGAACACAACGGAGAGCTCACGTCTGTCATTGGTCAGCCCAACATCAGCCCAAGCTCATTTCACCAGAACGGTGCTCTATAGTCGATGTAATTAGTAGTCAATGCAGCTTTTGGACACTACATGCTTTTTCTAGACCAGTTTATCTACACCAGGAGGTGTAGAGAACAAGAACACGGACCACTTGGTTTGTTTGTTTGTTTGTTCAAATGTGTTTTTAGAGCATTCAAAAACTGAGCTTTTTTAATTTTAGTAAAAAGCTTTCCAGCTCAATCTAAAATTGCTCTCTGTCTGCCATTTCTCCTTGAGTAGAAATCTGTTTCGTTGAACAGGGACATCACTGCAATGGTATAAAGACCTGCCAGAAAAGGTCTTGCCCCCTGCTGTCCTGGTGGGGAATTGCTTCGCAACACTGACACACCAACGCGGAAGTATAAAAGGAAAACACCAACATGAGTGCAAACTTCCTGACGGAGAAGTATAAACTAGGCTTAATTTACTTTAATACACCATTTGTATTAAAACACCAGTAATACTTTATGGAACAAGGACCTAATTTTTACACCAGCCTCATTTCCTATACAGAAAAGCCTTTGTTTGATACACAAAGAAGTCTAACAAGAAAAGAAACACTGTAACAGCAGCTCAAGTGTGAAGAGAAAAAGGTTTTGGGTTATATTCGTGTTGTAAATGGAAAGTTAAAACTTGCAGTTCTGAGCTAATCAGCACAAGTTGATGGAAACAGGCTGCCCTGACTTGTTATATTCAAAGCAAATCTACTCGCCAGCACCTTTAAAGTGTTACAATTACGGTTTTATATCACGATCGTTTAATCTGTTCTAAGATCAAAGTGTGACAAATAGCATGTTATGGTTTTACAAGGGGTTATGAGGCTGGCGGTTTAGTGGTTGCTATGCTAAGGTTGTTTAGCAACCAGTGGGGCCTCCAGGAAATTACAGACACCAGTCAAATCTGCGTTTACCTCCCTAAGCCCAAGAAACTGTCATTGGTTTCTGTTCTTTTACAGTTGTGTTCATGTTTCTGAGGTTTGTGGACATGGGACACAAAGTCAGGAGAGTAATTGCCGAGTTTGGGATAGACTAGTTGGGAGGAAGAATTGAGACAAGGCCCAAACTCACTTGGACAGCGTGAACGTCAACACCCTGTACCAATATGCAAAGTTTACTGTCCACAGAAGAGGGCAACATTAAAAATTAATTTGAACTAAAGAAAAAGCATTACAATGGTCTTAAACTCTGTCAGTTTCTCACTTCTTTGTCTCATAAAGCTTTCCGTAATAACTGTGAGACATTGGCATATTGATCCACAGACTTAGCGTGAGTTGCAGGATAAAGCGTCGCTGTTGCTTTAACATTTATGACCTTCTCTAATACCTGTCTGCTCTTTCTCATTGTCCCCTCAGGAAGTAGCCCCCTGGACAGCCCCAGAAACTTCTCCCCAGGCAACCCTGCACACTTCTCGTTCGCCTCCACCAGAAGGTCTCTGCTCTGTGACATTTCTGTGCCTTTTAAACGCATTTCAATGAATGAGAATGTCACCTAAATGTTGTTTTTTTTATTTCTGTAATTCAATTCAAAAAGTAAAACTTTGAATGTCACGTAAGACGTATAAGAATTTAATTCGGAAATTTGGTCTATTGAAAAGTATATGAACTGTTTAGTTGGTGGTCTTATAGGTTGGGTGGGCATCCTTTTGCGTGAATTAATGTATCCATGCGGTGTGACATGGAGGCGTTCAGAAAGCATGAAGTCCTCTCAGAATTCCTCCATTGTCTTTGAATTTAATATAGCACAGTGGACCACAGAGGTGAACCAAATTGACAAGAAATTATATCATGATATTTTTAGCCCCTTTCCTGAAAACAACAATTTTACTTGATCATTTTGCGTCCCCAAAACTCACAAAAAATGCTTATTACCTCCGCTAAGGTTTTCGTGCCCATCTGTGTGTTCGTTTGTCTGTCTGCTAGCAACATAACTAAAAAAGCTATGGACGGATTTCTAGTGAAATTTTATAGAAATGTCAAGAAATACAGGCGATGCTTTTAGAATAATTATTGCTTCACTTATGATCAGTAAGAAATGAAACGTACAAGTCTAGATTATTTAAAGTGATCATTTCTGTGTGTGTTTAAAGTTTAATTGTTCAGTGTTACAGAGAATAAACCTACACATCTGCAGTGCACCGCCTGTGTACCTCTCACTTGTGTTTTGATACTATGGTTGACACAGTAGTCAAATTTATAACTAGTTTGGTACCTGTTAGTTTAACATTAGGATTGGTCTCAAGTTTAGGTGGATGATGGTGTAAGATATTTTATTTAATCTACTTCTACACTGTTAAATGTGCACGCTACACATTTACCAGTGTAGTAGTAAATGAAATAGAATTTCATTTGATGCGATTTAAGTGCAGCTTATTGCAGCAGAACAGAAATATTTATTTGTAGGGGAAAGAAACAGAAAAAGCTGTGAATGGGCGCACGTGTAGCCTTTGTTTTATTATTTTAAACTCTTTCATCAGTAGGCACCCAACCTAACTCACTCTTGGCGTTTTGCGTTAATTGGGTGGTGGTGGCCGGGGATGGTATCAAATCCCCGACCTGAATCATTGTTCCTGTCCGCCTCTGCTGCAAACACTAACACTGGAGTTGATCAGTCTGGTGATGGGTTCGGGCGCCATTTTTCTCAGACACTGCCTCTCCACTAGATTGGGTTGCCTTTTCAGACAGAACTTTCTCCACGCAAGAGACAACCTGCATCTTTCCTCAATGTCTTCTAGCAATGCGTTAGCTAACAGACTAACAGCTTTGTGGTCTTCTCGCTTGTTAGCAGTTTGTTTCTGCTCCCATTTCTATTCACATTCCACAGCAATAGCTTAACTTTTACTGAATAAATAGCATGTCCTCTCTAATTTAGAGTAGACACACATTTGCTCTCGGAAATCCTCTTTGACAACAACTCCTTCGTTGTGAACGTATGATTTTATGCTATAAACTGGAAACATCACACCGAACCTTAAGCAACTTGGATTAGGTGTCGTTACAGACTCTCAGAGCTTGATGTTAAAACTGAAATGTTAATATATACTTTCATCCAAAGAGACAGTTAGTTGTTGCCAATGTCCTGGATACATCTGTGTATGGTTGTTCTGCTCTGACTTAAACTGCTGAACAGGCTTTGTTTAACCGGGCTGTGGTCATCCTGGTAGCTTTTGCTCTGTTTTTAAAAACCGCAGTTTTTCCTTCCACTTAACTTTGTGTAAATATGTTTGGATTAATCACTTCAGGGAAATACATGGGAAGGGTGCAAGTCACTGACTGCTGGACTGTTGCCGAGTCAGCGGTCTTACCCATTATCATGTAGGCCGTAACCATTCATCACAACATTTCTGGTTTTAAAAAAAAATCTTATTTTAGTGGTCTTCTGTAATTTTTCTGAGGAGCTTAATTTTGGGTTTCCATTGGCTGTTGGCCATCTCAATCTTGCAAATGAACAGAAACAAATGTTTTAAATATATAATTCTGAGAAAAATGAATCTACATACAAACTCTGCTTCACGTTTTTGACTTGAATTACAGAAATACTGTATTTTTCTATAAAATTATCATTCGTTGAGATCCATATCTATATCATATATAAAGTTAAGAGAGAGAAAATAGCCAGGGATCAAATAAGCCTCAGAGGACGAAAGTTGTGGGTCTGTTGTTGTTAGAGGTATCACACATCCTGTGGAGTGTCGCAGGTGCTCACAGGAGAACAAGCTGACTCAAGTATCACCGGACCACCTAATTACAATCGCAGCACCTCTGTGTTTACTCAATCTGCTGTAGTGTTGAGACAAGAAGGCTTCATATCCACCACAATACAAACAGTCCATATGTTCATGCTATAGTGTATTTAATTCAGAGTTTATGCTAAGTTAGCTAACACAATTTATTCCTTCTGCTTGTACCATCGTGATGTGTTCAGAACCATTCACTTATTGTTTTGTACCTTTGGTTAGAGGTTGCTTTTGTGCTTTTGGAGGCGATGGAACTGTACCTGCTGAAGAGAAGTGTGTGTTTCTAGTAGCTCTGTTTTTCTCTCTCATCATCCAGCAGCCTGCATGTCCCAAAATGAACTTAACTGAAGGCTTAGTGACGTACTAGAACGACTGTTGATTCTCCTTTATTGCCAGACATAAGTAAATGACTTTACCAATCCCTTGGTGCCCTTCAGGAAATACATTTACACAGCCACTGTGATCGTTCAGCAACTGATAAGAGGAGTATTATAGAATCTATAAACCAGTTAGTTCTTATTGATTTTGTTTTTGATGCTAACCTTAACCCTTAAGCTTCAGGGTGTGATTTCATTATTCATTATTTCATTACAAAGTAGTTTATAATTATGGAAGCAGTTTTTTTAAGTACAGTTAGAAAGGCTAGGAGGCAAGAGCATCAGGGATGGTAAGCAGGAGACTGCAGGCTAGCTAATTAACCTGCTTGTTAGACCCTCTGTTGTTCTATAAAGATCAGAATGGCAAAAAGTGATATTTTGGCCAATATTCACATTTACATAAAAACATCTGCTAAATTTGGGAGGTTTTTATTCCAATGTTCCCCTTCACTCTTCCAACACTAAGTAGATCTGTTAAAATATTTCAATAAAAATTCTAAAATGAGCCAATATTTTTACTTTATGCCGATTTTAAATTTATCTCACAACTTATAACTAAGGTCAAATGTAATTATTGGTCTCTTCCTCAGTAAGAAAATCTGATTGGTAAATCTTTGTCATGAGCATACACCATCTATATACTTTATTTAAATAATTTCAAAACATATTGAACATCATATGGGCTGTATGTGTCTATATATCAAAATAAAAAGTAATTATAATTGAAAACAATTGCATAGCTGTAATTATTAATAGGCTACATTAGTGTGGCTGCAGTAATACAATAACTTCTGAGTTTTTGTTTTAAACAATAGCACTTAATTCGTTTTCAGTCTTGATAATTATAGTTTATGCTCTGACTTTGTTACTCCAACCTTCACATTTTTGACACTGAAGGTAGGAAGCTGGCGGAACGAATCTTAGGTGACTGGAGGCTACTTACTGTAGGTAAATATTAACCAGAGCAGTAGCAGCTTAACAGTTCACTCTTTGCATGCAGCAAGCAGACATGAACTAACTGCTTGGGCGCTGGGCCCTCATAAATGCTTGAATTTTAACGTAGACCATAGATTGGATTGATTTCGTATTTGCTTATTGATAATGAGAATACTCTTCAGTTTGATTTGATGGTTTCAGTATAGAAAAATGAAAAGATTTACTTTTTTTATTTAAATGAATTTGACAAGTTTACTTTCTAAAACTGCAAACGATTAAAGGATTTACGTTTTTTTAAATTTAAGATTTAAATGAATGACAAGTTTACTTTGTAAAAATACAAAGTATAATCTTTATTGTTTGACCGTTGTGCTGACATAGTTACAATATGATGCTACAGGTTTAATACTTTTTATTGTTTTTGAGCTCAGTTTGTTCACAAATTCATGTCAGTAAATTGTTTGGGATTGCTTTAAAGCTCAGCCAGTTAAACTCGGCCCCCAAATCTGTACTGGAACACTGTTAGCGGTGGAGATGTTCTCAACAGGAAGAGGGGCCCCAAACTAAATCCTGCTTAAGGACCCAGGTAACCTCAGGCAAACCCTGCGTCCATATAAGGACAATAGTGACGTCAATACGCAACGCCTCCCTTCTTCATGCTGCAGCACTCATTTGTAGACAAATGAATGCCTTCCTGCCTTCTTTGACGCATTTTTCAGTTTGAAAATTTGTTTTGTTTTTTATGTGTGACGTTAAAATATATAGAAGGCAGCAGTTGCTCATGCACTTTTCTAATAGAAGTGGAGTGACTCGTAAGTATTGAACAAAGCAACTTTTAATAAGAGCATGCTCAGATGCTTTCTCAAGGCAGAGATGTATGCAAGGAAGCCTAGTTAGACTGTGATTTATTGCTGTCTCCTCTCAGCCCGACATGGTGCTGCCAGTGGAGACTCTAGCAGCTCGGCACTCCTGCAAATTCTTCATCCTCATTTATCAAATCTGCCTGCCTGCCTGTCACTGTTTAACTTAGCCTACTAAGAAAGGGTACATGTCAAAACTACATTTGGAATAACTAATTTGTTTGCTCTGTACTTTTGTAAATTCCAATTGATATGGACTTTAAGGCAAAATGTAAAATTCTTTGCAATTCTTTTTCACATTGTCTCATATCCCAACCTTAGACTTTAATGTTCTTATTTTTATTTTATGTGATAAACCAACACAAAGTAGTGCAACATTGTAAACAGGATTTAAAAAAATCATACATTAAATGAAAGAAAAATCTGAAAAAAATCCGCTTTTACTCTGTTGCCCCTCGATAAAAGTCAGTGCAACCTAATTAGGTGGAATCATCTACTGAGTAAATAGAACCCTCCCTTGTATAGTTTTATCTTAGTATAGGTCCAGCTGTTCTATGAAGGCCTCAGAGGTTTCTTGGGAACATTAGTGAACAAACAGCATCATGAAGACCAAGGAACACAGCCGACAGGTCAGGGAAAAGTTGAAGAAATGTTTAAAGCAGAGGTAAGTTCTAAAACAGTTTTCTAAGATTTAAACACCTCATGGACCTCTGTTCAATCCATAAACCTATCAAGACACGGTCCTCCACCTACTCCACAAGGACAGACAATGAGAGAATTTATCAGAGAAGGAGTTAAGAGGTCCATGGTAACTCTGGAGGAGCTGCAGAGGTCCAGAGCTATGCACTCCACCAATGTGGCTGTCAGAATAAAAAGTCATTGTCATGAAAAACTCAAGAAGGGGACATATTTCTTGTCAGATAAGAACAAAATTGATCTAGTTCACCTGCATGTGTAGTGGAAATGAAAAACTTAACACCGCTCATCATCCTGAACACAAGATCTCCACGATGAAACACAGAAGAGGCAGCATCATGCTGTGGGGCGCCTGTTTAGGTTTAACTCAGAGAGCTGAATTTAATTGACAATTTGTGGCAAGACCTGAATCTTAATCTTCTCCATCCAGTCTGACTAAGCCTGAGCTGTTTTCTAAAGACGAATGGGCCAAAACTCCTGTCTCTAGATGTATGAAGCTGGTAGCGGCGTACCCCAAGAAGACTTGCAGCTTCAAGTGCAGCAAAAAAGTGTCTCAAAGGGAGTGACCATAAATATGAACCAAACTTTTTAGACTTTCTTTTGACAAATATCCTCTACTCTGTGTTTATCCAGCACTTGAAATTCCGGTAAAATTCAAACTGTGAAAAGGTCGATAGGGTCTGAATGCTTTGGCAAAGCATTGTTTTTATAACATCTGGTTTTAACAGTCGTGATATTTGTGTTCCTTACAGAGCGGATGGGAGGAGATGGTCTTTAGCATCTTTGCCCTCCTCTGGATATGGCACCAACACTCCCAGCTCAACGGTAATAACTTTTATCCTATCTAATTTGCTACATTTGAACTTTTCCACCAGTCCTTATTGTAGCTGAGAACTTTTGAATTTGAATCTGATGCCAATGTATGAGTTTGCTCCCTTAGTATGTATCAAAGATTTTCCAGGTTTCTAATCATCAGCGGGAATGCCTCTTGAAATTGGAACTCCAGCTTTGAAAGTTAGACGTTCTGTTGGTCCAGGTTGACATGCAAGATACTGAGTCGAGTTAAACAAAACAGTCAACACAACTTCAGTTCTGGAATACACCATCTGGCGGTTTATTAGTTTACATACCTTCTCTGAGCAGGACAAAGCATTGATGACATATAGTTCTGTTGTCTTCAAATACCCCAAATAGACTCTCTTTCTATTATTAGCACACAGATTTTTATACCTAGTTTTTGCGTCATATTGATGCAAGAACTGTCCATCAGTATCCAGATTTTTCCTCTCCATAACAACTTATAAACACAACATTCCTCTGAGGGACCATGTCCT
The DNA here is from genome assembly GCA_963556495.2 of Valencia hispanica. NCBI lineage: Eukaryota > Metazoa > Chordata > Actinopteri > Cyprinodontiformes > Valenciidae > Valencia > Valencia hispanica. Next base: position 13,560,387 of record OY747718.1, read on the forward strand.
CTTAGCCAAGACTATAATTTAGCTGAGCCTCAGCAGTACAGGTTGACCCCTCTGAGCTGAAACACACAAATTCCCGCATGTAGCATTATTGATGGGACCACCTTGGACGTTTAGCATTTACCACAACATTCCCCCCTGTGGTGCTCTCTAAGAGCACCAAAAAGCTGTTTAAGCTAATTAACAACTTTTAAATATGAGCAACATATATACCTGTGAATGATGAATGAAAAACAAGAAATGGTGGGGATATGCTAACATCTATATGAGTTTACATGTAACGTGGATAAATATTGACATAAACGTAGTCAATCCTATGCCAGTGGTGATTCGTTGTGTAGAGTTGAAAAACCTGTCGGCTGTTCTTGAACAGGAAAATTACTCTACAGCCCCCCCCCCCCCCCCCCCGGCCCAGGCCACTACCTTATTTTTGACAATCTTTCGGCACACCAAATCACCTCAACCGACATGAGGAATCGTCTTAACTCAAAGTATGATTAAATGCAAACATGGATAAATTCAAAATACAACGAAATTACATACATGTTGACTTACATCTTAAACATACACTACATGTGGTATATAGGAATGTTAAAATGTCCATAGCAAATGTGATTATGAATATGTTTCACTGTCCCAATTGTCCACAAACATGTAATTAATAAGATTGTTTAAATGTCTCGATTGTTCATAAAAATGAAAAATAGAATAGAAAATAGAACGTGAAGTAGATGAAGTAGATTAAACAAAGAACACATTTTCACTGGCGCCATAAATCTACTATTGAATTGTCAAACTGCCAGGTCTTTCAAGAAGAAGTACAGGAAACGTTTGCCCTCAAAATTAAAGGCCACAGACTTTAAATGGTTAAATCAAAGCTTTAACGTCCAGTATTTTGAAGACTCATTTAGAACCTCCACCAAATTAAGGATGCTAGACAGGTCGGACGCTACCTGCATCATGTGCCCCATTTCCTGTTAGAGGTAAAACTGAAACGTGTGTGTGATAAACAAAAAGACTGAGGTCTCAACCCTTCATCCACCTTTTCCATTTTGAAGTAGTCTGTCACCTTCGATAAATCAGTGATCGATCTCTTAGTGAGACAGGTAATTGGATATGGTCCAGGTCTCTGCCTGATGAGGGCAAAGGAATCAGCGACCCAATTGCGATGGACAGATTCATGAGTTTGGCTCTGAGGCTCACAGGAAGATTTTAGGTAAGGTAAATGGTCAACTTTATTGTCAATTTTTTCACATGTATTAGACATAGGAAGGAATCGAAATTACGTTTCTCACTGTCCCCTGTGCAGACACTCAACAAGACAATAAATAACAAATAGTGCAGATAAAATCATCATCATCATCAAACTTTATTTCAGACCTAATGCGGTCCATAGTAAAGAAATAAAACAAAATGAAATAAGAATAAAAATTAAAAAAACAGGAAAAAAGACAACCAGCACAACAAAACATCCAAATCAGTTATGCAAAGAAGCAGCACCTCCAGTGTCTCCACAAATTAGATGAGAGACGATTTGAACTTTGTTTCACATTTGTTAAGCAGGAAATTATGTAATTTCCTGAATGTATTAGCCTGCATATACATCTGTGCATCAAGTTACGAAGCACCGCAGCACAGGAGGGAACACCAGTATACATAAATAACTGACTGGCACTGCTCCAGCGAGGTTCCCTCAGCAGGAGCCTCAACCCATCATTGTATGTCATCTGTAATTTATGTAAACTGTTTTTTGTGTAATTCCACCATAAATAGGCAGTGTACATGGGGGTACAGAATGCTTTAAACAATGTTATTTTAACAGATACAGAGCACATAAACTTCCGGACAAGCATGTTAGCCTGCACATATTGCAAACGACACTGTCTATAAATGTCTCTATCATCCGATAAGTCAGCAGTGATATAATGTCCCAAATATTTGATTTCATCACAAACTGGTAAAATGCCATCAGATAAAAAGAAATCAGGAAAGGAAAGTTTTTTATCGTCTTTACTCCTGATAATCATAATGCTGCTTTTTATCGGATTGTATTTGATGTCGAAGTCCAGACCATATTGTGAGCAAACTCTTAATAGTTCTTGCAAACCGGCACTGTAAGGACAGAAGATTACCAAGTCATCGGCATACATCAAATGATTCACAGTAACATTTCCAACCCGACAGCCAGTCTTACACTCATTCAACAGTCCAGATAAATCATCCATATATACATTAAAAAGGCAAGGGGATAAAACACTGCCTTGTCGTACACCATTGCAAACCGAGAAAGGAAGAGATACCGAGTTTCCCCATTTAACAGACATAGACTGTAGGGCGTACCAGTACACTAGAATGCTCACCAAATATTTTGGTACTCTTCTATTGAGTAATTAGTAAAACAGCTTTTCATGATTAACATGATCACATGCTTTTGAAGCATCGATAAAGCAAGTAAATATAGTGGTGTTATGTCTACTATACAGATCCAATATTTCTTTTAGTGCAAAAATACACATATCTGTACCTAATTTCGGCTTAAATCCAAACTGATTGTGAGATGTGGTAACAAACTCCTCCAGTCTTGTCAAAATAGCCCTCTCCAGAACCTTAGACAGGGTACTGGCCAGGGCAATGGGCCGGTAGTTATCCTTACTGCTTATCTTGCCTGATTTGTCTAGGCACTAAAAGAACAGACAGCATAGACTTAGGTAAAATGCCATCTTATATATATATATATATATATATATATATATATATATATATATATATATATATATATATATATATATATATATATATATATATTTATATATATATCACACACACATACATACATATTCTACTTTTTTTTTTTTTTTTTTTACAGTACAGAGGTGGTCATAGTCTGTGAGTCAGAGTCTAGAGTGAATAGAGCAATTTCTTAACATTACAATTGTGGTCTATCATCCTGCCATAGGGACCCATGAGCAATCCAGAGACACTGTAATTATAAACCTTTCAGAGCCTCGGTTATTATGCCTCACTCGCTGTATGTCTCTTCCAAGACTCTTCCTACAAACATTCATCCTCATCTGCCAACTCTTCCACTCCGCTTTCCCCCTAATTCCATCCCTTTCCTCCTTTTCCTCCCCCTTTCTCCCCCTCCTTCTCTTCATCTTTTTCTGTCCAGTCCTCCAGCTCCTCCCAGGAGCGTCTGCACCAGCTGCCCTCCCAACCCACCATGGATGAGCTCCACTTCTTATCCAAGCACTTTGGCAGCACCGAGAGCATCACGGATGACGACGGGGGCCGCTGCTCCCCCCACATGCGCCCGCGCTCCCGCAGTCTCAGGTCAGCAGCACCATCAGCAGCACGCCAAGAGATTAAACAGCGTCTGCTGCCAAAGAACACTCTCATCTTGTTTGTTTCTTTTTCAGTGACGTTCCAGAATTAACGGAATACTAAATAGCCTCCCTGTAAAGAAATTGAAAGCAGTTCTTGTTTACTTCTCTCAAGGCTAAGAGCCAATAGCAACTGACGCCAGCATGCGAAGAAGGCAAAACTCTGCAGCGACTGCTAAACATCACAACCCGTCTCTGGGCTCTGATGTAGTGTTAACTAGGAGTTTGGTTGGAGATTCAGTCCCAACTGATTGGTTGTAGACTGACAGGGACACTTTAAGATGTAAGGTGACTTGTACATTATCATAATCATACAACAGAGGTAGAATCTCCCTTAAAGTCTGCTCCGAAAGTTTCCACACCTCTAGAAATGTTTAATATTTTTTCACGTTCCAACCAGAATATTCAATGGATTTTATTGGGATGGCATGTGATAGACCAACGCATAAAATAATTGGGAAGTGAAAGGAAAATTATGCATGGTTTTCCTTTTTGAAAGAAAAATCTGAAAAGTGTGGATTGTGATTGGATTCTGTCCCTCTATGTCAGTACTTTGTAGAACCACATTTCGCTATGTCTGAAGGTCTTTAAGGATATTTATCAGCTTTGCACATCTAAAGATTAATATTTTTGCCCATTCTTCTTTGCAAAACAGCTCAAGATCAGTTAGATTGGATGCAGAGTAGTGCTGGGCAATATGGAAAAATGTTTTATCATAATATTTTTCATATCAGTGGATATCGATATATATCGCAATATAAAACAAATCACTTTTTTGTCAATATTTAACATTTCCTGGTACAGTTTGAAGAAATCAGAAGGTCATTTTTGATTTAAAGATTTATTTTCAAAGGTTGGACATGCCATTGGAAAAATTAAAGGAGGTTTATGCTGGGCTATATGGAGGAAGGAGAAGGGAAGGAGAAGGGAGTGTGGGAAAATTAGCAACCTTTATACGAGTAAAATCTCTAATTTGCAAGTATCGCAAAAAAAATGATTATTGGTCAGAGCAAATTTCCTAGATAGTTGTTCAAAGCTAGCAAACGTATCATTAATACACAAATCCTCATTGTTATGAATGCCCTTGTCACACCAAATTGGGATGTCATTGCCCATTAAGGATGGTTGAAAAAGATGATTATGTATTATTGGCAAGTGAATAGAAATACTCTGAATACCCAGATGTATTTTGAACTGATTTACGATGCATAGTGAGTGAGTTACATTTATATTATCCTTAATATTGTTAACTAGTGATGGTAGGGGTGCGCAGAGTAAAGCAGGGAGTGAATGTGGGCTGCTTGTAACCCTTTCAATCTGGAGCCATGCAAGGATCTTTTAACCACAGAGACATGGCATTACAATTTGCACCCCAATACTACTTGCACAGATTTGGCAGTGAAAGCCCACCTACATGTTTTTCAGCAATCTCGAGGGTCCTCATTCGTCTTTAATAAACGTGTAATAGATGCCTGGTGGAGCTTAGGCGGAGGAATGTTATTCTCCAGTGCCTCTGCGTGGACCGTGAGAAGAAGAGGGGCAGGTTTATCTTTACATTTTTTAAAGAAATCATTTGGAAACCCGTCCGGACCAGGGACTTTTCAACTCTGAAGAGACATTATTGTATTGGTAATTACTTCCAGCATCAGATTTTGTTCCAATTCTTCTGTGGAGACAGAGTCAATTGTGGGAATGTTCAGATTAGAAAAAAAGTGTCAAAATTGTTTTGGTCTGGTGTTGAATCTGAAGAAAATAATGTATCATATAACTCTTTAAAGCAGTTGCTAATAGCCTTATGATCCTCTATTGAGGAGCTATCTGGTAGAATAATTAGCGAAATAATACTGGACGCTGCTTTATCTTTATCTCCCTCTTCATAGAATTTACTATGGAACTTAAAAATTAGCCTCCACCTGGGTGGTAGTTAAGAGATCAATTTCAGTTTGTAAAGACTAGTTTATGGTTCTCCGTCAGCGGAGGTGCGGATACACGCATCGCCATTATTCGTCGATGCAAGGGGTCTCTGAAAGTCAAGTAAGGACGGAAGGAGTAGAGCCCAATTCTTAAACTATCCATCGAACATAACGGAGAGCGCACATCTGTGATTGGTCAGCCCAACATCAGCCCCAGATCGTTTCACCAGAACGGTGCTCTATAGTCGATGTGATTAGAAGTCAATGCAGCTTTTGGGCACTAGATGCTTTATATTGCTATGCCAGTTTATCTAATATGCGATTTTGGCGATTTTGAACACCAGGATGTGTAGATAACAACAAAACAAACTCCTGTGTTTGTTTGTTTACATGCGTTTTTAGAGTATTCAATGAGCTGCACTTGTAGTAAAAAGCTTTCCTGCATTTACAAACTGAAGTAAATCAACTTTCATCAACCAGAGACTTCACTGCACTGGTAGGCAGACCCACCAGAAAAGGTTTACACCCCCTGCTGTCCTGGTGGGGAATTGCTTTGCAATACTGACTCAACGGAGAAGTATAAAAGGAAAACAAGTATGTCAATAGGTGTGCGTGTGGGTGCAAACACGCTGACGGAGAAGCATAAATTATGCATAAGTCTCCTCTCCTTTTAATCAAATCAGCGGTCAGAGAACCAGATATGAGTCTGTCCAGAGCCTTGATTTCTGAAGATAGCTCCTCGATATTCTTATACTTCTTTTTCCTAAGATAAGTAAAGTGAGAGATAATCTGTATAAAATAAACTAAGTGTCTCCCAGAGGGTTGAGGCTGAGACGCCACCCGTCCTATTTACCCGTAGAAAGAAATCTATTTGTTCTGCAATTAAATTCACAAAGTCTGAATCAGCCAGCAAGAGTGTGTCAAGCTGCCATGTCTGTTTTTTCTTCTGAGTTGGAAGAGTTACCTTAATACTTAATGCCTTAATGCATAATCAGAAATAATAACGTTGGATCATATTTACAGTCTGCAATAACACTAAGAATATAGGGTTCAACCAAAAAAAAAATCTATCCTGGAAAATGACTTGTGCACATTAGAGTAATATGAATACTCCCTTTTGGTGGAATGTTTAAATCTAAACAAAGTTGAAACCGCTCTCCCACAACCATCATGTATCTGCCATTTGGGTCCAAGACATGAATGAGTACAGATACTCCTCTACCTTTACAGTTCAATTGTGAATAAAACATTTGCCCCACCCATTCTTTGTGAATTTTAGATTGGTCTCAATTTTGAAGGTGGGTTTCCTGAAGAAAAGCAATACCAACCCCAATATATTGTAAATGACAGAGAACCCTTTTTCTCTTGATTGCCTGATTGAGACCCTTCACATTCCAACTTATAATTTTCGTGTCATCTTTACCTCGGACAAGATTTGAATTACTCTGTGTCATTAGAACCACTCAATTCAAAAATATCTGCGTGTACCCCATTTAGCTGATTAAAAAAGCAGAATAGGTGCACGCAATGGATGTAGAACAAATACCAAACTAAAACAACATATAACATATGCCCCCCCCCCCCCCCCCCCCCCGAAAACTTCAAAATGCTGCAAACTTGCATTTCCATGCTGTCCGCAACAAATAATACCTTTTCTAACCATTGATGAACCTCTCCAACAGAGTAATAAATGAACTGTGACACCCTTTCAGATTTTTTAAAGAGAGAGAAAAAATATAATAGTAGTAAACATACAAAATATATAACAGTTACAAGGTCCAAAATGAATCCTTTTGATAGATTTCAGCGGGAGGTGTGGAAGACACGTCTACTCATTACTCATGCTTAAGCACGCACCCACTTTTTCTTTTTAAGTACCTTCTTACACCTTCTTGCTCCCTTTGATACTATCCCACGGATACTAAAAACAAGCAAGTGTCCTTGGTAATATTTTCCACACTGAAAAGAATTGCCGCTACTGCGATCAAACGGTTCAGTTTTTGGCATGCCCTTCGGGTCTGATCAAGCTAAAAAAACAAACCATTCTGGACACCAGCCTATTTTTCATTGCATTTCTGTTTAACATGTTCTTGTAATATTTCAACGTGTTTTCACCTCTTCCAGCCCGGGACGCTCCTCCTCCTGCTATGACAATGAGATCGTCATGATGAACCATGTGTACAAAGAACGGTTTCCAAAGGTAACACGCTGACTCACAATCATAGGCCCATTCAAATGTTCTTCACAATAAATTTCTTTTTTGAGAATAAAATAATTGTAGTTTAATGAATAAACCTTTTAAAGCAGCAAAGCAGCATTTCATTTCTCATCATTTCAAATCCTATAAAACCGATATCCTTTCTGCTTGGACATATTTGATATCAGGGATCCACTGAGGGGATGCTGCCTGATAAAATCATGTTAAATCATATTATGTGCTGCTACTTAGCCCTTTTACTCGTTCAGGAAGAATATTATCTTTGCTCTCTCCCACATCTCTGAACTGCTGCTAAATTAAGCTCGTTTTCCTCTCTCATACGTTCTGCCTGAGGTTGATATCAGGAGGAAATGAGCTGAAAGCTTTTACAATGATACAAATCCAGCAGGGAATTTCTACCAAGGAATTAATCAGTAATAGAAGTGTTTGGGGGCTTATTTTCATAAAGGTTGATTAGCAAAAACAGACATTGTGAAGAAATAAGAATATACGGTACAGTAAAACTGTCATAATGATTAACACAGCAGCTTTGTTAACTTTACTGCATATCCTGGTGATTTATCTTAACACTTGTTACTCCCTACATTTTACTCAATCGCTATTATCTGTCGTTTCGTTGTCACCCACCCTGTCCGCTGCACCAGGCCACGGCACAAATGGAGGAGAGGCTGGCCGACTTCACCCAGGCCTTCTCACCCGAGAGCATTCTTCCGCTGGCCGACGGAGTCCTCAGCTTCATCCATCACCAGATAGCCGAGCTGGCCAGAGACTGCCTGGCCAAATCACGCGAGGGCCTCATCACTTCTGTCTACTTCTTTGAACTACAAGAGAACCTGGAGAAGCTGCTTCATGACGTGAGTTGAAATATTATAATGGCATTCAACTATTAATATATTTATTGGGATCTAATGTCATAGACCAATACAAAATAATCCATGACTGTGAAGTGGAAGATAAATTATTCTTTTTTTTTTTTTTTTTACTGTTGCTAAAAAAACAAATAAGGAAAATGTGGGATTTAGATGTGGTCAACAATTAAATGGTTAATTGAGCATTTGGTTGAGCAGTTAAAAAGTATCATACAATTCCCGACCCATTTGTGTTGGCAATATCACTTTTATAACCCTATTACAATATTATGTATAACCTCTACATTTCAATGGTCCTGGAAGACCCCTATTCCCACATCACCTTTCTACTATTTTAACACTGACCACCAGATAAGTCATACTGCCACAGATTTCAGCCACATGACCCTCAACTCTCAGGAGTTCTGTTTACCACACGTTATGCACCACTGCTATAGAATCAACACGTAAGTTTTGCAGCTATGACCCAATAATAACGTTTCCTTTTCTCACATTGCGCTATCCAGTTGCTTCACTCACCTCTGGATGCGGGGTGCTTAAAATGGAAACTTTTGGCATCACTTACTGTCGGATTATTTTGGGCAATGATTTTCTGACCATTTGGGGGCACTCAGAGAGCACTGAGACAGTGATGTCATGGGGAATGTTGCCTTGCCATGAGGCAACAGAACACTGTGATTCTAACTGTCCTAAAACAAAAGAAGTTTGGTCTCATTTAACTTCAGACAGTGGGTAAAAAGAAGGTGTCTTTCTATTTGGTTGTACATTTCTGGTTTCAGCTGTACATGCACCATTTAGAACAGGAGCACAATGTAGTATAGTGCCTAATTAGAAGATCTTAATGTTCCACAAAATCCACACACCATAACTATCTTTTTGGTTTCTGTTTTGTTTCGTCTTATACCTCATGCTTGATCATCCTTGTTCAAGCATCTTTCTTTTCTTTACTTTGCAAAAACTGCTGTTCTGAATTCTTCATGTACATGTTTGTGCTACTTTCTCTGTCTATGTGCCAGGCGTTTAAGCGCTCTGAAAGCTCTGAAGTAGCTTTTGTCACAGAGCTGGTGAAAAAGCTTCTAATCATCATTTCCCGACCTGCGAGGCTCTTGGAGTGTCTGGTAAGTGTAATTTAACTGTCATGATCTAAGGCCTTCTTTAGCCACACTGTTCATTACAAAGCATCTCCAAGCTTGTGTGACTTGAGAGAAATTTCTTTTTTTTTCTCTAAGTAAACATGAGCATATGTACTGATTTTTAAGCTCATTACAATGTTTTAAGTACCCTAATCTATTACACAGGAGGGGGGTAGAAAATGAAAACAGAAGAAACCATAGGTGGAAGAATGTTTGTGCAGCTGGCGAAGACATTTGCATTTAGATTAAAATTTGTCCAGGCTGAGTCAGTCGGACCGTGACCGTGGTGTCATTTAAAGTTGGAGGATGTCCAAGTATGTGTTTATCTGTGGAGCTCAGTTTGACTGTATTTCGTGAGAGGATATCAACTCTGCAGCCCTGCATGACTCATTCTATGCAGAATTGGTTTTTAGATTGGCAACAACAGTCGAGTGGCGTGAAGAATTGACGCTTGGACCTGGTGTGTTAACCGCTGCTTTTGCATTATATTCTTATTGTCATTGTTTTTTATTCTATGATGGCTGCAATGGTGGCACTAATTGCACAGTGGGAATTTGAGAATAATGAAAAGTGCTTGTGAGTTTCTGTTGTAGGAACCATGGGAATAATCTATTGTGCAAATCACAGGACTTATTAACATTGACAGAAGTCAGATGTGAGGTACCTCAAGGTTCTATTCTGGGACCCCTACTATTTATTATCATGTTCCCGCTAGCTCTGATTATAAAAGCTAATAAGTGAATTACCATAGCTATGGAGATGATGCACAGCTTTACATTACAATGTCACCAGGTGACTATGAACCCATTCAAATGTTGAGCAGATGCATTAAGCAAATCAATGGATGAATGTGCCATAACTTTCTCCCACTGAACAGGAACAAAACTGAAGTAATTATTTTTGGACCTTCAGTTAATACAGCTATCAGAAATCTGGGTGTAGTAATGGACTCAGATTTAAACATCAAGAGACACATAAAGACAATTACAAAGTCAGCCTTCTACCACCTGAAGACTATTTCCAGGGTTTAAAGCACTTTTGTTCCAGGAAGATCTTGAGAAACTCATCCATGCGTTTATCTTTAGTCGGATTGATTACTGCAACAGTGTCCTCACAGGTCTGCCTAAAAAGTCAGTCAGACAGCTGCATCTGATCCAGAACGCTGCTGCTCGAGTCCTCACTAGAACCAGGAAAGTAGAGCACATCACCCCAGTTCTAAAGTCCTTACACTGGCTCCCTGTAGCTCAGAGAATAGACTTCTAAATACTTTTACTCGTTTATGAATAACTGAATGGCCTAGGACCAAAGTACATTAAACATCTGTTGTTGTATCAACTTTACAGACCACTCAGGTCTACTGGTCCTAGTCTACTCTGCATCCCCACAGTCAAAACCAGAACAGGGAGAAGCAGCTTTCAGTTTTTATGCTTTCAGAAAACTGCAGAACTGCTGAAACACTGAGTTCCCTTAAATCAATGCTAAAAAACAATTTGTTTAGAGCTGTCTTTGCTTAATAACAACTAGATCATCATAAACTGTAGTCTGTTTTTCCACCTATCATTTTTTTCTCACTTGAATTGTAATGTTTTTTGCCTGTTATTTTATTTTACTTCCCATTGTGTAAAGCAGAGAATGGTTTGTAAGCCCTTTCAAATCCTAATGATAAACCTAAAAGGTAGATAAAGAAAGCCCAATATTATGTATTTATCTCTTCCATTTATGATATTTCTGTTTTTGATGGAGAAACACTATTCAATAGATGATATGTAATATTGCATTTCATATATTCTATTATCTAAAAATAAAAATCTTTGACATTATCCCTCTTATGAACCATGGTAGGAGCAGTGTCATGGTTTGGCCTTTATTTGTAGAGATGCACTATTCAGAATACTTTACTCTGGTGTGTGTAAGACTTTGTCCTGGCCTTAACAGTTTTTGTTGATTATGATTTCAGTTTCAAAAGTGTAATATAAGATATATTTTTCTTTAGGATACAACAATAAACAGGTCAAACATGGGCTTTCCATCCCTGATCTAAAACAAAAACATCACAGAATAGAAAGGGAATAAAAGACATTCAAACTATTTGGAGTTGTTTCACGGGCTAATAGCACCACCTGCTGACATTTATGGTTGTGGAGTGTTGGTAGTCCGGCTGGTTAATAAAGGACATGTTTTCATGTGTGCTCCCATCTCTTGCCACTTTTTATTCATCCATAGAAAGATGTCACATAAACAAACATGATCACTCAGTTAATAAATCATTTCTCAACCAGACTTCTGCACCTAACAAATGAGAATGTATCAGCACGCTTTCACTGAGGATATTTAAAGATGTACAGTTTTCCTTTTAAATTGACAGCTGTGAACTGTTACCGTACACAAAATAGACCAGGATGTACTTGCAAATATATTGCGACTCGAGGGAATGTAACATTTTTGTGAGGGAATGCATTAAGGAAAAAAATCCTCCATGTCTTCTTGGGGGCTCTGCTTGAAAGCTACTGAATAATTAGACAAAACTTTCAAGTCCCAAGTGGGAAAGTTGGACAATTCCCACCTTTCCCAATCTTTAAATCCAATACGGCTGCTGCTGCTGCTGCTGCTGCTGCGTGTTTAAAATGTCACAACTGCTTATTTTCACTTTGGATATTTTTATGTCTCATTAATTCTTCTTTATGCAAAAGTACTGTATAACATTTGCCAAAGAAAAAGTTGAGTTTTGTGTTTAAATACATAAATTGCAAAGTAATAGATTGGTATTAGCTAGCAGGCCTATTGGTAATTGCTGTTTGAGCACACCGATTGGCATGTCTTCCTGGTTAATCAAACATAGTTCAGACTTCAAAAGTAAAACTGCTGATAATGGTTCAACTGTTGCCCACTTCCCTTTATTCAGGGAGTTCTGGGAATATTCCTCACTGCTCCTGTCCTTTTGGTGGTTTCTGAATGAATAAATCTGGGTTTAACCATACAGATCTTTAAAGGAAGCTCAATCCCTAAACTGATTTCAAAGAACTTTGAATTTATGTCAGTCCTTACTAACATTGTAGACTGCTGAAAAAAATCTTAAAAGCTCCTCTAGAAGCAATGGCTTTTTTATCACCAATAAACTAATTAATAACAGTCTTTACAAGTTCACACAGGCTTTTATGACCAGTTCCAACCCTATTGCTCTGGTCCCCAGGAGTTTAATCCTGAGGAGTTTTACCATCTCCTGGAGGCAGCGGAGGACCATGCCAAGGAGGGTCATCTGATGAAAACTGACATTCCCCGTTACATCATCAGCCAGCTGGGACTCACAAGAGACCCAATAGAAGGTTAGGGACCAAACTTTTGTTAGAATTGTCCCTGTTTGGTAAGAAAATGACTGCCAGCTGACTCAACAAAACACTTGTCTATTATCAGACATGGTAAACCTGGAAAGTTACGACAGCGAGGGACCAGCAACACCTGAAACAGACGACTCGACAGAGGTGAGACCTAAAAGGTCCTCCCTGCGTTGGGGGAGGATGGATGGATGGATGGATAAAAGATGGATGTGTTTATAAAAATGGATGGATGGGTAAATGGATGGATGTGTTCATAAAGATGGATGGATGGATGGATGGATGGATGGATGGATGGATGGATGGATGGATGGATGTGTTCATAAAGATGGATGGATGGATGGATGGATGTGTTCATATAAATGGATGGATGGATGGATTGATGGATGTGTTGATAAAAGATGGATGGGTGTGGTGATAAATAATGGGTGGGTGGATGGATGGGACGATGTGTTAATAAAGGATGGATGGATGGGGTGATAAATAATGGATGGATGGATGTATGGATGGATGTATGTATGTATGTATGTATGTATGTATGTATGTATGGATGTATGTATGGATGTATGGATGGATGGATGGATGGCAGGCACACCATTTAGTTGTTGATTAAAATCTGGAATCCAGATATCGTATCTATCCAGTTTCTTTTGTTGTCTTTTCTTTCCATTCTTATCCAGACCTGCATTGTAAAGGGATTGTCCATACTAGTTTGGAATGTGTCCAAATAACAATTCACTCATACATTTACATACAGAAAATGGTTGCTGAGAAAACTGCTTTATTGTTCATGAAACCTTTGGCAGTAAGGGGCCAAAGACTAAAAATTAGGCATCTGTTCTAGAGTCTACACCTTTTTAAATCCTCCTCAGACATGTTTGATTTATTTTTAGTAACCCCATTGCCCCATTTTCTAATGACTCGACATGGATTCAAATAATGAAGTTAATTCCTGTTGAAATTCTGAAAACTGGATGGCCCTATTGGTCTTGGCCTTCCTTTTGGCATTAGGCAAGCTTCCAACTTAAAAAAAAAACACACACACAAAAAAACAACGAGTTTAGAACAAAGAAGGTTTTTTCATACGTGGAATTAACATTTTTAGCATTCATATAAATAAGTTAGGCTCACCTTGAATCGTATCAAACACAGCAGCTGCTCTGTGATCCACAGGGAAAGATCAGATCAATAAAACCTCCAGGAGAAGAAGACTTCCAGACCATCAAACTGATCAGTAACGGAGCATATGGGTAAGCTGCTCAATGTAGCATCCTTTGTAGTCTGCTCGAGGGCATGTGCTTAGATGCAAGTGATACTCTGAAACAGAAGTGAACCAAGCATGGATGCTCTGTGTGTTTACATGTGAACTATAGGGCTGTGTACTTGGTCCGTCATCTGGAGACACGCCAGCGGTTTGCCATGAAGAAGATCAACAAGCAAAACCTGATCCTGAGGAACCAAATCCAGCAAGCGTTTGTGGAAAGGGACATCCTCACCTTTGCAGAGAATCCTTTCGTCGTCTCCATGTTCTGTTCCTTCGAAACCCGCCGGCATCTCTGCATGGTCATGGAGTACGTGGAAGGTGAGTCGTTGGAGATGGAGACCTGGGTGCACAGAAAACTACAGCAAATATATTAGAAATATAGATGTTTGGTCAGTGGCTACTCTCTCACTCTATTTGTAAGCTTTTCTTCTTTTGTGTGTAAAACTGCAGCCCATTGGAACATGAGTGATACAGAGGAACCAATTCGTTTGAAGGATGTGGACGTGTGGACTGTGTCTTAAGCCTCAATTGTTCTTGAGAGAACATTAGAAGAACTGTGCAAACAGCAGCAGGGACGTAAACATTCACTGGGTTTGTGGAAAGCGGGGATGGTTATAGAGTCTTACAGATGCTGGGAGAGAGGCCCTAAGATAACGTTCCTTTGTCTGCCTAGGATTGGAGCTCTCCAGTTCAGCAACAGCTTTATGCATGGAGTGGGAGACACTGTCCAACAGGGATGTTATTAGAACCAGAAACTTTTTTATTTTATGTGATAGGCTAACTCAGAAGCGGCTAATTGTGAGGTAAATGTCAAATTATGTGTTTTTAAAAAGAAATTTAACCAACCGCTAAAAAAATATCCTCATACCATGATACTGCCACCGCCATGTTTGGTGCGGTGGATACTGTGTGCAGTATTAGCGTCCAGCCACACATTGCATCTTCTTCCATATATTTGTTGTGTATCCTACACGGCTTGTGGAAAACGGTAAGCTTCTTCCCTCTTCCCTAAAGGCTAGCTATGTGAAGTGTACAGCTACTGCTTGTCCCGTCGAAAGATTCTTCCACCTGAGCTGTTATGCAAAATCTGAAGCTAGTAACCAAGGACATCTTAGCTGCTTCTCTGATGAAAGCTCTCCCTGCATGGTCTGTCTTTTTAGATGGATGGTCACATCTTCATAGGCTTGCAGTCGTGGCACACGCTTTCCATGTTCGGATGGACTGAACAGAGCTCAGTGAAATGTTCAACGGTTGAGATAGTGTTTTATAACCTAACCCTTTCTCCTTTTTGTGAGTCAAAGAAAGAAAAAAAACAATAAATGACTTAAGATTTATGTTTGTAATTGTGACAAAAATGTGACAAGGTTCAAGGAGCGTGATTACTTTTGAGAGGGGCGTATTTTAGTATGGAGGGGCAGACTACGACCTCTAAACGAATCCGCATTAGATTTTTATGGTTCTGCTGTTTCATTATTGCCTGGAAATGAGGTAACGGTGATTCTAACCTCACCACACAAACATCAACAGCTTTTCCATTGCAGTCATAGTTGATCAACACCTGAACACCGGATAATGATGTGCCGGTCGTCCTTGAGTCATACAGGCTGATTCAAAGAACAGCGATCCTCATTTACAGAATAGCACTTGCACACACTTTTGCCCTGTTGCACTTTCCCTCCGACGGGAGCTATAATGGTTCGGGTAAAGAGGCTGACGACACACTGGGCTCTCTGTTTGCAGGAGGGGATTGTGCCACTCTGCTAAAGAACATCGGGGCTCTGCCTGTGGAAATGGCACGCATGTACTTCGCAGAAACCGTCCTCGCACTGGAGTACCTGCACAACTACGGCATCGTCCACCGAGACCTCAAGCCTGACAAGTGAGATGGAGTTGTTTAACCTCAAAGCCTTGCTGGGAAGCTGCTGTTTCAGGAAAAAAAATCAAAATGCTCGGCTGTGTGTTTTGTATTCACAGCCTCCTGATAACGTCAATGGGACACATCAAGCTGACTGACTTTGGTCTGTCCAAGATAGGTCTAATGAGTCTGACCACCAACTTGTATGAAGGGCACATAGAGAAGGATACACGGGAGTTTTTGGATAAACAGGTATGTGTAGAGACATGGATAGGGATAGGTGCCTTATATGATGCCCAGGAAGCACCAGTATGTAATACAAATCATCTTATTAATAAAAATATATTCCTTTTGTCAGTCTCAGATCTCTAAAATCTAGCTGTCCGAAGGGGAAATTCTCTAAATTGCACACTCAAAGGAATATGTTATGAAAATATACAAATTCTCATAATCACAATATTAACTAAATATTCCAACTAAAGTTGGAAATTAAATTGCCCTATTGGGGCCACTGTCACAGCACAGGGTTGTTTTGGTTTGGTTTTGGTTTATTTCTTATTAGTTGAACATTCTGATGGTTGTTTAATTGATTTTCTTGTGATTATTCCTTTTGTCGTCATGCTTACATTTTCTTAGGTTAGCTGTATTGTTTTTTCCCTGTGTCTCCACTTTGTTCCTTCTGTTCTGTTTTCTCCTCTCCTTCCTGCTATTAGTGTTTTTACTT
Organism: Valencia hispanica; assembly: GCA_963556495.2. Taxonomy (NCBI): domain Eukaryota; kingdom Metazoa; phylum Chordata; class Actinopteri; order Cyprinodontiformes; family Valenciidae; genus Valencia; species Valencia hispanica. The sequence goes on from OY747718.1 coordinate 13,577,072, forward strand.
TGAGTTTCTCGTGTGCTTATTTATTTGTCTCCAGTTAGAATTCATCATTCTTAGTTAGCCTCGTTAGTTTTGCTTTATGCATTTAGAATTGTTTTCTGCCCGGTCTTCTGTGTTTGCTTTCTCTTTTTTCTCCCTTCCCAGTCTGCCTCTCCTGTCTGCTCACACACCCACCTGCATCTGGTTTTCCTAATTAAGTTTCACTCTAGTTCCTTTGTCGTTCCTCAATTACCCCCAGTACTTAAACGGTTCATTCTCAGTCATTTATAATAAAAAAACAAAATGAAGGGACAGTAGTAGTTTGCTGGGCTCTTTGTTTAATGAAAGAAAAAACGAACCCAAATTCATAATGTAGCCGACAGTCCAGTCTTTTTGGTAATAGCATATGGTAGACTGATTCCGTATGATCCGAGTAAAGTTTAAACAGAAGGGGGTCCTTTGATGTATTTTCTATGAAAAGATATGCCCTCTCATTGTGCAGCAGGCATATCTGAAGCCTAATAAAACGAGACCTTTAACGGCTGGCGGAACAATAGACCAGGATATCCGCTGCCACCTCAATCATACGCGGTCTCTTTTAAGTGCCGGCTATTTTCGCAAGCCTTTTCATTCATTTCTCCTGCTTTGAATGCAAGCCTCATTATTTTCCAGGCTAATGTCGTGGCAGCCAAAAAAATCTGTTAGCATTCACCGCGCGCCCATCTGCACATAAAAAAACACACACCGAGGGGGCTTTCATCTAGTCTTGGCACCTGTGAGGGGATTTACTTGACCAGACGTTATGCTTCTGAAGGTGTTGTCTGTCAACTTTTCCTTCAGAAACAGATTGAAGGGAGTGCACACATCTCTGCACGAAAAGCAAGACTGAGAGTAAAATAAGGTCATAGCAGAGAATAAATGTGATTCTGTCAGGTCTTGTTTTCCCCTTAGGTGTGTGGAACTCCAGAGTACATTGCTCCGGAGGTGATTCTTCGTCAGGGTTATGGGAAGCCAGTGGACTGGTGGGCTATGGGCATCATCCTGTATGAGTTCCTTGTAGGTTGTGTGCCTTTCTTTGGAGATACTCCCGAGGAGTTATTTGGACAAGTCATCACAGGTGAGGGATCCGATTAGTGCTGTTGAAAAAATTAACAAATCGATTCCTATAAAAAAATCTAAAAAATCGAATCGATTAACAGGTCCAAAAATCATTTCAATTGCTTAACATTGTTTGCCATTTTTTTCAGCTAAAATAGGAAGGAAAAGTCCAGACAGCTTTTTTAAGGCTTAGGTTCAGTTTTTCCCGGTGAACTGTTACTCACCCCATGTCGCGTCATTGCATTACAGCCATATAATTAAGGTAACAGTTCAAAAAAACGTTGTTAATAGCACTGACTCATATCTATATAGAATTGGAACAGATTGGATCGAATCTGATCGTGATAATCGATTCTAACTCTTGAGAATCAGAATCGAATAGCTTTTTGAAATTTAAATAGATGTCCCAGCTCTAGATCCAATGTTTCAGTGACATGAACATATGTCTTCCATGTAGTTCTAATACACATGCTGTATTTACAGTTGGACAAAAAAAGTCTGTCTGTCTCTGTCTATACATACAGTGAGGAAAAATAGTATTTGGCAGCCACTGAAGGTTTCCTACTTAAAAAGATGGGAGAGGTCTGTAATTTTTATAGTAGGTACACTTCAACTGTGGAAGACAGAATGAAAAAAATAATTAAGGAAATCCCATTGTATGGTTTTTAACTAATTTATTTGTATAATGGTGCAGAAAATAAGTGTTTGAACAATAACAAAAGTTCACCTCAGTACTTTGTGATGTAACTTTGGTTAGCAATGACAGAGGTCAAATGTTTCCTGTAGGTCTTCACCAGGTTTGCACACGCTGTTGCTGGTATTTTGGCCCATTCTTCCATGCAGATCTTCTCTAGATCTACATGGAAGATCTAGAGAACCTTGAAATGCTTTTTACGTAGCCACCTCTTTGTTGCCCCGGCGTTGTGTTTGGAATCATTGTCATGCTGGAAGATCCAGCCATGTTTCTTCTTCAATGCTCTCACTGATGGAAGCAGGTTTTTGTCCAAAATCTCACAATACATGGCCCCATTCATCCTTTCCTTAATACGGGTCAGCCGTCTTGTCCCCTTTGCAGAAAAGCAGCCCCAAAGGATAATGTTTCCACCCCCATGGGATGAAACTCAGCATTCTTCCCCCTTCAAACACGGCGAGTGGCGTTTATAACAAAAACTTCTATTTTGGTCTCATCTGACCACATGGCATTGTCCCAATCCTCCTCTAGATCATCTAGATGGTCTCTGGCAAACATTAGATGGACCTGAACATGTACTGGTTTAGGGAGGGGGACCTTTCGAACTCAGCAGGATTTTAATCCATGAAGACGTAGTGTGTTACTAATAGTAACCTTTGTTACTGTGGTCCCAGCTTTCTTCAGGTCACAAACCAGGTCCCACAATGTAGTTCTGTGCTGTTTCCCCCCCTCTCAAGATCATGTGTACCCCACAAGGTGAGATCTTGCATGGAGCCCCAGGTCGAGGGGGATTGTCAGTGATCTTGTACTTATTCCATTTACTAATATTTGCTCCAACAGTTGATCTCTTCTCACCAAGCTGCTTGCCTATTGTAGATTGGTTCATCCCAGTGTTGTGCAGGTGTACAATGTTGTCCCTGGTGTCCTTGGACAACTCACTGGTCTTGGCTATGGTGGAGGTTGGAGTCTGACTGTTGGAAGGTGTGGACATGTGTCTATTTTCTACACCATTATACAAATAAATTCTTAAAGAATCATACGTTACATAGATACATGCGTTTTTCTGGATTTATTTGGTATATTTTTTGGTACATTCTGTCTCTCACAGGTCAATTATAAAAATTACAGACCTCTCTTATCTTTTTAAGTGGGACAACTTGCACAATCAGTGGCTGCCAAATACTTTTTTTGCCCCACTGTAGATTAAAAACAGATTAATCCCCTTACTCATGTAATCTTCACACCAGACATTTCCTCATACTGTTTCACTGCAGATGACATAGTGTGGCCAGAAGGAGACGAGGCTCTTCCCATGGATTCCCAGCATCTGATCTCCTCTCTGCTGCAGACAAATCCTCTTGTGCGACTGGGCACAGGTCAGTCACCTTCCAGCAGGACACCCTAAACATACAGCTACAATAGGTGCGTTTCTACTATCGAAACTTCAAGGTAATTTAATCAGACCTTCATCTTATGGGGAAAATCAGCTGGCCCGGTCCTCTCAGAGGTGTCTCATACCGTGAAGATCCAGTAAAATTACCCTGAAGTTCCAATAGGGGAAGTGCACCTGCACGCAGCATGGTTTTGATGAGGGGATTCAAACTCCAGTCATTGAGAGTCACTGTCCTACAACTTTTAGGTGCATTTTTAAACGCACTTGAATCAAATGAATGGAAATTTTTAGGCTGTTTCGCTGCATGTCCTGATTCAAAATACAATACACGATGGGTTGGGGTACAAATTCTCCCCCACCCCAGGAAGTACCTCTTGGGTACCTTAAACCTCAAACGTTAGTCATGTATTTCCGATCGCATGCTCAGTTCAGTCAAAGAAGTCAACTCCTGTTGGGGTCACAATACGCCTACAGGCTTTATGGTTGCTGTCATCACCCATCACCCACCTGACTATCTGTCATCTCCTTCTCTATGTATGCACTCACCCCCCTGCCCTCCAGGTGGTGCTTTTGAAGTCAAGCAGCACTCATTCTTTGCAGACGTGGACTGGAACAGCCTGCTGAGACAGAAAGCAGAGTTCATCCCTCACCTAGAGTCAGAAGAAGACACCAGTTATTTTGACAGTAAGTTCCCCTATTCCTGGCATGCAGCATGCACTGGAAAAGTTGGACTCAAGACAAAAATGTTGCTGAAAAACAATCTGAGAAGTTTGTGGTTATGAAAACACCACCTTCACCTTATGCACTCATTAGCGAAATAGGTGGTATTAAATTGAGAATAGCATGTAAAAACTGCGAAGTGAAGGTAGATGGATCTAGTTAAGTAAATTCCTGCCTCTTTCAAAGTTTCTCCCCTTCTCTTCCCCAGCCCGGTCTGAGCGCTACCACCACGTCCAGTCATACGACGAAGATGACACCAACGACGATGAACCGGTGGAGATCCATCGCTTCTCGTCCTGCTCCCCTCGCTTCAGCAAGGTCTGCACCTTACAGCGCCTGTTTGAGGTTTGCATCCACTCGTTATGGGCATGAAACGAAACACATTCATACAGAAAATATCTGAAGAAAGAAATGTGGGCCGAGCCAAAAACTTTGTCAGCGTAGACATCTTTCAACAGCAAAAAGGACCAAATTAACCTCACAGTTTTGGCGACAATGAGTGGATGCAAATGTTCTGACCAGGTTTTATGTAAATTTCTTCGTCCTCCCCCTCACCTTCCTTAGCAATACCCTAACCCCCCCCCCCCCCCCCCCCTAAATGCATTGCTGTGCCAACCTGTAGGTTTACAGCAGTATGGAGCATCTGTCCCAGCTGGAGCATAAACCCCAAACTGTGACCCTACGGGAGCACAAGGTGCCCAGAGAAGACCGGGTAACCAAGAGAGAAGGTTTGGGAAGTGTCACCCTAAGAGACAAGAGCTGGAGGACAAGTTCACCGGAAATGTACACGAAAAACAGCCAAGTTATGCTTTACGTCTCGTCATCTGCTGCTGATGTTCTAAGTGCAGTTGCTTTGCTTTTCCAGGAAGCGTCTGTCCTGCTCCGAGTCCTTCTTCACTGAAAGCGACTCTAGCCCACCATCCGGGGCCCGCAGGCGTTTTTCCGCGCTGATGGACATGAGCCGCTTTGCCTCTCCTCAGGAGCTGGACACCGAGCCGCCTGGTCCAGGGAAGCAGCCTCCTGTGAAGACCAGAGGCACTTCCCTGGAAGGAGCGGTCCCCTCTCACGGAGACCTAAGAACGTTCCTTAAAGACGGTAACGGCCACACAGCAGCAGGTAAGGTCCTGCCTTCCCGAACGGGATCTGTGATCCACGCCTACTAGTACCGTTGGGTTTCATGGTTTCTGCTTTGTTACAGATAAACTTTTGAGACCAGCTGATGCATCGTTGCCAATCTCAGGCAGTGCAAGCAGTCTGGGACTTCCAGATCTCCAAGGGCCCCGTGGGGCCACCACAGACCTGGTGTTGCGGAGGGTGCGACAGCAGCAGCTCTCGTCCGAAGGCGATAAGCGTAACTCGCGACCAGGAACTAAAGTGATCAAATCTGCTTCAGCTACGGCTCTGTCTGTCATCATTCCAGCAGGTGAAGCCTCGCATAACTTTGCGATTTAAAACGGGAAATAAAAAATACGGTTTTTTTTTTTATTTAGAACCATAACTCTGTCGTCTTTTTCATCAGTGGAGCAACACGGTGCCTCCCCGCTGCCCAGCCCCATGTCTCCCCGCTCCCTCTCGTCCAACCCCTCCTCCCGTGACTCCTCTCCAAGCAGAGACTTCTGCCCCATGGTGAATGTCCTGCTCTCTCCGATCACCATCCACCGCTCCGGGAAGAAGTATGGCTTCACCCTCCGAGCAATCCGAGTCTACATAGGGGACAGCGACGTTTACAGCGTGCATCACATGGTCTGGGTAAGAATGAAAATGATGCTTTATTCAAAAGTATTGAAGAATATAGTCGTCTTTCCAGAGACAAAAAAATTTTTTATACAACATGACAAAGATTTTACAAAGAATTAAAAGCGTAAATCTTTTCACACTTTTTATTACGTTACAACCAGAAACTTCAATGTGTTTTATTGGGATTTTATGTAACAGACCAAGACCAAGTGGTGCATAAATGGAAGTAACAGTGTTGCATCCATTTGAACACAGAACCTCTTTTAATATATCTCTTTATCTGTTCGAAGTTTTTACCCAGTCTACTTTGCAAAAATAGCTCAGGCTCATTCAGAGTGGGTGGAGAGCATCGCTGGACAGCAGTTCCTGCCACTGATTCTTAACTGGGTTCTAAAACATTAATGTTTTTAATCTAAACCATTTGACGGTCGCTCTGGCTATATCGTTTGGGTTGTTGTGCTGCTAAAAGGTGAATTTTCTTATTTTTCTTTCTACCAGTATTACACAATAAATAATCAAAAAAAGGAAACCATACATTATGGTGGCAAAATAAAGCGAAATAATAAAAACTGCAATCCAGACTAGAATTAATTTATGTTCCCGTGATTATTGATCAAAGGCAGCACTAAACTGATGGGTTTTTAGCCTTGATTTAAAGGAACTCCATGCTTCAGCAGTTTTGCAGTTTTCTGGACGTTTGTTCCAGATTAGAGGAGCATAAACACTGAAATCTGCTTCTCCGTGTTTGGTTCTGATTCTGGGGATGCAGAGTAGAATTGAACCAGAAAACCTGAGTGATGTGGAAGGTTGATACGACAACAACAGATCTTTAATGGATCTTGGTGCTAAGCCATTCAGTGATTTATAAACTAGTAAAAGTATTTTGAAGTCTATTCTCTGAGCTACAGGGAGCCAGTGTAAGGACTTTAGAACTGGGGTGATGTGCTCTACTTTCCTGGTTCTAGTGAGGAGACTGTTGCATTAATCAATCCGACTAAATTTAAACGCGTGAATGGGTTTCTGATCCGGGAAATGTTCTTCAGGTGATACAAGACCGACTTTGGTATTTTCTTTATGCGTCTCTGAAGGTTCTATCTAACCAGAGCGCCTTCCTTCCTATGTTTGCTGTGTCTCTTACACGGCTTCACTACAAGCAGCTCTCTGTCAACAATAGGTTTCTTCTTGCCCTTCTTCTACAACCGCCACAGTTGTGAAGCGGCCAACTAATAGTTGTCCTGTCAGCAGATTCTCCCACCTGAGCTCTGCAGCTCCTCCAGAGTTACCATTGAACGGAATTTATAGATGGCTGAAATGGACTGAACTTATATACTGCTTTTTTTTAGTCGCTGGAGCCACATTCAGCCATTCAGGGTGTGTGAGCCATTCAGCCATATGCACTCCCAAACATTTATACGCATGATTTCTCAGTGAACGACACCTTTGAGGTTTGTGGTTGTTTGTGACAAAATGTGAAAAGGTTCAAACACTGCAAATGTATTTGGATTTTAACATCTGTCTTACTGGCAATCATTTACAATAAATTCTTTTTTGCAGCATGTTGAGGACGGAGGTCCTGCTCAGGAGGCTGGGCTTAAAGCTGGGGACCTCATCACACACGTAAACGGGGAGTCAGTCCATGGCCTCGTCCATACAGAAGTAGTGGAGCTCATCCTGAAGGTAAAAAGCAAAAGAAAAAAACATTTAGGATGAAGTGTATTTGAATTTTTTTTTGCTTGTGTAATAAACTGATTAAAAATATGTGCAATCCACAGAGTGGAAGCAAAGTCACGGTCACAACCACTCCCTTTGAGAACACCTCCATTAAGGTGGGCCCTGCCCGCAAGTCCAGCTACAAATCTAAAATGGCGCGTCGCAGCAAACGGACCGGAGTCAGAGAGGGTCAAGAGTGCGTCCTCCCCAAATAAATGTCCTCTAGCTCTATGAGAAGATTTTACTCACCTCATGCCTGTTTTTGTTTTTCAGTAAGAAACGCAGCTCGCTCTTCAGGAAAATCACAAAGCAGTCCAACCTGCTCCACACCAGCCGGAGCCTCTCCTCCTTAAATCGTTCGCTTTCTTCCGGAGACAGCCTGCCAGGGTCCCCGACCCACAGCTTTTCCGCCCGCTCCCCCACACAGAGCTACCGCTCAGCTCTGGAATCCCCTTACCTGGGTTAGTAAGAAAATGATCAGTAAAGTAAAGGCGAAAACTGCATGACATAGTGATTATTATTTCATTAATACAACTTTAAAAGAGAATCTCACATATTGTGTAGAATCACAACTCACAGGATGATATATTTCAAGCATTTATGTCCAAAATGTTGGTGGTTATGTCTGATTGAGAACCCAAAATTCAGTTTTGCAGACACCAGAGCCAATAATGCATATGACCTGAAGGCCACAATTAAAGCAACCTGGGCTTCCATTACACCTCTGCAGAACCACAGGCTGATTCCCTCCATGCCACGCCGCATTAATGCAGTAATTCATACAAAAGAAGCTCAGAAGTTTTGAGAGCAGTTACTGTATGGTACACGGACATAATTTTCACTCAGCCGACATCTCTGTATTAAAAATTACTTTGTTGGTCTGGCATAATATTCACCACATTTTCTGAGAAACAGAATTTAGGATTTAGAATTTCATTAGTTGTAAGTCACAATTATTAACATTGAGAGAAGTAAAGGCCTTAAATACAGTATATCAATCTGTTTGTATAGATTCTCTGTAATACAGGATATGATTTTCACATTTTGAACTGAATTGACCTGTGGCTCAGTCGTGCTCAGCCCGGCCCCCCCGAACTCAAATGAATCAATAGCATTCAATTAGTTTGACTGAAACAAAAAGACCTGGACATTCTTGCCGTCTTGCTCCACAGAGAAGCCTTAGGACCTGTGACACTTTTGTGGGTTTTTTTTTTTAGCTGTATTTGTATTTTAAGGCACAAAAAGTGTAAAACGATGTGCCTGGGGAACTTGCATAAGTGATCCCGAGAGGATAAGCAACAGTGTTTATTTTATTTCATTTTCCAAACCAAAAAGAAAACACGGGAAAATGTTTCCATTGGATAAAGCTGTGTGGCAGACTGCACACTCAATTCAATGAGACAAATATAAACAATAATCTAAATTTGTAGACATTCTTTGTAAGACAATAGTCTGGTATAACCTTAGCAATCAGGTCATATAAGTTAATAATAATATATACCCTGCTGCACATGAACAATGGTGGTCTTCAATGATGTTTCCCCCTATCAAAGACGATTGATGCTAGATGACGCTTCCCCTTCTTGCTTTGTCATCTGCAGATCTGTGCCTGTAATTTCCCTTTATTTTCATGTAATTCTACTTTGAGATTTTTACATACCCTAATACCAACCTTCCTGAAGGCTCCTTGAAGATAATATTTGTTGTAAGCTTCAAAAGTTGTCAAGAAGCTCTTTAGGAATTGTTTCAGCACTGACTGCTCTCATTGTAAACATGCAGTAAGCTGCGACGGCTTGCCCGAGTTAGCAACAGTAATTAAGGAGGGCAGGGCTTAGCAGGACTGAGTGACAGGTCAGTAACTGCAGTAAATACAATGATTGATGATATTGTTAGGGTGCATCTAGTGTCTTAGCAACAGAGACAGTAATGACATATATGTCTCCTCAGGTACGTCGTCCCAGAGCAGCTCTCCAGCATCAAGCACTCCCAACTCCCCAGCGACCTCCCACCACATGAGGCCCAGTTCCCTGCACGGCCTGTCCCCCAAACTCCACCGCCAGTACCGCTCTGCGCGCTGCAAATCCGCCGGTAACATCCCACTCTCCCCTCTGGCTCACACCCCATCCCCCACCACCTCTTCCCCTCCGCCTCTTACTGGCCACACGGTGGGGAGCTCCAACACCACCCAAATGTTTCCCGCCAAGCTGCACTCCTCGCCTCCCGTTGCCCGCCCTCGTCCCAAGAGTGCCGAGCCCCCCAGGTCCCCCCTGCTGCAGCGGGTACAGTCTGCGGAAAAGCTAGGGGCACCCATTCTACCTTCCTCCTCTTCATCATCGTCACCTTCCCCTTTGACGGGCGGAGTGTCGCTCCGCAAGCATAGCTTGGAGGTGACTCATGGGGACTACAGGAGAGAGTCCTTCCACTGCGAACACAGTCTGCAGAGTTTACTGGAGATAGAAGGAGAGAATGGACCAGCTCCACCCTCTCCATCCTCGTCTTCCTCTCCTTCTCCTCCTATGGGAGCAGAGATTGGAGGTCTGAAACATGTGAGGAGGCTGGGGAGGCAGGAGTCGCTGCTCAGCAGAGACACACTTGGGACAGCAAAGGAAAAAGATGCCGTAACATCAGGGTCTGAGCTCTCTGGGTTGCAAAATGTACGCGCAGAGTCCAAGACCAATGTTGACGCAAGCAAAGCACCACTCAAAGAGGTTGCGAGGAGTAATGGCAGTACGAATACAGCTAAAATAAAGTCTAGTACCTCATCTGCAGACATCAAAACAAGTGCTGGGACCAAATATTTAAGTGCAAAAGCGTCCACTTTGGAGGCTACAAGCTTTCAGACCAAAGCCAGTGAGAAAACTCCAGACACATCCAAAAGCCAACAAGACACCAAGTCACAGAGTGCACAGACAGATGGGGGACTTGCTACTAAAGCTCATGAGAAGACAGAAGAGAAAGAAATGGGCACTGCGGGTGTAGAGAAAGAAAACTTGCATAAGACAGCAACTGCTGAGCTGTGCAAGCAACATAAAGGCTCAGACACCGGAGAAAAAAGAGGCATCGGTGGAAGCGACAGGGCAACTGATGCGACGAAGACCACAGTACCTGCACCCCCAGTTCCACCCCCGGCTAAAACACACCCTGCACCCAGGCACAGAGCAGAGAAGGTGAGAAACGGCAGTTTGGGCACCAAAGAGGAGAGGACGCAGCTGGAAGTCCTGGAAGAAAACCCGGCATCTCCTTCCTCAAACGCAGCCTCGCCCTGCCCGAACAAGTCACGGGCCATGTCTCCAGGGGACAAGGCCAGCTTTGTCACCCAGCTCACAAGTGTGGCTAAAACAGTGCTGGCACCCATGAAAGGAAGCTCTCAAGAAGGTGGCAAGGTGAAAGACACCTCAAAGTCAAGCGAGGAAAAGAAGGGAAGCACAGCGGGGAAAGCTGAGCCCTCGTCTACAGGGGTCCGCCGGGGGCCTCAGGGCTTCACCACGGCCACTGCTCACTCTGATAAAGGTAACAGTCGGAGCTCTAAACATCACTCGTGATGCAAAGCTTCAGAAACACTAAGACTGTCCCGTGTAATGCCTTTAACTGTAGCATCTGACTGACTTAACATATGAATTTGTATGAGGCAGAGCTAACGATGCCTGAACAAAAAAAACAAACAAAGAACACCAAAACGAAAAGAAGTAGAAAAGATGTCAACAACGATCACCTACTGTTGTGAAAATGTGCACATATTGTCTTGATGTAGACCTGTGTATGTACTGTATGTTCATCTCAACATGTTTGTGTATTTTGTTAAAAAATGCATATGTCTTCATGCATGTCTGGTTATGGAGAATGATAGACTATTTAAAAAGAAGATGAAAAATATACTGCGGACCTTGAGATAGAAAACACTGTGAATAACCTTTCAACTTGACAAGCAGACGTATAACTGTGTAGAAGATGGATTCTGTTAGAAAAAGGGCATTACTCACATTTCAGCTTAGTTCCAGGGAAGTTATTTAATTCTATGCTGTATTTATTTGAACTTCAGGTACTAAAAAGTATCACAAATAGTGAGGTTTTTTTTTATGCCTTCGGTGCCTTGCAAAATGCCCCTTGAACTTTTGCACAGCTTTTGCCAGCTTTGCACAAATCACAAATTCTCAATTGGATTTAGATCTTTACTTAGACTGTGCCATGTGCTTTGAGCTAAACCATTCGTTTGTAACCCTAGCTGTATGTTTAGAATCAATGTCCTGTTGGAAAAGACTTTTCCTGTACTCAGCTCCATCCATCCCCTCATCAACTTTAATCAGGTTCCCTGTCGTTGCTGAAAAAAAAAAATACATCCCCTCAGCACGATGCTGCCCCCTCCATGCGTCACCATGTTGCTGTTTGGATGGTGTGTTCAGACTGATGTGTAGTGTTAGTTTTTCCCTCATGAATATCCTTTTGCAATCTGGCCGAAAGGTTAAACTTCGGTCTCATCTGACCAGAGCACCTTCATCCACATCCTGTGGACGAATCTTATATGACTTGTGCCAAACTATACATGCTACTCTTCTGTGGAGGCCAGATTTGTGAAGTGCACAACTAATAGCTGTCCTGTCAGTTGATTGTCCTGCTTGAGCTGTCAACACGCAGCTCCTCCAGAGGTCTACAATAGACTCTTGGCTGCAATCGAACACATTGGCATTTGTGGTTGTAACATCACAAAAGGTTCAAGGGGTATTCATGCTTTTGTAAGGCACTGTCGTTTTATACTTTGTTTATTTAGGTGTTTAAAAGGTGTCACAAACCGAGAGATTTTGTCATGAATGATGAAAACAGGATTCACTGTACATAGCAGAAACGGGACCAAGAAACCAAAATGCTTGCAGTGATAGAGTTGAAGGATGGATCAGATAGTTTCCCTCAGATCTGTTTAAGGGCTCACTGTCAGTGGGATGGAGAGGGATGATTAGCTGAACTTGCACAGGGACACTATGCAATGTGCTGCAAATGCCACTATTTTCCTGTGTTTTTGTGTGTCCTGAGTATCTAAGTTTACATTGTGCTCCAGACGAATACAGAAAAAGGCATAAAGCTTGCAATAAGTCAAGCGGATATATATTGATTTATTTTAAAAGTTGTCTCTGCAGATTATGGTGATGTGTGCAATTATATATTTTAGACTAAAGTATGTAAAAAACATTTGTTCAGAGTGTGGTAGCAAGTGAAGATGCACATGGAAGGTAGCACTTAGAGGAGAGTGAAGCTTCTCAGACACTCTTCATGTATGCTAAAGTACAGTTCATTGTATCATATTAGGTGAAATAGGAAGTGTCAGTGTTTTTATTTAAGGGTCATGTGATCATCCTTGTTGTTGTTGTTTTCTTAAATGTTAAACAATATGCAATCCATCAGTGCCCAGTCCTGTGACACTGAGTATCACTGTCTGTGAGAACATATTAGGCTACAACGAAGAGCCTGGAGTAGATTTGTTCAGAGTACCTTAGTGGTGAGGTCTTGTTTGTTGTCTTGTGTTAAGATGTAGCGTCAGGACACTAGGGAACAGACTTGTCTTAGACTGCCACCTTGTGGACAACATGACATGACGCCAGGGGTACACAGGAGCAATAGTGTCTGATACCTTCAGCCTGTGGATCTTATTTGTGCATAGTTTATAGTTTCATTGCATAGGCAGACATGTTTACATCGATTTCAGATTCAAACTTCACTTTATCTCTCATGATGTTGTAGTTTAAACAGTAAGCACCAGTGTTTCATGTGTGATCAAATTGCACTTTATGTTGTCTTTTTATGTCATTATATATATATATATATATATATATATAGGGGGTGTAACGGTACATGTATTTGGATTCGGATTTTCATGTACGGCCCAGTTTGGGCCGTACATGAAAATACACATGCAGAATGTTTATGAGCGGATCTCAGAGCGCAGTGCAACATTTCGCAGTGCAACTCTAAAACGTGACACCGAAACAAAACAGAAAGGACACCCAGCTATCACTAAACTTTAATGGTTTCTCATGCGGCTACAGTAGAAAAAATAAGATGGACCGAACCACATCTTTGTCAATGAACCCCCCATTTTTAACAGCAATATAGTACTTAACACAAGTTGGTGGAATCCCCATTGATGAGAAGGGATTTCCCAACAGCTGCTTGTGCTGCATTCAAGTACAGCTGGGATAACTAGACTGTTGATATATAAAAACAACTCCAAAGGGATTTAAGCATGTTTTACTGTCAAATATGGGCAACGTATTATTTAAACATTTCTAAATATTGATAGTGACTGTTTTTGAGTGATTATCTTGTTTTCTATTCTGGCTAGGTCTGCTTGTACTATTTTTTATTTTTTTTATCCTCTCAATCTCCAGTCAGTTCTATACTTTCAACTTTTCCAAGTTATAGAACATAATCAAATCTAATTAATTTCAGGAACTGAAGTGAAGGAATTCAGGGAAAAAGGTTCTTTGTTTAATGCTGATAAAAGGAAAAAAAAGAAAGTCATGCACATTTGTATTTATTTATTTTGATTAAAGTGTGACTTTAAAACCCCAAATGTGTACCAAACTTTTTTTCATGTGTACCGTTACACCCATATATAAATATATATAGTAGTCACTGTATTAAAACACAGACCATTTTTTTCGTCATGATTACCAAAATTATCTCTATTAATTAGAAGACATGAGATTTTTAACTATCACTATGATGCTAGAACATAATAAAATTGCAGCGGTCCCCTTGGTGATAAAGAAAATATTTTAAAATATAAATAAAGGGCAAAAGCCAAAAATAATATAAAAACTATGAGAGATAAATTAAAATACCCTATTGCAGTGATTGTTAATGTTGCATTTTGTAGTTATTGTATAGGGATGATAAAGTATGAAGTGGGAGTGGATGGATGGCTTTCACGGCTCTTGGGGGGAAAGCTCTCTCTCTCGGTCAGGTGGTTGTGGTCTTTGTACACCTGTGCCGTTTCTTGGACGGCAGCGGCATTAACAGTTTGTGTCCCAGGTTGGTGGGATCAGCAGCAATAAGACTGGCCTTCCTTTGCAGTCTGCCAGCTTATACTGAAGTTTGGCCCATTCCTCTTGAAGGAACTGATATAAGGGAGTCTGATTTTTTTTTACATTTTTTATTGAGATTAAAAATCATTCTTTCGAGAGTGCCCTGGATTTGTCACCTTGCTCACACCTTTTTAGCTCTGCCTACAATTACAATGGGACTGAGATCAGGGCTTTATGATGGCCACTCCAAAACATTGATTGTGGTCTTTAATTTGCTTTGTAACTAATTAAGCTGTATGCTTAGGGTGAACCTCCATTAGAAGATCCCATTGTGCCCAAACTTTAACCTCCCAAATGATGTTTTGAGATGTTACGTGGGTATTTCCTCAAAATAATATTTCCTCATGATGCCATCTATTTTGTGAACTGCACCGGTCCCTCCTGCTGCAAAAATATACGCTCAACATGATGACACCCCTTGTATTTCACAGTTGAGATGTTGTTTTGAGGTTTGCAAGTTTCACTGTTGTTAATCCAAATGTAACAATGGTCATTCAAGCCAAACTCCTCAATTGTATTTTTTATTTTTTTTATCAGACCACAGGACATGTCTCCAAAAATTAGGGTCTTTGTCCCTATGCATGTCTGCAAACTGTAACCTGGCGGTTTAGACAAATCTCTGAGTGGCCTTTCAGCTCATGTCCGTACAGGAGTTACTTGACTGAGGATAATTACACTATCTTCAGCGAGCATCTCCACTTGGTCTTTTGCCTTTATTCTGGGGTTGATGCACACATTTCACCTTAAAACATCCCTTCATCTCTGGGACACAGAACCCTTTCTGGACAATATGATGACTGGACATTCCTGTGGGATTTATGCTTGATCATAATAGTTCAAACTGATGATTATGGCACCTTCAGGCATCTGAAACGTAAACCCAACAATGAACCAGACTTGTGTTGGTCTTCGATTCTTCTCCTGATTTCTTATGATCTTCCTGTGATGTCACGTAGGGAAGCCGTAAACTGCCTTAAACTGCACCTTGTACAGTGTGATAAGATAAATTAACCTATTAGAAACTTACCAACACCATAACATCATTATTTTCTTTAGCCTCCATATCTTAAAAATGTAATTAAAAAATCCTCTCTCTCATTACTTTGACATTTAGCAAACAGAAATAATTTTGGTAATCATAACCGACTGAAAACAGGAAATATACCGCATGAATTAATGTCGCACAGTTTGAAACACGCCTGCATGTTTTAGATGTTTTCCTGCTTCAGCACACCTGGTTTCAATTGATGGCTGATTAACAGACTTTGGCTGAACTGTAGTCTTTCGAAGCAGGCCTGTTAAAGCAGGGAAGCATCCAAAACATGCAGGGCAGTTGGGAAAACACTGGTTTAGAAAAACTGGTTTATTTTTCATACATTGAATATAAACATCTGACTTCAAACGTATATGCGAAAGATTTCCTAATTTTTTTTACGTTTCTTGTTTTTTATTCTATTTATTGAATTTTGTATTTATTTAAGATTCTGATGTATTGTTGAAAATATTCTGCATATCATTGAAGTAGATCATCAAACACCCAACCAAATCTGTGTGGTTGCCCTTCTCCGGTTCTTGCTTCTCACCCCGTAAGTCCGAAGTTGCTGATCAATATTTCTGTCATGTCGGCCATCTTTGTCCAAGTGTTTGACTTTTTTTATTTTTAAACAGCAGCTGTTGTGAATACCTAATGTCAGGGGAAATGCCCATTAGAAGGGAAATAAAATGTGTCAGAAACCTTTGGTCTTCTCTGATAATTTTTTTGCTTTCTTCATAGGAAAAATTCTGCATCCCTAAGGGGAGTCCTTCTTATCCCCTTTTCAATTTCAGCGCATTTCCTTCTATGTATATAGCACCCATTTACCACAAATTGTACTTTACAGTTTACACACAAGTATATCAATTTAGTCCAATCATGTGAACATACTCAAAGTCAGTTACATAAATGTACCTAATGCTGCTGCATTTCAAATTATTCATGCCATTAATTATGTTTTTACATTACTGAGGACACTCAAGCAGCCCAACAATGCCTTGCAGAAAAGTCTTGTCACATTACAGTCACAAATATATTCAATGTCAGACTTCGATACAGGTCTGACCAGCTTCCCTGTCCCTGCTGAAGAAAAGCCTTCCCACAGCACGATGCTGCCATCAGGTTTGAATACGAATGGTGGATTCAAGGTGATGTCCTTTGTGTGTTAGTTTTCAGCCATGAACAGCATTTTACATCCAAGCCAAAAAGTTCTGTTCGGGTCTTATCTGAGCAGAGCACCTTCCTCTACGTGTTTGCTGTGATCCCTATGCCGAAAACTATGACTGATTTAAAAAATCTCAAAATTTTCGAGTGGGAAGTCCGATTTCGAAGGGACGTTCCAGTTGATTTTTTTCGACTTTGGAGTTGGAAGTTCCGTCTACAAATAAAACGCACTATAAGCCACCAGTCATCGAAAGTGCGTTGTCCTGGACAATAGTTCAAGAATGTCACAAATTTGGCCCTTTAGCCAATGGAGCTGATGCAGATGGACACTATTTGTATTTTTATAGGACGTGATTTTCAGAGAAAAATGTCTTAAATGAAAAATGTTAGGTACAAAGTATTTTATTTTATGAGCCATGTTTTTGGCTTTAATATCTTAGCAAGTATGACCACAAACATCCGGCAACTTTTTACTTAAAAAAAATAAATTAATTAAATAGACTAAAAACTATTTCTAGACCAACTAAATGGAAAACGTTCAATCAAAAAGATTTCTTTGAACACCTTTTTTTGGCAGCCAAACATATAAGACAATTTTTTTGGCCTACAATCATTTGCTCTATTACTTCTTCATTTGAATAAAAAATTGTTTATGTTTAACTTATTCCTGAGCAGATAAGAAGAAAAAAGGGACAATAAAACTATTCACCTCTTTTAATTCGACAAAAAAAAAATATTGATTTCTGCCCGCGGTGCAAAAAAGTTTGTACACCGCCCCTTTCAAACAGTTTTTGGTTAAAGAAGTAAAGAACCAATAAAGAAAAAGCCCCGAGAGGCTCCCAACCATTGGCCCGCCCTTGACCAATCACAGAGGCGCGAACACGTGACCATCGTAAACAGGAAGTGACTACAAGCTGGCCTCTGTTGCTTTCGCAGGTCGACGTTTGCCGAGGTTAGGGTCGGAGTTACAACTACACAACCAAAGCCAGCCCAGTACCACATAAATGTAGTCAGTAAATATCGCTATTTGACGGAGGAGGAATGACGACACCACAGGGAAGGTACAGTACTATTTCTGCTGACGTGGTGCTGTTTAAAACTGTAAACTACAACGGCTGTGGCTCATTAAAACTGACCCATGGTGATATATTGTCATAGTAAATCACGCAGAAGTCCTTGTTCTTGATGTGCATTACCTGCATGTATGCATGGAACACGGAGAGCACACGGGACGTCGTCGGGACTGTAAATAAGAATTTAAACTAGGAGCAGATCTTGCAAGGTAATGTTTCAATCGTGAATTTTAGATTTATTATTCTGCCATCTACCTTGTTGTTAGGAATGTTGTACTATTTTTTTAACCATCAGATTTCTGACATTTTTATTTGTCTTTAGACTCCATATTTAAGTTATACAACACATTATGGTCATAATAAATGGATCGTGTTGACTCCAGCTTTTCTTTTGCGTTTTAGCCTATAAAATAAAAATGCTAATAAAGATAACTGATTAAAAAAGAAGTGGGCCTAATTGACAAAGGAAATAAATGAATCAAGAAATAACTAGAGATGCAACGATCAGACCTTTCCTGGCAGAGATCGATTGTGGACTTTCCTGCTGATTAATTCAGAAATGTAATTTCTTCTAATAACTATAACTTCAGATGCACCAATATTTGGCCAGAGAAGAAATCGGACCATCCGTACCCCCACCAGAAGTGGGTAGTAACTAGTTATACTAGTTAGTTTTACTCTGTTACATTTACTTCAGTAACTATTTGGTAAGAATTATCTTTTAAGAGCAGCTTTACTCCATCATACTTTTTTACTTGAGTAATATTATTATGAAGTAGGACTGGGCGATATGGCCTCAAATCTATATTGCGATATAATCTAAAGCATGTGCAATAACATTATCTATTGCGATATATTCTTTTCATTATATATATTAAAATGACAGTTTATGAACGTTCTCACTTTCCAGATACAACACAGCAGAACTTCCAAAAAGTTCAGAATGCCATTTAAAGAACCTTTATTGTGCAAAATGCATTTAAAAAATCTTGAAATCTTTTTTCAAAAAAAATGCTACCCAAAATTCTCAAAAAAATAAAGATGAAGATATTTTTAATAAATTAAAAGCCCATTGTTATTTAAAAAACACAAAGTCCAAAATGTTCTGCTTTGCTGGTTACTTATTTATAAATTTAATATCGCACAAAAAACCTGCACATATTTGAATTAAAAATGCTTGCAATACGTAGTGTAAACAAAAACACTGAACATCAGTGTTTAATTTCCTTGTGGACAGCTTGATGACATCATCAAAATAAGCAATCGCGTTAGGCCGTTATTGTCAAAATCTCTCCCTTTGGCTAAATGTATATAATTTCTACCTTATTCTATTTATATCGCTCACCACTACTATGAAGTATCGCTACTCTTACTCGAGATAAAAAAATTTAAAAGTAAATTTTCAGAATGAAGAACAAAAACATAAACCAGGTACAGAAACAAACCTACAGAACCACCTGTTTCGACACAAGTGTTGCTTTTCTTATGTTTTTTTAATTTTTTTTTTATCTGTTACGTTTGTTGCATTTTGAGGTCAAGTGAATATACAGTAAACAACAAATTGTCACTGGAAGCTCTTTTTACCTTGTTCTATGAAATATATGCATTACCTGCTGCAAGAATAAGTATTAGACTTAGAAAAGTGTTTCGTCTGCTTAAAATTTTGTAATTTTGTTAATTACTTGTCAATTGTTGATCATTTTGTCTTTAAAATACCAGAATTTGCCCATAATTTTGTCTGTTTAATGAAATCATTTGAAGAAAAAACAGAAATGCCGATGCAACTTCACCCACTTCCTAGGTGCACGGAGAAGGAGAAAATTGTAGGATGAATGCAAACTCCAGCAACACTTGGAAATTAATTGATCCACTTTATTAAGACCGACGCGTTTCGGCGTAAAGCCTTCATCAGGGTCATTACTAATAACCCTGATGAAGGCTTTACGCCGAAACGCGTCGGTCTTAATAAAGTGGATTAATGAAATAATTTAAAAATCTTAAATCAGATGTTGCTCCAAACTCAAGTAGCCTTTTTACCAAATACTTCTTTACTCGTACTCAAGGAATTTTTTGGACAGATACTTTCTACGGCTACTCTTACTTGAGTATAAGTATGCTACATCATGAAGCATGATGCAGATGGTGACTATTTTTACCTTTTTATTGAGTTAGGAAATGTAAAAAGTGAAGTACAGCACAATGTTTTTGTCTTTTAACAACCGTGGCTTTGCCCTTCTCTTTAAGTCCTAGTAAGTAGGGCCACATCTTGTAGACTTTTACTCAGAAGCAGTTTGGTGCACTCAAATCTGCTTTTAATTGATTATTTAATAGTTAATATAGTAAACATTTTCAAAAAGAAGATGACACAAATATCAGGTTATATTTCCTTTTGTTTTGGATATTGCCAGTAGAGCCCAAAAATGAGCAAACCAGATTCCTAAACAAAACATGCAAAACTCTTTTTTTAAGTTATTGGTGGACAATTTATTACATATTCCTTTCCTTTAAAAAAAAAAATCTGCTTTATCTGCTTAAATTATTACACGTTTAGTTTGTGGATAACTTTTATTCACATCAGTTTTTAAACCTATTTCTGAACACATGATGACCACTGACTAGCCGACGTGCCAAAAAGCCGCCGTTTCCCTCTATGTGCCGTTTCAATAAAGCTCAACTAAAGGTTCAATTATTTTCTGTTGGATTCAAACCTGCTGCTACTCAGAGAACCATCCTTTATGTCTTTTATCCTTAGATTAAAAGATCCGAATTGGTCCAAATTGAAACCAGAACCCCAACCCTACAAAAAACTTGGTATCGGCCAGTTGTTTTTATAGACCAGAAATGTTGGCAGTTCTTAGTTTAATGCATTCAATGAATAGCCAATGATATTGTTCGGTATTTGACCTGGCCAATTGATTGGTGCACCTCCTGTAATCATTAAGTTACTGGGGTAACTATTAGTTATGATAACTCTACTGCCTTTAAAGTTGATCAACGACAGTACAGTCACATGCCTGTCATGAAGGTGCCAACATACATCCCCCCCCCACACACACACTTTTTTTTTTATAGACTTGGTGGAAGATTAGCTTCTATCACTCCATAGTGAGAAGCTCTAGTTAGAGTTGAACAGGTACAGACCTTGTTTCTCTGCACCAGTTAGGTTTTCCCGGTTCAGCGCTTATCTTGTGAGCGTTTGGAGGCTCCTGACCCGTGGCTTGAAAATCAGCAGTCTGACCTATTTAACTCTAAGGTATTTATCTGTAACCAAACAGTTCAATAGTTCTTACCTGTAGAGTAATGCAGATCGAGTCAACATAAAAGCACAGAGTCAACCTATTAAATGTGGTTTGTCTTTTAAAACAAACACCCCGCGTCCGTGGCTCTGCGAGAGAGAGAGAGCGAGAGACTGTGTGGGAAGTGTTGTCATCTTAACCGCAGTGCGGTGACAACCGTGACTGTGCAAGTGTCCGTGGGAACCAGCACATCTGCAGTTAAAAGCAACATACCTGGAATGCCATTAGTCATGGGGTGCAGTCACATGTCTGCTGCCTCTGTTTATTATCTCAGGAGAATGACTTGCTTTGCGTTGACATTAGCTCATCGGTTGTAGGGAAGGAAGCATGTTTTTGCTGGCAAGAATCGTTGTGCGCGGCTGCTTGTGTCACACGTACACAGTAAGAAATAGTTCTTGTTTTTTATGCCCCCCCTGCTGTGTCTACATAGACCTCTGTGGTGATCAGGAGAAAATGGAGCAGCTCTTCTCACTCGGCCATGGTGATCTGCTGTAATTATGGACCCCACCACAACGTCCACCTACGTTTACGGCAGGTCTGCTGCCGATGATGAGCACTCGGACGACTGGGATCTCCTCCCCTCTGTGTCCGCCGCCCCTCTGAGGCAGGAGGCGCGAAGCGGCGAGGATCGGGGTGCGGAGGAAAAAAGCAAATTCAAGTCCAGGCTGGTCTCTGCGTGGAACAGCGTCAAATACGGTCAGTTTTATTTTTCCCTACACATACTTTTTTTTTTTTTGAAGAACCTAACCGTTTTCTTTCATTCTTCAGGCTGGTCCCTGAAACAGAAATCGAAGTTCAACAAGAGCTCGCCTCTTATCATGCTGGGAAAGAAATACAATCTTAAAGATGACGGTGAGATTTTTGTCGAAGATCTACCGAGCATTTGACCATGACACTTTTCGTAATATTTCAAAAGTTCTGAATTGAGCCTCCTAACACTGTCAGGGGACAAAGAGCGTTTCCGTCACTCCTTTGCATCCTTCGTGTGGCTGACGTACAGACGGGGCTTCCCTCAGCTGCCTGGCTCCTCTCTGACCACCGACAGCGGTTGGGGGTGTGTTCTGCGTACGGGCCAGATGCTGCTGGCACAGGGCCTGCTCGTACACCTGATGCCAGCAGGTGACGACACACGCACCAAAATAAAGAAAAATGGAAAAAAAATACTCTACCTAACAATGTTTTTCACAGTTTAAATGACTTTCATAGTGATAATGAGACTGTATTGACTGCCGAGGCTCCTTGTCTGAATGTGTCATGTGACCTGACCTGCACATTAGGTTCAAATGTCCCACAAATTGCACAGCTGTCATGGTGCGTAACCCTAGCAACAAGGTATTGTTTTGTTTTTTGTTGTTGTTTTTTTTTTACAACTGGTAGCAACTGATTGAGAACTCAAAAGCTCAAAAAATACCCGAACCACGACCCCAAAATCCCAGAGGAGTTGAAAAGGAGATTCCGTGGATACAGAGAAGCACCATCTCTTTCATGGATGATAAAGGCCAAGGATCACATCCCCGACTTCAACTTCTCGCTGCCCGACTTTCTAACCGTATGGCCAGACAGAGGTCTAAGCAGGAGCAGCAAAAGCAAATGAGGCGGATTAGCAGTGCTTGCCAATAACCGATGGTGCTGTCCTGGACATGTTGCTGTGAAATTTCTGTGCTACCCAAATATTGTGCTGTTAGTAGGCATGAGCCGGTATGAGATTCTGACCGTATGATAACCGTAG
The DNA here is from genome assembly GCA_963556495.2 of Valencia hispanica. Taxonomy (NCBI): domain Eukaryota; kingdom Metazoa; phylum Chordata; class Actinopteri; order Cyprinodontiformes; family Valenciidae; genus Valencia; species Valencia hispanica. The sequence continues at coordinate 13,599,768 of OY747718.1, forward strand.
GCACAAATATCACGGTTTCACAGTATTATGATTACAAATCTAAAATGTGTATTTTGAATGTCTGTTTTTTTTTTTTAAGGAAAAAACACTTTTTAGTGAGGCAGATATGGTAACTAACTAGTATGCTAAGATAAATCATCATTAGCATGCTGGTTACCATATCTGCCTCAATTAAAAAAAGTTACTAAGGATAGAGATGAAGAAAAGATAAGATAAGGTAGTTACCATATCAGCCAATGTAACAAGCTCATTTCACTAATGTCAGACGCTAATACGCTCGTTCATTTCAAGACAGCATTAACTTTACCTTGAATTTAGCATACAATGATGGGTTGTGCTCCCGAACATATTCGATGTATTGCCTCCTCGGGCTGCCGCTGTTCTCAAGCACGTTTTGCACGTCGGGCGACCTTCTTCTTCCAAGCCGTGAACGTCTGGCTTTTTATGGTAGCTGAAGTATTCCCAAAAAAACGCTTAGAGACGGTGTAAAAAGTTCAGTCATCACACAGCCTCCAGCTTCATGAGGGATCTTTACTTTCTCCCCGACGAGACGCACAAAAAAAAAAAAAAACACTTATACCGCAGGGGCGGTATGACGGAAAATTTTAGTGGTTTTGAAACCTTGACTTTTTCATACCGCGGTATACCTTGAAACCAGTAACCAGCCCATGCCTAGCTGTTTGCATGTCATCCGAGTCATGAGACTGTCATACAGCAACGGTCTAAACACTGGTCAGATTATTTGCAAGGCTGACTGCTACTGGAGATCCTTCCTTCCACAACGACTCTCTGAAGACGCTTGGATGATATAAGATAGAGTTTTCGAATGGAAATGGCTGTCGGCATAAGAAAGGCACACACAGAAAGCAGCTGAAACACTGGCCCCATAAAAGTTAATGACGTTCAAAGAAAACCAACTGAATTTATGAAGAGTTACCTATGAAGAAACTTTCTCCATACATGATTTAGTGGAACCTCACTGAAACATGCTACAAGCTGAGGTATCGCTGAGTCACGCATAACAGTGAGTAAACATGGTAGCATTAACCTCGCACCGAAAACAACTCCTGAGAACCTTCATGGCAGGAACAAGGCGTTATTTCATCGATGATTGTAACCGTAGCTGCAACGAATTAACAGACATCTGATTAATTTGCTAAATATATGAAAACGGCCACAACCAAAACGGAAGCAGCAAAGCTCGTAAAACTGCAAAACAAAAACCTTTCACCAGTGCTGTACAACTAAGCAGCATTTTGAAAAAATGCCTTTAACTTTTTCATTCTTTCTAGATTGGACTTGGTCCGTGAGATACTGCGCCGTCAAAGACGACTTGGACCTGCTTCACCCCGCAGACGGCGCGGCGTGCGGCTGGGCGGCAGAGGACGAGGGGAGCAGGAGGGGACGAAAACTGAGCGTCGGTTCCCTCCTGGACAGACCCATGGAGGCCACGCACAGGAGGGTGGTGGCGTGGTTCGCAGACCACCCTGCAGCCCCGTTTGGAATTCACAAGCTGGTAGAGCTGGGTAAAAGCTCAGGGAAGAAGGCTGGCGACTGGTATGGTCCGTCCATTGTGGCGCATATCCTGAAGTGAGAAGTCAACTGGCCCCTCACAGCTAATGGAGTGCAAGGAAGATTTTTTTCCCACTTTGACAGTGCGTGTGATCGTGTTTCAGGAAAGCTGTGACGGCTTCGGTGGACCTCTCCAATCTAGTTGTTTATGTCGCACAAGACTGCACCAGTAAGTGGTGGCACCAATCTTGCTTTCCCTTGCTGATTCCGACTTCTTTCTTTCTTTCTTTCTTTCTTTCTTTCTTTCTTTCTTTCTTTCTTTCTTTCTTTCTTTCTTTCTTTCTTTCTTTCTTTCTTTCTTTCTTTCTTTCTTTCTTTCTTTCTTTCTTTCTTTCTTTCTTTCTTTCTTTCTTTCTTTCTTTCTTTCTTTCTTTCTTTCTTTAAAACCCGGTGTTTTTCAGCCCCTCTCCTCACTGACCTGCATGTTTTAGATGCCTCCCTGCTTCAGCACACCTGGTTACAATTGGTGGCTGAATAACAGGCTTTTACTGAACTGCAGTCATCTTAAGCAGGCGTGTTAAAGCAGGGAAGGATCCAAAACATGCAGGCAGTGTTCCTTGAGGACCAGGGTTGGGGAAACGCTGGTCTGACCTGCTGAATCAAATTTCAAATGACTGAGTTCTTTTTCTAACAACCATAACACATAAACGAGGAAAAAAATATGCTGCATTGTTTTAAATGGTATTAGAGGTAGTAGCTTTGGATCCAACAGAAATTGAAAGGATTACAAGAGAATCACAATCACAGCATCAGTCCAAATGGGCCAAAACTTTATTTGCTTTTTATTCAACTCAAAAAAGTCGAAGTATATAGGTGGAAAATGGTGGGATTTCTTAGATTTTATGCTTTTAATGAATGGGGGGGAGTTCTGATCAACTGAACATTTTCAGTTTCCAATCTCGAGCAAATTGATTGTTGCACTTCTGATAGTACCGTTACTGTTGAAAATACTGAGTTGTCGTTTTAACTCAGCATGCTGTAGTTCAATTAATTGTTCTTTTCTTTTAAGTCTACCTCCAGGATGTAAGAAGGTTGTGTGAACGGACCCTCCCTCAAAGCTGGAAGTCTGTCATCGTCCTGGTTCCTGTACGGCTCGGAGGACAAGAGCTTAATCCCTCCTACATCACCTGCGTCAAAGTACTTCAGCCATATTGTAATGCTTTGAATCATGCGAGTGTTGTTAATGATGAGAGAATTATCATCCTACTGTATGACTAGAGATGCACTAAACAGTTGACCAGAGGTCGGAATCGGACAATTTTTACTCGATCAGCTCTGATTAGTGAGCAACCGGTTAAAACAGGGGGAAAATAGTTTTTTTTATGATAAATACATGCTTCAACACTAAGAACTTGCTCTATTTTTGGTCAAAAAATATATCAACTACTTTGATGAGCTTTCTTTCAGTTGAATAAAGATTAAAATTGGTCCATTAACTGGGATAATCCTCTGTTGAACTCAAAACTCCATCTGCAAACCGGACCCCCTTTTACTCTTCTGGGGGGTTTTTTGGCGACTTACTTTTATTTATTTTTTTAGTCTAAAAAAATCAGAATCTGCAAGTCAGACCTCATAGAACACCGGTATCAGTCAGGATAAGCCTGATCAGTGCATCTCTACTTAAAACCTTAATTATTGGATGTTCACAAACAGCATTAAAATGGGTTATGATGTCCAAACATTGCATTCTTGTTCTATCTGATAAACACGCAACAAACATATATATGTTTTATGCATGCCTTTTTCTTTCTGCAGAAACTCTTGATGCTGCAGTGCTGCATTGGGATTATTGGTGGCAAACCAAAGCACTCTTTGTTCTTCGTTGGCTTCCAGGGTATGCTTGGTGACATTACAAGAGTATCTCATCTTTCTGATCGCTTAAAAAAAAAACTCACGAAAAAAACCTGTTTTATTCTCCCTCCACCCCTGCTTTGATAAAGATGACCATCTACTGTACTTAGACCCTCACTACTGTCAGCCTACAGTGAACATAAAAAAGAACAACTTTCCCTTAGAGGTATGAGGTATATTTTCACTTCCTTCCCTTTTTTGTTCCATTCTGTCTTGTTTTTTCCTGTGAGAACTGCTCAATTAATCAACCATTAAAAGAGAGTAAAAATGTTACTTGTTTATACAAATATAGCTTGTTATTTCATAGTTGGATGTTTTTGAGCTATTTTTGAGGTGACATAAATCACTTGCTGATATTAATTTCTAGCAGTCGTATGTTAAGTGTTAAATTCTGAAGTTCAGAAATAGAAACAGATTACTACTGAGGTTAGGATTACAGATTTAGTTTAAGCCCTGCCACCTCTGAAAAGTTTCAGTCTGATTGTCTAAAGCAGTGTGTTCCCAACCCTAGTCTTCAAGGCACACCGCCCTGCATGTTTTAGATGTTCCGCTGCTTTAACACGCCTGGTTCAATCTGCCATCAATTGAAATCAAGTGTGCTGAAGCCTTGAGGAGCGGCACATTAAAAAAAGTATGTAATTGGACAAAAATATAAAGTTATCTGCAAATTCTGAGGACTAAAATAAATAGAAATATGTGACATAATTGTAAAATAACAAATCTGATCAATAATTTTCCAAATCAATTTTTTCCAAGTAAATCTAATCGAACCATTACTCCAAGTAGGTCATGTATATACGTTAGAGGGTAAGGTACCCACAATCGACCTCCAAATGGCACAGCAGCCACAGAAGATCGAATGTAAGGTTACAATGATGAAGGTTGTGTACAAACAAGAGGTTTCACTTCAACATAAACTGTAGGTGGGTGTCTCATGTATTTTTGTGGTTAAAACAAGCTTGTTCTTCATTCAGTAAAGTTACTTGCTGTTGGTAGAGTAGGCAGAAACTTTACTCAAGTAAAAGTAAAAAGTACAGTTTAGTAAAGCTACTCCAAAAGTACTTGTTTTTCCCCCAAAAAAAGTTGCGACCCACCTCTGTAAACATGCAGGGCACTGCCTCCAGGAGTAGGGTTTGAAGAAAAAAACACTTATCTAAAACATGGAGGACAATGTGCCCTTAGGAGCAGGGTTGAGAAATGCTGTACTAAAGGCTTCAAGTCTTTCTGCATTGTCTCACCTTAAAAGCCCAAACTTTTTTGCAATTGTATGTGATTTTTCTTTGACAAGCCAACACAAAGTAATGTATAATTGTGACGGGGTGGGCAAGGACAGTATTAAATACAGAAGCAGCCAAAAGTAGCTGCAAAGGACAATGGCTCATGTGGGAGAATATTTTAGTATCAGTTATTGTTTCAAATTTCACAAATCTGACCTTTTTTATGGTAGAGAAGCATGAGGAAAGCCATACAAATTCCTGTTGGCAGATGTAGGGTCCCCTCCAAGAAATGTAGGGGACACAACAAACGCGGAGGCAGAAAAGAAAAACTGCACCCAGAATGCATCTTCTGCAAAGTTACAACATGGTGGCGGCAGCAGCATGCTGTGGGGATTGTTTTTCCTCACCAGGGACAGTGGAGCTGGTCAGAGTTAATGGGGAGATGGAGGGAACTGAATACTAAGCAATCGTGAAAGAAAACCTTCTAGAGGCTGAAGGCGTGGGACAGTCAGAGCTACAAGGTAATGGTGTTTTTAAGGTAGATGTATGTTAGAATGGCCCCGTCAAAGTTCAGACCTAAATCCAAAGGAATATCTGGCAGGATGCAATAGTTGCTGATCATATGCTCTCCTTCCACATTGACTGAGCTTAAACCAATTTGAATTTGAATAAGAATGAGAAAAATATCATCTATAAAGCTGTAAGAGCGATACCCCCGAATGACTTGGATCTTTAATGGCAACAAAATGGGGTTACAGATTTTCTTTTATTTATTTTTTTTTATTCATAGATAATTTTGAAAACCATTTATCCTTTTTCTTTCCTTTCACAATCAGTCTTATTACCTATAAACCCAATAAGCTATGAATGGTTCGGGTTTTTGCGTGACAAAAAAAGTGGAAAAGTTCAAAGAGCGCGAATACTTTTTGCATGTTTTTTCTGATCTCATGTTTCTCGTCACTGTTTGCAGTCGTTTCACTGTAAGCATCCCAGGAAAATGGCTTTTTCACGCATGGACCCCAGCTGCACCATAGGGTTCTATGCAAAGGGTCAAAATGAGTTGGAGCTCTTGCGCGCAGCTGTGAACGAGGTATGATTTATTTTTTTATCCTCCTATTTATCAGAGCTAGCATTTTTATCAAGCTTGGTGAGGATTAAAACATATGTTTTGAGTCACACCCAATGTGCTTTAATCATAACATCCCCCTCTCCACAGGCTGTCTCCACATCTGCAGAGACGTACCCCATGTTTATATTTTCCGAGGAGAGCCGTCATGATGTGGAGGAGGAGGAGGAGGAGGAAGGCATCCCACGCACAAACAGCATCACTTACATCCAGAGAGATAATGAACTGAGTAATGAAGACGGCAATAGCATGGACGAGTTTGTTCTGATATGACCAATAAAAGAAGAACATCTGCGTTGTTTATGGGATTTTTGTGGCAGGACTCAGTCAGGTAAATAAACGGATCAGGTTTCAGTCACGACTTTGCTGTATTTTATATTGATGTTTTGTGCGTCTTTGAAATTGTATTTATTTCAAATAAAGAACATTTGCACTCATTCATTTCAGCTGAAGAACTCTGAGGAACAAAAAAAAAATCCTAATAATTTCACTCTGACATTAGTGTGTACAAGCTAAACGAAAGCGTTACTGTGCAATATCCGTGTTTTATGCTCATGTGGCTGTACATGGACTGGAAAAGTGGATTTATTATTATGTAAATTCTGATTTATAATCATATTAGAATTTAAAGAATTTAATAAAACATACCCTTTAAATATGTCTTGGTGTGAAATTTTTTTTCCATGGCTGGGTGGTTGTTGGTGCCTTTTATGGCTTCGGGTTTTTTACCAATTTGCGCTACCATTTCGAACCTGTGAACAAACAATTTTACACCCATCTATTTAAATGCCTGCACTTCAATTTATTTTCATATATAATTAATATCAACTATTGAGGTAAATAATCGTATGAAGGCCCAAAAACTCATGTTTAATTCAATTTAAATACAGATTATTGTCAGAAGATGCCCTTTTGTCATCTAGAGGTTCTAATGTGTGTGGGGCTCGTTGACTGTTTTGAAATTTGACAGATTATAACCTGTGATTCAACCATGATGACTCGATGTGATCTGTGGCTGGTAATTTTAATTTATTGGGAGTCCCATAAACCGGTTACCCCCTCCAAACCCCCTGGCACCAGTTGTAGCACATTCAGTACCAAACTGTTGTTGGCTACTCTTTGGTGTAGGAGGGTGTTTTTCTTCCTGTTTCCCCCCTCTGTAGATGGAGGGCAACTGTGTGATTCTTTGTTATTGAATAGGTTTTTTTGGACTGACTCTGGATTAGGGAGTGATGATTTTTTTTTTCAGGATGCTCAAGATACATTACTATATAAATAAATCCCATTGTTTTTGGCTACATCCTTCCTACTGCCTTTTGAATCGTCCTGGGAGCATCATTGATTGTAACATCCCCCCAATATCCTAGACACCATCTTGTGGAGAATTAACAATCACCATAAACATAAAAAAACACATTTGAAGCTACTCAGGGTTCTACAGTGGGGTAAAACAGAATTTGGCAGCCACCAATTGTGCAAGCTGTTTTACGTAAAAAGATAAGAGAGGTCTAATTTTTAACATGGGTACACTTTAACTGTGAGAGACGGAATGTTTTTTTTTAAATCCAGGAAATCGCATTGTATGATTTTTTAAGAATTTATTTGTATAATGGTGCAAAAAATAAGTATTTAGCACCTACAAACAAACAAGAATTCTGGCCCTCACAGACCTTTTATTTCTTCTTTAAGAAGCTCTTCTATCCTCCACTAGTTAGCTGTATTAATGGCACCTGTTTGAACTCGTTATCTGTATAAAACACCTGTCCACACCTTCAAACAGTCAGACTCCAACCTCCACCATGGCCAAGACCAGAGAGCTGTCTAAGGACACCAGGGACAAGATTGAACACCTCCACAAGACTGGGATGAGTCAGTCTACAAAAGGCAAGCAGCTTGGTGAGAAGAGATAAACTGTTGGAGTAATTATTAGAAAATCCCTGAAAATCTCCTTTGTGGGGTACACATGATCTTGAGAACGCTGAGGAAACTGAACCGGTACAAGGCTGCAGGTCCAGATGCTGTCAGCCCCAGAGTCCTGAAGGCCTGTGCAGAACAGCTCTGTGGGATTCTGCAGCACCTCTTCAACCTTAGCCTAACTCAGGAGAAGGTCCCAGTGTTGTGGAAGACATCCTGCCTTGTTCCAGTACCAAAGAGAACTCACCCATCAGTCATCAATGACTATAGACCTGTTGCCCTGACATCCCACATCATGAAGGTCCTGGAGAGACTCCTGTTGGCACCCCTGGGTAAGCAAACAAGAACGTATCAGGACCCGCTGTAGTTTGCTTATCGCTGTGGAGTTGGAGATGCCATCATCCACCTACTTCAACCAACCCACTGTCATCTGGACAAAGCAGGCAGCACTGTGAGGTGGTCAGCAGCACAGGAGCACCACAGGGGACCGTACTCTCACCATTCCTTTTCACTCTGTACACCTCAGACTTCCAGTACAAATCAGAGACCTGTCATCTGCAGAAATACTCAGATGACTCTGCAATTTTCGGGTGTATCAGAGATGGACAAGAAGCTGAATACAGAGAGCTGGTGGACCGCTTTGTGACATGGTGTGGAAACAATCGTCTCACCTTGAATGTGAACAAAACAAAGGAGATGATTGTAGATTTCAGAAGAAACAGGGATGGTTAAGTCAAACACTGTTTGCATCATGGGAGAAGAAGTTGAGGTGGTTGAGGAGTATAAATACCTCGGAGTTCACCATGACTACAGACTGAACTGGAGACTAAACAGTGAAACCGTCTAAAAGAAGGGACAAAGCAGACTGTAGGCTTGGGTCCTTCAAGGTTTGCAGGAGGTTCCTTCATATCTTTATACCAGTCTGTTGTGGAGAGTGTAATCTCTTCAGCCATCATCTGTTTGGGTAGCAGCATCAGAGCCAGGGACTTAAAAAGGCTCAACAACCTGATAAAGGCTGGTTCTGTTCTGGTGATGACTGTGGAACATCTGGAGATGATGATGCAAAAAAGGATTCTTCATAAAATCAAAAAAATTATGGACAACCCTGAGCATCCTCTTCATGAGACTCTCATACAACAACAGAGCGTCTTCAGTCGGAGGCTTCTTCAGTTTCGCTGCAATACAGACCGCTACAGGAAATCCTTCCTACCCACAGCCATCATCATCTACAACAACTCCTTAAAGAATTAATTATATGAGCTATACCAACACTTAATTTCCCTCTGGGATCAATAAAGTATTTTAGAATTGAATTGAAACAGCCCAGATCCACACGAGGGGAACTGGTCAATGGCCTGAAGAGAGCTGGGACCACAGTAACAAAAGTTACTATTATTAACATACTACGTCATCTATTTAAATCCTGCTGTGCTCGAAAGGTCCCGCTCCTTAAGCCAGCACATGCCCAGGCCCATCTAAAGTTTTCCAGAGACCATCTGGATGATCCAGAGGATGATTGGGAGAATCTCATGTGGGCAGATGAGACCAAAATAGAACTCTTTGGTTTAAACGCCACTCACCTTGTTTAGAGGGGGAAGAATGCTGAGTTTCATCCCATGGGAGTGGAAACATTATGCTTTGGGGCTGCTTTTCTGCAAAGGGGACAGGACGACTGAACAGTGTTAAGGAAATGATGAATGCGGCCTTGTATCTTGTGATTTTGGGCAAAAACCTCCTTCAATCAGTAAGAGCATTGAAGATGAAACGTGGCTGGATCTTCCAGCGTGACAATGATCTCAAACACACCGCCCGGGCAATGAAGGAGTGGTTACGTAAAAAGCATTTGAAGGTTCTCGAGTGGCCTAGCCAGTCTCCAGACCTCAATCCAATAGAGAATCTGTGGAGGGATTTGAAAGTATGTATTTCTTGGTGACAGCCCCAAAACATCACAGCTCTGGACTGGAGAAGATCTCCATGGAAGAATGGGCCAAAATACCAGCTACAGGGTGTGCATATCTTCCCCCACGGTATTAAACAACTGAATTCATAGCTTTCAGCTTAGAAATTACTTCATGACCCTTTCCGGACTACTGGGTGTTAGTGACTTTCTTTGTTTCTCTGGACTTTCTCTAGATTGAGGCATGATGTGTCATTTTATATATATATTTAGCCTACTTCATGTTGACAGACTGGTTCTAGTGTGGATGAACTGATCTGACAAGATTTCTGAAGGAGGAAATTATATTTTTCAGAAAGGGCTGGGATGGTTTGGATAGTCCCCGCAAAAAAAGCAGAAGTGATCCACAGGGGGTTAATACTTTTCTACTTTCCTGTTCAGACCATTCAGTAACCGCTCTGCCTCCTCACAGAACAACTGAAGGACAAAGTCACAAAGCGGGTGGATGGAGGCCGCTTCCTGTAGCTCAAGCATCATTTACTCCCCCCTGGAATCCCCTATGATTATAACCCAATCCATGGTTTCCTTCAACACATTTGGATCACTTAGAGGTCCAAATCTGACTGAGGCCCGAGCAAAAACTTGCAGAGTTCTTTCCAGAACCATTTTTGCAAACTATTGGGCCTCAGAATAACTAAAGTAGCACAGATATTTCTGATCAGACTCAAAAGTCTTCACCAAGTTGCAAAGGATAGAGACTTAGATGGAGTTTGCTAACTATTCTTCTATGTCTAGATGCATTTGATTGCAAAGTTTGTCATGATGAGACTGAATCTGAAACAGGAGGGGGAAATTACTGTAATGTATGGAAAATATGAGCGCAAACCAATGAGAGGTGATCTTTCAGTGATTCTTGGCATTTAAACATTATAATACCATAACTCCACTGAGTTACATGTTCTAGGGAAGACACCAGCTGGATGCTGTATTTCTGCCCTCAGTATGCTAGAATCATTTTTAGCTTTCAGTCCTTTCACTTCCTTTGTGGTCTTCAACATAGCGGTTAGATCTTTGCATGACACTCACCGAGCTCTCACTTCCATCTTTGCACAATAAAAACAACTTAAGAGGTTTTTTTGCTCCTATCTATTGTATTTGACTGACATACTTGTGTTGCTCAGTCAAATTTACAAAAGACAAAAAAAAAAAAAAAGACTGAGGAAGAAATTCTTGATGCAACAAGGCGACAAGCTCCAAAAATAGGCAGTGACGTGACTCCTTCCGAGATTACCATAAGACCTGCCGCTCTGTGTCTCCAGATCCTGGCAGGAAACCCTCGCTAGTCCGTGTCCCACATCAGCCAGTTTTTTTCCCTGTTACAATCCTTTATATTGCACTGTGCACCAAACCCTCCACTGGCTCGACGTCACCATGCTTAGTCTTGTCAGTCGCGTGCGCATGACGGTGTTTGCCAATTCTGATTCTTAAATAGAATATACATTGTCTTGTAAAAAGGTACTGATACATATTTATGTTACAACCACGAACTAGAATGAATTTTGCTGAAAAAGACAAATCTGAAACTTTGTCTAGATTTGTTTTCAGTCCTGTTTCCTCCGATTCCCCAAACAAAATCCAGTGCTACCAGCTGTTTATGTAAGTTACCTCATTAATAAATACAGTGTGCGCCTGCTCAAAGAAACAGCCAAGAGGTCCATGGCAACTCTGGAGGAGCTGCAGAGATCCACAGTTCAGGTGGGAGAATACAAATTAGACACTCACCGAGTGAATACAAATTATCGACTGCAAGCTACACAGAGAGAGAGAGAGAGAGAGAGAGAGAGAGAGAGAGAGAGAGAGAGAGAGAGAGAGAGAGAGAGAGAGAGAGAGAGAGAGAGAGAGAGAGAGAATTCTATAAGCAGAATTTATACATTACAAACAGCAGAACTGGCTCTTGTCCTTAATTGCAGTGTCTATATGTTGATCAGTTGTGGTCTCATAACATAGAAAGACATAAGATGGATGGAAATATTAATCTGAAAATGAATATAGTTAATATACAAAACTGTATGACATTTATAAAAATTTTGTTATTATTATTAGTAGTAGAAGTATTAACCAAGTTATGGTAAACTATTGTTTTTTTTCTATATTAAACTAAAAGGCCTTGTTTTCATTTCCTATATACAATAAAGTCGAATTAATTTATTATACATTAAACAAGTATTTTAAAGAAATGCGTAAACGCAAAATGCATCCCCCCCGTCCCCCCACCACCACACCAACCGACCTTCTAGTTCTTTCGGGCATGTAAGCGCAGAGCCTGCCATCCGCGGCAGAGGGCGCTGTTGAGTCGTGCGCTACTGCTCAGAGACACAGCGAGGAGGGGGGGATGTTGAAGGAAAAAAATATACAACCGGGTAGGTCGCTCTTTGTTTCTGGCTAGGGGGAAAACCAAGAGACGCTGCCACCCGTCAGAACCCAAATATCAACATTCGCCTCTTGCGTGAGTACTTCAAATTTTTCTGCCTGGATAAGGACAGATTTGTCTATGTTTTAGCGCTTTTGTTTTTGGTTTACATGAGCTTTAGTAGTAGTTGTATTTGTTTTTTTTGCTTGGAGAAAAAGCCTGACCGACATTACAGTAGCGCGGCAGAGTGCAATGAATGAAATCTGGTTGAGCCAAGAGTACGGGAGGCGCGTTGGATCAATCAGCTCCCTCGATGAGTGATGCTCCATAACTTTCTCGTGTCGCCGCATCTAATCATTAAAAAAATCCACTCCCTAAATAAAACCCTTAGTTTTTCCTACTTATCGGCCTGGCAGAGCATGGCCGAGGAAGGCTAGCCGAATTAGCTCGCTAGCATGTTAGCAATCACCAGCTTTTGATGTGTTTCTTCAGTTTTTGTTCTTCCTTTTGGCAAATTGCTCTGAGTCAATTGTGGGTTTTTTGTTTTTTTTTTGTTTCTTTTCTCATATTTAAACACTTATTTTTACTGGACGGTGTGTACTGTTAGGTATAAATAACCTGGTAGTACACGGAGTCAATGCTGCAGTTCAGACAAAGGGTTTAAATAGTGTCAATGTAACCTTATCTGTTTAAGCCGGCTAGGCCTAGCTAACATTAGCGATGAGAAACAGTGGAAATAGGGGAAAGTAGGAACTGACTTGGATATGTAAACACAACAGAAGCGGGGGTTTGTTATCTTTATTTCTTATACGCGTCTGTTCACGTCAGTTTGTCGCTTATTTTAATTTTTAAAAAGGGCCTCTTAGTCCCCCCCCCCAACCAACCATTGTTTTGCTGCACAAAGGGACATCTAAACAAGTTGTCACATTTGCGGATCATAAAGCAAAGTGTTAAAAAGTGTGTGGCTCATTCTTTAGAAAGGTGCCAAACAGAACCGCATTTATTTAACACCCAGTCATCTAAAAGTCATATCTGGAGAAACTTTTAAAGAATCATCTTATTGGCAACAAGGATTCCTTTGCATTCTGGAAGTGTATGGAGTTTAATTCAAGTATTTTCCTCATCTGGAGAAGTGTATAAATAAAAAAAAGAAAATATGAAAAAAAAAGCCATTCCCAGATTTTATTCCCTATTCAGGTGAATAATAATAGTGTGTGTGTGTGTGTATATATATGTATGTATGTCTGTTTATCTCCCCCTTGTAGTCACAATCTGACCGCTGCAGAGATGTGTCATAAATTCATGTTTTATTCAAAGTCGAATTTTGTTTTTGTGTCAGAAATGGCTGAAAAGGGACTGAACACTGTAGAAGTTTGAATTAGGAAAAGTGTGGAACTTTAGGATGAAAAGTGTGAAGGTGATGGAGTGTTTATATTATATGTGCCCAATCTAACCGCTGCCTTTTTTTTTCCACTCATCTTTTCTTCAGGGGTACCAGCTGCTGCCGCACATTCCTGGTTTCTCCTCAGAGATGTCGACCCCTGACCCCCCAATGGGAGGGACGCCCCGGCCCGGTCCCTCCCCGGGCCCAGGACCGTCTCCAGGAGGCATGATGGGCCCAAGCCCCGGTCCCTCGCCGGGCTCGGCCCACAGCATGATGGGGCCCAGCCCGGGACCGCCCGGATCAGGCCACCCCCACCCCCAGCAGGGACCCTCAGGATATCCTCAGGACAGCATGCACCAGATGCACAAAGTACAAATGATTCTTTTTTTCTTCCTTACAATTGCTTTTCCTAATAGTCCAAAACACACTTGAATGTAGTTCATAAATAATGCTGACCTGAAAATCTATACATATGCGTGGAATATTAAAATTCTCCATTAACAGTCACCTTATTTATGAATTCCCATCTGAAACAGCCAATGGATCCCATGCACGATAAGGGAATGCCTGATGACCCTCGCTACAGTCAGATGAAGGGTATGGGCATGAGGCCCGGGGGACACAGTGGGATGGGCCCCCCACCGAGCCCAATGGACCAACATTCCCAGGGTAACTCTTCTCCCTGTATTTGCTGTGATGTCGTTTTTGTCATTAGTGTACATGATCAAACAAACGGCGTATGTTTATGTCAACACAATTATGGCTGCAAACGTCTTTTTTAAATTTAAAATACGCATGTGTAGTTCACATCCTCGTGTAGCTTGATTTTATACTAGACAGAGTACGAAATATCTGCTTTTCCTCCTGCCAACCAGAATGAAGGTGAAACAAGCACTATAGTGTGTGTGTGTGGACCCATCCAACCGGTTTCTCCTTCTCTGTTCTTCATTTGGCAGTATGAGCAGACAGTGGTAGGCAGAGCCACAGGAGAGAGGGTGTGTTTTATCGACTTTACCTTTTAGGCCACAACAGGGGTAGATCTACAAAACATAGATATACAGTGTCTTGCTAAAGTGTTCACGCCCCTATGTATTTCATTGGGATTTTCTGTGATAATTATGGAAGGACAAGGGTGCATGTTTTTTTTTTTTGTTTTTTTTGCATTTGTTTTCAGCCCCCTTTACTCTGATACTAGTTAAATAGGAAAAGAAAAGTGCAACTAACTGCCTTTAGAAGCTGCCTAACTAGTGAAATGAGTCCGCTCGGTGTAATCAGGGTCTCTGCTGAGTCTTAAAAGGCCTCAAATACGTTTAGATTTTTCAGACTTGATCTGAAATGTTATTAAATTCTGTCATAAATGTATACATTCGTTCATTTATTGTTTCCTATATCAGGAGATTTACTGTGTGTTTAGGGAATTCCAAAGAAAAAAAAAGAAGTTCTTGTCCTGTTCGTTCTTGGATTTCATTTGTTGGCTGAAAGCTGTTCTAACCCCCTAACAATTCCTGCCAATTTACACCCAAAATGTTTTAAAAACGCATACCCAAATTAAAATTAAAGCTGTTCTTGAATCATTTGGAGTAGAGGCATGGCTGGGGTCTCTTTGGAAAGAAAACATTCTGAAGTTTCCCCCAGAGAACAATCAGAATTGGTCTATTTTAAGTGTTGTTGTCACCGAGTAGTAATATGATCTTAAATACACTGGAAAAGATTACGTTTTATGTACGCCTATTTATTTTTCAAAAAACAAATGCTTTAAAGTGCTCATGACACCAAATCTTTTACAGTGAAACAGCATAAAATGAAAAAAGTTTGTTTTCTTGTCACACTGTGTGAGCCTCGATTACCCCCCACCCCCTAGAGTCAGAGCAAATGTTTATCCCAGATCTTGCCTGTTTATGGGCCTCAGACTTGTCCTGGACTAACAGTTGTATTGGAGGACATTAATCGGACCCTTGTGGATATAAAAAGACAATTTTTGTTTGAGATGGTTCGGTTCTGTCAATGATATTAGGCTTCGAACGATGAGTTGGGCATTATATTGCTTTCCGGGTTGTTTGGCAAACACGTTTACTGCGTCTACAGTTATGATTTTATCCTTCATTGGCATACATCATTGGAATCTCAAGAATCATAGCTTTCCAATGATGTATAAAATATATATGTTCTTAGAAAGGGTGTCGCAAAAAAAGGGAGACTTGACCCGGAAGTACGCAACGTACCGCCAACGGGACATTAAAATGCTACGTTCAGTAACCGTTGTGAAGCATATTGTATACTGTAAGACGGCATTGAAGTTGGGGAATATTGGTGTAAAAGTGCTGTAGCTCGCACGCATGAAAAAGTTGTGCATGACTTGAGTGGTCAAGTCCATTATCATTCATAAAAGTATTGAGTTAACTTGATATTTTTTTCTTAATTCCTTTAGGTGTTGAATTCAAATGAAAAAAAAATACAAAAATATTTAAAATACCTAATCATGGTGTCCTGAAACCCACAGAAACTCTGGTATTTTAGCTTTAGTTGGAATGGTGGCAGCCTCATGCTGTGGGAACCTGAAACACGCAGCCTGATCGACAGTAGCAGTTTAGATCGCAGCATATTCATGTGTTAGAATGTCCCAGTCAAAGTCCAACCCTACATGTCTTGAATAATCTTGGAGAAGCCACTCTTTCCAGATGTTTTCCATCCAGTCGGAGCTTGCAAAGAATTGGTGAATATAAATGCGCACCTTTCATTTATTTTAACCCTTTCACAATGACAAACGACGTTGTGATGATCTGTCACGTAAAATCCCAGTGGGTCACTTTGCAGTTTGTGGTTTAAATGTGATGTAACGGGAACAAGTTCAAGAGCGATGAATACATTTGCAGCGCAGTGCTGTTTGTCTTCTTCACCGAAGAGATTTTTAATCGTGACAAACAAAAGCTCCTGGTTTTTGCTTGGTTTTGTTTTTGCGCCAACATCTCATCATTCTCTTGTCACTCGTTGCCAGGTTACCCCTCTCCGTTGGGAGGTTCGGAGCACGCGCCCAGCCCCGTCCCGACCAACGGCCCGCCCTCTGGCCCCGGGGCAGGTCCCATGGAGGGCAGCGGGGACCCCACTCAGAGCATGGGCCAGCCGAACAGGGCCGGACCCCAGGGTCCAGGCGGGCCGCCCGGCCCGGGAGTCGGACCAAGCGGCGCGGGTGGAATCACTCCTTTCAACCAGAACCAGCTGCACCAACTCAGGGCCCAGATCATGGCTTACAAGATGCTGGCTCGCAACCACCCCATTCCAGAACACCTGCAGCTGGCCGTGCAGGGCAAGAGGCCCATGCCGGGAATGCAGCAACAAGCCATGCCCAATCTGCCGCCCTCCACAGGGCCTGTAGGTGGCCCGAGCGCAGGGCCGGGACCCGCTCAGACCAACTATAATAGACCACATGGTAAGTTAGGAAACCCACTGCATATGTGTGTGTGTGTTTTAGCAAACCATGATCTCTATTCAGTAACACCGAAACTCTCCACAGTGTTCTCAACCAGATTGTTTACCTTAATATTTGGACTATTGTGCGCACCTGATTATAAGCCGCAGCAGCTAAATTTGAAAAGAAAATCAATTTTCTGCACTTGAACGTAAGCTGCAGGTTTTTATGTTTTAACTAGGGGTGTCAAATTAACATGTTAATTGCGAATTTATTAAGTTAGTTAATTTCAGCCATATTTTACGCACTATGTTTTTTAATCACTTTAATCTAATTTTTTATCTTTAATTTTACTAACAGCTGCCTTTAAATAAAACCCGTTTTTCATGCTTTGAGCTTCTTGTGCTGGAGTTGGGAGGGGGGGGGGGTTAACCGCACCCTTAAGTGGACATCGATTGGCTGTCATTAGGCCTGCTTACCATGAGCTGACGCTTCTGTTTCAGTAGAGAGGGGCAAGGGGAGTGAGGAGGAGGAGCAGTCAGTTGCAGACAGTCTTGCCAATTTAGCGACTTTATCGCTATATGTAGTGAGATTTTGGACCCCTCTAGCGATTCTTCTTCAAAAAAGCAACTAGCGAAAAGTCTAGCGACTCTTTCTGAGGTTCTCAGAGACTTTTGGGCAAAGCACGTATCCTTGTTACTCTCACTGAGCGGCGGTGGACTGCCCTCCGTCTCCGAGCGCTCACAGCAAGCAGCAAGTCCGTGCGCAGCAGCTCCGCCCGCTCGTCCAGGTCCTGCTAGGCTCACTCAGAGCAGATATTCCCCCCACTGAGTCCAGAATGCTAACGAAACGTGCATGCTCGAAGCCGAAGTTGCAGGCAGCGCTGGGACTGGTCTCAAAAACAGAGAAATGTAAATTGCTGCGACTTCATCTGTTCAAGTCTGTTAAAAACAATAAATGACTTCATAAAGCCACTTTCTTTTGTTATATATTTGTTCTGCCACAATAATGTAATGAATTGAAATGAAAATACCTCAAGATGTGGGCTTTTCTCAGTAATTATTTGGTGCGATTAAAAAAAGATAAATTGCAGATCGTAATTAATTAAGCTCAAAGTTTTGTTTTTTATCTCTTGACAGCACTAGCTGTAACATGAGATATTTACGCAGAGAAGACGGCACACGGAGGATTTTTTTCTAGGGGCTTTTTACACCACAACGTTCCCGTTTTTGTTTGAATACGTGGGTGAAAACGCACTGCGTTTACACGACAGGGCGCACGATGGAAAGCGATGTAGTACATATGCCTGGCCTTTAGATGGCAGTGGGCCCCGTGTATGCAGTGTTCAAAGGTTTCCCCCTCAAAACCCGGAGAAGAAACATTTCATCTTAACTAACAATGGCGGTGTTCTTGTAGTTCTCCGCTTAAATAAAGGCGTATTGATTATTTGACGTACGTACTGTATGCATTTCTGTTGGCGATCGCATAGAAGCCTGATGATCTCTTAAGTTTTGCTAACAGAGACCAAATTACTTCAGAAGCTGCATCAGCAGTAACAGCATACCTGGATCCGCCATTGTTGTTTTTCCTTGGAAAGGCGGAGTGCAACATGTCCGTAGGTGGCTGGCAGTGACTCGTCTCACGCTCGATTCATTAATGCCAATCTAACCTGCAGTAGCTCTGTTTCCTTCTTTGATGGTCATCTCCATTGCCTTTAACTTAAAAGCTGCGTTATATGCATTTCTTCGTGTGTTTTCCATGATGAGGGTCTGTGCATGATGCGCAAAATAACAGTTCAAAATGGGGCTGGACGATAATTCAATAACAATATCTATCGATGGACAGACGTATGGTTCGATAGAAAAAAAAGGCTTGATTTAAAAAAAACTAGATCCAAAAAAAAGTTTCCCTTTCTTCTTCGTTATAGCCTATCAAGTAGCTTAATACTACAGTCATTACTTACTCCAAACCAATCACAAACGCAGACCCAGGCAGCTCCGTCACTGAGCCCTCGAGCCCCCTTCAGCACTCAGTCCCTGGACTGGGCTCCAGTATTTTGGGCCCATTAATATAATAAAGTACCATGAAATGTTTAAAAGATATAAAAGTAAAAATCTATAAGTTAGCCGCATCGTTGCATAGGCCTCAGGGTCCAAAGTGTGTGGATAAAAGTAGCTGCTTATAGTCCGAAAATTACGGTACTTTGAGCTATAATACAGTTACTGATTATTTATAAAACTGTAGATAAATATAGAATTTTTTTTTAATCATTTTAGGTATGGTAGGTCCCAATATGGTGCCACCTGGACCTGCGGGAGTTCCTCCTGCTATACAAGGGCAGCCTGCCAACGGTTTGTTTTTATTTCTATTCGCATTAATTTATTTTCATTCCGTTCTATGTCTGATGGCATCCAACGAAACAAGACAGTGTCTCTCAAGGGATTTACAGTGGGAAATCGACTAACTCATCCTTTCCAGGACCAATGGTGAATGCTGCTGCCCCATCCAACCCGCCTCAGAAGTTGATTCCACCCCAGCCTACAGGCAGGCCTTCGCCCGCTCCGCCGTCCGTGCCTCCCGCTGCCTCGCCGGTAATGCCCCCGCAGACGCAGTCCCCGGGGCAGCCGGGGCAGCCCGCGCAGCTCCCGCCCATGATGCTGCACCAGAAGCAGAACCGCATCACGCCTATTCAGAAGCCCCGCGGGCTGGACCCGGTGGAGATCCTCCAGGAGAGAGAGTACAGGTGAGGAGCGGTGTGGAACAACACAGCTCCACATGTAGTACTTTTTTGTTTTAGATCAGTTAAATATTAACATAATTGTTTTTGTATTTGTGAAATGTCAGGATGTATGGTTTTTTTTAAAAATTATTATTACTTTCATTAAACTCAGAAGTATACATACACTTCCTCAGCATTTGGTAGGACTGTCTCGAAACTGTTTCACTTGGAGCAAACGTTTTAGGTTTCCTTCCGGCAGCTTGTTACAATAGTTTCTACAATAGTTTGCTGGAATCTTGGCCCACTCCTCCTGAAAAGAACTGGTGGAACTGGGTCAGAGTTTTAGGCCTTTTTTCTTGCACTCGCCTATTCAGTGCCACGCATAAATTTTCTATACGGTCGAGATCAGGGCTTTGTGATGGCCACTCCAGTACCATAACTTTGTTGTCCTTAAGGCGCTTTGTAACTAATCGAGTGGTCAGCTTGGGGTTATTGTGCATCTGGAAAACAAATTTTCCCCCAAACTTCAACGTCCTGGCTGATGTCTTCAGATGTTGCTTCAATATAGCCGGATCATTTTCCTTTCTCATGATACCATTTATTTTGTGATGCCCACCAGTCCCTTTTACAGTGAAAAAAGCCTCACAGCATGATGTCGCCACCCCCATGCTTTACAGTTGGGATGGTGTTCTGGGGCTTCAAAGCTTCCCCCATTTCCCTCCATATATGACTGAGCACTCAGACCACAGGACTTGTGTCCAGAAATGAACATTTTTGGCTTTTTTTATGGTGGTTTTGAAATAATGGCTTCCTCCTCCCAGGGTAACCTTTTGGCTTATGGTGGTAGGCGACTGGTTTGACTAGATAGTAACACTGTCTTACCAGCTTAATCCAGCATCTTCACACATCTTCTGCTGTTGTCCTGGGGTTGATTCACACATTTCACACCAATGAAAGCGTTCTTCTCTGGGACTCTCTTGGAATGTTTATCATTCCCGAGCGGTATGATGGTTGGACAACCCCACGTATTTTACACCTGAGTATTGTCTGAACTCTGAGCCGATGAACATGGGACCTTCATTCATCTGAAAAATGCACCCAAGGATGAGTCACAATTCTTCCCCTGATGTCTTGGTTGATTTCTCTTGATTTTATTTCCCCCCCATGATGTCAAACAAAGAAGTTCTGTGTTTGGGATGTGCCTTTATATGCCACCGATGAACGCAGATCGACTCTACTGACCTATCAGGGGCTTCTTAAGCTCAGAATGGAATCATTTGTATTTTCCTTTTTGTTTAAAGACACAATAAACTTTGAATGAAAGTTTAAAAAAAAGAAATGCTTAACAATTCTCTTTGCCTGAATGAATCACAGGCATTGGGCTGTCATGTCGTGGAAAAACCTTTTTGCTCAGCAGCAGCTTCCGGACCGTATAGTGTTGATGTCTGTGTGAAATATACACATATGGTGTGTTCACCGATCGACAAAAAGTCCGGTTTTGAACTTCCTGACTGACCGTTAAGCTCAAAGTTGGCCTGTTTGTTTTCCCAGCTGTTGAACCGTTACATGCGTTTAGCGGAGGTGTCTTTGTAGGGTGATTAAATCGAGGAAGGTTCTTAAAAATCTTAATTTTGGAAACTTTTACATGTCTACAGAATGTTTTTTGCCTTCATCGGATACTAAAAATGGGAGAAAAACCACTGGTGCTTCTTTGTTTCAGGCTACAAGCACGCATTGTTCACCGCATCCAGGAGCTGGAACACCTGCCCGGCTCACTCGCCGGTGACCTGAGGACCAAGGCCACCATCGAGCTCAAGGCTCTGAGGCTGCTCACATTCCAGAGACAGGTAAACAGAAAAAAGGTTACAATGGATGTGCCATTATGATTCATTTATAACTCGTTTTACTTCTTTGTCTATAGCTGCGTCAGGAGGTGGTGGCATGCATGCGTCGGGACACGGCTCTGGAAACCGCCCTCAACGCCAAGGCCTACAAGCGCAGCAAGCGTCAGTCTCTACGAGAGGCCCGGATCACCGAGAAGCTGGAGAAACAGCAGAAAATCGAGCAAGAGAGGAAACGTCGCCAGAAACACCAGGTAGAGACGCCTACACCAGTTCTTATTGGAGTTGGGCCTGGTTACATAAACAGCCATGGAGACGTCATCTCAAATGTGATAATTGAATTTAAAGAGGTTCAGGGTTTATATGCAGTCTGGGAAAATTAGCGATTTAAAGTCCGGCTCTGGATAAATGTGGAAAAAGAACACAGAATGGGATTTCCAGACATTACTCCCTATTCCATTCTCTACTTCATCCATCCATCTGTTCATTGTTCATGGTTTGTTCATCCATCCATTCATTGTACATCCATTCATTGTACATCCATTGTCCATCCAACCAACCCACCATTGTCCAACCAACCAACCATCCATCCATTCATTGTCCATCCATCCATCCATCCATCCATTCATTGTCCATCCATCCATCCAACCAACCAACCATTGTCCAACCAACCATTGTCCAACCAACCAACCATTCATCCATTGTCCAACCAACCAGCCATCCATCCATTCATTGTCCATCCATCCATTCCTTGTCCAACCGTCCATCCATCGTACATCTATTGTCGTTGCATCCAACCAACCAACCATCCATCCATCCATTCATTGTCTGTCTGTCCGTCCATCCATGGTACATCCATTTTCTGTCCAACCAACCAACCATTGTCCGTCCGTCCAACCAACCAACCAACTAACTATTGTCTGTCTGTCCGTCCAACCAACCAACCAACCAACCATTGTCTGTCCAACCAACCAACCAACTAACCATCCATCCATTGTCTGTCCAACCAACTAACCATCCATCCATTGTCTGTCCAACCAACTAACCATCCATCCATTGTCTGTCCAACCAACTAACCATCCATCCATTATCTGTCCAACCAACCAACCAACCAACCATCCATCCATTGTCTAACCAACCATCCACCCATTCTCCATACATCAATTGTCCGTCCATCCATTCATTGTACATCTATTGTCCATCCAACTAACCAACCAACCATTGTCTGTCCAACCATCCATCCGTACATCCATTTATCCATTGTCCATCCAAACAACCAACCATCCATTGTCCATCCATCTATTGTCCATCCAACCATCCATCTATTGTCCATCCAACCAACCAACCATCCTTCCATGGATCAGTTGATTGGCCATTTATCCATTCTTCCATTTTATAGTTCATGGGCCAAAGAATGGTATGGGAACTCAGGAAATCTGAGTCTGAAGGTGATCATGATAAGTCAGTTTGAACCATGGGGTTTAATCTGTGTCTTTCTCCTGACAGGAATACCTCAACAGCATCCTGCAGCATGCCAAGGACTTTAAGGAATACCACCGCTCCATCACAGCTAAGATCCAGAAGGCCACCAAAGCTGTGGCAACCTATCACGCCAACACAGAGCGGGAGCAGAAGAAGGAAAACGAGCGCATTGAAAAGGAGAGAATGCGGAGGCTGATGGTGAGACTTTTGTCTTGAAGATCTGATCCTCAAATAATTTTGGCCACCCTTTTGCTCGAGTTTGTTGTCCCACCAGTTGAGCTCCCTTTGAACGTTTCTCCAGGCTGAAGACGAGGAGGGTTACCGTAAACTCATCGACCAGAAGAAGGACAAACGTCTGGCCTACCTGCTGCAGCAGACCGACGAATACGTTGCTAACCTCACAGAGTTGGTGCGTGCCCACAAAGCTGCACAAGCTCTCAAGGAGAAGAAAAAGAAGAAGAAAAAGAAGGTGAAAGTCGGCTCTGGTAGTGTTTGACCTGAAAGTTTGGACGGTGTTTCTTATGATGATTGTGTGTTTCTATTAAGAAGCCTGATACTGTAGAAGGTGGTGCACCTGCCATGGGTCCTGATGGAGAGGTGAGCCTAGAAGAAAATATTATTTTATATCCCATTTGATTTGTGCTTCATGTCTGTCACCAGCTCAATGTTTTATGTTTTATTCCTTTTTCTATCTTCTACCAGCCTCTAGATGAAACTAGTCAGATGAGTGACCTGCCTGTAAAGGTCATCCACGTGGACAGCGGAAAGATCCTGACAGGCGTTGATGCGCCCAAGGCTGGCCAGTTGGAAGCCTGGTTAGAAATGAACCCAGGGTAATTATCATATCTCTAACGAAATAGCTAATTTATTTTCGAGACGTGTTTTAGCCCTGTTTTTTGTTTTGTTTTTTGTTTTGTTTTTTTTAACAGATCAGGCTTTTCATGGGAGATTTTCACCTTTATCAGATTATGTCTGATTGCTATTTTCTTTCTAATGAGTATAACACAATATTTACTCATCTGTAATAACCAGAAAATGAAAGTATTACAAGATTATGGCATGCCCTTAGCTATAGCAAGCCTTTTTCTGTTTGCAATGAGTAGATCTGTTGAAAATTATGTTTTAAGATTCCAAGAAAGCGCAATTACAAATGTTTTAATTTTACTGTTGTTAATTTTTTTTAAAGTGAACACAAAATTATGCTCTTTGTTGATGCTTTTACATATTAAAAATAGAGACAGTTTTGATGGATTTAATAAACTGGAATCAGATTTTTCAGTTTTTTGAGCGGCTCGTCGCTAATCAGAGCCGATTAAGGGAATATTGGCTGATTGGTCGCCACTTTTTAGTAGATTTGTTACCCTTTTTCCCCCCCATGTTAAAGTGAACATGGAAGACCAGACTCCTGTAATAAACTTGCATTCGCTTTAATAACAGAAGGATTCTTGTTCTCTGCAGATATGAAGTCGCTCCACGCTCAGACAGTGAGGATAGTGGTTCAGAAGATGAAGAAGAGGAAGAGGAGGTTCGTACCTGCTACTATGAAATAAATCAGTGAGGCATTTGTTTCCTGGAGCTCTTTTTAAAAACAAAAATTGTGTTGTCAGGACGAAGCCGAAGAGCAGCCTGCAACGGCTCCAACTGAGGAAAAGAAGAAGATTCCGGACCCTGACAGCGAAGATGTTTCGGAAGTGGACGTCCTGCACATCATCGAGTACGCCCGTCTGCTTATATTTTAGCTCCTCCGGTGGATTAACTTTTGCGGTTTCCTTATCCGTTTGTCGACGACTTGTTCTCCCAGGCACGCCAAGCAGGACGTAGACGACGAGTACGGCAACGCAAGTTTCAACCGAGGCCTGCAGTCCTACTACGCCGTGGCCCACGCCGTCACCGAGAAAGTGGACAAGCAGTCCTCTCTGATGGTCAACGGGATGCTCAAGCAGTACCAGGTAAGCGGCTCCGATCAGAACGCGGTTGTTGTAGTATTGGGTGAACAGGTGCTGACCGTGACTGCGATCAGATTAAAGGTCTGGAGTGGCTGGTGTCGCTTTACAACAACAACTTGAACGGCATCCTGGCGGACGAGATGGGTCTGGGGAAAACCATCCAGACCATCGCACTCATCACTTACCTCATGGAGCTCAAGCGCATCAACGGGCCCTTCCTCATCATCGTACCTCTCTCGTAAGTCTCGACGTGACCTTCGCCGGTTGGTATTAAGACGGCATTTTGACAAAAACGGCCCCGGTCTCATCTTTTTCAGGACTTTATCAAACTGGGTTTACGAGTTTGATAAATGGGCCCCATCTGTAGTGAAAGTCTCCTACAAGGTAAGTGCTGCGATGCAGCTGGTGGTCCTTCGCTGTTCATCTTCCCGCTGAAAGGCTGTAGTTCCGTCCTTGAATGTGCTCCGGTCGCTTTCAGGGCTCTCCACAAGCCCGTCGTGCGTTCGTTCCGATCCTGCGGAGTGGAAAGTTCAACGTGCTACTCACCACATACGAGTACATCATCAAAGACAAGCAGGTCCTAGCTAAGGTAAGGTCTGATCCTCCTCCACACACACTGACATCTAGTTATTTACACTGCCTTGTGAAACTATTCATACCCTTTTGAGCTTTTTCAAAAGTTGCAAAGTAGCTCAAACCTTCTGTGTGTTTTTAAAAATAAGACACAAAGTATTGCTTCATAGTGAAGTTTATGGTTTTCTTGATGGTTTCTGTTTCTACTTTCTTGGCACATCTAAAAAAGTGAAATCTTTGTCCAGTTAACTTCTCAAATTAGCTAAGCTCACTGCGAATGAAAAGATACTGCCCATTAACATCAATTCATAAGTTTTGACCCAGGATCTCAACTGGACAGGTCTGTGCTTTGACTAGGCCGTTCTAACAGATTATCTATCCTAGAGATCGGCCGATATGAGTGCTTCTATCTCCGATGCTGATATGTATAGGTCTTGGTCAGCCAATAGCCAATACGTGCTGCCGTTTATTTGTTTTTGGTTTTTTGGCCCAATTTTCATGGCAGATAGCGAGACGTTTTCCACCTTATTTGCTGCTAAAATTTACCACTAATAAATACAATGGATGCACAACATTTCTTAACCTAATCGGTTTTTGAACACTGAATTCATCCAGCTCCTGAATCTTAATTTTGTGCACCTCAGAGTAAATATATAAAATCAAACATTTAAACAAAGTTAATCAAACAAATCAATAAACTGACCAAGTATTAAATGTACAAAGAGGTAAATAAAATGGCTGGATTTGACCTTTGTTGATCCATCAGACAAGTACTAAACAGTTATTAGTATTTTTGCAGTGCCCCCATCTTCAATTCAGTCTATAGTAAATATTATACATACTCTAGAAACTTTTGAACAACTACACATCTGTATTTAGAATAGAAATGTACCAAAACTTTTCACTAGTGCTTTTTTTTTTTTCAAACTGTTTCCAAATTACAAACCAAGTTACCATAATCATTTCACAAAAAACAAAATAATTTTTTTCATGTTGCACATGCAATGACAGTTCTAAATCCTTAGGGATTTCTGATGTACTTCACTGTTATTGTTAGACAGATTTAATGTGGAAACTAACTGTACCATGGAAAATACAGTCTTGTCAGAATACGTCATTTACTTGGACGATTTTTGTTCGCTTTACACCGTGAACCAAAGCGGAAGTGCCCGGCTTTAAGTAGGCTCTACTAAAGAGGTATAACGGCCGATGCTGATATATTTTTAAAAAATGGTAAATATCGGTTGACTAACGATATCGGCCTTTCCCTCATCTATACCACTACTGTTACTCTGGCTGGATAGTTCAGGGTCGGTTAGTCGTCAGGGCCTCAAAAGTATTCAAAAAAAGCCGACCAGACTGTGACTAGCTTCTTTGTCCCTCCTACATAGCATAATGCTGCCACCACCAAGTTTCACTGTGGGCATTGTTTTCCACCACACGTAACTTTTTGCATTTAGGCAACAAAGTTCAACTGTTCTTCCACATACTTGTTTCCTCCTCAATGGTTTGTTGTAAGCTTTAAACTTGAATTCTTAAAATATCTTTGCATATCTATCATTGAAATTTAAAGGTTCTGAACAATTTTGCATTGCCCTAACATCCTCTGTCCTTCACAGATCCGCTGGAAGTACATGATCGTGGACGAGGGTCACCGCATGAAGAACCACCACTGTAAGCTGACCCAGGTGCTGAACACGCACTACCTGGCCCCGCGGCGTCTGCTGCTGACGGGAACCCCGCTGCAGAACAAGTTGCCGGAGCTCTGGGCCCTGCTCAACTTCCTGCTGCCCACCATCTTCAAGAGCTGCAGCACCTTCGAGCAGTGGTTCAACGCTCCCTTCGCCATGACTGGAGAAAAGGTCGGCGAAAGCTTAAGACAAGTGCACAAATCCAAACGTTGAGGAGAAATCAGATTCTAATGAATGTTGTTTCACCACAAGGTGGACCTGAACGAAGAGGAGACCATCCTGATCATCCGGCGTTTGCACAAGGTGCTGCGACCGTTCCTGTTGCGTAGACTAAAGAAGGAGGTGGAGGCCCAGCTGCCGGAGAAGGTAAACCCGGTCTAGAATATGTGCAACTAAAGGCACTTTTTATGTTCTAACACATTTGCTTCTCCCTGATTGGCTGCCGCAGGTGGAGTACGTAATCAAGTGCGACATGTCGGCCCTGCAGAGAGTTCTGTACCGCCACATGCAGGCTAAAGGAGTTCTGCTGACAGATGGATCCGAGAAAGACAAGAAGGTAACATGATCACCTTGTTTTTAAGTCAAAGCTGTAAACAAATAAATCAATTAAAGCAAAATTGTTTTCAAATCGGGAGACATTTGACCATTTTTTTCCCTTCATTTTGTGGAGTTTTTTTTCTACTTTTTTTTAGGGTAAAGGCGGGACAAAGACCCTGATGAACACAATCATGCAGCTGAGAAAGATTTGCAACCACCCCTATATGTTCCAGCACATTGAGGCATGAAACTCAGTTCCTACTGCATAAACAATGATCTGCTCTAAATGGGTTTTCTCTAAGAAAACTAGAAGCACTAAAGTTTCCATGTTACTTTTATTTGTAGGAGTCCTTTTCTGAGCATCTCGGTTTTTCTGGCGGAATCGTGACGGGGTATTTACAACTAGACGTACATTCTTTGTTCTATAGAAGTATGTAGCACAATTGACTAATGATATATATATATATTTTTTTTTTTTTTTTTTGTCTTAGCCCTGATCTGTACCGTGCTTCTGGAAAGTTTGAGCTGCTGGATCGCATCCTGCCCAAGCTGAGAGCCACCAAACACAAAGTGCTGCTTTTCTGCCAGATGACCTCGCTCATGACCATTATGGAGGACTACTTTGGTTACCGTAATTTCAAGTACCTGCGTTTGGATGGTAAGAGTGTCTCAACTCCTTTTACGTACAACTGAACTTCCAGCTAATGTGCACAAACGCATCTATGGTGATCTTATCGAATCGCTCATTCAATCAATCCAAAGAATACCATATTACAAAGATTTATTACTAACATATTGATGCAATTTGATCATTAGTTTCAGTGAATATACCTTACAGCTATAAAAACTCAAAATTACATTTCTCAGATACTTATTAACCCACTAAGAATATTCCTTAAGATAAATAAAAACAGATATGTTATTGAATACGTGATCATTGGGAAACTGCTGACTCGACAGTTCTCCAGCAGTTGTCCTCAAACCAATCTAGAAGTTGGGCAAGCCACAAAGGCTCATTGCTGATTGTTAAAAGTGCTGTATCCAGTAATACTGATGGAAAGTTGAGCGGAAGGGAATTTTTTTTGGAATTCCTAACCTTGTGAGACCCATTGTTTTAATATTAAAATATTTCTATTTCATCTATAAAAATGTACAAGTCTTGACTTTTCTACTGTCTATTTTTACCCAACCTCAGAGAGGAGATTGAACCCTATTGTACAAGCTTGGAATGCTATTGTATAGGAAATTTGCTGTAAGCCCCCAACCCGTCTCCTCTTCCTTAAGACCAACTATTATGTAGTAATTTGAATGGGGTTTTGTTCTTAATACATTTTTATTTCTGCTTCTCAAGGAACCACCAAAGCAGAAGACCGCGGCATGTTGCTGAAAACGTTCAATGACCCAGCCTCTGAGTACTTTGTGTTCCTGCTTAGTACCAGAGCAGGAGGTCTGGGGCTGAACCTGCAGTCTGCCGATACAGTGATCATCTTTGACAGTGACTGGAACCCTCACCAGGTGCTGTATAGGATAGCAGAATTACAGGAAACATTTTAAATCATCCCTCTGCATTGCGACAGTGACACACTGGACCGTAAATTTGAGACTTTGGATGGACCCTTGTAATTTGTAGTTCTGGAGACGATTTTTGCACGCCAGGAGCAGAGATGCACCAATCCGGATTTCTCCGAATTTGAGACCAATTAAATGAAAATTGGTCTGTGCGATCTCTTACCAGGAGACTTTTGTGGGGGTTGACCTATACGACCCCTCTGTGCAAAGTAAAGTTAAATTCAAAAGTACTTTATTTCAAAGGGAATTTAAATGTCCTCTTAACTCAGACATCCAAGTATCTTTAAAAGAATCCTTGTTGATGGTGATTTCGTGGGCTGGAAGGACATTCGTTGGCATTCAGTCTCGCAACCAATCTGAAGAGGCCTTTGACTTAAGATTGTTGCCGTATGACAGTGTCATGACCGCCATGACATGCTATCGGCTCAATTTCCAGGCAGCAGAGATGATATTTCACAGTAAAATGTCCTGGATGACGGCAACAGTTGTTGGCAAACACCGCTGATCCACCTCATTTGCTTTTGCCGCTCCTCTTTAAAACTGCCTGGCCGTATGGTCAGAAAGCTGGGAAGATAGGGGTATCATTTGAGCTTTTGAGATGCTAATCAGCCGCTCCCAGTTGCAAAAACAACTTGTTGCCATGGTTACCCATCGTAGCAACTGTCCGAAAGTGGAAGAAGAACAAAAATACTTCTAGCAGCACAACATCCAAAACAATTGGATCTTTCTGGAAAAAGATCATGTTTCTGACCGTCTGGTCATCGGTCGATGATCATCAAGCAGTGGTCCCCAGCAGAATCCTCGATCCATCTCTAGCTCCACTGCTTATAGATATTGGCTGCACAACACCAGGGAAACATGTAATTTGGGATTGATATGCAGAATTTGCAGGCATGCTACTTGAACTCTCCAGTCCTACCAAACGTTGCACTGAAGCAGTTTTTTGGGACATTTTCAGCCCTATTGATGTGATGCTGTACGGACTTGAACGTTTGCCGACATCACACCTGAACCGATCCCCTTTGCTGTTTTCTCGCAGGATCTGCAGGCCCAAGACAGAGCCCACCGCATCGGCCAGCAAAACGAGGTGCGTGTGCTCCGTCTCTGCACCGTCAACAGCGTGGAGGAAAAGATCCTGGCGGCGGCCAAGTACAAACTGAATGTGGACCAGAAGGTCATCCAGGCTGGCATGTTCGACCAGAAGTCCTCGGGCTATGAGCGACGGGCCTTCTTGCAGGCCATCCTGGAGCATGAGGAGCAGGATGAGGTCAGGCACAACCATAGCTAGTACTTATTGGCTGAAACAAGGTAGTAGGACTTCCCAGAAATGTAAGAAAAAAGCCTTTTCGTTGTAGGAGGAGGATGAGGTGCCAGATGACGAGACTGTCAATCAGATGATTGCAAGAAGTGAGGAGGAGTTTGAGCTTTTCATGGTAAGTTCTGTTGTTTATTGCGATTGATTCTCACGCCCAGTCTCAGACTCTAATCCCTCTTGTTTTGTTTTGTTTTGTTCCAGCGGATGGACCTCGACAGACGCCGCGAGGACGCCCGCAACCCCAAGAGGAAGCCTCGTCTGATGGAGGAGGACGATATGCCGGGCTGGATTCTGAAAGACGATGCTGAGGTAGAGAGACTAACCTGCGAGGAGGAGGAGGAGAAGATGTTTGGCCGCGGTTCCCGCCAGCGCAAGGAGGTGGACTACAGCGACTCGCTGACTGAGAAACAGTGGCTTAAGGTGGGAGGAACTAGAAATGCTGAGAGTTTAACTCTGTTTAAGACGAGTTTTCGACTCATTGTTCTCCTCACTACAGGCGATAGAAGAAGGCAATCTAGAGGACATAGAGGAGGAAGTGCGCCACAAAAAGACGACTAGAAAACGGCGTAGAGACCGTGACCACGACGGCCACGGCCTGGCCACGCCGAGCTCCAGCAGCCGTGGGCGGGACAAGGACGACGACGGAAAGAAAGCCAAGAAACGCGGCCGTCCGCCTGCGGAGAAGCTCTCTCCCAACCCCCCGTCTCTCACAAAGAAGATGAAGAAGATAGTAGACGCCGTCGTCAAATACAAGGACGGGTAAGGCCAACAGAACCGCAGTGATCAGAGGCGACCTGATGATTCCCTGCCGAGTGTTTAAAGGTCCTCCTACTGCTGCCTCAGGTTGAAGTATTTAGGGGTCAAACCGTTGGAGATGCACCCATTAAAGATTTTGTGACCATTTCTGATTTGCAAATTTCTCTGGAATATCTATAATTAAGAACTGTCAAAAAATTATAATTCTGCTTTCTGATTCATTAAAGGTTATGACGCAGTATTTATTAAATCATTCATTTACTGCAGCTGTATAGAAGCCTTTCATTTGGGATCATGTAGGCGGCCATTAGAGCCGACATCACACTGTGCGAGAGAGCAGTTAGCGTTACACAGCTATGAATAGGAGTTCACTGTTCTAAACACACAAAATGACTAGTCTTCATTTGATTCTGTAATATCCGTCTTATATTACCAATTAGCAGGTTTACAATGAAGTCTGAGCTTTCCTAAAGCCTGCCAATATTTTGGAATCTACCGTGTTCTGTGAAAGAGGTTGAAACCTTGAGAGGATAAAATGGAGCAACTTTTTCTAACCCATGGAAAATAGTTTCCTTTCAAACAGCTTCCTCTACCTCTAGTGCTCCATTTTAAACCCTTCAGCTACCAGAGTTGTCTTCTCTCAGTAACAGCTTCCACACTGAAGACTGAAACCTGTTTGCTTTTAAGGTTTGGTGCATTAACTGACCGAGGAACCCTACCATAACTCTGTGATGTTTTTTTTTTTCCAGGTGCATCTCTAGTAAACATCCTAATCTGTGGCAAAGTCGGGTTTCTCTAGGTTCCTGTCAAAACGGGAAAGTTTTTTCCTAAAACGGAATTGGTTTTGCCTCACGTCTACAAGGAAGCGTCGTTTTAGAAAACCCCAAATGTTTTTATTTTTTGTTCCAGAAACTTTTGTCATCGCGTATTGATGTGGACAGCCAAAACGCCTCTTTTGAGAACACGCCGGCCTGTAAGCCCAACCTATCTGACCTATAACCCCAAACGCGTCATACATAACAAATAAAAATGGCAGACTACTTATTTGTGACTGCTCTGCAGCCGCAAAAAGTTATCCTAAAGACGCCGCTCGCGCTTTGTTTGTCACCATTCTCGTTTTCTCGCACTATGGACATGGTTCCATCTATGATTCATAAAAGGGGCCAGCAACATTTTGAAGATTTTCTTAAAAACCAGAGGGGTGCCCAGCAGAAATGGTTTGGTAACCACTGTATTATAGGATCTGGACATTTTGGGAGCTGAAGTTTAACTCCTCGGACTTGTCACAGCTAGACGTCATGGAATATTGTTTTCATGAAGGTTGACTATGATGCTCCACAAAACACAGTCCTACGCTGGGCTTTGTTCTGTGACTTGCTTTCATCAGAACCTTTCACAAAAAATTTTTTTAACGTAGTCAAGGCAAGGTCATTTTTTTTGTATAGCACACTTTCAACAGCAGGGTAATTCAAGGTGCTTTACATGATTTGACGATTTAAAAAAAAACAAAAAACAAACAGACATGGAATATAACATTGGAAATTAAAAGTGAAAGAAACACACATTACACATGATACACAATAAAGCAAGAGAGCATGAACACATTTCATACATATGACTTCAATCATTTAATCGAAGGCAATTCTAAACAGATGGGGTTTTAGTCTCGATTTAAAGCAGTTCAGAGTTTCAGCAGCTCTACACTCAAAGAGTAGACACCAGAGATTCCTGGCTGCCCTCGATGTTTTTGCCGACTCGTGAGCTCCACTTCTGTTTTCTCCCCACAGCAATGGCCGACAGCTGAGCGAAGTCTTCATCCAGCTGCCGTCTCGCAAGGAGCTGCCGGAGTACTACGAGCTCATCCGCAAGCCGGTGGACTTCAAGAAGATCAAGGTAAGGAATACGAGTGAAGCTGCTCTGTGTTTCCCCGCGCTCCCATCTTCCTCCTTTCACCCTCTGGGCCTACCTGCTGCTTTCAGGAGAGGATCCGCAGCCACAAATACCGCAACCTGAACGACCTGGAGAAGGACGTGATGCTGCTGTGTCAGAACGCTCAGACCTTTAATTTGGAGGGCTCTCTGGTGAGATCCTTCTGGAAACCTGTTCCGCTTCATAATAAGAGTTTTTTTTTTTTTTTTTTTTTTTTTTTTTTACAAAATCATAAATGATGTGAATCTTCCAGATCTACGAGGACTCTATTGTTCTCCAGTCCGTCTTCACGAGTGTGAGGCAGAAAATCGAGAAGGATGACGAAAGTGAGGGAGAGGAGAGCGAGGAAGAGGAAGAGGAGATGGACGAAGGCTCAGAGTCTGAATGTGAGGATCAGAGAAGCACACAGCATTTTTTTGAAATTATTTTATTGGGGTTTTTTTGTCACATCTCGCTGTTTTCCCCGTCAGCTCGTTCTGTGAAGGTGAAGATCAAATTGAGCCGGAAGGAAAAGGGGGAGCGAGGGGGAAAAGGCCAGAGGCGGAGGGGCCGTGGTTCCCGGGCCAAACCTGTGGTCAGCGACGATGACAGCGAGGACGAACAGGAGGAGGTGAGAGAAACGAAGGGGACGGTAACACCGAAGACATGGCTTCTGCACTTTTAGGAAAAGTGTGGACTTGAATATTTTCCAGGTCTGGATAAGTGTGGGAAGGGGATGAGAGAGGATGGGAAAATGTATTTAGAGACTTTTTTTTTTTCCAGCCTTTTCTTTCTTACATATTTATTTTCCTCTTTGTGTCCTCCATAGGTTAGTCCTTGAGTCTTTACTTATTTTTTTCCTTCCTTTCTCGCTTTTTTGTTGTGTCCTACCTTCATTCCTTCCCAGTGTTCCTCCTTCTTGTCTTGTCCTTCATTGTGTCCTTTTTTCTTGTCCTTCCTTCAGACCTTTCCTCTTCCTTTTGTTCCCTTTGTCTGTATTTGTAGCTTTTCTTCCTCACTTTTTTATTTGTCATTCCTTCCTTGGTTCCTTGTCCCCTTCCTATTTTCCTTCTGTGAATTTCCTTCCTTCCTTCCCATAAATCGACAGGATGTTGTATTTCTATTTTAAAGATTTTGAAATGGACTAAGAGGAATTTTAGTCAGGAGATTTCTGGGATCTCTGCTATTTTTTTTTTTTTGTTGTTTGAGAAGGAATAACTGATCTCTCTGTTTTCTGTGCAGGAACGTTCAGCCAGTGGCAGCGAGGACGATTGAAGTTAACCCTGGACGTTTGACTTGACTTCATATTTTACTTGATCCAGCAGGGAGACGGCCAGCGGAGAGGCCTAGTTTTACCTAGACGAGCTGATTTTTAGTGACGGTCATCATTTAAGTATACCATTAAATAAAAGAATAAAATATGAAAGCTATGAAACATCTACTTCATATTTAAACCATATTCCATTATGAAAGGTAGTGTCTTTTTTTTTTTTGCTTTCTCCTGTAAGTGGAACCTTGACAGAGCTTGTATCATCATGGACTGATCGTGGGCAAACAACGCAGCTGTGTTTTGTTATATTATTTTTATTCAAAGTGACATTCGTTTTGTCGTCTTGTACCCTGAGACAAAGCCTACGGCGTTCCTCGAAGTCCCTTTTTGGATGCATGTTTAGCGTGTCTGTGGAAACGCACTTGGATGTGTCTTCACTATTATCTCTGTGTTTAATTTAATGACTACAACGGGATCACGGTACGTCCCGCCCTGCACCTCCACCCTCTCAGGTCAAGTATGTAAAGGGGAGGGGGAGGGATGGGACCTTTTTCTCGTGTCACTATCACTGGATTCCATAAATTACAATAAAGACATCCCAATCCATGAATCGTCAATACACTTGATCTTGTTTATTATATTATGCTGATATCCCTTAAAGAAGATTCCTGCAACCCTGTCATCTTCAGAAGATGCCTACTAAGTATTGGATGTAAGGTAAAGATGGTTTGAGAACATTAGAGAAAAAACTCTAGAAGAAATCAAGATAAATATTAAAACAATTAAGGCAGAATAAAACACTACAAAGACGAATAAAAGAAACAGAATTGACAAACCAACACAGTGTCTAAAGCCAATGAAAAGAATTGTTTGTAAGAGACTTAAAATAAGAGAAGAAGCCTGTCTGATATTTGACTCCCATGTCTGAGCTTCAGCCTAGTTTTTGGTACAACCAACAGCAGCTGGTCAGCTGATCTGAGGTAACATGGTGAAACATGATGGAGGAGCAGTAGTTGGGCAACCTGCTTTGTTTAACTAAAAAAACTGAATCCAGCTTTAAACCAAGATTTGTAACATGTTGCTAAATATGTGGTTTCAGATATGGTTCAAAGGAGGGGTGTGTGAATTACAGGTAGTACTGAATAAAATCCCCCCCCAGCAAAGATTGTTATCATACAAGATGGATCAATTAATGGAATTGAGGCTTTTTGTAGCAAGAACACCAACGTTTATAGCTGCTACAAAAATACAGTGAGAGAAATATCAGAAAAAATCCAGAACATCTTGGACCAACATCCCACTTTGGAAAAGCTCGTCCTTCACGCTGGATCAGCAGATATCGCGATGAGACAGAGATTCTGAAGAGAGACTTTTCTCATCTCCTACAGAGACTTGACGGACTTAACGTAAACATCCTCTTCAGCGGACCAGTCCATGAAGGGAATGATGAAAGATTTAGCAGACTCCGCATGCTCCATAAATGGTTGAAGAAACAATCAGCTGAGAAGTCGTTCACATTTATTAATAATTTCAAAGTATTTGGAAGTGCTAATCATCTGTTCAAAGCAGACCAATGTTATCTTAACAAGGCTGGAGTAAGGCTGTTAGCAGCAAAAAAAAATTCTTATCAAAATCAGAAAGCAAAACACTTGCTCCCAAAAGCTGACCTTGAGGCGCCCATGGATATCAGAGAACAAAAACACCAAGTCATGATGACACCACAGGACCGAACAGATAAACAACCATCAGAGATTAAGTCTTCATCTTCCTGTGACCCAGCCACATCAAATGAGTCTCCATTTAGAAACTTTACAGACAGACTGAACGAGCAAATCAAATTTGGGACACAATTAACACCTAAACTTAGACTACACCAAACACCTGGGACTAGTGTCAATACGTCTGGGAGCTTCCCCCCACTGATTATTACAGATATTTGAGGGAACCGGGCAGTAAATCTACCCCTACTGTCCCCCAGAGCTCGCCCGGCACCCCCTCCCCCTGAACTTAGCATACCAGTGATTATCAGCAGCAGGAAACATAAACCGTTAACTACACGCTCTCATATTAAACCAAATCTCAAATTGAAAACCTGTCAGAAGGTTCAGCTTCCCATCATCACAATACTTGAGTTAGCTTTATTAAACATTAGATCTCTATCCGGGAAGTCTTTTCTTATCAATGACTTCATCACTGAGCATAATTTACATGCCCTTTTTTTTTATCAGAAACTTGGCTAGATGAAAATAACGAAACAACTGCATTGATAGAATCTACTCCTCCAAATTACTATTTCTTAAGCGAGAGCAGGAAACACAGACGAGGTGGAGGTGTAGCCACCATCTTTCACAACTCATTGAACTTTAAAAAGGTAACCCTGGGCACGTTTGATTCTTTTGAATACCTAGCCACCCAGATAAACGAGCCTAACAAAGCTGTATTTTTAAGTTTATATAAACCACCAAAACTTAACTCTAACTTCTTTAATGATTTCAATGACCTTCTTTCTGTAATATGTATCGACTATGACCAACTAATCATTGTGGGGGACTTTAACATCCATACCGACAACCCCCAAGATAGACAAGCAAAAACATTAGATGATACTCTCCACAACTTCGGCCTGATCCAGCATGTCAAACAACCAACACACAATAAAGGACACACTCTGGACTTAATTATCGGCAAAGGTTTAAATATTTCCAACATCACTGTAATTAATATTGCATTATCTGACCATTTCTGTATTTTCTTTGAAAGTACCATCTCTGCTAAATTATCCAGCCACAGTAAGACCACTATAAAAAAAGCATTTTCCAGGGGACAGTTCAATAGAAACCTTTAAACGTATTTACCCTTCCACCACATCCCCCTCATCTCCCAACTCAAACTCCGTAAATAAGCTGGTAGATCATTTTCTTGCAAAAATCTCAGACATCATAGATTCATTCCATTGCTCCAACTAAAGTGAAAGTAGTCTCAGGTAGAAAGAAGTCTCCGTGGACAAGTAATGCACTGGTACGTAGTGAAAAAAGAGAGTGTCGACGAGCCAAGAGAAAATGGCGGAAAACTCGACTCCAGGTTCACTGTGAGATCTACAAAGAGAGACTGAATAGATATCAGCAAACTATAAAAGATGCTAGGGAATCGTTCTTTTCTGAAATCATCAACAGAAACATTAATAATGCACGGACTCTATTTGCAACAGTGGAAAGACTAACTAATCCTTTAGTGACAGTAGCCCCTACCAGGGCCTGCAATGAATTTGCCAGCTTTTTCACTGAAAAGATTCTAACAATTAGATGGTCAATCTGTACCTCAATATCAAACCCACAACCAGTGCCATCCCCAATCAACAACAATGTAGAGAAAATGTCTGAATTCCACGAATTAAACCAGAACAGCCTTGAAAAAATCATTATCCAATTAAGCTCCTCCTCCTGCTGTCTTGATATCCTACCCACAGCTTTTCAAAAGAAAGTTCTTCCTGTTTTTGGGTCTGATCTTGTTCAAATAGTGAACTCATCC
Source organism: Valencia hispanica (assembly GCA_963556495.2). Taxonomy (NCBI): domain Eukaryota; kingdom Metazoa; phylum Chordata; class Actinopteri; order Cyprinodontiformes; family Valenciidae; genus Valencia; species Valencia hispanica. Next base: position 13,637,680 of record OY747718.1, read on the forward strand.
CTGCATAAAATATGTTGAAGACCTGTTGTCACAGTACCAACCACCAAGACCACTCAGGTCCTCCAACTCTAGCCCACTAAACATCCCTAGACTAAGAACTAAACATGGAGAAGCATCTTTCAGTTTCTATGCTCCCCTTATCTGCGACAGACTTCCTGACGAGTGTAGAGCTGCTGAAACTCTGAACTGCTTTAAATTGAGACTAAAAACCCATCTGTTTAGAATTGCCTTCGAGTAAATGCTTGATGTCATATGTATGAAATGTGTTCATGCTCTCTTGCCTTTTTTATCTTTCTCTTGCTTTATTGTGTATCATGTGTAATGTGTTTCTTTTACTTTTAATTTCCAATGTTATATTCCATGTGTTTTTTTTTCCACCAAATCATGTAAAGCACCTTGAATTGCCCTGCTGTTGAAAGTGTGCTATACAAATAAAATTACCTTGCCTTGCTTTGCCTCTGTTTTCATCAAAGTATGAAAAAATACATTCATTTCCGTATGTATATATATATATATATATATGCATACAGTGGGATAAAGTATTTAGTCAGCCACCAGTTGTGCAACTTCTACCACTTAAAAAGATGAGAGGCCTTTAATTTCCATCATTGATATCCTCAACTGTGGGACAAAATGAGTGGGGGGAAATCCAGAAAATCACATGGTCTGAGTTTTTAAGAATTTATTGACCAATTATGGTGGAAAATAAGTATTTGGTCACCTACAAACAAGCAAGATTCCTGGCTCTCACAGACTTGTACCTTCTTCTGTGAGAGGCTCCTCTGTCCTCCACTTGTTACCTGTATTAATGCCACCTGTTACAAACTCCACTATGGCCAAGACCAAAGAGCTGTCAAAGGACACCAGAAACAAAATTGTAGACCTGCACCACGCTGGGAAGACTGAATCTGCAATAGGTATCAACTGTGGAGCAATTATTAGAAAATGGAAGGCATGCAAGACCACTGATAATCTCTTTGATCTGGGGCTCCACACAAGATCTCACCCCATGGGGTCAAAATGATCACAAGAACGGTGAGCAAAAAAACAGGAACCACACGGGGGGGCCTAGTGAATGACGTGCAGAGAGCTAGGACCAAAGTAACAAAGGCTACCATTAACACACTACGCTGCCAGGGGCTCAAATCCTGCAGTGCCAGACGTGTCCCCCTGCTTAAGCCAGTATATGTGTAAACTGGCTTAAGCAGGGGGACACAGGGGTATACAGTATACACATATACTGGCTTTTATATATATATATATATATATATATATATATATATACACACTCACTGGCCACTTTATTAGGTACACCTTGCTAGTACCGGTTTGGACCCCCTTTTGCCTTCAGAGCTGCCTTAATCCTTCGGGGCATAGATTCAATATGGTACTGGAAACATTCCTCAGAGATTTTGGTCCATATTGACATGATAGCATCTCGTAGTTTCTGCAGATTTGTTGGCTGTACATTCATGATGCGAATCTCCTGTTCCACCACATCCCAAAGGTGCTCTATTGGATTAAGATATGGTGACTGTGGAGGGCATTTGAGTACAGTGAACTCATTGCCATGTTCAAGTAATGAGTCTGAGATGATTCGAGCTTTATGACATGGCGCATTATCCTGCTGGAAGTAGCCATCAGAAGATGGGTACACTGTGGTCATAAAGCGATGGACATGGTCAGCAACAGTACTCAGGTAGGCTGTGGCGTTGCAACGATGCTCAACTGATACTAAGGGGCCAAAAGTGTGCCTAGAAAATGTCCCCCACACCATTAATTCAATTCAGTTTATTTATATAGCACCGATTCACAACAGATGTCATCTCAAGGCACTTAACAAGAAAAGTCATTTCAATACATTTATACAAACATTACAATCAGTTAAACACTTTCCTATTTAAGGAATCCCAGCAGTGAGTCATTGGCGTGAGGTTGGGCCCCGTTGATGCAGACTTTCCAACCACAGCAATCCTTCAGCAATCCCTCATACTGAGCCAGCATGTAGCGACGGTGCAGAGGAAAAACTCCCCTTTAACAGGAAGAAACCTCCAACAGAACCAGGCTCAGTAGGAGCGGCCATCTGCCACGACCGTCTGGGGGTTTGAGAAGACAGAGCAGAGACACAGAAGGAACAGAAGATCTGATATAAGAGAACTTTCTATGTTAAAGAAAGTAAAAAGTTGATAACAGGACACAGTGGATGTTTAGTTACTGGGAGCATCATCCCAGTCGATGCCCCCCGTCCAACAGGGGATTGCAGCCAAGCAGGATACCAGACCAGGTATATCTTCTATGGAGAGAAAAACACTGACAGAAAACAAAGTTACCAGTCGAAATAACAGAATGTACTGTAATACAACTGAAGAGTAGTAGTAGAAAAGGAAGTAGCAGAGTGAAGAAAATTGGTAAGTCTCTGCTCCAGCAGTCTAAGCCTATAGCAGCATAACTGCAGAGCTAGCTCAGGATGACCTAAGACACTCTAACTATAAGCTTTATCAAAAAGGAACGTTTTAAGCCTGGGCTTAAAAGTCAACAGAGTGTCTGCCTCACGGACTAAAGCTGGGAGCTGGTTCCACAGGAGAGGAGCCTGATAACTAAAAGATCTGCCTCCCATTCTACTTTTAGAAATCCTAGGAAGTACAAGTAAACCTGCAGTCTGAGAGCGAAGTGCTCTGTTAGGAACATATGAAACAATTAGATCTCTGATGTATGATGGAGCTTGATTATTAAGGGCTTTGGATGTAAGAAGGATCTTAAATTCTATTCTGGATTTAACAGGGAGCAAATGAAGGGAAGCTAAAGCAGGAGAAATGTGATCTCTCTTTTTATATTCATCAGAACTCTTGCTGCCGCATTTTGGATCAAATGAAGGCTTTTAATGGCATTTTGTGGACTAGCTGATAGTAAAGAATTACACCACCACCAGCCTGAACCGTTGATACAAGGCAAGATGGGTCCATGCTTTCATGTTGTTAATGCCAAATTCTGACCCTAACATCCAAATGTCGCAGCAGAAATCGAGACTCATCAGAACAGGCAACATTTTTCCAAACTTCTATTGTGCAATTTAGGTGAGCCTGTGCGAATTGTAGCCTCAGTTTCCTGTTCTTAGCTGACAGGAGTGGCACCCGGTGTGGTCCTTTGCTGCTGTAGCCCATCTGCCTCAACGTTCGACATGTTGTGCGTTCAGAGATGCTCTTCTACATACCTTGGTTGTAACGAGTGGTTATTTGAGTTACTATTGCCTTTCTATCAGCTCGATCAGCAGTTTCTGAAATACTCAGACCAGCCCGTCTGGCACCAACAACCATGCCATGTTCAAAGTCACTTAAATCACCTTTCTTCCCCATTCTGATGCTCGGTTTGAACTGCAGCATATCGTCTTGACCATGTCTACATGCCTAAATGCATTGAGTTGCTACCATGTAATTGACTGATTAGAAATTTGCGTTAAACGAGCAGTTGGACAGGTGTGCCTAATAAAGTGGCCAGTGAGTGTACACACACATATATACATATATATATATATATATATATATATATATATATATATACACATACATACACACACATACACACACACACACACACATATATATATATAAACAAACATATATACATATATAATGTTGCTGCAGTGACTGCATATGTCCACTAGATGGCCCTACATCCTCAGAGCTTCTAGCCTCAATCTTTACCTATAATGCTTTATGTTTAAAGAGGAACCAAATAACTTTTCTTTTTTTTTTTTAAAGCAAGTTTTGGGGGATAGAACTTAAACACATTAGGTGTGTATATGAAAATGTTTATGGATGTTTTAACACTATAATTTTAAAAAAATAAGTAAAACACTGCTGGAATATTTTAATGTCATGTTTAGGTATTGATTTATTGTGCCCTTTATTATCTTTATGGTCCACATATCACTAACAAGAAGTTTGTTTAATAACCCTGAGGATCATGGTTTATCATATACATAATTTTAAAATGATGAAATTGCAGATCTGGGTCAGACATTTACATGCAGTTCTAATGAGCATTAAGGTCATATTAATTTGGCTCCATTATTAATTTATTTGAACAGTTTTTATATATTTATTCTAGGGTGGACTGATCATACAATAATACTAACGTCCATCCATCCAACAATTGTCTGTATCTGCTTCTCCTTGTTGGGTCGCGGTGCGGCTGTGACAGATATAAAAACTGTAATGAAGAAATTGTAGTTTGTGACTTTTCCTCTAATCTAGGCTCTATTTCTGGTTGGACAAGTTCTCCTTCATTACTTAGTTTATTAATGAGGCTTTTAGACATTGTCCTTTTAGTTCCCAAGTCTGTGCCTACATTTTACCCATCTGAGTCAAACAATGAGAGGAATTGGCTTAGAACTGTATAAACCTCAGTTTAAATTTGAAGCTGCAAAAACGACCAGCTCACTGATGAGAAGATCGTTGGAATGCTGAGTCATAGAGAAGACCTTCAACCTTACAAACATGGAACCAGCTGTCAAACAGGGTGGTGCCGGCAGCATGCTGTGGGTCTGCTTTGCTGCTTGGGGTGCTAGTGCATAACGCCAGGCAGATTGAATAACAAAGAAGAAGGTTACATAATTATGTAACCTCAAATCAATAAGTAGATGTTTGAATATCGGACAGAACTAGATGGTCCAACTGGACATTGATCCCAAGCACACATCAAAACCCACAGCTTTAATTTCCCCCCTCTGAAGTCATTATATTCCTAAAAATAAAAATGTTCCTTCGTCTTCTGCTTACTGTCTTACAGCTGAAGGTCTTTGGACAAACCTGAGTGGTCTTTAAAATCATCCATGATTTTATTTGCCTTGACCAGAACCTCAATTCAATCTAAAAAGAAGTAAGCCCACGTCCTGATGCCACCATCACCATATTTAACTGTGAGTGAGGTGTCTTTTTGTTTATGGTGCCGTGTCACAAAATTGTGCCAGTTACCTTTTGAAACTGGGATCAAAAGGTTCAGGTTAGGTTTAATCAGAGTATAACACATTCTCCTGCAGTCTTTTGGTGTATTTATCCAGGCCTTAATGTTTTCTTTGGAACACAAGAATCCTGTCTTCCGACCTAACTTCTCTGTTGAGACAGGTGGACTACTGGAGTAGGCTACTCGAGTTCTGGAGTCGGGCTCAAGTCCTGACTTTAGTCACGTTTCAGGGACTTGTGATTTGACTCGAAAAGCATGCGGATTACTTGGACTCAGACTTGGAACATTAGGACTTGGACTCCGACATGTGGAATAGCTATTGTTTGAAGTAGCATGTAGCCGAAGCTAATGTTAGCTTGTCATATTAGGTCAAATTTAATAACAACTTCCCAAAGCATTTTCAACTGTATGGGTGACATGTTGATTAATTTTTGTTTTTGTATTTACTTTAAGCATTCTTTTATTATTTTGCACATGCAACTATGTTGGGTAACATTGTTTTGCTTTGTTTTGACAATAAAGGGATGGTGTACTTCATTTACCTTGGAAGTAGGAACTCAGAGCTGTTTTTGACATCACACCAGAGTAACCATATATGGATGCCATTATTCTAGTCTTAAAATCTACACCCTGCTCTCTTATTTTGACGTGCTCTCAGATGATAAGGACTTGACTTGGGACTGGATTAATCTTTTTGGGACTTGGGCTTGGCCTGTAGGACCTAGCGACTAGACTTGCACCAATCCTGTGTGACTTGGACTCGGACTCGAACACTAAGGATTCAACTGTGACTTGGACTCGAGAGATGGTGACTTGATTACAACACTGCCTGCAGCTCCTTCAAAGTTGCTGTTGGCTTCTTGGTAACTCTTTTAACCAGTTTCTGTCCCATCTTTCCATCACTTTTTGGAAAATATGCAGTTATTGTGATGTTCCTGTGCTGCCATATCTTTTTCCAATTATTAGTACCTTCATTCGCTGTGACATGGTCTACATATAATGCTGTGGAATACATATATTTTTATGCTTTTCTTGACTGATTCCTTCGTATAACGAGATAAGACATCTGTACTTCACTTCAGGTTAACTGGATTCACCAGATTTGTGAACTGAAGGTGACTGAAGCCTAAAACTGAACCAAAGAATTAATATTCATGCAATCTGGCTACTGCAGCTTTTAATTTTTTAGATGTTTTCCTCTTGTATTTTTCATATTTTAGATGAAGGAATTTTCTCACATGCATCTCGTTTTTGAAATCAATAGCCTGGCAGTCTGGGCTGTGTCCTCTTTTGATAACCACTGTTGTTGAAATATATATTGAAATCAGAAGATTTTGACCCGGCGTGGAAAAGAGAACAATCTATAATAAATTTCAACTCGTGCATTCTTGACTTTTTTCTAAAATCCATCCCTTTGCAAAGAATGAATGCCATCCATCCATCCATCCATTTTCTTCCGCTTATCCGGGGTCGGGTTGCGGAGGCAGCAGCCTAAGCAAAGAGACCCAGACTTCCCTCTCCCCAGCCACTTGTTCCAGCTCCTCGGGAGGAACCCCAAGGCGCTCCCAGGCCAGCCGAGAAACATAGTCCCTCCAGCTTGTCCTGGGCCCCCCCCCTGGGCCTCCTACCGGTGAGACGTGCCTGAAACAGCTCACCAGGGAGGCGTCCAGGAGGCATCCTGACCACCTCAACTGACTCCTCTCGATGTGGAGAAGCAGCGGCTCTACTCTGAGCCCCCTCCGGATGACTGAGCTTCTCACCCTTTCTCTAAGGGAGAGCCCAGACACTCTACGGAGGAAACTCATTTCAGCCGCTTGTATCCGTGATCTCGTTCTTTCGGTCACCACCCTGAGTTCGTGACCATAGATGAGGGTAGGAACGTAGATCGACCGGTAAATCGAGAGCTTCGCCTTTTGGCTCAGCTCTCTCTTCACCACGACAGACCGGTACAGCGCCCGCATAACTGCAGATGCCCCACCAATCCGTCTATCGATCTCCCGCTCCATTTTTCCCTCATTCGTGAACAAGACCCCCAGATACTTAAACTCCTCCACTTGGGGAAGGACCCCATCCCCGACCCGGAGAAGGCACCCCACCCTTTTCCGGCTCAAGACCATGGCCTCGGATTTGGAGGTGCTGATTCTCATCCCAGCCATTCACACTCGGCTGCGAACCGCTCCAGCGAAAGCTGTAGATCACGTTCCGATGAAGCCAACAGGACCACGTCATCTGCAAAAAGCAGAGACCCGCTCCTGAGGCCACCGAAACGGATCCCCTCAACGCCTTGGCTGCGCCTAGAGATCCTGTCCATAAAAGTTAGGAACAGGATCGATGACAAAGGACAACCTTGGCGGAATCCAACTCTCACTGGAAACAAGCCCGACTTACTGCCGGCAATGCGAACCAAACTCTGGCACCGGTCGTACAGGGACCTAACAGCCCGTATCAAGGGGCCCGGTACCCCATACTCCCGGAGCACACCCCCACAGGGCCCCCCGAGGGACACGGTCGAACGCCTTCTCCAAGTCCACAAAACACATGTAGACCGACCGGTTGGGCGAACTCCCACGCACCCTCCAGGACCCTGCTAAGGGTGTAGAGCTGGTCCAGTGTTCCACGGCCAGGACGAAAACCGCATTGTTCCTCCTGGATCCGAGGTTCGACTATCCGTCGGACCCTCCTCTCCAGAACCCCTGAATAGATCTTACCAGGGAGGCTCAGAAGTGTGATCCCCCTGTAGTTGGAACACACCCTGTGGTCCCCCTTTTTAAACAGGGGGACCACCACCCCGGTCTGCCAATCCAAGGGAACTGCCCCGATGTCCACGCAATATTGCAGAGCCGCGTTAACCAACACAGCCCCACAACATCCAGAGCCTTGAGGAACTCCGGTCGAATCTCATCCACCCCCGGAGCCCTGCCACCGAGGAGCTTTTTAACGACCTCGGTGACCTCAGCACCAGAGATTGGAGAGACCGACCCCAAGTCCCCAAACCTTGCTTCCAGATTGGAAGGCGTGCTGGTGGGATTGAGGAGGTCTTCGAAGTATTCCATCCACCGACCCAAAACGTCCCGCGTCGAGGTCAGCAGCACACCATCCCCACTGTAAACAGTGTTGGTGGCAGACCGCTTTCCCCCCCTGAGACGCCGGATGGTGGACCAGAATCGCTTCGAAGCCGTACGGAAGTCGTTTTCCATGGCCTCTCCTAACTCCTCCCACGCCCGAGTTTTTGCCTCAGCAACCATCCGAGCCGCATCCCACTTGGCCTATCGGTACCTATCAGCTGCTTCAGGGGTCCCACAAGCCAAAAAGACCCGGTAGGACTCCTTCTTCAGCTTGACAGCATCCCTTACCGCCGGTGTCCACCAGCGGGTTCGGGGGTTGCCACCGCGACAGGCACCGACCACCTTGCGGCCACAGCTTCGGTCAGCCGCCTCGGCAATGGAGGCGCGGAACATGGTCCACTCGGACTCAATGTCCCCCGCAAAGAATGAATGGTCCGATTAAATCATTTAAAAAACGTCTGACCATAACTGTATTCATTTACTCCCTTCATAATCTGTGGAAGAAAATATTGTCATCCTGGAAGAGGCCATGCCTGCCGGGAAGTTTCCTTTTAGGTTGGATCATCTGCCTTTTATGGTTAGCTCTGTCCTCTCCCATGTTTATATCAAAAACCACAAGTATCTGTATAAAATCTGTCTGTGTCAAACAATCTGGATTTTTACACTTTTTCAGTCATTTATTTCTTTTATCCTTACCCACCTGTTTTGTGCTTTGAACTTTTGTGAAACAGTCCTACTGGCAGGCTGCTTTCCTGGAAAAAACAGAAAGAAATTGAAACTTGCTGGGAATTTACTCTCCCAGGGGACACACCCACATGCTTCACTCCCTCAGATACCGTCCCAGAACACATGCCTCAGCACTTGAACAAACACAAAGTCGAATCTGAGAGTGTCTGAGTTCCGACGCCTGATTTTAAAGGAGCCCTCGACTCAACAAGCAGGACCCAATAAATTTCAAAGGTTTCCCCCCTCAAATTCTGTATTTAATTACTTTTTTTTTGTCATCACTTATCTGATACTTTTGTTTGATTTCTAAAAGTGATTTCAAGCAACACTGACTACGTTTTTATGTTGATTTTGATTTAAAAAAATTTTTTTTTTACCAGTTTTATATCCTAATCAAGCTGTTGTGTTGCTGATCTTCAATTAATAACTGCAAAAACGTTACCCCTGCTGGAGCTACAGCTACAAAATCAAAGTTTGTATTTTCCTTTTTGCAGGCAGCATCTTTTTTTGTTCAAGAATCACAACATTTACTTAAATTACGGGGAGGTAAAAAAAAAAAAAAAAGTATTTTTGCTTAGCAGTGAAAACAAAATTCCCACTTTTGGAGTGCAGGAGGAAACGCAAGTGCATAGCCTATGGGAGAACCTGATTTAAAACACACACACAGCAGTCACAAAAAAAAAAAAAAATCTGTTACAACCAACAATAGAACGGTAGGGATCTTCAAACGGCTGTGATCACACTTGAAGAACCAGACATCGCTTACTCAATTTGTAAACGGTTTTACTCCTAATGTTGAGGCAGAGTGAGGACACTGGTTGCAACAGCAGGGAGTGCCACTTCAAGGCCCTGCGTTTTGTCCCCACAACCAGAAGCTTCAATGTATTTTAATGGGATTTTATGTTATGAGGCATAAATGTGAAGTGGAAGAAAAACTAGGCTTGGTTTCTATACAATGAAAAAACAAGCCGAAACGTGTAGATCTGCTAATGAAATTGTTTACTAGTGTTTCAATTGTTGCTGGAGTCTTCACCCCACCAGATCCCCCAGAGGGGGCAACAAGGAGCAGTTGACGGAAAGCCAACCTAAAGTTCGATTTGCAGTTTGCTACAACCCATGGAAGAGACACCGCGTGTGGAAGAACTGGCTCTGGTCAGATTAGATCACAACTGAGCCTTTTGTGGCAAAATAAAAATTCACCATCCCCAGCATGAAATATGGTGCCACTAAACACTGTTTGTAGTGGCTTTTGAAAAAAATTAAATCACGCAATATTAAAATGCAAAGACAGAAATGACAAACACTGATAATAAATCGTAGTATTTTCAAATCTTTGTTGATTTTATACACATTTCTCTCTTAAAGTACACACATTTCAAATCCTATCTTCCAGTTCCAGTTTGTTTCAGAGCTGCATTTCAAAAATGTATCCCAGTATAAACAGAGATCTGGCGTTCCAGACACAAGCAGTATATATTTCACAACAGAAATAGGGTGTTAAGCTGTGGGATCAGCTAATTTGATATTACATTTCTCTGAGGTTTATCCCCAGTTAGTTTGGCTATCTCAGAGTAAATTATTGCTTTTATTATACCGCTTTATCTGTATGGTGTAAATATCACTTTAAATGACCTTATGTGTGTGTAGGAATTGGTGACTTTGAACATATAGTAATAAAACAGTATTTTTAAAGAGGTGACTGGCCTTGATTCAGGAGGTAGCGAAGCAGAGATAAATAACAATAAAGATAGCAGTTATGATAATCACCGTACAGCCGTTCTGTTCTAATTCATACTAATCCCACCCCCCAAAAAGAATACATTTTAATTGAGCTTCAATTACAGAATCAAATGGTGTGGAAACAGTTCAGTGGTAGAGCATCGCTGAGTGGAAAAGAAGGACACATTTACAGGTTTTTAGCATCATTTTTAAAGAATTTGCAGAAATCTTGGGGCTAGTTGTTACCACGGTAAACACGAAGAAATTGAAAGTGACGTAGTGGACAAAAAAAAAAAGCTGCTAGCTAATCCTTGTGATAACTTAGATCTGGGAATGACATCTAACCCAATTTAACTGTGGTCCAGTTCTTTGAAAACCAGTGGTACTTGCTAACCGATATCCCCAGTGACCAGGCTAACTGCTGTTAGCAATGCAAGCTAGTAACGTGTGTATAATGTATTTTACTTTCAAACAGCGTAGCAGCAGATTCACTCAAGAAAATTGTATAGTACGGTGTCTTTGACAGATTTAATGAGGTACTAACTCCCTTAGCTTCATCCGCAAGGCAGCCATATTGGATTTTGAGGTCAGTGTTGGTAAGAAATCTTTGACACTGCCCCACCCCTCTCTTAATTCCAACTTCTGGGGACACTCAAGCTTGGAAATATCAACTTTTAAGTCATAATGGAAGAAACAAATATTTTCTGGCCTAACACTCTTCCAGTCACCTTCTAAAG